>OZ012626.1:22410157-23610157 GCA_963942485.1 Pediacus dermestoides | reverse complement strand
AAGTGTCATAACTTTTTTGTTTATTAAAATATTTCAAATCTGTAAAGTGTTTGTTATAGTAGTTTTTCACGTAGAATAATTAGCACTAGAAATTTTTGTTCTAGGTTCAATACATTTCGAGTTATTACACCTAACTTTCTTATTTTAAATGCAAACCATAGTTGGCTATGCCATTAAAAAATTGTTTATTTTTTTATATTTTCAAAAATATATATCTTGGTATACTTATTTTTATATCTCACTGAATTATACGTTTTTTTATTTTTAAATTCGTAAATTAAATGTTTTAAATATTATTAGTAGGCGTTGTTAAAGAAAAATATATCAATGAACCAACGTCGAATAGTAACAACACAGCCACGTCAATATTAATCAACATAAACTTAAGATTTTACATTTTTTTATAGAAATCATTTTAGTAAATTATAAACATGTTAAACAAATAATTGTTTAATTTAAATATTCAAATTGCTGCTGATACTGTTGTATTGCAGCATGAATCACGTTAAAAATCTGATTTGGTTTTATATTTCTAATTATTTGCAATCTGCCTCACTCTATGCTCATTTTCTTCCTTTATAGCCGATTTATTTAAAAAAAAAATATATTGTTCTTGCCAAAAGTTTGTGTTCAACAGAACGGACAACAACTTGAACATTTAATTCAACAAATTCGTACTATAATGTGTTGCAATTGTTTATTTATTAGTTCTCTTTCAGCTATATATTTTGTGTTTCTGTTTATTTATTGTTGATTTTTTACTTGTTAAATTTGATATATTATTGTCGATAAATGGATTTTACTATTTGACGCTGGTTCATTGGTATAACAATGCCTACTAATAATATTCAAAACATTTAATTTACGAATTTAAAAATATAAAAACGTATAATTCAGTGAGATACTTATAAAAATAAGTATACCAAGATATATATTTTCGAAAATATAAAAAAATAAGCAATTTTGTAATGGCATAGCCAACTATGGTTTGTATTTAAAATAAGAAAGTTATGTGTAATAACTCGAGATGTATTGAACCTAGAACAAAAATTTCTAGTGCACATTATTCTACGTGAAAAACTACTATAACAAACACTTTACAGATTTAAAGTATTTTAATAAACAAAAAAGTTATGACACTTTTTAAAAATGTCCTTATTATATTCTAAGTGAATATGTCGGTAGACATTTTGTTTGATAGTTTTTGTCTTTTATTTAATGTGTGCTTACTTAGTTTATGATTCTTCTCTACAAGTGATGTGAAATTCTCTACTGTATCTAACACTACTACTAATCTCTAATTTGGAACAATATGCTGTTGAAGAAATAAAGATATAGAGAGTGTTCCACTTTTATTGTTGCAAACTGAAAAAGTTGATAGAACATGCAATTTTAAGACAAAAGTTTCCTATTGAGGTATATTCGGAAATGCTTGGCTGACTAAGATATTGAAAATATTTTTCCAAATTATATTTTGGTATATTTTTTCTTTCAAATATACTTATAGTCTTAATTTTCACTCTAGAATTGGGTATTATAATAGTATACTGTTTATTCTTTGATTTAAATTTAGGTTCAGATTCAACGCATCCCAAACATAATTAGTAGATACCTGTACCTAACTAATTAATTACACATTTTTATGCTCGAAATGTAATTTATTTTTTTGCTTTCTACAACCTTTACTTTTTTAAAATTTCAGTTACTTTCATCTCACTATAAAGGAAAGCTAATATGATACTTATTTATATTTATTAAGCCCCTTTAACAATGTGTTGAACAGGTGAAAATGAATATAGGAATAATAACTACACTTTCTTCCACAAGCTGTAAAATACATTATAGAACTGGTTATTGTAAGACATATTTTTACATAACAATAAACAATTATTAGACGCTGTGTAGAATAATAATATCAACACAACAATCCAACAACAACAGTGTCAATGTTTTTGAAATTCTTTCTTAAACAATACCCACCAGGTTTCTAACCTTCGCTTATAAGCCTTAACGAAACAATTAATATTCCAAACAAAATAACTTTACTTTGACATAGCTTTGTTAATCAATGCAAGCGATTTTCACTTATTATAGGTGTCGTAGTATTAATTTTGATGTTATGTGAAGATTTTATTAAGTGGTTTCAGCTCTGAGGTAATCATAAAACTTTAGCAGGGTTTTTTGTAAGAAAAAAACATGTAGGTGTTGGTTTTACGATGAGTAAGTAGTTTGGTTAATGGATTATAATCACTAAAGTATCGGAATTCTCCCACCTGGCAACCTTCTGCAATGGTAATTTATTCAAATATTGATGGAACAAGAAAGCATCTTAAGATTCTGCTTTCTCTGCTTATGGTAGTGAAGATTTGAAATTCGTGTTTAATATTTACATGTAGAAATTTTATAGAAACTATGATATTGAAATGGGCAAAAAAAAATAATTGAATAACAGGAAATTATTGCAAATTAGTTTAACCAAAAACGAACATACAGGAAATATTTTCCAAACATGAAGATGCTTGGTTGCAATGTCGACTACCTACTTTAAAAATTGTTTATGCATTTATATATCTAGTAATCAGTTATATTTAAAACATCTGTAGTAAAGAGTAAATTTTTTTTTCAGATGCTTCCAAGATGATTGTGCGATGGCAGTTAATATTTGGATTAATTCTTGTGCTAATTTCAATTACCACTGCTAAGAAAGGTAAGACTTTTGGTTTGCATATCATTTGAATTTATATCGTATACACAGGGATACAGGGTGATTCGGAACATATAATATCGAAAAAAATTTACCAAGGTTTACAACGCGTCCACACAAGTAACATAGCACAAAAAGAAATAAAAATAAACCTTCAAAATAATTAAAACCACTTGCTATCTACGCCTATGGAAAACTGGGTGACTGTACTTACATACCTGCTGCTGCTACAAGAAAGATTGAAGTTTTGTCCTCCGTCCTCTAAATATACGTTTTGCAACGATTCACCATAAATAAATACCATATTCATTAACTCTTGATTAATGTTACATTGTGTGTGGTCAAAAAAAAGCCAGATATTTTCAGGTTCAAGGTTGATCCTTTTGTGAAAAACAAACAATTTTTATGCACAGTCCTACATTGTTATATTAATTTATAGATAATTCCATAACGTCGAAATTAAAGAGTATTTCATAAAGTTTACGTTATCTTTTAAATAAATCTGTCAGTATAGGTAAAAATATCATATTATGCTATATTTTTATATTGAAATAAAATCCCTTCAAGGCATTCCTCTCCCTTTACGCAGTTTAGTCAGCATATTAGGTACTAATAATTTTTTGATTTTATTTAGGATATTTAGGATTTTATTATTATTTTTCTTGATATACACTCCACATATCAGCGTGCACATATCCTTAAATTTTTTTCGATACGTTGTGAAGCACCCCGTATAGAGTTGTTTGAACAATCAAAGATGGATATTTAAAATCTTGAACGTAAATGTAAGTAAATGTTTTCATAAGAAAATAACAATATAAAAATCTGCGCTAACATTAAATCGACCAAAATCAATAGACAATATACTAGGTGTTTTTTAACGAGCCAGAATGATTGCCAATGTATATGCCTACTGAAAATAATCCTGGTGTAACTAACAAATTTACAATGGAAGGAACAAATCCGACAACTCTTTTTTGAGTCCTTTCACTTTTAAATGGATTTAAATTTGAGGTCACAAAACAATTTATTGGGAGGTTTTAAATTTAGTCAGGGGCGTCTTAATCCCTTAGGAATCATTTCTGGACCCTTGTTTATAGGAACTTTTTTCATAGTTTTGTTCCATATAACACGCTCGTAAAGTTTGACCAAGCATTTCAGTTACACCCTGTATAATCTGTAATCATTTGAATTAGCTTTTATGTTTTAACACTTATTCTGAAAGCAAAAACAAGAACAGCATTTTTTGATAATATTTGTATTCGGTAAACTACATGTAGGTACACTTTTATGCAAATCGTGCAAATATTTTATGGTATTATTTACATAATCAAAATTCTTCCATCACTAGTCTAAAGTAACATTCCTGCATGCAACAAACCACGAAAGTTGTATCTGGATCTGAGAGAAGCAAAACCATTTTAATAAATATAATACATGTACACAAAAGAGTTTCTGCATGCGCTGAAATCAATTAAAAACAATAGGTAATATTTGAAATCGAGTACGAGCTTTATCCATTACAGTTAACATGGCTTTGCAATAACTACATACACCTATATAATTTAAACATAACAACAATAATATGTAGTATTTGTTGTGAAGTGTAATCCTGCAAGTATAAAAATAGCAAAAATGACTAACAACTGTTTTATGTAACCTTCATGGGACATGATATAATTCATACGCGTTGGGAATCGTATTCAGTCAGAAAAAATGTATTACATTTTTACGTAAAAAAAGTCAATAATAATTTTTGTTCAAAAAATGAAAACGTAATTGAATTTTAATAACATTCGCGCGTATTTAACGTCTACATAATTACAGTGATTGCAAAATTTCATTGATAAATTGATATGTAATCAAAAAAATCTCCTGTAACACTTAATTAGTGAAAAAAGAATGTTTAAAACATGAATTTTAAATCCTTGAAGCAATTAACGTATCTAAACCGATTTCATATCCGAATTTTTAACGAACGTACAATCACTTCTATTTTCGTTCAGTTTAAGGATGGACTTCAATGTATTTTACTAAATAAAATTAATAGTTCTCACGGTCAAAACAAAACCCATAAGTACTTAGTACGATACAATTTTAGATACTATTAGCGTGTACAATTTTCTTGTATCCTCAAAACTACCAATTTCATCAATAATTATTTCTTTACATAAGTTATAATTTCCTGTATTTTAAAAACAAGCAAATAAATCGATTACCATTAGTTAATGCATTCTCTGATGATTAATTATTACAAAAACCAGAAACAAAAACATTTCATGTTGATTATAGAAAGGAAATTTTATTACAAAATCCACTGGTCTGTAACCTTCGTGTCAAATTTATTTTTGGATGAATAATAATGTTAATGTATTCTGCAACATCAAATATGCATACCCAGTAAACAAATATAAAAATGTTAAAGTTGGTTGCTTCCTTCTAATCGTCGCCACGCTTTCTACACCAATATAAAATTACTACTGATGGACTTATGTAATGAAATTATTGTGGGCAATTTAAACATTGCGATTTAATGCAACTAATGTACGTGCGTTTTGTTTGAAGAAATAATAGGTTATGGAAAAGTGTGGCAATTCTATTTAGCGCATTTCCTAAACTATAAGCATTATATACAGGGTGACTCGATTTTTCCCCACAAAATTTGTTATTCGATGGTAAATGTCATTTTAATTCAGAAATGTTATATGGATCTAAAGTCCCTTTACACTAGGTACTAGATTTCTCATCTAACTTCCATTTGACTTTTAGTAATCTGGGAAATTCTTTGCTGTTAACAATCAATATCCTATAACTATAAGTAACAACAAATGAATAGGAAAATCAGATTTAAAATCTAATAACGTAAACACAATTTTTAATTTTATACATGGTACAAGTGAATAAAGTGAGATATTATCCACGAGGAAATATTTGACAAAATCACATCTTAAAACCAATTTTGCGTAACAATAAGCGGACTGTGTAAAATAGTCTTTAATTAGTTTTTAGTTTTTATTATTTTACAATTCCGATGTATTAATGAATCAAAAAGACTATACAATATACATAGAAGCTTATTGTAAGTAGTTTTCTTAATAATCTCCAATGTTAAAATTGTGATATTTAACATTGCAGATGTCACAATACTGGTCTGTATTGATATCTATTACAGAGAATTGAATTAGCCCCCATATTACCAAATCCCTCTTAACTTTAACAGACAATTAAACACAATTGTTTCTATGGTATTTAACTAAAATTAACAGATCGTTTAACTTAATTAAGATCGATGAATAATTTGCATCCATTTTATAAATGCGGTAATTTTATGCGAATATAATTACGATAAAATCTTATGTTCTTTTACAATTGAACTAAATTTGTTACTGTCAATTCGTTCTAAAGAAGTTGGATACACGATACACTAACAGTGATCAGAATCAAAATGTAAAATAACAAGCCATTTCAAATATAAGTTCTTTTAGATAAGATTGTTGGCTCAAAATATACTAACTGTTATACGTAAAAAGATATAAAAGAAGAGATTACATTATTATACCACAAAAAAGTTAATTCGCCATAATAGATATTTATTTTATTATGAATATAAGCGAAACTTTATGCGACGAAGTATGGAAGTGTAAGCGCCGAGCGGAGCTAGGTGAATTAACTCCATACGGAGTCACATGAAAGTGCTTATACTCCGAATAAAATACAATATTTTATTTTCAAATGAAATCATTCTAATCGTAATATGACAATCAATTTAATAAGTAATTTTGCAACTGTCATACATTTTTGCAGATATGTAGGTAATGTGTTTGTGTTATACTCCGCCGGAGTATAAGTCCTACTTGTACGCCGCTCAAGAGCGGTGTCAGAAATGAAACTTATATCTTGCCTACTCAGTCATATAACACCATGTTATATGCCGTTTGAAAATAAAAGAATTAATTGCATTGTAAAATTAACAGCATAAAAATATAATATAACTGAAACTCAAAAAAATTGTAAATTTTAACGTTTTTTTTTGTTCGTGAGGTTTGCATTTGTACAAGGCAATCCCACGAACAAAAAAAAAACAGGTTTCATGTCGAGTAATAAATACTATGTTTTCTATGATACTGTAATCTATGTGTAGGTACACATAATACAGCGTGATCAAGAATGACTGATTCTGTTGGTATTGAAAAAATAACTAGTGGAATTGGTACTATTGACACAAACAACCGCAAGGGCGTTGGCGCGCACATCTAATCTGTCAACTTTTGACAATCTTGACAATCCCAACATAACAATACTTCACCATAATATAACCTTAGATTTTGCAAACTGATATTTTTAATTGTGACAATCAGGTTTGCAAATCATACCACAAAAAAAATTCCTAATTTTGCAACTGTTTTAATACCAACAGATTCAGTCATTCCTGATCACGCTGTAGATTAGAAAGTACAAAAATTATTTTAATATCCGACTGGTTCATTATTTGACATTAATCAAAGTATATTATATGACAAATAATGCCCTAGAGTGTATTATCAAAAATAATGGCCCTTGGGCCATTAATGAAAATAATGTCCTAGGTGCCGGATATCAAGCCAATTGCTATCAAATCGTAAGTATACTGCTTTGTTGATCCAACGTATCATAGCAACGGCATTTAAAAACTACTAGATGCTTCTTATTAATAAAACATCAAATTTTACTTAAAAATATTTCAGACCAAAATAATAGACCATTCGGACATTAAACGTTGAAGGCACCACAAGCGTTATCAGCATAATAACGCCCTTGATACCTTAATTAATATTTTTATTTATTCAAGATGACAGCTTTCAATTTAAACATCATAATTATATTTAAGTTTTTATTTTAACTATTTTAAGCTTAGTAGGTATAAAATATTTCATTGAAAGTGAATGAATTGATATTGAAAATTTATGTAAATTTAGTGTATATATTTATGTTTGAATTAAAAAAATCACGAAGACAATCATAAATTTGAAATGTTGTTATTTTCTCTCTAGAGATAACATTATAGTGAATTTTCTCACTAGAGAGAAAAAGTTAAACTTTCATATAGAGTATGTCATGGAAAAATTGCTATATTCATATTGTATAAGAGTAGAAAAAAATTTACAACAAATTTAAAAAACAACGAAAACGTCAAAATTAACATAATGAAACATAATAGTAGAAATGTAGGATGAACAAAATGTGTACATCAGGCGGACTAAAGTATGCTCTAAATTTGCCAAATTTGAAAACCAATTCATAATTCGTGTCGCACTACGAAGTAGGTACCTAATATGCGATTTGCAAACATTCAATTAAAAGTCAAAGTTAGATACAAAGTGTGCCAAGTGTAAATTGACGTAAATGCAATCGTTCAATTGAACGTGATGGATGAAATTTGCACTCGGCCAGTGAATTGTGCCAGAGAAATTTTTTTGTCTTTCGTACTTATGTATGTATCTGTACATATTAGAGATTAATACGGAGATACCCGTATGCTATTTAGAATTAACTATTTTTAAAATTTTAAAAAGCATATGGAATAGTAATTTGAATAACCAACCAGGAGAAAAGAGTATTATTTCCTCTGATGTAGAGGATTAATCGTTCAAGGAAAGAAATGATACTCTGCTCAAAAGTTGAAGATATGATTTTTTATTTTCAAACGGCATATAACATGGTGTTATAAGACTGAGTAGGCAAGGTATAAGTTTTATTTATATGACACCACTCTTGAGTGGCGTATAAGTAGGACTTACACTCCGGCGGAGTATAACACAAACACATTATCTGCAAAAATGTATGACAGTTGCAAAATTACTTATTAAATTGATTGTCATATTACGATTAGAATGATTCCATTTGAAAATAAAATATTGTATTTTATTCGGAGTATAAGCACTTTCATGTGACTCCGTATGGAGTTAATTCTCCTCGCACCGTTCGGCGCTTACACTTCCATACTTCGTCACATAAAGTTTCGCTTATACTAATAAAATAAATATCTATTTTATTGAAATTTTTATTATAAAAATATTACTTATACAAGTAAAATAAAAATGTACCGTAACAATCTCTAATTCAATTAAGATGTCAAAAATAAAACTAGTTGGTCTCTAGTGGCAGCAGCAACAGGAACGAATGTAATATTTTTATCTCCCGTTGCTGATTCTATTTGAAATCGACCAAATGTCTCCTTTCGCTAGAATGGAAAATAGCTTTGCAAACGACCGAAAATGTTACTTTTCATGATTGTTTACAAAAAAACGGTATAAAATTATTATAAGAAGGTTTTTTGATGTGAACCACTGATGAGATCTTTTTTTTTTAAATGATGAATTGATGATAGTACTACTACACTCTTAAATTTTTATATTTATAAAATTTCTTAATTTTGCGAAATACATAACAAAATTATATTATTAATAATTGATCAAAACAAAATAAAAAACTAATTAATTGACAATGTCAAATTCGGTGGCAATTCAGAAACACACAAAAGTTGACCTCAAAATACACAAACATAATTTTATGTGAATAGGTTTCGGACGGTGTTCAATGTAAGGTGTAACAGTTTATTGCCAGAGTGTGTCAGGAAGTGCATGAAGAAGGATCTTCTGCTGTTCTCTCGATATAAAACCGGCACTCGGTCACTGAGTCATCAAAAGGAATTGAAACGAAAAAGTTAAAACACGTTTGCAATGCGTATATTAATTGGTTTCTTTTAGAACTGGTATTAATAGATTAAATTATTGTTCTCATAAAAGATGTTATTATTTTATTAGATTTTTTGTAGAATTTTTCCAAATACCAATTTCTCATATTTCTAATTTGTAATGTTTGTTAAGTATATATTTTTTATATTATACGTAATTAAAAAAAAGAAAAAAAGCAAGTAATATATTAGTTCAAATAATTGTTGAAACAATTTATTAGGGTTACTGCAAATATCTTCACACCAGAAACCGATTGTTGAAAATAGGTAAATAGGAGAGGTAACTCGGTACCATGTATTACAACTAGCGAATTCGGCGTGTTCTCCATTTTAATATTTTTCAATTTACTGTGCGCTTTTGAGTTTCATTACTCTTCACAGCGTATATCAACAAGTAGTCCTAGCTAAAAATTAACAAATTATAAATTTTTATTTATAAATGATTTCTGAAGCAAAAACCTATCAATTATTTTGCGAATTAGACTACCGGCGCAATACAATAAATAATTATGAAAACCATAATATTATTAATTATTCCTGTCTAGAAAGTGATTGTTTTAATTCGTTATTATTTATTTAGATTGCGTTGGATTGCACAAACTCAACATAATATTGAATTTAATAATAATAAAGATATGATCCAATAACTTTAATTAAAGAAATCATTTTGTTTTGGGTACAAAACTATACTTACATTATTTATAACAATAATTAACACTATAACACAGAAACTAAAGGAAAACTTTCTTCATTCTATTTTTTAATTGCATTAATAATAATTGAAGGCATACCTCAGTAGCTATGAATTACATAATACAAAATTAACAACATTCTAAGTATGGTAGTTATAGTTTTCAATATCCATATTTAAAGTGCCATTTGGATTTCTTCACAATAACTTGAATTGGAATGGGGTGTGGAAATTATGTAATTCTAATTGTCTGAAGGTGGCGTTCAACATTATAAATATTAATTGAACTTTGTAGTTATCCTTCAACAATTATAAAGGTATTATATAATTTATACAAATATTTGAGATTCTTGAATGCATAAAAGTACTGATTGTATCTACATAAATACAAATGCTTGGATGTTACTTGAAAGCATCCTAATATTGTTTTATTCATATATTTTGTAATTACACTATGAAAGTAACAATGAAGATTTTAAACTGTTTTTACTTTAACTTAATGTGTTAATTATTTCTCAGTGCTAAACTTTCTAAGTATAGAAATTAATCAAAATTTTAAATTTACTTCTACTTTCTTCTGTTCATAGTTCACCACAAAATCTACTTAAGTTTTATTTTATCCTTAAATCAATTCTTAAATTTTTCATGATCAGTGAGTGGTATATAGAAAATAATACTTTATGCGAGACTTTTTGCCACATTGATGATAGATATTTATTCTTGAAATGATTGAAAAGAAATAAATATGAAGATTAATGCAAATGACATAAAAATTTGTCTGACCGGGACCAATGGTGTAATTAATAGTTATCCTAAGTAATAATAATAACTGCTAGTTAATTTTCTTCGCTACGATCGCTTTAATAATTTTAAACATTCTTTCGGATTTAGGTTTTGTCCCTTAATTACTAGACTGATCGGATATTTATCTTGATGACTTTACAACCTCAATCTCGAATGTTTTGTTTTACAATCTACTTTATGTTTTGTAGTATGGCACCTACAATTAGCGTGTTGTTTGCCAATTTACATTCTATCATAGCTGGCAATAAGGATAACAGTTTAAAAGAAGTGTAAAGCAATACATAAGTTTTGCCCAAAAAAGGCAATACATAATTATAATATAGAAATTGTATATGAGATCTCGCTTACAAAGGAACATTTTATCATTTGCTAATTATAAAATGAGTTACGTTGATTTGGTTTCACGAAGAAAACTTCCTTCAACTGTGAGAATTATTTACAATAAAAGTTTATCGCAACAGTTGATAGGACATTTCTATACCGGGTGCCCGTTTTTCGATCGGCACAATGGGGATCTCGCTTATCTTAAGAGATACAAAGTCGGTTAAATTAGGTCAAAGTTGCGTATTCTTACGCTGATCAATAATCCGAAAAGACATTTGAACTATCGTTTTTAATTTTGGAGTTATTGTAGAAAAACAAGAAATTATAATTTTAGTTTTTAATTTTTAAACTGAAAACACATAAACTTACGTAATTTTAACGAAATCCGAATATGTCATTGTATTTGCCATGGCGTCTAAGATGGCAGAGAAACAGTAATCAACCTTATTTTTTCTTATGGGCGGATCAAGAAATTTTACATCTACAAGAGCGATAACATTCGGTGCCTTTTTCCTTAGAATTTTGATATATTTATGGCTTAAGTGAATGTACACAAGTGAATAACATATTAACTTTTGTTGACATTAAAACAAAATATAATTTCATTATAGAATTATTAGTATCTATCAATATCGAACTATAGATTATTTACATTCGTTAATGACAATTTTGGTACCCTTTCCAAGTTGGAGACCCAAGCGACCTCTTGTTTCGCTTGTACCGGGTATCCAAATAAGAGAGGACGCCGCCTTTATCTCAGAAACTGTTTATCTCACAGCTTTACGAAAAAAGAACTTTTACTAAAAGTAGCCAAGTGAAATTGCTGGAAATAATTTTAAAGTTTCTAACTCGACCGCTAGACGGCGTAATATTAACGACAAAATAGAAAACACAGTTTTTCTCAAAAATATCCTGAGTTAACATATGCTAAAAATAGTTGTAATTTTTATTTAGTGTAGGTACCGACTTTTCTCCATTTTGCCAGATAAAGGGTGGGGGAAGGGGCGAATGTTTGTTTGAAAAAATTTGAATACCTTTTTTTTGGCTTAACCGGTTTCGATAAATTTGGTCTCGTTTGAAAGAGCGTTTATTAGGGTTCGGATAAAGAATTGACATCAATAACTTAATTTTTTTCCTGGTCGTCAGAGGGCTCTTTGGGACAAAGTCGCAGATTTTGGTAACTTCTCAAAAATGTTAAATGCAAAGAGAAAGAGCATAAAAAAACGAAGAAACTTGTGAAAACCGCAAGTAGATATCTCTTTTCAATACAGAGATATGAATGAAAACATTTTTAAGCAAATTTTTGCATTATTATTATTATTATTATTATTATAATTATTATAGACTCTATAAAATTCATACAAAAATTCACTGATTCACGAAAATAACACACCACTATATAAAGTCAGGAATATTAGAATACTGTAATATAGGAATACATTATATTCAAGAATAAAACTTTAGTCGAAATTTTCCTATAAGCTATTAAATATATATATACCTAAATAAGAATTTCAATTGTATTTTCTCTATATTTTAGTAAAAAGCATCGATTAATCATTATTCGACTTATTTTGATATCCAAAAACTTGTAATAGCTCAGTATTTACAGAATACTGTACATTTTGTATAACAGAAGTTATACCAAACGATGTCATATTAAATAAAAAAATTGCTTTTTCTTGTTATATTAACTGTCTTCTCTTACCTCTTTAGAAATTGTTATATTTTGGCTAACTTACTGTGGTAGGTATAGCCCAAAATTAAATATCTAGATAATTTTATAGGTATTGTTTATAATAAATTTACATTATAATTTATTTAAAAAAGACAAAAATGAATGACACTAGGTATGAAAATCCATCGAGAAAACCATATTTAGTTACGTTGAAAATAGCTGTTTTAAAAGAAATTCAAATGGTAGCACAGAACACGAACCTGATGCGATCTATTAATACATACTAATTTGAAACTACTACTTTTTATCTTTTTAAGTTTTTCTAGCTTATGATGAAGTAAATTTTTATTTAAAAACGCGTAATATAGTGGATAGTTCTTTATACAATCATAATCTCTATCTCATAAATTGAAACTCATTTACTATTTCCCTTTTATTTTACTAAATATTAAATTTGTGTATTTTGTTACAAAAATACAATAAGCTATAAATATTTCTTTGTTTGCAGATCAAAAATCTGAGACAAATTCGAAATGCCCCATGTTGACAGAATGCCCTTTCCGAGCCGAACAATGCAGTGAAGATGATGACTGTTCCCCAGACAGTGTTTGCTGTAAAAGCCCTTGTGGAAAAGTCTGTACAAAACAACTTTTCACAGGTAAGATAATTTACTTTGAACATCACATTTCGCGATATAATTACTTCTAATGTGCATGTTTTGACCATGAAATAACAAAGAAATTTTCTATAATTATAAGTTCACCGTACATTTCAAAACACGAAAGAAAAAACACAATTTCATTTGGTTCTAACGACTAACGACTGTAACATTTTTTATCACGGTTATTTAAATTGCCTGATTACAACTTGTTGATTGGAACTTGACTCTTAAATGCATTTCCTGCACATTATTAATTGTTAATGTTAGCAAAAGTTTCTTTTATCTTTTACTACAAATACTACCACAGTAGATTTCTCCTTGTGCTATTGAATATACGACAGATATGCCAATGACCCTGATACTGTAGTATTATTTGCAGCAAGTCCAAGTAAATCAAAAGTTTGATTCCTCAGAAATAAAGTATGTAGGTACTTTCTTTTGTAACTGACACAGCACACGTAAATACCTCCGAAGTAATAAAATAATGAAAGTTTCTGCAAGATTGTCTATATGAAGTTTGTTCTTTTCCATCTTTTAGGATGTCAGACACTGAGGATGGCTGCATCCCGTCGAGCAAAATCTCTGGGTGTTGATACTAAATCTGTACGAA
This sequence comes from Pediacus dermestoides, assembly GCA_963942485.1. Taxonomy (NCBI): domain Eukaryota; kingdom Metazoa; phylum Arthropoda; class Insecta; order Coleoptera; family Cucujidae; genus Pediacus; species Pediacus dermestoides. The sequence goes on along the minus strand of OZ012626.1, from coordinate 23,595,952 downwards.
TGCCCAGGTGTAATAAAAATGGAGGTTTTGAACCAGTACAATGCGACAATGAAATCGTTAGTTCCTGTTGGTGCGTGGATGAGGCTGGTTTTGAATTAGCAGGAACCAGAGCGCCTGCTGCAGCTTTAGTCAACTGTACAGGTAAAGGATGAATTAACGTTACATCCATCTAGAACTCATATTTTAATAAAACGTGACTATAACTTAAAATTTATGAGAAATGATCAAATATTTTTACAAAACTTTGTATATATCTACATATAAGTATTAATTTTACACAAAAATTTTCAGTTATATTTGTCGTGAGCTAATAAGTCATATTTATCAGGAATGTCGAAAATTTTGTTGTCCATTGAGTATTCAGATATCAATCACATACCGATTTCAAATTTAATTAGACGAAAAACGAAAAATAATATATCCAACTTGAAGCAGACACAAACTGGTATGCGTGAGTGATTTAAGACTTTCACTTCAAGTCTATTAACTAAAAACACATCATGTCCCAATATCTTTGTACAACATACAATAATAGAAACAAGGTTGTTACACTTTACACCGCTGCTGTTGTACTGATTTAAATTTTCTTCTAGTATAAAATAAAATTGCGATTTTCTACATAGATTTTCACGCATGTTGATAATCTTTTTAGTTTAATAGAAGAGGAAATCTTTTCTTGATCCATGACCTGATTTGCAACATTTAACGCAGCGGAATTAACTATGTATTTAGTACAACGCAGTTAGATAGTTTATAAGAAAATTATGCACGGGGAACTAAAACTGTATTGTTTCAAAGTTCCCACAGTATTATTTAATTAAACTTTTTATTATTTTTATTTTTTACACTGTCGTGTTAAATGCTTGTTTTAGGTGTAAAATGTTTGTTTGGGTCAAAATTATAAATGTGGTTTAGAATCCGGTTATACAGCACAAAAAATCTACAATATACAATGAATAAAGAAAAATAATTCTAATTGAATTAGTACCGAACAAAAAATGCCTAACATAAATAATAAAATTACATTTCGATAATACAGATATTGCAAGTGATAATACCTACGAAACAAAATTTTTGCAAATTTATTTGACCATAACAGTGGTTCAAGGCAATTCACTCAAAATGACGTGATTAATTTCATCTCAATTTAATATCTTTTGTTGTTTTTGAAAAATTTAGGAAATATTAAAAAAATTTAACACCCTTTCTGTACGTAGAAGAAATTTATTTTGTATACTATACATATATGTATATTGAGTTAAATTGGTCTATTTTGGATCATAGAATCTTCATTTATCATTTGCTGGTGATTTAAATAAACACCCTGTATAAATTTCAAAAAATCATACAGGGGTTTCAAAAACGTGGGAAAAGGACCTGACCCCAAGGAGCGTTTGAGAAAATGTTTAAAAATATTAATGTAAAATGTTGTTCTAATTTATTGTCTAATTTGAAATTTTGAAATAAAATAAAAGTTCAAAAATTTCCTGTTTATTATGAACTTCAAAAGTTAATACAAATTATTCGTTCATATTCAGAAATGTATAGGTTGCTCCAATAAATCTAAGAAAGTAGAATTTATTTTCCATGAAACATGATGTAAATAAATCATAGTTTGCATCATTTAATATGAGATTAATTTTATTGTTATACATATATTTCATGACGGTAGATTCTGACATTTGCCTCGACGGATGCAATGGGTACTTAAGAAAATAGCAATGTATTGTATTTACGGGATTCCCTCCTCCGAAACTCAAAAGTTACGTTTACCTATACTTATGTAGTTTCGATCTCTAATTTTTTTGCAAAATAGGATCTTATTGAGGCGAATACTATTTTTCTGCCTGAGCAAATTATTTGTAAATCTAAAAGAACCATATGCCTAATGAGAAACCAAATTTTATGTTCTAGTGATAATATTCATTTCATTTACACCTGGTATAACAGTATAATATACATTATTTTTACTTTCTTATACGAATTAGGTAATAAGAAAGTATAGTATTCGTGATTTTTTTCGACTTCGAGATTTTGATGGATTTACACGTTTTGAGGGCCCCTGAATCCATTTTGACCATTTTCGCCATGATGTCTGTCTGTGTGTCTGTCTGTCTGTCTGTATCCACCATATCTCAAAAACGAGTTATCGGATTTGATTCAAATTTCATATTTAAGAGTTTGAACAAAATTGTGGGTGCCACATTAAATCTTTTTCATCTAGCACCAACACAAGTGACACTTACCTGTTTCCTGAAGACGTTTTTAGGTTTTTTGGGAATATCTTGAAAAATAAACAATTTATGAGATTTGTTTATTCTTTAACATTGATTTAGAATTGAATTTTGAACAAATTTTGTTTTAACTTTTTTTTGAAATTCCGGAAACTATAAGAGAGAGGCACTTGGTAAAATTATGGAAATTCATATATAAAAAGAATCTGTCATCAAAACTGAAAAACTTTTAATTCTTGAATTATTTTGAAAAAAATCACGATTACTATACTTCCTTATACTTCGTATAAGAAAGTAAAAATTAAAAAGTGTTCTCTTTAGTTCTCTGTATAGTTCGATTATTTCTTAATCGATTTTTTCAAGATAATTCAGGAACCAAAAAAAGAAATTTTACAGTTTTAATGAAATTCATCAAATATTGTCTCATTTAACCGAATCTCTATCTTGCATAAATTTCAATGTTCAAGCATCCAAAAATTCACAACCTTGTATAATCGAATAGAACTCTACTATTTATTTATGAAACAGTTACGTTAATTATTATCGATTGAAAAAGGGCAACTAATTTTTACTGTCTGTATTATACTTTTTAGGCATTATTTACTTATTGTTTTGTTTTTAGCTCCTAAACCTTGCGCTGACAACACATGCAGAATGTACTGTCCCCATGGTTTTGCCCTTTCGAAAGATGGTTGTCCTTTGTGCCGTTGCAGAGATCCTTGCGACGACATCAAATGTCCTAATAAATTAGAATGCCATCTAGAAGGTCTTACATGTGCTGATCCGCCATGTCCACCTGTACCTACCTGTAAGTCATACTTTATCTTACTTACTGGTTACATAATTTATAGTACCAGATAAGTACTACCTAGGTACTATTTATATTATTTTAACCTTGTGATCAATTTGTTTGATTATTGCCACAGAAGGTACAATGGTATTTCAATATTTAAAAATAAAATGCGGTGAAAGTTTACTTTACCATGGTATTTCTTACGATGGTAGATATAGCTGCGACTTATTCTTATTCCATCAAAAGATCACATAAATATCAAGAGGAGTGCCCCGACTTAGGCACGTCGTCTCTAGAGGGCATGGGAACGCTTCAAACTATTTGATTTGAAGTTCATTTTCTTATTACAACCACGTTTTATAATAATTATAAAAGTGCCATCAAAAGCATTTATTGCATAAGAACATTTTTGTAGGCAAACGAGGACGCAGCTTGGATAATATTTGCCCCGTGGGTGATCCCTTGAGAATTAGTGACACAGTTCGGCCGTTCCTATGTGGTACTGATCCAGGCAAACCCAATTGTCCTCCAATGTACCAATGTCTGGTTCAAACTGGTACATATTTTAGAATTTTTGAAAAAATATAAATATATTTTACGTATACATATTTTTAGGAAACGATTACGGTGTTTGTTGTCCTGCATCTCTAAAAATTCAAAAAGCTGGAAATTGTCCTGCAAAAACGGAGGAGCAATTCGAATGCGGTTCACTATGTACCCACGACTTGGAATGTCCTTCAGTACAGAAATGTTGTCACAGTGAGCAGTGTGGTTCGTCGTGTATGCATCCGAAGAATGTGACAGGTAAATTAATTAAAAGGAGGGGAATACTGGCATTTAATCGATTTATGTTTTTGCCATCTCGATATATTAAATAAATTACTGGATAAAATAGAAATTATAAATGGATAATTGGATACTCACTTAACAGTTTAGTTAATGGTATTTAATGGTATTCATTACAATATAGATTTTAACAGAAGAAAACCCATACTTATAGCCAAATTTATTATTTATCGAGATTTTGCTTGAAACGACTGAGATACATTTACAGGGACCGCTCGATAATTTGTAGTACCTACCCCTAGAAAATGTTTTTATCAACTATTAAATTCTTTTTATAACAAAATTTATTGACTGATTGGAGAAAGAACTGCTTATATAAATTTATTTAATTTACCAATGTTCTATAAATTTCTATTAGAATGTACCCACCAAAGGGCTCTATCCGAAATTTTGAGCGTTAGTGAAAGAAGCGGAAGAGGCTACGTACCCCAGTGTTCCATCGATGGTCAATTCGAACCAAAACAATGCAGCAGAAATGGCTTGGTTTGTTGGTGTGTCGACAGAATTGGTCGAAAACTTAAAGGAACCATGGGCGCCTCCGAGAATGTTAACTGTACAAACGTTGATGGTAAATTGAGATGCCAATGAATAAAACAATTTTCTTACTGATGTTTTCATTTTTAGTTCGTGTACAAGCCGAGGGAAGAAGCCTGAATAAGCACGGAAAAGAATGCGAACCCCTTGAATGTGCAGCTGTGTGCGAATATGGTTTTAAATTGGACGATGATGGTTGCCACACATGTAAATGTGATGATCCTTGTGTTGGATACATGTGTCCTGAAGACGAAGAATGCGTTAATGTGAAAGAAGCCTCGTGCACAGACTTTTTGTGTCCTACTCTACCAGTCTGTACGTATTACTTTACAATTTATAATAAGAACCTTATAATTACACGAAAAATCTATTAGGTCGTCCAAAAGCTGTTTACGCCAATCCATGCGACAAAGGCACACCACTTACGGATGACTTAAGTGGTGCACCAGTGGCTTGTGCTCTTCGTTCTAGAGATGGAACAGTTTGTCCTGATTCATACGAATGTCGTGCAGTACCCGGCTCAACTCAAGCAGTTTGCTGTCCAAAAGTTGAAGAAGAGCTTGAGGTGCAAGCAACGGACAACGAAGAAATGCGTCCACAAACCAGTATGTATTTTAGTCTAATTATTACTAGAACAAAATAAATGACAGTTTTCCAGTGTGTGAATACCTACACGATTTCGCTGATAGCATGGAGGGAACTAGAGAAGGAATGAATTTGGCTCTACCAACACCCGAGTGTGATGAACAAGGAAACTATTTGGCTATGCAATGCCAAGATGGTAATTGTTGGTGTGTAGACTTCTTTGGAACTGAAATTCCCAAGACTAGAGGACAAGGAAATGCAACAAAAAATTGTAAAGTGTTAAGAGAAACTTCTGAATGCTTAGATTTGGTGTGTCGCATGGGCTGCGAGTATGGTTTCATTTTATCGGAGGAAACTGGATGTCCACAATGTCAATGCAGAGATCCTTGTACTGGTGTTAGCTGTGGTGTAGATGAACAATGTCAGTTAGTAGAAGTAAGCTGTAAAGATCACTATTGTCCACCAGTGCCAGCTTGTAAGTTTAACTTAGAGAAAATTGAATGAAGATTAATACCCTTTTGTTATTTGTAGGTTTGCCTAAGAAAGTTGGACAATGTCCTTACTTAGTTCCTGCTACTTCGACTTCTTGTGACTTCGAATGTAACTCTGATGTAGCCTGTAATGGTACAACGAAATGCTGCTCTAACGGTTGTGGTACTCAATGCGTCGAACCACTTTTACTAACAGGTAAGCTTTATCAATTTTTTTTAATTATAATCTCCATTATTATTATTATAAACTTTTAGCTTGTCAACATCAAAGAACTTTAGCTCAGTACCAAGCCTCCGAATCTGGTATCCCGGCAGGCAAAATCTACATGCCCAAATGCTCAGAAGAAGGCACTTATGAACTTAAACAGTGCAACCCTAAAACAGGCGAATGCTGGTGTGTAGACAATCGTGGTTTCGAAATATCTCAAAGTAGAAACAAATTAGGAAAATCCGTGTCTTGTGATCCAGCACCAAAAACTAACAACTGTTCGATGTCAAAATGCGAAGATGATTGTGAACATGGTTACGAAATGGATGAAAACGGATGTCGTACTTGTGAATGTATTGATCCTTGTTTAGAAATATCCTGTAGAGGCGAAGGCGAGACTTGTCGACTAGTTTCCGTCGAGTGTGTTGACTGGCCTTGTCCTTCAGTACCTATGTGTTTGCCGAAGAAGGAGAATCCATGTCAAAATGGTGAACCGCTGAAATTGGGCAGTAGTGAGGAGTTAGTGACTTGTGGACCAGAATTTGAGAGTTGCCCCACTTCTCATAAATGCCAGCTTAGCCCTGTAGGAGAGTATGCTGTATGCTGCCCAAAGCCAAGTAAGTTACATAAGTTTTGAATTTTGGAAAATATGCTAGATTTATTTTCCCTTAGAATATAAAAATTGTACTGTTATTTAATTATTATCGCTATAAAATAGAAATAAATTATTACTTATTTGCACTTACAATAACTATAACTTTTTTTACAGGGGATGTTTGCTTTGAACCATTAGATAAAGGAATGTGCGAAGAAGACTCAAATCTACGCAACCTAACAAGATATTTCTTCAACTCTCGCACGAATAAATGTGAAATCTTTACTTATAATGGATGCCAAGGAAATCATAATAACTTTCACTCATTAGACATGTGCAATCTAGTATGTCCAGGTAAAGATTTTTAATTCAGTCTATAGATCAAACAACTAATTTGGGCGTTTGTTCAGTTTTAAGTCAATGTGAACGCCTACGAGAAAAAAACCAAAGAGCAGCAGAAAGATACAAGAAACCAACGTTTGCACCAAGATGTGAAGCTACCTCTGGTGCCTGGCAAGCTGTACAATGTTTGGAACATGTCGGTGTGTGTTGGTGTGTAACCCCACAAGGAGAACCTCTCAAGGGTACCCTTACAAGAGGCGCAGAACCTCAATGCAATTTTAGACAAGCTAGAAACAGAGCAACTGATCGATCAGATTTTGTTAGCGAAGCCGATTTAGGTATAAGAAAATATAATAAAACTCAATTGCCACCAACATTTTTTTATGTAGTTTTGGAGGAGCTAATGATGCAAATTGGTTCCTTCGACGACGAAAACGAACCTGCTGACATAGACGAAATGGACAATGAAGTAGTGAATTGGGAAATGCCTGCTACGATGCGATGCAAATCACTCGGTGGACAATGTGACGATGATGGGAAGTTTTTGCCTACTCAATGTGAAGAGGACACCTGCTGGTGTGTGGATGAAGCGGGAAATCAATTACCACACACAAACACATTCCCTAAGAGCGAACGCACTTGTGGTATGTAGAAGTTTGTTTCAAATTCCAATAATATTTATTTAATAATGGTGTATTTAGTGGCAACTCCTGTGGAAAGCGTAGAGGTAACTTTGGGTTTCCGAGGAGAATTCGATGATGTTTCTGCTATCCCAGTGATAAATCAAATCACAAAAATAGTTAAAAACCTCAAAGGAAACATGAATAGTGAAGGATTGAAGGTTGAGGCAGCATCAGATGCTTTGTATGTCAGATTTTCTCTAATCGGAAGCAATAAAGTAGATGTAGCCTATACATTGGAACAAATGGTAAGATATTAACAAAAACAAATTTCGGAAGTTATTAATAACAAATTTTTTAGGTAATGCAACAACGACTTCCTGGATTAACAGCTGATATAACAAGATCCAGAGTGATCCATAAATTATTCTCTTCCCAAGATGCAACGTTTTCTGATCATTTAGTAGCTTTGGAACATAGGGAAATTGTATCCCAATCGCCAGTATCAGTTGTAGCCCCTTATCATACAGCTATGATTGTAATAGCGGCTGCATCTGCCTTTGTTATATCTGTTCTTACTCTTTTGGTTATTTTGTACAGACGAAAGGTACGTCTTTAACATTTTATATGTATTTTCCATATTGAATTCTTTTGTTTTAGATGAGTAGTCTCACTGCTAATAAAATGATTGATGATCACAGATTCTTGTCCAATAATAGGCCGATTTACATAGAATTACCCAATGAAAAGTACAGTTCACTTTCACCTGATTTAAGCACAAGACAAACAAAATAACTCGCTTAAGCTTTAAACATACCTGTAAAATATAATTAGGTTATTGTAGATGTTGTTTAAAAAATATTTATAGGAGAAAAATGCCATCTGAATAAATCATTTGAGTGCGTTTGTTTACTCAAAAACCGTTGTGATTTTTATATGTATTTTTTTATGATCAAAGACTTTTTGTAGACTATAATTTGTTCATATGGCACAAAATTTATTGTTAAGGTAATTTATAAATAAACAAATTCTAAAATGAGTCGTTTCATTTACTAAATAAAAATAACACCCAAGGAATTCGGTATGGAATTAAGTGGAGATGATAACAAATTCATGAGTGTACCTATTCGAGATATAATATTAAGAGAATGTACAGAAAGTCTTAAATAATAAAAAATCAGTCAAGTGAATTTAACGACGCCCTCTCTTTTTTTGTGCCCTTCTTAGTTTTTACTTTTTCTTTTTTCTTTGCACCACCTGTTTGACTACTATTAGCACTACTTGAAGCCGAATCCACCGGAGACGTGTTGTTAGAGTAGTCTCGAAGATGCAAACTATCCTTTAGGTAAGTTAGATCATCTTCTTCGCCTTCCACATCTACATTAGCAGTTTCCGTGGGTTCTGAGGCAACCTTCTTAGTAGTTCCTACAAAATAGAAGAAAAATAATTATTCTAAGTAGTATAATAGTGACAAGTAGCGGGGGTTTTTCTTTTTAAATTAAAGTAAATTTAAGATCAGGAAATTAAAGAATAGAACAGAATAGAATAGAATAGAATAGAATATCAATTTATTAGTTCCAAAAAACAATAATAGTTTCTTATGCCGGTTTTCCACCAAACGGACAAAAAAAGAAACAGAAACAAAAACTGTTTTTCTTAACAAATAGAGCAATGTTTTGTAAAAAATGAACAGTTCTGAAAACATTTTTGTCGGAGAACAGTGTTTTTAGTAAATAAAACACTTTCCCATCTCGAGTCGGTACATCAAAGGAAAACAAATTTGTTCATGTTTTCTGGTCAGTTCCGTTGGAACACATGATGTGTCGGAGGAGGACATTCTAGCGAGACCAAACAAAAAATGGGAAAAAAAAAACAAACACTATCAAAAAAACTTCTCATCTACAGTCTACAGTTTATACAGGACTGTTTTGAAAAAACAAAACAAGTTTGTTTTGTTTTTTGAAGACAAAACTGTTTTTTTAAACTGTCCGTTTGGTGGAAAACAGGCATTCGGTTAGTGAACTCGAGAGTTCTGTCCCCGTTATACAAGATTCAAATAATAAATTAATAAAATATAGCTTCAAATAATACTAAAAATACTAGAATTAATGCGAAAAATGGATTTTCAAAAATCAACTTTAAAACGGAATAAAATAAGTATCTATGTAGGGTAGAGTAACATTTTTCTATAAGGTACCTACCTAAATTTGATATTTTGACCAGCCCTACATACCACAGCCCCAGTACCTAATATACAGGGTGCCCCAGTTTATATCGTCAGGATTTCACCAGTCGATAGTTTAGCGAAATTTAAAGGTGGTTTGTCTAATAAATTATGGTCGAATGTTGCTTCCTTTTTGATGTACAGGGCATTAAAAAAAAATTATTTTAAATAATTTGCTATAAATCGAGCTATAAATCAATAACAAAAATATCTGATGTGCCCAACACATGACTTTCTTATACGTATAGTATCACAATAATTACTTTTCAACCCTCGGATTCAACTATCAAAGCGCGCTATGAGAAATATAAAGTGTTTTAGGAATATCTCGTTTTTTGAAATTTTTTTGACGGAATTTCAAAAAAAGTTCAAACAAAATTTGTTCAAAATTCAATTCTAAATCAATGTTAAAGAATAAAAAAATCTCATAAATTGTTTATTTTTCAAGATATTCTTAAAAAACCTAAAAATGTCATCAGGTAACTGTCACTTATTTTGGTGCTAGATGAAAAACATTGAATGTGGCACCCACAAATTTGTTCAAACTCTTAAATATAAAATTTGAATCAAATCCGATAACTCGTTTTTGAGTTATGGTGGATACAGACAGACACACAGACAGACACACAGACACACGGACACACAGACACACAGACAGACATCATGGCGAAAATGGTCAAAATGGATTCAGGGGCCCTCAAAACGTGTAAATCCATCAAAATCTCGAAGTCGAAAAAAATCACGATTACTATACTTTCTTATTATATAAGAAAGTAAAAATCTCGTAAATTGTTTATTTTTCAAGATTAGGAATATCTTGAAAAAATTTTAATCGATTTGCCATGATATCCAAAACATAAAACCGTAGTCGTTGTAGCCGTCGATCTTTTCAAATAGTAATGCTACAATCGATTTCCTCAACGGTATAGATTTCTGTATGTAAACAACATGTACTTTGTAAATCAGAGATAGATGGCGCCACTATATAAATAAAAAATTTTGACGGAATTTCAAAAAAAGTTTCAAACAAAATTTAATTTTAAATCAATGTTAAAGAATAAAAAAATCTCGTAAATTGTTTATTTTTCAAGATATTCCTAAAAAACCAAAAAATGTCTTCAGGTAAGTACCACTTGTGTTGGTGCTAGATGAAAAAGATTTAATGTGGCACCCACAATTTTGTTCAAACTCTTAAATATGAAATTTGAATCAAATCTGTTAAGTCGTTTTTGAGTTATCGTGGATACAGATAGACACACAGACAGACACACAGACACACAGACAGACATCATGGGGAAATGGTCAAAATGGATTCAGGGGCCCTCAAAACATGTAAATCCATCAAAATCTCGAAGTCGAAAAAAATCATGATTACAAAATAAAACACTTTGTTTACTTTGTCGACACGTCTAAAAATTGAAAGAGCATTCACAAAAAATTTGGCGTCGATATCTTTAATGTAGATTTGCATGCATAATACAATTTCACGACTTTATTGTATATATTAGAAAAAATTTTAATCGATTTGCCATGATATCCAAAACATAAAACCGTAGTCGTTGTAGCCGTCGATCTTTTCAAATAATAATGCTACAATCGATTTCCTCAACGGTATAGATTTCTGTATGTAAACAACATGTACTTTGTAAAGCAGAGATAGATGGCGCCACTATATAAATAAAAATTTTTGACGGAATTTCAAAAAAAGTTTCAAACAAAATTTGTTCAAAATTTAATTTTAAATCAATGTTAAAGAATAAAAAAATCTCGTAAATTGTTTATTTTTCAAGATATTCCTAAAAAACCAAAAAATGTCTTCAGGTTAGTACCACTTGTGTTGGTGCTAGATGAAAAAGATTTAATGTGGCACCCACAATTTTGTTCAAACTCTTAAATATGAAATTTGAATCAAATCCGTTAAGTCGTTTTTGAGTTATCGTGGATACAGACAGACACACAGACACACAGACAGACATCATGGGGAAATGGTCAAAATGGATTCAGGGGCCCTCAAAACGTAAATCCATCAAAATCTCGAAGTCGAAAAAAATCACGATTACAATACTTCCTTATACTACGTATAAGAAAGTAAAAAGTTAGTCTTCTGAAATTTTGCATAGATCTTTTATTTTGAATTCTCTTATTAATAGTGGTAGCAATTATTTTATTTAGAACATAGAGGCGTGCGTACGGGTTTCTTCAAAAACATTTTATTGAATAAAACGTACACCACTGTTTTTTTTTTGCAGCACCAATATGCAGAGAGTATTTTCCATTTAATTTAGAAACTTTTTTGTATCTTACAATTTCTTGATAACTTAACTATTTTTTTTTCTTATTTATTAAAGAGGTTCTTCCCTATTAGATTTCCGAAAAAAGCATCAGTACAAAGTTGTAGAGAAAAATATTTCCTACAACTTTCCTTTTAATATTTTTTTGATATTCTCAATATTTAAAAAAATATTCAACAAATAAGTTGCAAATTTTTTTCTTATTTATTAAAGAGGTTCTTCCCTATTAGATTTCCGAAAAAAGCATCAGTACAAAGTTGTAGAGAAAAATATTTCCTACAACTTTCCTTTTAATATTTTTTTGATATTCTCAATATTTAAAAAAATATTCAACAAATAAGTTGCAAATTTTAGGGAAATTTTTCTCTAGTTAGGTACTAATTACTACTACTATTTACTACTCTTTCCCCAAAATTTTCAACTTATTTGTTGATTAACTTTTTAAATATCGACAATATCAAAAAAAGTTTAAAAGATAAGTTGTAGGAAATATTTTTCTTTACAACTTTGTGCTGACTCTTTTTTTCGAAAATTTAATAGGAAAACAGTTATTCAATAAACAAAAAATCCAACCCTTAATTGAGGGCTGGTGAAGGAAGGGCGGGGTCTACGAATACACAAACTCAATTTTAAACTTTCAGGGTGACCCTTTAGAAGATTCTACAAAAATTGGCTGTAGGGTAAAAAAAGTATATTTGAAACCTTGTTTTCTCCCTTATTAACTGTACAATTAGGTTATTTTGAGTTAAGTTATCAAAAAATTATAAGATACGAAAAAGTTTCTAAATTGAATGGAAAATACTCTCTGCATATTGGTGTTGCAAAAAAACCAGTGGCGTACGCTTTATTCAATAAAATGTTTTTGAAGAAACCCGAATAAAAAAAAAGATCTATGCAAAATTTCAGAAGGCTAACTTTTTTTGTTATTGATTTATAACAAATTATTTAAAATAATTTATTTTCTTTAATGGCCTGTACGTCAAAAAGGAAGCAACATTCGACCATAGTTTATTAGACAAACCACCTTTAATTTTCGCTAAACTATCGACTGGTGAAATCCTGACGATATAAACTGGGACACCCTGTAGACCTAACGAAATTAACAACAAACCTTTAGTTTTCTTTCCCCCATTCTTGGTCTTCTTTTTTCGCCTCGAATTCCAATCAACTTCATCATCATCTTCACTAATTGATGAGCTGTCTCTGTCGTTATCTTTACTATCAGTAACCACTTTTCGTGTAGCATTTCTCACTTTTAGGGTGCGAACCTTAAGGTTCATACAGGAAGCTAAATGATTGGCAAATCTAGTGGCACCAGTTGAATGTCCGCAAATTCGACAAACACATTCCGTTGTCCTTCTCATGTTGTTCTGTGCAAAAATATCGGGTTCAGCAAGTTCCTCGTCATTAACACTGTCATCAGCTTCCAAATCATAAGCATTTGTCTTGCATTTGCGATGTAAATCAAATATAATACCTAAGGTGAATTGATCTACCAAGTTGGATATTAAATTGTCCGTTGCGGTATGTAGAGCTGATTCTTCAGTGACCAATTCATGAAGATCTCTTGTTAATGTATTGAACAGTTGTTTGTTGTCTGATTTCTGTCGTTTTGCCATTTTCTGTGAGTTTATACAGAAAAATAACGAGAGTTAACACCACAAAATATTCAAGTTAACACACTTAACTAAACACTATAAAGTTAAATACATTTCATTGGAGTATTTTTACGATAACTAATAATTCAACGAAAGTGTCAGACAAATATTTATTTTTTTGCATTGACACTGACATTCAGCCCCAAACGTCAAAACTTCCTCAAACTCAAAACAAAACAATTTCCTTTTTCATTCGTCAAAATTTATGTAGTACCAACGTACCAATAGCATATTACGAAAATCCCTTGAAATTAATTGAGTAGTTATTGCAAAACCAACAACGATACAATTTCAATTATGTAGTTTATATATTAGTTTATTGTATTGATGTAGAAAAGGTGTGGAGTGTACAAATAGAATTTAATTTACGAATAATTTCAAGTGGTCATAAAAAATAAAGTTGTTGGTCAACCTGATTATAGTATCTGTCATTCTGTCAAAAACTTTGAAAACTTCAAAAAGAAACATATTTTGAGGTTAGTTAGTTTACTTTATTAAAAAAAAAACTATTTTTGGAGAAACAGATTTATAAATCTGATACAATGTACTGTGTGAAGACATTACACAAAACCTTTGGTTTACAAGCCATTGTAACATCTCGTACATCCATGGTTTGGCATCGACTCTTATCCACAGAAAATAATTCTAAAAATCACTTTGATATCATAATAGCCGGTGGTGGAATGGTTGGAACAACTTTAGCTTGTACTTTAGGTAAAATATTGAAAAAATGATTGGTCGTTTGCCTTTAAATGCAGAAAATACGGTTCATAGAAAAAGTGAGGTTAATTTAAGAAATTTGTAGGAAAAAACAGCAAACTAGCAGATACAAGCATATTGTTATTGGAGGGTGGTAAAGAAAAAGGGTATACATTGTCTAAGAAGTTTAGTAATAGAGTGTCATCTTTAAACCCTGGTACAATAAGCTTGCTACAGGAAATAGGTGCATGGGACATAATAAAAAGCTCTCGATACGCACCTGTCAAGAAAATGCAGGTGAAATTTTGCGCTAATAAGAGCAGCTTTTATAGATTTATAATATATCTCTTGTATATTAGGTTTGGGATGGAATATCAGATGCGATGATAACATTTAATCATGATGATTTTTGTGAAAATGTCGCTTATATTGTTGAGAATGATGTTTTACTGTCTGCTGTTGGACAAGTTGCAAAAAATATTAGTAACATAAACATATTGTATGAGGCTAAGATACAAAACTATTGTTTGCCAGATCATTGTGTAGATATTGGTCGAATTACTTTAGAAAATGGAAGTGAATATACATGTGATTTACTGGTAAGTAAATTACGATTAATATTTCAATTTCTGTATAAATACAAAATTAAAGCGTTCAATGGATACATAATGTATGAGTGATATGCACTTTAAAGTATGGTAACAAACTCAATATAATAAGTATTATATTTACTATAATGTAAAAGAATTAACGATATTAATAATCTCTTCTCTTAAAACGAGCAAAGCGTTACAAATAAGAAGATTAAACTATGGATGATTTTTTAATACGCCGTTGCTCCAATCGGTGTCAGATTTTAATCCCGTGTGGGCAACTCTATAGCATTTTCATGTAAACGTACAGAACTTTTCAATGCAAACAAATACGACGAGTTGACAGTAGACGTAAGACGTAACTCTCTTATTAAACACAATTTGGTTCTAAAATTGGTACACGCCTATTACACATTGTGGTCTATTTAATGAAAATATTGCTACCTTTAAGGTACTTCCGGTTATACCGGAAGTAAACACAAACTTTGTTATTTTAAATGGAATACCTTGTATATTTTTGAATTTTTAGATTCTAGACTTCATTTCGGGTATAAAAGTATTAAGGTTGTATGATCCTAACATTAACGGTATTATAATAATTATTTACACTTTTTCATTTTTCTTTACAAAAACATAGATGTAAATAAGAATTCAAATCTTGACAATGACACGTTTTTTCCAAAGTTTTTTTCTTATGTTTGAAGTAGGAATATACAAGAAACAATTTGATATAGTTTTAGAAAACTTGCTTTATACAGGGTGTTGGTGGTTGTCCGTTCATTTTTTAAAACTTTAATCAATGATAGCTTTATATTTTTAAATGGAACACCCTATACTTATATTTCTACATTTTCGAATTCTACACTTAATTCTAGACATAAAAGTATTAAAGTTGTAAAGTCTTAAAATTAACAGTGCTATAATTAATTACGTTTAATTTAATCACAAGTTATTTAAAGTAAAATCGTGTTTCTGAAAAATCGTTCAACGTACGAAATAATATCTGCAGAAAACATAAGGAGAAGACTTTTTGTATATTTTATATAAATAGCTTAGGTACCTATCAATAATTGAAGAGAAAATTTTTGTTATTCCCTAAAGAAATTTAGTTAGAAATGCTGTAAATTATAAATTTAATAAAAAGGTATTTGGTTTAATATACAGGGTGTTCTAAAAATACTGCGAAAAATTTCTGGGGGTGATTCCTGAGATTATTCTAAGAATAAAAGTTCATATGAAGATGGGTCGAAAATCCTTACCCGTCGAGTTATAGCCCCTTAAATTTGGAACACTGAAGAAGGTTTTTATTTATTATCTCCGAAACTGTTCAAGGTAAAATGATAAAATTGACCACATCCACTAATGTTTTTGTGCTCAATAAGATAGAGTGTAAATCATTTTGAAATTTTCACAAGAGGCGCATCAAACCTGGGGGGTGGGGACCTATGTTCATATGAACCTTTTTTCTTAGAATGATCTCAGAAATCACCCCCTCAAAATTTTAGCAGTATTTCTGGAACACCCTGTATTATTTTAGAAAAGAAAATTATTGCCATTAAAAATAAGAATAAAAGAATTTTCTTCACACATCTAATTTATGCTTAGGTTCTTAGGTTCGATAATGTATAAATATTATTCTTGAATTATTTTTTTATTCATATACCTAAGCATCTGATTTTGTATAAATATATTTGTTCCCTTCAAAAATAATAAATTTACCGTCTTGAACATTCTGATGTGTGATGTCGGACCTAGTGGTTTTAAAATTTTACACCTAATTGAATTGAACCACTAGTTCTGCTTAGCATACCAAAGAACAGTATCTAAGTCCTTCGATCTATTCTTGGTCGAAACCAGCGTTTTTAGTATTCAAGAATTCAAGGGAATTTTAAATTAAATAAGTTTCAATCTTGGTAATCAGAAGTTTTTTTAAATAAATTCCAGTTTGCATATGCAGTGATATCAATTCTCATTATTTTTCGGTCATATGGCGATTTTACAATCCTAAAGAAAATCTAATACGTTTTGAAACAAGTTAATAAAAACAATACCTATCAGCATCACCAAACATATAACAAAAAAGTTGCATTTTTAAATAAAATTACTTACACAATAACTATGAATTATGAATTGTAGGCAAGTATCTGTATTCTGTAATTCAAAATGTAGGAGAGAGTTGCAGCGCCTGCTATTGTAACTTGAACTATATGGATTTTACACCTTATAGCATGCAATATAGGTTGCCTAAACGTAAAGTTCGCTCATACAGCAATTTGTGACGGCAGTTCGTGGACAGTTTGTATAAATATCGCAGTTATGAATTAAATATTTCAACAACAAATAGCCCTTGCTGTTCTAAAGTAAGTAGCAAAATATGTTATTATATCCTCAGAAAGGAAACTTGTTTGGATACAATTTACCATGACATAGGCTTGTTAATTTATTTCAAAAGTAAAAAAAAATTAAAACGATTAAGAATATCCTTCTTTATCCTTCACCAAAACGAAATCCACCACTAGATACATCGTCTTCTCGAACTCGAGGAAAAGCTCAGAAGGCAGTTGTAATAACAAGTGGTGTTTATAAATTGGAAGTAGATTAAACAAGAGAAAATATATTGAAAAAAATGAAATCATCAAATTTTAGACAAGAAAAAAATAACAACTAATAAAACCCACCACTACATGCTTTTGTACTTTACGTGAGGAAACTAAGAAAGAAGAAGAGATAATACAGTGCCTGATATCTTAAACTTAAACACAGTGCGCTGGATTGAGTGCAAAAACCATAAAAGTACTTTTCCTCTAATTGTACTTAAGAAAATTATTAGAAATGAAGTCAGTGGTCCATCCTTGATTAAACACAATTTTTATATTTATTTACTTTTTACGGTTCTAAATTGTATAGAATAAATAATAAATAAATTACATTATTTGAGAGATGAAAATATTAGTCCTTCAGCTAGGGGTCAAAAGGTAGGAAGTAAAAGTGAGATGATGAGACGACGCAGTGTTTTCTGAAGGTTTTTTGGTCGCTGAATCCGAATCCGTGCGTCGTTTTTCAATCAAGTAGTGCAAACAAAAGTTATTAACAATTTATTGTTTAAAACGCAATAACTCGAAAAGTATAGATTTTACCGAGCATTTTACCAAAAAAAGTTTCAAACAAAAGTTGTTCAAAATAACATGACTCACCGAAAAGGTCATATGATATTTTGTCCTAAAGTCGCACGGACAAGAGTTATTAACAATTTATTGTTTAAATGTTTAAAACGCAATAACTCGAAAAGTATACATTTTACCAAAAAAAGTTTCAAACAAAAGTTGTGCAAAATAAAAAGACTCTCCGAAAAGGTCATATGGTATTTTGTCATAAAGTCGCTCAAACAAATGTTATTAACAATTTATTGTTTAAAACGGAAGAAACCAAAAAGCATACATTTTAGGAGAGTCTTTTTATTTTGCACAACTTTTGTTTGAAACTTTTTTTGGTAAAATGTACACTTTTCGAGTTATTTCATTTTAAACAATAAATTGTTAATATCTTTTGTCCGACCAACTTTATGACAAAATACCATATGACCTTTTCGGGGAGTCTTTGTATTTTGAACAAGTTTCGTTTGAAATTTTTTTTGGTAAAATGTGTACTTTTCGTTTTCGAGTTAATTTAAACATTTAAACAATAAATTGTTAATAACTTTTGTCCGTGCGACTTTATGAGAAAATACCATATAAACTTTTCGGAGAGTCTTTTTATTTTGAACAACTTTTTGTTTAAAACTTTTTTTGGTAAAATGTTCGATAAAATCTATACTTTTCGAATTATTGCGTTTTAAACAATAAATTGTTATTAACTTTTCTTTGCACCACTTTATTGTAAAACGACGCACGGATTCGGATTCAGCGACCAAAAAACCTTCAGAAACACTGCGTCGTCTCATCCCGCTTTTACTTCCTACCTTTTGACCCCTAGCTGAGGGACTATATGTAGCAGTACCAATTTTTTTTCACTATTTCTTTTTTTTTAATTCTTCAATATCCATATATATGTATATTCAAAAATGTTTGGATGATCCAACTTCGGCAACTCTCCCCTAAGTAAATTATTAACAATTTTTTATTTTATAAATTTTGTAGTTACTTTTTAACGAAATATTAAATCGGAATCTGAAACAAACAAGTATAAGTTTACAGCCAGTAGAGTAGTATTGCCGAATGTAACACTTCATTGTGAAAAACATATAGGTACTTAAGGAGCATGATCACTGGTGGAAAGTAAAAAAAACTATTTCCTCTTCAAAAACCTCTTATTATTATTAAAGTTTATTTTTTTAAATTTGTATTCGATAAGAAAATGAAATTTTGCAATGTTAAGTATAACTATTTATTTTTATTTTTAGTTATTGATGGTACTGTTGAGTTTCTCCAACTTCTGCTTAAATCCCTTAGTAAATTCTAAAAACTCCTTATTTACATCGTCCAATTGATTCCTAAAATTGGCAACATATCTGCTGTTATCAACCGTTAACGCACTGTTGTACGAGTTTATTCTCGATACAGATGGCGATGAATAGTCAGGACTGAACATTCGGTATTTCCCTCGTTTCTTACTCCGGGGGCGCTCTTTCCTTTCAGCTACCAGTCGGTAAATGTTTTTTATAAGTTCTTTTGGTATTCTCTCTTCACGGGGATCATTCGGTTTAATGTACAAAGCCCAATGGTACTGTGCTTTGAGAAGTAGAGCTTGATTGTGGAAGAATTTCATTAGTTTATGCGGAATGCATCTTAGAAGTTTGGAAAACAACATGCTTTCCAAATGTGCCACTAGTTCTGCTTGGCGCACCAAACGGTCTAAACCAGCGCTTTGTTGTAATCCCTGTATGTCGCTTACAGCTAAACCAACCATTAAATTTGTCAAAATTATGGTGACTAGGATGACGAAAGTTAAGTACATAATTTGTGCTGTGTATTGATAGGAAATTGGATGTTTTTTGTCGAAGAAAACGTCTTCATATTCCAATTCACCTGACATCATTATAATGACCTTGATGACTACCCATTTTAAATCTTTGAATGATTTATATGTAGGGAAAATCACTCCAAAACTCAAAGTAAATGCAATAAAAAGGCAGGAGTAGGCCACAATGAACTTGGTAAAGTTAATGGAAACGGTTGTAAACATTTGAATATATAAACCAAAACTTGGAAATCTTCCGACGATCATCATGAGTTCCACCCAGGCCAAAAATATACTAAAAGCAGCTACATGATGTTGCCAGTGATACACGTCTTGTTTAACATCATTGACGGGCTGTACACAACAGAATACACTAATAATTATCGACCATTGCAGCCAATTTTCCCATTGTTTCAAATATGTTAGCCAAGAATGTGCAATTTGGAATAACTCTTTACTCATAAACATAATGTTGAAGCCGAGAAGGATGTACCCCATAACTTTAACTAGATCTGTAACTAAGCAAGGATCATCAACTAAACTTTTAGAGGACGGACAATTTTTCAGAAAAACGTTTATGATGTAAAACGTATAAAAATGCACAAAAAGTGAATGATAGAATAAACTAAACAAGAAAAACTTGCGAATTCGTCGCCACTTCAAGAACAAGAACGTTTCACACAGAGGATGTTTCAGAATTTCCTTGTGGCCTACCTCTATGAAATTTAACATCAACTCGGATTCTTTGTTTCCCATTGTGGGAACTAACACACGAAAATCTAATTTCAATTCACAGTCCACATCGCCGATTTCGTGGTCGTTTATTTTAATTGAGGAATCGAATTTTGATATGTATTTCGGGATAACATCCGGAGTTTTCCTTGTGATGAATGTTAAAACGGAAATCCCACCGTTAGTTCTGGCTGTTACATCACCTCCATAATTTAACAAAAGCATTAAACAATGGGAAAACTCGTTAAGTGCTGCTAAATGCATTGGGGTATAACCAAATGCATCTGGTTGGTTAGTGTTGGCACCTGCATTGAGAAGAAGCCGGACGCAATCGCAGGATCTGGAGACTTTTACTATGGAGCAATGTAGAGGTGTTCTGCCGTCGATGTCGCTGGCGTTGGGATCAGCACCTCTCCTTAGGAGGACTTCTAAGGTTTCGGAACATTGTGAGAGAGCTGCTAAGTGGAGAGGAGTTTGCTGTTTGTGATTTTTCGGCGTAAGTGCTGCTCCGGCGTTTACTAGAAGGCGTACACACTCAACGTCGCCATCTTCGGCTGCCAGGTGTAATGGAGTTAGTTTATCTGCACCACAAAGGACGTTGGGTGCAGCTCCGTAGTCTAGGAGAAGCTTAACTATTTCTGAGGAGCCATACGCAGCTGCGATGTGAAGAGGTGTTTCACTGAATACCTACGAAAATAAAAATTAAATATGTATTTTTGGACATTGAGGAGTAAATTAAGAATGTTATATTTTCGGTCTGATAACATTTTTCAAGATAAGTACCTAATAGATATTACGACCAAATATAAATAATATATCTACACACATATAGTAAAATTAGGAGTGCAATTATTTGATAATCAAATTAAGTTTAACTATAATGAGCTTCCTGTAACATTGTTGATAATTCACACTTGTTGTGCATTTTACTTGTCACCGATTCTTTTTAAAAAAACTGGAAATAAAAAACTGGAAACTGATGGAAAAAATCTCTTACTATTTTTGACTTATGCTTATTTGGGATTGGACCAGAAATTGTCATGAAAACGGCAAGATGTAAGTAGTTAAAAGTATAATAAAGACATCCACAGAAATTGACGGATATCCACAGCTGTTTACCCCTCGGAACTTGTAATCTTAAAATTAGTCTCGGAATCTCTATATAAGAGGTTTCATATTTCTCCAAAAACACTCTAGAATCTCTAGATAATAATCTAAGGTCTGGGTTTATGAAACTTTAATCGTGGAATAATCCATAAAAAGGATCAATATCTATAGAAACTTTTATTTAGCTATTCTCCAACACTCAACAACGGTATTTTGCAATAAGCACTCTTTTGATTTGAGAAATTATGAAAGAGTAATGACAAATATAACTGATAAATGAATGAATGGACAAAAAATACTAGACATTGGATTTTTAAGTTCTTGAGTCACCTGTGTAGTATTGGGACTAGCTTTATTATCCAGTAACTCTTTTACGCAGTCCACAGCCAAACTTTGAACAGTATAATGTAGAGGACTGCGATTTTCAATTCCTGCATTAACATCCGCCCCATGTTTGGTTAACAATCTTATACAGGCCAAATGTCCCATGCTTGCAGCACAATGCAGCGGTGTTGCCTGATGTTTTCTATCCCAACAATTCACTGGAGCTCCTTTGTCTATTAATAATTTTACACAATCCACTTGTCCTGAGTAAGCAGCAAAGTGTAAGGCAGTCCTAAACAGAGAACGTACAATTATTACGAAGAACTTATTATTATGTTTTTGAGGAGGGTATACCTTCCGCTTTCATCGATTGTACCAACTGGCGCTCCATAATCTAACAACTCCTTTAAAATGGGTAATTTTCCTAACCATGCTGCTATTAATAGGCCAGTTTTGAGGTTTTTGTGTAATAATTTCTCGATATCTTCTTTATTAAGCAGTTCGTTTATGGCTTCCGCATCCGGTAAATTCTGGAATAGAAAGATTTGTTCAGGATAATAGGCAGCAAACTATCAAAAGAGTGTTAACAAATTTATTTCAATGATGATAAAATAATTCTAAATATGTAGGAAAAATAAAGATTCTTATAATTTTTACTTTCAAGTTACGTTGGACTCTCCAAGAATGAATAGCATATTTTTATTGGGAGTAAAATAAAAAAAAATCAATACACTATTGTTTATCTCTATAATGAGATTATTCAAGTTTTAGTTACATTTTTGACGATTTGGCGTTATAAAAATATTCTTTTCAAAATTGATTAAATTTTCCTCTATCGATCAGGGTGTTCTAAAATAATTGTACTCAGAACTAGGCACCATAGTTTTTGTTTTTGACTCCAAGTAAGTTAATTGGACTAAACATACATAAAAACAAAAATATACATAGTGTTGAGTTTTCTAATTAATTTTTGGATATATCTAAATCTAAAATAATGTGATTTAGATAGTTGAAGTTTCACATCTCAGTTAAATTATTTTATATAAACAGACACAAATATGTCACCTTTCGGAGACACCGAGTGTTAACTCTTTTTAATTTTCAACGTCCCATTAAATAAAGTTACAAAATATTCAAAATTTATCTTGCAATTAGCTTATAGAGTCTTACAGTCGTCATCATATATTGTCGTTCATATTTTCAATACGAAAAGGAAGATCGTGAAGATCAAGAAAAAGCAGATTTATTTGCCAGTCATTTAGCTGATGTATTTACGCCAAACCAAATACAAAATAATTTTACACCAACAGATGTAGAAAATATTACATCAGAAGAAATTACTCCAGTTACGCCGAAAGAAGTAGCTGACGAAATTAAAAATAATCTGAGCCCGAAAAAAGCACCGGGCTTTGATCTAATCACAGGACAGATTATGAAACAATTGCCAAGGAAAGGAATCCTAATGTTAACATATCTCTTCAATGCTGGGTTCAGACTGAAATATGTACCGGCAAATTGGAAAGTAGCAGAAGTAATTATGCTGCCAAAACCTGGTAAACCTCCACACGATGTCAAATCATATAGGCCAATTTCTCTTTTGCCTATAATATCAAAGTTGTTCGAAAAATTATTACTTAAAAGACTAAAACCAATTATTCAGAAAGCAACACTGATCCCGGATCATCAGTTTGGATTCAGACCTAAGCACTCAACGATAGATCAAGTACATCGTATTACTGACATAATAGAAAAAGCACTTGAAGAAAAGAATGTCTGTTCGGCCCTATTTCTTGATGTAGCACAAGCCTTCGACAAAGTGTGGCATGAAGGATTAATCTGCAAACTCAACAAAATGTTGCCATACCAATATGTGGAAATTCTAACATCATACATTTCTAACAGACTCTTTAGAATAAAACAAAGAGAAACCTACTCACAATTAAAAGAAATCCAAGCAGGAGTGCCACAAGCGAGTGTTCTTGGACCTGTCCTATATGTGCTCTATACCAGTGATATTCCAAATTAGCTACATTCGCAGATGATACAGCATTGCTGGCAACAGGTAAAACAGATATAATTTCCACACAAAAATTACAAACAGCTAGTGATACCATTTACGAATGGACTAAAAAGTGGAAAATCAAATTAAATGAAACGAAATCCGTTCATATCAATTTTACAAATAAAAGACTGAGAAACTCTCCAGCAATAACAATAAATGAAGTCATTGTCCCATACGCAAACACTGCGAAATATCTTGGTATGACTCTGGATGCCAAATTGAGGTGGAAGGAACATATTAAGAAGAAAGAAAAGGAATTTAAAATTAAAATCGCACAACACAGATGGCTTATTGGCAAATATTCCAAACTGTCATTATACAACAAAATTTTGATTTACAAACAAATTATTAGACCTGCATGGCTGTATGGAATACAACTTTGGGGGTGTGCAAAAATTGCAAATATTCGTAAGATACAAACTGTCCAAAATAAGGTGTTACATGAAATGGCTAACGCTCCTTGGTTTGTCAGAAATGCCGACCTTCATCGAGACTTGGGCATTTTAACTGTTGAAGAAGAAATCACACAATTTGCAAAGAAACACGAAGATAGGCTCCACCTACATGAAAACGTAGAAGCATTTCAGCTGTTGGACAACCGGAACATATATCGAAGACTGAAGAGGACCAAACCGTTCGAACTTGTTTAGTGGTTTGTGTATAAGTGTATAAGCAATAAGCAGAGCATTGTGCAAGTGTCAGTGTACATATTCCCTTAAGGATAACAAAGACAACTAAATGACGTTGCTGGACTGATTTTAGCTAAGTAACCTAGATTTAAGATTTAATAGATGTATACTAATGGTTGGTCTTACTTCCTTGACCAGTTTTAGTTGTCAAACACACGGTGTTTATTAAATAAAAAAAAAAGGACTTAAGTCGCGAATTGGACAACGTTTACAGGCGGCAAAATTTATTGTAAAAATTTTTTAATGAAACAGTTTCGTACTATAATTTTCCATATTTTGAGATAGATGTTACTCTGTATAAAGTTTGTGAGAAAATATTAGCCGATCATCAACGCAATTTATCTTTGAACTAACAGGTCATAAATATTTTAGTATTTAAGTTATTTTTAGGTAATTTACCACACGAATAAAGCAATAAGAATAAGAAAATTCGTTCTGACCTGTAGTTCACTCCAAAGTATTGCAGGATTCCAAATTTCTTGCACCGGTTTAGTCCTGGCTTGTTGTTCACTGTCATACTCAGATCCTGCCTCTTCTTCGCTTGATATGCTGGATTCCACATCTTCTAAATCACATTCGATCACATCATCTGCCCATTTTATCATTGGTTCATCAGTAACAATATTTATAGATGTCATCTTTGTAACTGCAGGTTTTTCTATGTGAGAGGACATGGTACAATTGTAAGTAATTCACATGATTCTCACATTCTCTGCTATTTCAGAGATAAATTACTAATGGATGTTAACCTTAGACTGTTATGATTCGAGTTAAAATAGTTTACGGTTTTAGAATGTAAAGTAAACTTTTGCAAACATACTTTGTTTGCGTTAGATCAAATTCGCTAATTTTACACTTAATCCATTTGATGTGAAAGAGGAGTGTTCAATTTAATGAATCCGAGTTAATTGGTTGGCACAAGTAAATTAAATTGTACAAGAAATACACATTGGGGTATTTAGGCACGGAGCATTTATTTTTAATGATTGAATTTCCTTCTGTTTTGTTAAATTGACTAAAAGGTATAAACGAGTGCCGATTTATTACCACTGAAATTGAATTACACGAGGCATTTCACACGCACATGCCAAACCGATGGCGGAATGCCCGAAGTACACCTCACATTGACTAAACTGAAAATGAACAACTAACAACAAGATGAGATTGAGATCACTGGGTATGTGTGTTTGTATAAGAAAACTGTCTATTTTTAAAATTCTTTGAAAATAAACACATTATTCGATTAAACCTCCAAAGAAATTATTTTATTATTTGTATATAATTTAAACTAGAAATTGGGTCGAAGTGTGGACTGTTTTGTTTTGCGGCAATTTTTGCTTTGACAATAATATCGTGTTAAAATTATATTAATTTACTACTAGTATCTATGTAATTTGTTTTGTTATTTTAGTTAGGCTGCGATGGAGCAAATTCCCAAGTGAGAAAAGCAATGAATGTGCATTACTTAAATTGGAATTATAAACAAATGGGCGTTGTGGCTACCTTGAAATTGGACGAGGTATGAACCAATTAATACCTAATTTACATAATATGTATGTATAATATTTAATTTTCTTGTTAAAGAGTTGTCAAAATGATACAGCGTGGCAAAGATTTCTACCGACTGGTCCAGTTGCTTTCTTACCAGTAAATATTTATTTTTATTTATAAATTCTCCTATGCAACGTAATCAGGGTGATTAAATTTGGAAACGTTTTATTAAGATTGATTTAAATGAGATCCCCGTAAATATTTTTATACCGTGGACGATATTTATTGAAATATGACGTCAAAATTTTAAGATTTCTTTTGTTTCAGAATTGTTAAAAAAATGTTTTGTAAATGTGGAATGTCTAAAATATTATTGTTCAATATTTTTTTAATTACTCATTCTATAAATTGCATTTATAAAGGTCCGAATCGTCTTCATGATGTTGCAATACAAGAATTTTATTATTACATTTTTTGAAAATATGATTGGCATTTAGAATAAGTACGTTTATGGAAATTTTCAGAACAAAAGTGGAACATTTATCTGTACCTATGCATCTCATATCTATATGTACCATTTTGTACATTCTGCTACTGACATTCGATTGTATCACCCTAATTAATTACGTAACTCCATTTTCAAGACGCTAAATGGGAAAATTAAGATATGTTAAAGGCTCGTTCACATCCAATTAACGTACCATAAAATTGGGTAGGTATCTTTATCCCGGTTTCTCATTGATTTTTTCCATACTATGACGTACGGAAATTTGTTCTTTTGTTTTGTCTTACAATTAGCAGGTATGATAATAATCGGCGCTTCTCTATAAAATGTTGACATTGATTTGATATTGATTGGCGCCCAATGAAAAGTCAATATTCCAGTCAATATCAATGTTTTATAGGGAAGGGCGGAATAATTCAATACATAAATATTTCAAGTGTGCAGAATAATATTCTTCAGACTAATTGTACCAAAGAAAAGGCGTAGTAAAGTGAGGCAGATGGCATTAATTCAGCTCATACCCATTGAACTAAAGTTCTAGATATATAAAGTACCGCAACCTATGAGGCTATGGTTAGAGGGAGAAAGCATTCTTTTTCCCGAAAATGGCGGATTTCGCTGTCAAATTAGTGTCGATCCCAATGTCATATGCGTCAGTCTATCAAACGGCCGTCAACGGAATAAAACTTTCGTTTTTCATTGACTTTATTATGGCAACGAGTGGGTCTGTTTTGACTGTTCTAGACATTAAAAACAAAGTTTTTCTGAAAAGTCATGTTTGAGGTTAACATTGAATCTGGCGGGTTTGCCAAATTTTTGAATTTGCCGCTTTTTTCCCTAAAATGGCGGACGGTTTGCGGTACTTTATACAGGGTGTCCCAAAATTAGCCTGCCAAAATGCTGATTCTACGTTCTAAAATAATGCAAAAAGTTTTAATAAATATAGGTTGAAAAATGCTTCCTAAGGGAGCTACAACCCCCCGAAAGGAGGGCCCCAAAGAATAGTTTTCTGTAATATCTCTGCAACTATTTGAGGTAGATTCATGAAATTTGATGAGTCTGAAGCTTTTATAATTTGCCACATAATTCTTTTTCCAATTTTCAGAAATTTTGTCAGGGACGTGACATACAGGGTGGGTGCTGGGTAAATTATCCCCCTAATTTTTTGTGTGGATAATTTTTAAATTTTTTATATCATATTATGAAACTTGGTTTATTTTTACACAAATAAGGTCGTCTCAGTCGATCTTTGAATCTTGAACCGTTTTCGAGTAAAATCGCTTTGAAGAAGTCACGTCCATAAAAACTACACTAATAAAAATAATCACAAAATTGAAAAAAAAAATTTGATTTTGATATTTTGTTCTTATTATTAATATTTGACGGAGAAATGCTAAACGAAGTAATAAATACCTATAAAATTTAATCCATTGTCTACTTTTGATAAATTTTAGTTTTGTGATTATTTTTATTAGTGTAGTTTTCGTGGACGTGATTTTTTCAAAACGATTTTATTCGAAAACAGTTCAAGATCCAAAGATCGACTGAGACGACCTTTTTTGTGTAAAAATAAACCAAGTTTCAAAATTTGATATAAAAAAAATTAATAATTATCCCCACAAAAAACATAATTAATAATATTACCTAATAACTTCTAAAAAAGATTTCCCAGTAATTTTCTGTTTTTGTAATAGATTTGAAATTTGTAGGTACTAATAAATTCACTTTATAAATGTTGCATTATGGAGTTCAAACAAGATCTTAGGTTGCGCTTGCAAATACAGGATTATGTTATGTTCATATCTTTGCACAATGTTTTATAGCTGACAGAGAATCTGTCTTCCTTGGTGTGGTCTACAACCCCTAAACAAGCTAAAGACCTATTAAAAATACCCGAAGAAGACTTTGTAGATGCCGTAAATCACGCTGTTGTAAGTTTATCTTTGCAAATTTAAATATTCAATAGTATTATGCCTCCCCAAATATAAAAATAACATTACAGTGTTCTACTTATCCTGAAAGCCGCTTTGTAAATGATATTACAAAAACCTTTGATGGTGTTTTACGATTTCTAAATTGTCCTTCCGGAGCTGAGAAACAATTGCCACCGAAAATAGTAGGATGTGATGAGGGTTCACGTGCAGCTTTCCCTTTGGGATTTGGGCATTCCACGAGTTATATTGGAAAAGGTGTTGCTTTAGTAGGGTAAGTTGTAATGCACAAAAAAAAGTCCTCCCCGGCGGGGAATCGAACCCCGGTCTCCCGCGTGACAGGCGGGGATACTTACCACTATACTACCGAGGACTTGGTGTTATCTACGGCATCGGCACGTCTAGTTTAGTTTCGATCCTGAGTCGGCAGCTTTATTGTGATACATTAACAATCGAGTTTAAAAGTAACTCACTTTTAACACTGATGGCATAAAATTATATTTTTAATAACAAACGTTAAAAAGCCTACTTTTAATATATGTACAGGGTGGGCAAAATTCGATGTTTTTATAGGGTAACTTTTAAAGAGATATTGAAAATCTGATCGCGCATCGTCGAGTTCTTTTTTTGACAAACCCTTGATGGCGAAGTCAAAATAACTTCGTTATTATTGGAGCTACAAAGTCGGTTAAATTAGCAAACTAGTAGCATTTTTTCCGCTGATTAGAATGGTGAAAACAGAAAAACTATTGACCATCTGGTTTTCGAGATATTCAGAAAAATAACATTTTTTTAAATGGAACACCTTATATATTTTTGTAAAAATCGATGGTAAATTAAATTCTATTCGAAAAATGTCCTCATCTTTTTTTGATAATCATTTAAAATAAGCGAGTTATTTTGAAAACAAGTTTGCAATTCTTTAAAATCAAGTAGCCATTAAACGGAATAGGAGTTTATTAAAACCAAACAATCATAATTTTGAATTTAAGCAAGTTGAAAAATACTTGAAAGAATTACGGAAATATTGAAAATTTACAAAATTATATTTTTCATGGCTACTTGATATTAAAACTTTGAAAACTTTTTTTCGAAATAACTCGCTTATTTTAAATAAATGTCAAAAAAGCATAAGAACATTCTTTGTTCAGAATTTAATTTGTCATCGATTTTTGCAAAAATATACAGGGTGTTCCATTTAAAAAATGTTATTTTTGTGAATATCTCGAAAACCAGATGGCCAATTGTTTTTCTGTTTTCACCATTATAATCAGCGGAAAAATACTACTAGTTTACTAATTTAACCGACTTTTTAGCTCCAATAATAACAAAGTTACCAATAGTGAACCACTTGCGCAAACACCTGTATATTAAAAATATTAAATAAAATAGTAATATTGCCGTAATTCTTTCAAGTTTTTTCCAACTTGCTTAAATTCAAAATTATGGTTGTTTGGTTTTAATAAATTACTATTCCGTTTTATGGCTACTTGATTTTAAAGAAATGCAAACTTTTTTTCAAAATAACTCGCTTATTTAAAATTATTATCAAAAAAAATTAAAGACATTTTTTGTACAGAATTAGTTTGTCATCGATTTCTGCAAAAATATATAGGGTGTTCCATTTAAAAAAATGTTATTTTTCTGAATATCTCGAAAACCAGATGGTCAATTGTTTTTCTGTTTTCACCATTGTTATCAGCGGAAGAAATGCTACTGGTTTGCTAATTTAACCAACTTTGTAGCTCCAATAATAACGAAGTTAGCAATAGTGAGCCACTTCGCGCGAACACTCTGTATATAATATGTAGGGTCGATTCCTTCAATTTCTTCTTGAAAAATCAAAAAATCTTATCAAATAAAAATGAAAATATAACAAACGAAACATACATATAAACACAACACTGTCTAAAATTAATATCTATATAAAACAATTCAAAGTGCCTTACTTTTTAGAATTCCGAAATAATTTTTAAAAAACTACAAAGTATAACTAAAATAAAAGCGTTTTTTGAAATCTCTAATTTTGTGAATTCATCTTTAAAAGTGTAAATATCTCGAAAACCGTTCATTTTAAAAATATAAAACCTTCACACTTTTTCATCTAAAATTACGTGTAGAAACTGAAAATCTATTAATATATAGGGTGTTCCATTTAAAATAGAGCAACAGTAATGGGTACTAATGCGCATGCGTGTTTTTTTTACCGTTGATTGACATACCTATATTAGGTTAGGTTCCGGTGATTAACATAGATTAGGTTAGGTTATATCACGAATATCTCGATTTATTCTTATCAAATTTATTCATACATAATTCTTAAATATAAAAATATTTCATAATATACATATAATAAATAACACGGAGCATTAGGATTTGGAACATTTATTGAGGGAATCGCCCAACTTTCCACTTTTTTTTTGTAAATTCCGTTTTCAAGTCTTCGTCTTTGAAATGACATGAACAAATTCGCTGGCCAGAAACGTCATCTCTCTCATTTAGATTACATACAGCTAACCATTGCTCTATTGTTCTATGTTCTGTTTTTTCAGAATTACTCGGAAATCTAGAAATAATAATCTAATTGTAAGGAAAAAACTTATTTACACGTGCATGAATAATAATGTACAAAACTGTAAGAAAAACTATTTAGAAAATTTTTTTCAAGTTTAATAAAAACTTGAAGAAAGTAGAGATTTTTAAAAATATAAGCACTATAGGTAATAAACAATCAATACTTACTTATGCAATGAAATTTTCTTCATTTTGTCGGGCAAATTTCCACATAAATAACATTTGTACACCATTTTATATTAGCAAATTTTTAGAATTGACAAACAAGTGACAAATTTCCAATGTAACAAAATATCCTAAATTTCAAAAAATGTCACATACCGCGCATGAGCACAACGAACGCTCACTTAATTGTGCGAGCGAGAGGTTGCCATCGTCTGCACCGTAATTTTTGCACCACTTTTATCTTTACGCTAGCAATATAGTTAGTATTAAATATATGGTTCATTCATCGTTTGCAAACATGGAAACAGATGTAAGGCAAATTTACGCAGCTAAAAAAATGCAAAAATCGCTCTCAAGACTTGTATGCTTTTTCAGTGAACAGAAGTGTACATATACCTACTTATTAAAGAACGTCGCAAGCGTAAACAATTTCCATGGATAATTTTCATGTTCCTATTAATTAAGCCAAATTGAATACCTAATATCAAGCTGTCTCTTCCCTGGATAAGATATTTTACATACAAATGTGTAGGTATATGTATTTAAGCACATTTTATAAATAATATATAATATCTACCATACAGTTATTTATAATTACGACGGTCAACATGATATCAGTTAATTTTGGATTATTTTAATCTAACAATAAACACACGCAATCATTTATGCGAATTGTTATATTCGCATACGGCGTCTATAAAATACATATATTTTATCATTTTTTATTTTAATAAAATTAGAAAAGTCGTCAAGCTATAAAAATAGCTTCGAATGAATTCTAGGTAGTAGGTATACAGGATAATTCAAATTTAATGTTCATCATTGGGACCATAAGTTAAAATAAAGATAATGTAAGTACATCATTGGGACAAATGTCCAATTGTCCATATCTCAATCCAATTGTGCATTTATGGGATCTTCTTAGTAAACAACTGAAAGATCGCCTTGATTAATTTCTTCTTTTGACCACTATTTATTTATTAAATTAAAAAATCTGTACGTTAACAGAACTTGTTTGTGCCAACAATCCAACAGCTTATAAAGAAAAATCAAACAGTTAAAGTTGAAACACTTAAAATTTGTCAAAATATAATGACAAAATCACTTGAGCAATGCATTGATTTATCTTCTTAAATGAAAATAAAGCATTTATTTTTTTAAATACATACATATTTCAATTGTTAATGTAATAAACTGTTTTGTATTTATTGTATTAATTATTTCGAAACGACTGTTTGTAAAGTAAACTTCTTCTATATCTACATTTTTATTTTTAATCGAGTTATTGTCAGGATTGGCATGATTAAATCATTTTGATTAAAATCACGATTTAATCACTGATTTAAATCAAGTGATTTTTTTATTTTAATCATTGATTTAAATCAATGTTTAATAAAATATTAATTTTGAAAATATAACATTTTGTTAATGTCTTGTAGAGTCAGTAGAGGTACTTTTTGCTAAATTGTTGGTTTTGAAGAATATTCTAACATAATATTAAGATCAAAGCTGAGACCAGTCTATATAACGAAACAGAATATTTATTAAAAGTTTAAAACGGACAAAGATTTATGTAATTATATTGTCAAAAAAAATCACTGAGGTAATTAAATAATAATTAAATTCTCTTTATCTGGATTCTGCGATTTAATATATTCATTGTAAGCATTACCATTACAAAAAATCGAAAAAAATCAAATAAATCATGATTTAATCAAAAAAATCGATTTTTATGATTTTTTAAAAAAAATCGTGATTTTTTCCAACCCTGGTTATTGTAGTTGTGCGCTTGTCAGATGTTTGGGACACCCTGTAGAATGTAGATGTCGATTTGAAAATCTCAATGTATACCAACAAAGTTACAAACATGAGATATAAAGCATGTGTACGTTCTTGAATTGTGATTTGTGATTGTGAATGTATAAACTTTTTGTATGCGCCTACCACAGAGTAGCTATGCTCTGTGGCGCCTCTGTTTATAACGGTCATCCGGAAGTTTTGCCAAAAATTTTACCTGCATTTTTTGTGTGACCTGTCTGGCAGTTTACCATCGGCCACAAAATTGTTGGTTTCTCATAAATATTTTACTGTTCCCTCCTCCCAAATCTCTGTCTCTGTGACAGTACTTACAAAACAGTTTTATTGCCTGCTCAAGGGCAAGCGTAATAATACCCTTGCAAATTACTCCTAATATTTATGACCGAAGACTTTTATGAGAGACCGGCCAATTTATAGTAGTAGTAGTTATAATATAATAGTATATTATACTACGACGCTATAATGAAAGCTATTATTCTTGAGGATGAAAATTACAACTCGAGCGAGCGAAGCGAGCGAGTGTTGTAACATCCGAGAGAATAATAGCCATTATAGCGAGTTGTATACTATACTTTATCTACGACGAAAATCCATCTTCAATATCATTTTCCACATTTTCCATTATAAAATGACACAACACGTACAACACTATCAGTATTTTGACAAATATTTATTTACACTGACATTTTGTTTGTCATGGTTTCCATGGCTATTTTCAATTTCACAGAAATTGTTATTGTTATACTATTTTTTCATTGGTTAAGAGCCGTTTGACACGAGGCTAATTTTAGTACTAAATTTCATACAAGTGATGCGCGCGCAGATTTAGTTGAAAAATTAATAATAAACAATAGGTCTAATTTCAATTTCTTCTGTACAGCATTGTACACTCCTGCACCGAATTTACGCACATTTAGTCAGATTGTATACAAAAAAATAGAACATGCTTTAATTTATTGTAACAAGTTTACTAAATCTGCGCGCGCATAATTAGTATCAAATTTAGTACTAAAATTAGTGTCGTGTCAAACGACTCTTAGAAGTATGGTATAATGGAATTTGTATGGAATAATGAGATTCATTATATTGCAAAAACCACAAATGTAATACATATATTATATATTAGTCGTAGATAAAATATAATTATAATTGATTAAATAAAAAATTTGACAAAAATAATATTTCTACAATTTATTTTTTTACGTGTTTAGAAGCGATAATGAGTATTTTTTCACAAAAATATGATTAACTAATATTACGAAAAACTGGACACCTTGTATTTATTAGGTACATATATAGATATTTGAAAGGAAAATATTTATCGTTATTTTTGTTCTATACCTACCTAAGTACATATATTTTTTTCTGTTTTTTAAAAGTACAATGTTTCTTTATATGTAAAAATTTAGAGAACCAAAATTAATTTAAGAGGTTTTCTAAAGGTAATCGCAGCAAATTTAATTTGTACATTATCAGTACTATCAGCCTGATCTGATCTTTACTGTACTTTTGTCCAGTCTAAACTCCAGTATACTCTTTTACTTTAACTGTTACCTCGTGTGTACTTGATATCTTTACGTTCCCACAGTGATGCTGCTCATCGAGTTCACCCGTTAGCTGGTCAAGGGGTGAATTTAGGATTTGGTGATGTCAGCTGTTTGAGCGCTACCTTGGGGAAAGCGGTCTATGCAGGTAGCCACCTAAGTAGGTCATGAATCATAAATGTGACTCATTTATTTTCCGTTACTTTTACATTATCATCAATAGCAAATGTGTTTAATGCATTATAGATAATTTAAATTATCTAAAGGAATACGAAACAAAAAGGCAAAAGCATAACAGTTTGACAATGGTGGCAATAGAAGGTTTACATCGACTTTATAATACGGAATTTATGCCTGTGATCCTTCTTAGAAGTTTGGGTTTGCAGGCTACGCATTCAATTGGCCCGTTGAAGGTAGGTATTTTATAGATAATAGGGTTTCAACCTTTCAAGTCTACTTGTTGGAACATGCTAGAGAATGTTTTCGTAGAGAATGGGATTATAGTTACTGTTACCTACATTAATTAGAAAAAAATCTGTTTGCATGTTAGGAGTAGTAATTTCAATATATCAAATTCATTCTTTGATGACGACTAAAAATAATTTTCCAAG
Organism: Pediacus dermestoides; assembly: GCA_963942485.1. Lineage (NCBI taxonomy): Eukaryota > Metazoa > Arthropoda > Insecta > Coleoptera > Cucujidae > Pediacus > Pediacus dermestoides. The sequence continues at coordinate 23,560,730 of OZ012626.1, read as the reverse complement.
AAATCTGGCGTATTTTTAAAGCTAAATATAAGTCTTTTTTAATGGAAACCGCAGTGGAACTAGTTTGTTTCATTACCAAATCTTATAACTTTTCAAATCGTCTTTTTTTAATATTTCGTAATATTTATAATAGGTAGTTATAATAACTCTACAAATACCTACTTCGTGTATCTATTTAATTATTCTTGTAAATACTTATACACTCCTGTCATACAACAAAGCATTAGTTCGCGTGGTTAAATATTTTTAATATAACAAAAGAAAAGTACCAATTTATTATTTACCTACTGTTAGTGGCATTATACAGGGTGGTTCAGAGTTTACCTTTCAAACATCAATAGGTGATAAAACTCGCCAAACTAATAAGATTTTTCATTTGCCATTTTTTTTATAAACGCCTCATTTGGAAGATACAGGGTGTTATGAAATGAATAAGGGCATATTCATTTGTAAAAAGTCTTGGCATGTTGGTACATAAAATAACTGTTTAAAAACCTACCTACACCATAACCGACATTATTTTATTTTTGTTTATCATGGCAACCAGGATTACGAATTTGCAATTTAGTACATTTTATCGTTTCGGAGGTCACAACTTTTAAAGGAAGCCAAATTTAAAAAAAATGCAAGAGTATTAAAAGTTAGAGAAAAGGCCTGTCGATTCTAGTACTTTATTAAAAATAGTCAAAGGAATACGTTGAAAAAGTTAGAGTGATTAAAAGTGTATGGCCCAGCAAAAAAGGAACATCCAATACATAAAATATAATCAAAATACCCTTATCTGATAGCAATAAATATTGTTACTGTTCGTATCAAATTTGAAATCAATAGCTTTTTCTGTTTTCGAGTAATTTGAAAAAAACTAATAAAAAAATGTCAAGTTTAACACCCTGTAGCTTCCAAAGGAGGCGTTTATATGAAAAATGGAAAATGAAAAATCTTTTATTTTGGCGAGTTTTATCACCTATTGAAATTTGAAAGGTAAACTCTGAACCACCCCGTATAATGTAATTAAAATTACTTTCTAGAGTGTGCAATCAGATTTTTTTTAAATCTAACTTGAAAATGTGTAAAATCCTATAAATTCCATCAAATATCACCCCATTTGTAGGGGATGGTACATCGAAGATTTTACATGCCTATGTGGATTCGGTTTGGAAATATTTTTCTAAAAATATATTTCAAGACCTGTACTTTGTTATGATACGTAAGGTTGAGGATTAGTCATTGTCTTTTATCTTAAGAAAAATTGACTATTTTTTTCTGAAAACTTCCTCTTATCTGGATACACATATAGAACATTTTTTTATATTTTAAAGGAATCCAGAAATATGTTTAATAAATTTAAATATGTCCAAACCTAAACCATAAATAAGTATTTAGGTAGTTAAAGTATTAGATAGGCCACCCTGTAAACAGTATATTCTACTAATACATGCAATATTTGTTTTGTTTTAGAGGGCTATTATGTCACAGGCTGCAGTTTAAGAACAAAATAAGTTTATGCATTTAGAGCATAATAATTACATGTTTAGGTTAAAAAAATATAATTTTGATTTAAGTCTTTTGTTTGAATGTAAGTATATTTAATTAATAAGTTCAAAGTAAACTATTTTTTGTGTTTGTATTTTATTGTTTATTAAACCTCTATGAGTATAATCTAATGTTTTATTTCGCAAAAATTTTCAGAACATTTATTATCAACAATTTTATTTTCTTCCATCCATTATTCATATGTCTATCTGTGACGTAGAGTACAATATGCGTAATGCGTAATTAATTGCAAAGTTTTCTCTTTATCATTAAAGGATATGAGACATACCTAATAACGTTAGGTACGTATGTTACAAATTTCTTTCTCAAAACATAATACAGAATTATTGTGATTACCTATTTTTTATTTTCTAATTTTAAAATAAGTAAATATTTTTACCTATTATTTATCTATTTCTGTAATTTTCTATTTCCTAATTCTGTAATTAATTTATCTATTAACGGATAATAAATTACCGAATTAGTTCTATTATTTGAAGTACAGAAATATCAACTATATGTATAAAATAAATAAAAATATAGACAAAATTAATCAGATACCTGTATTTATTTAGGTAATCGTAATCGGTGATTCTCTGTAGGTACATATTGTGATATTGCGATTTCTGGAAAATACGAAATATGTCGTAAGTACTTACATTTTCCCTGAGATTATCAAAACATGTTTGTTTATGTAATATGACGTAGAATGTCTACAATTTTTTGCAAGAGACCTTTCCCCATAGATCCAAGGATATAAATAGATACACGATTTGTTATTAAGTTTATTAGAGGAAGCTAAATTAAAATGTATTAGGTAGGTATACGTAAATAAATGAAAAACAATATCTTAATTGATGATTTAAATAAGATTAGTATTTATAGTTTGTGCCTTTTAGTATTTTGTCTATAAATATTTAATTCATTTTTATTGTTGCAATTTGCAACTGACCTGAACAGAACATGTGCATATAATAAATAATTCCTTTAATTGGTAATGTACACGTGTACGTTATGATAATATACTAAAAAACAGAATTGGGAATTAAAAAGTATATTTTTTACATTTCTGCATAACAAGTGTATAATTATATTTATTTAGGAGTATTATTAAATCGAAGTGAAAACATTAGATTTTGGACATGTAGGTTAGGACGTTAGATAGGTAGATGAAATGCGCATTCGCTATACCTTGAGCACTATCGATTTGTACTCTACTCCGCCGAGTATTCCGGCTAAATTTATGATTATATATGTTTTAGAGGGTTATTTTTTGAAAAATTATACATGCAAGATATGCATCCGTACTATTTTGATCATGTTGATATCTCAAAATTGTCCCACGTATTATTTTTTTATTAAAATAAGCTCGTCAATGTGGAACTACTTGTCACATTTCGCGTAGGCATACCACTTCCCCGGCCGACCTCCATATAAAAGTGCGCCGGATCCCCGCTCTCGTCATTCTAGAAAACGCCAGTTGTCATTAAGTTGTGTTGCTGTGCTCCAAGTTTTAGCCGCCATCTTGTGTGAATCACCATTCCAACAACGCATTTTACTTGAAGGACATCATTTCAACATTTGGTCCAACAACAAATATTATCCACTAAACGAAGGTGTGTAAAATATTTATTGCATATTGCTAGATTGAAGAGATTTTTATAAACATTCCAAAAACAATGTGTGTTACTTCCGATTTAAATCAATCCCTGCGTACCACAATGTTGAAATCAACTGAATTAGCACTTTGGATTTCCAAAATGCGCTACAAGAAATTAAAAAATAAAGTTAAAGGAGAAAAAAATCTCTTCATTGATGCAGTTTTAACTAGTGCCCTAGCACATGCCGATTCCGAGCTACGTCTTAAGCAAGCAGAACGAATATCGAAGTGGAGAGAACTAACAGAAAGACGGATAGCAGCTAAGAACGCGAGAGACAACAAAAACTTCGAGGATATTAATAAATCTCTAGATGATTTCATGTCACAACTCAATTGCATCAAGGTTCCACTCCAACGGTGACTCAACATTTTCTTGTTTTAAATGAATAATTTTGTGATTTTACTATTAACTATATAAATAACTACTATCTCATTGAAAGGCTGTCCACAATTTGTGTTTGTTTCTGTGATATTATGTGGAATTTTTTTATTGCAGTCGCATTTGTCTGAGAGCAACTCCATAGTCGAAGCCGGAGACCTCCTAGTTTGGTTTGTAATAATGTATCGTAATCTTTTTTTTCTTGCTCAATAATATCTTTGTAAGTTCATTTCTAGTTTTTTAATATTAATTACATTTGTGATATTAGAATATTTAATAAACTGATAATAATTTTTTAAATCGCAGTATCTACTTATTGTTCCTTGTGTTGTTTATATTCATCCTATTTACTAATTTATTTTGTATTTACATGGCGCAAGCACACGATGTGTTCCCGAAATCGAATGCATTTGAAGTTTACCATCTCTTACAAGCACAAGAGTATTATTCTTTCCCGATCGTACGGCCCACAATGGTAATAAAATATCTGCACAATCGTCACCATCACATCTCCATATGAGGAAATCATGTGGAAGCGCACTCACTTTTTTCTTTACCGTAAAAACTAGGAGATAGCAGCAACAGCATGAGGGTAACTAAACGGTATCAAAACTATTGCTAAGTGTTTGCTAACATACATTTTATTACTATATTTATGTTACTATCATCATTATCAATGTTAACATATTATGCTTTGTTCCTAACTACTGTAAACTCCAATGTATTATTGTAGTATTTAAGGATAAAGTATGATCTGTAAATATTGGAATATTGGTGACTGGATCAAGTAAATGTTATTTGCAGTCAGAAGCTTTTTCATTTACTTGCATTCATTTCGAGCTCTGAGGCAAAGATAATTATCGTTTCAATTGGCCTAAATGTAATTATAATTGCCTCAACTCGTATTGTACCATTTTTAATACACAAATAGTTTGTTAGCAAAACTGTTTTCTCTAGGTTGGCACCAGGAGCTAATGCTTTGCGCCAACACAAGCACAGTATGTCCCCTTCTAAAGCTAGACTTACATGGAATAAGTACGTACGCATGTTCGTTTGCAACAACCAAGACAGGATGGTAAAGTAAAAACGTAGATTTGGTTTCTTACTTGCTCTGTTTGTTGATCCTACAATATATATCCTGTTTCGAAGTGTGTTTGGTTGTTTTGTCAGGGTAAAATTGCGACACTGGTCATTAGCGGCCAAAATGGTTCCTAAAATGATATCTTATATAAAAATTTGCGCTCCACTAGAACACAATATTCATCCACAAGAGAAAGAATTGGAGGCTAAACAAACAGGTATTTATTTGTGTTGAAAGAAATATAAGATTTCTGAAGTTTATAAGTTGATTTGCAAAAATGTATTTTTTACAGAGCTAGGACAATTAATTAGGAACTGAACGCAAATGAAATTAAACCAAAGGACTTGTGCTTGCTTGCTGTTGCTGGTTTGTGTGCTACTCCTCTATCTTAAAACTTGAACAAGGACATTTGGGAATATAGCAGTTAACTCAGATTGTCCAAATACAGTTGCTGTTCCATTATGTAGATGCAAAATTTAGCGTAAACCACAATATAGTAGGATAAGTCGTAAGAACACTGATTAATGTTAACATAATGGATGGAAAACTGTCTGAAATGCGGTACTGGTCATTTGTCCAAGCGGAATGTCTTGTAATCTTTGTTGTAGCATCGCTTTCATAATGCACTTACGTAAGGGGTTCCTTCAAGACCATTCACATCCATGTTTTTTGTTGGTTCATCTCGCATGAAATTGTTACCTAAAACATCCGCAAGATGGCTCGCTGATCGTAAGTTGTTTGTCGATTAGGAAACTTTTTGTTTGCAGAAAACCTGCGCATTATTACCAAAATTAAGCATGAACGCAAATTGTGTTTTGACGCCTTTACCACATAAGAAATACCCTCGTGCAGTTTTGCTGAGCAATAGAAGCAGTATATAATTACAGATTTAGAAAAAGTAGTAAGTAATCTACTCAAACTATAATTATTTTAAATGGTTTAATCAATAGTAATGATTGAAAAATTATAAAGACAACGAAATAACTAAATTGATTGAGGATAATATACCAAGATCTCTATGAAGATATGCTGATTCCTCTACTAAGTACAGTATTTAACTAAGAATATAATTTATACATTCGTACAACTAGATATTTGTCAAAGTATTTTTGTAGTTGATGCGTTAGACAGGAAATCTATAAGGCCTAAGTTTTTAAAATCAATTTGTCAAGAAAGAAGTCTGAACAAAAACGAAGAAAAATCATCATGCAACCTAATAAATATCATTAACACATACTTTTTAGATACTTTTCAAAAGTTAAGCACTATTTTAAAACCATGTAATTATCAACAGTTCTGTGAAGAAAATATTTAATCCAAATTCATTAGAATACTTGCGGACGAAAACAAGGTTTGAGGCAAATTCACCCACATCTAATCTACTCAGGAATTTATAACTATATCTAGTTTTCGATTTTTGTGTTCGCAACATAATTTGTTTTACAGTATAGTACCGGATGCTCACTACAAGGAGAGAAACAAGATTTCACCTTACGGGAAAGAAATTAATTTATTTTGTAGATGCAGGCACAAATTACAAGTCCTCCAAGACGATCCAAGTTTATTGTTTAAATTTTCTGTAGTGCATCTATAAGGCAAAACTCAAGCTCCAAAGAACCAAATAATTTTCAGTACCTATAAGGTTTAAAAGGGCAAAATTTATAATTTAGGAAAAGTGATTCAACAAATTGAGGTTTGTGCCTTTGTATTCGGAAACTTAATTTTTTTATAGCTGAGCCATGTCAAAATTTACATTACTTTGCGGATCGACGAGAAATTCTCAACTGTGGACAACTATCTTCAAAAATAAGAGAAAATTTACCAGAAGGTTTGTGAACCTCGTAGACAAAACTTTTACTTTTTTGCAGTTTCTTTTCACCCAAAAAACAATGTTAACATAAGAATCTGATGCTGTAACGAATAAAAAACAATATATTGCATGGACTCACAACAAAAAGAAAAAGATCGGTATCTATCTACCAAATACTTGAAACGCAGTGCCTTTAATTGCCTAATTCAGAGAACCTTAAAGTACTTAGTGAAAATTGAAATCAGGAAGCATTTTCCACATTAGACGGATCTAAGGCTGTAACAAGAATACCACTCCTAATGGATTTCCGTATGTGTTACGTAGTTTTGCCAACAATTAACTGGTTTTCAGTGAGTGCCAATAATCGTCGTGGACACATCGTAGCCATCTCTACAATTCTCTGCAGTTGTAATCGCTTTTCGAGGACCAGCTAAAGGACATTTTCAGCCAATCGAAGGATAAGGTCAGATGATATATATTCGTCAAACGATATGCATATTTTTCAGTTATTTGCTAACCTCATGGATATTACCTTTATCTACGGATGCATCGATCAGTTTAGGAAATTGAAATAGGAGGCAGTTTAGGATAGATTTGTGGTTTACTTGTAGAATAAAATTTTTGCAGAAAATACTGTAAAATGACAAGTAGGTGAACAATATTTGTCTGTGTTTCTTTGCGTCTTAACTGAAGGATGAATATTGTTCATTTTATGTAAGTCGTTGATAAGGTAGTCTACATATTCAGGAGAGGTAAAAATAGGAAATTTCTGTAAGAGTACTTGTTTATAAAAATTAAAAATAAACGAAAGGTTGGAATCTAAATTTCGAATAGGCATAGGCAAATCTTCCCAAAATCATCACTTTTTTTAAGCTACACGAAGTCACGCACAAGAATAATGTTGACTCGACTGGTGTGAATTTCCATATTGGACCACCACTACCAAAAATTTTGTAGGCTTTCATGTTAGATGCAAAAAAGCTGTCATAAGAGGGCTTCACGCGTCAAATCCACGCTTCCAATGGCCAAAGGGAAAAATTGGTTTTTTCAGTATTGGTAGAAGTATCTGCTATTTTCAGTAAACTTCAACGTATCAGTGTGATTAACCCCTCCAATCTCTAGGAACGGCAAATCTTGAATAATTTTTCATCATATGAATATTGCGGTACACACATCAGGGTAAAAGGATCGAAATGCTGCAAAAATTCTTTCAATGCAAAGGTTGGTGCTAATGAAATATTGGAAAACTGTCTGGTGATTTCAGTATAAAATCCGATATAAGCCAATTTTTTGTTGACTGTCTTGGGTACGGCCTACCCAGCTGCTAAGAACACTACCTGGACGCCCAGATCATTTGTAATTTTTGCTGAGGTCTTCAAATGGCAAAGGTTGGTTTTCATAAAATATCGGAAAAGTTTGTGTTTCTAGTTTTATCAACACAATCATCGGATATCTTCAAGAACAAGTAGTTCTAACGCGTTATTTATTCAACTCTGAAGATATTTGTGCCATCGGGGGTGCGGTATCCAGTTAGGATCAATCCGAGCAATACGAATGAATAGGTTTGTTTTTATCCTATCGCAACTTGATTAATTTTTAGTCTTCCAATCCATGTGTGGCCATCCAAATTCGACAGTTATCTTAACTTGGATAAAGTGCAACACATCTAACAACTCTGGCTATGATGAAATGCTAAAAGGTTAGTAGCAGTCCTATTAGAGAACTGGTTGATTTTTGCAGTTTTTCATCCGTCCTTATAAACTTCATTACCACAATTATACTTACCTATTAGAAGTGGGCGTGTGGTCAACATTACCAATTTTCTACAATAAATTCTTACGGTCTTGCAAGGAAGTAAAAGGTTTGTGCTTGTTGCATTGAAGACTGGTTGACTTTTTATACTTTAACTGAGCGTATTAGAAGTATTAAACATAGTGGCAACTTTGGGACTGTATTATGCTTCAATATATTTGGACGTGTTTTACTAGCTACAATTACAATGTTTGTATATTTAGCTTAGGCAAATTGGTTGCTTTTTGCAGAACTATATGTAATAATACGTTGTGAGCAACAGTATCGATAAAACTCTGGAACAGATAATAAAACTTAACAATTCGTTGTATGTACTATTGTACACACCGCACCAAAAAGGTTTGTGCCTGTATTCAACTTTATGGAGTTTGCAGTTTTTACATCACACATACTAATATAGAGATATTTGTGCCTGGGAAGATACGCTTTTAAAACTAGGTAGGATACTAGAAGATTATATGACACTTAATAAAATATTAGAGAAGATGCTGCATTCTAAAAACATTTTGCGTACGCTACTGAAAACCCTAAAAGGACCCGTGGGATATGCATGATGGTTGTTGCTGCGGTAATGTGCATGTAATTTCTTTTTTCGGTATGTGCTATTACACCTTCACCATGTTTTTTTGTGCTTGGTTATATCTATATTGTACGGCCGGAAAATATTGAGGAAGTGTCTGCTGCTACATCGGTTATGTCCTTGTTTACGTCGATTATCCTCTACGAGGAAGATTGCATCGATCTGTTTAGACGTTGCACGCCTTACCATCAAATACCTACTTACATACTATTTGGAAAAAACTAGGACATGAATCAAGGTAAAATAAATCTTGTTCAAGAACCAGAAGGAATGTTTTCGCAGAACACGTAGCTTCCAAGAAAGCGTGAAAGAAGAACTGACGACTTCGCAACTAGAACAGGGAACGCAACATTCAATTTACGTCGAGATTGAGTGAATCCAGCAGTGCAAGAGACAACAGATGTGGTACGTGAGAGAAGACTACTCGTTCTATGAGATGAATGTCCTGGATCTGCAACGAAGAAGATTTGACAAACTAAGACGAAGTACAACAAAATGAGTGAAATTAGAAGAACGGTATAACGAAAATCTGTGGGACAGCGAATTGAGAATGCCATTTGTTCTGTGTACATTAAAGGTATTGCAATCATTAGATTTTTTAATATAACTATTGAAATATAATTGTTTTTTTGTTTTACAGAACTCAAAATTTATTTTACATTTCAACTAAGAAAAAAGATCTGGTAAGAAGATTTCATCAATTATAAATGGACTGTTTCAGTAAGAAATTGGAAAAAACATTCACTAGGGAATCATTGATTAATGGGAGTCAAGGTATTTATTGATTGTGAATTTTTTAACACGACATTTAATTTTGTTTATTTATCCTCGTTTTAGGAAAGGTAAGGTTCTGTTTCTTTATTTGGAGCAGCATCGTCGTAGAAGAGTGACTGGGTCGACATTATGGATAAACAACGTTGAATAGAAATGGGTGAATTTCGCTTGTTAAGGAGGAATCTGCACATCTACACTGAAGGAGATTCGGGGTTTTCTACGAGAAAGCTGTGAAAGAGAATTCGGGATTGTCAACGCGGAAGAGGATTATGGATGGAGATGCCAAGAAAACAATTGAATAGCTCTAAAACTCTGGATGTAGAGTTAGAGAATACCTTAAATTATAACAGCAATTGACTTCTAGGATAAAACTGAGTAACATGAGCCAAGGTATTTATATAAATTTGATGCCTCTCGGGCCTAAGTATCTAATGTTGCTTTTATTTTTATTTTTTAGTAACATCTTTAAAAGTAAGGAGGAATTTAGGATATTTTTTACTTGGATTACGAGGAAATATATTCAACGAAGATCTTTGAATAAATTATAAGGAACCATCTCAAATAAAGTGGACGGATCATAGCATTAGTAAAAAAACCATCGATGGATATCAATGAAGATTACCTACCTGGAATGAACAACTAAGAAGAGCGATTATCGGGGGAGTATTATAAAAAATCTTTATATGATTTAAAGACACATGCAGAGGATCACCATATGATGGCAATGATTTTAATAAACAAGAAATACTGAAATAGTAAAATTAACTACAGCCCACAACGAAGAACATCAATGAAATGCAACAACGAATATGACCATGATTCTCGCTTAAGAGAAATGTATTATATGGGCAATAATAATAATAAAAATAACGACAAAGAGAATGACAAATACCAATAAAAAGGGTTGCATTGCGAGCAACATAGAGAATTCTAAGAATATCTGAAGGGAACTACGAACATGAGTTTAAAGAAATAAATGACGGGCATTAATAAAGTGGAACATGAATACCATCAACCAGCAAAGAACTGAAGATGACTACTAAATCCAATGAATAATGATGTGGACAACTACAACAATTTGACATCACTGAAGAGAATTACAGACAACGATGAAGAGGAATGAATTATGGGCAGCGTACAATGGACCATGGAATAAATTTCGGACAATGAAGACTACGGATACCAGGACCACGCAAAATAATGACAAGTTAATTTGGAGGCAACGATCAAGAGGACCATGAATATAATCGAAAAGGATCATAGAAACGATGAGGAGGAATGTATTAAGAGCAACAGCGGAAGACCAAATACACCACTGAAGAGGACCGAGAATATGGAGAAGTCCACGAAAACCGGTGAGGGGGAATGGATTAATAGCAACGGCGAAGAGGTACCATTGCCACCACTTAGAAGGACACATGGGAACCAGTTTTTTTAATCATCATTTCAGAGCGGACTATTGCAATCACCTAAAAATTATTTTCAGACATTCGAGACACAATGGAATCTGCTATGTCAACGTTCATTTAAGGTAATTTTACACTTATTGAAAATACAGTATTTGTATTAAGTAAACTTTTTATTCCAGGATCTACAACGCAGTTTATTTCGTTCATTATTCAACCTGAATCTGAATGGATTACAGGCTACAATGAAGACGACTGTGAATACCATTGAAGAACACCACAGAAATGATGAAGAGGAATGGATTGTGGGCAACGGCGGAACATCAAATACACCATTAAAGAAGACCACGAACATCAAGGGTATGGAATGGATTTTATGCAACATCGAGGAGGAATACGGACACCGCTGAATAGGACCCCGATAACCGATGAGGAAAAATGAACTACAGGCAACAGGCAACGATGAAGAAGACTACATACGGCAAAGAAGTGGATTGAAGTCCTATGGGTAACCACGAGGAGGAACATGGACAACATTGAAGAAGACCACGAAAGCTACTTAGAAGGAAGGGATCATAGGCAACGATGAAGAGGGACCAAGAACATCATTTAAAAAGGACACATGAGAACCAGCTTTTTTAATCATCATTTCAGAGCGGACTATTGCAATCACTTAAAAATCATTTTCAGACGTTTGCGACCCAATACAATCTGCTATGTCAACGTTCGTTTAAGGTAGTTTTACACTTGTTGAAATTACAGTATTTGTATTAAGTAAAATTTTTATTGCAGGATCTACAACACAGTTTATTTTGTTCATTATTCAACTTGAATCGAAGTGGATTCCGGGCAACGATGAGGACGACCATGAACACCACTGAAGAGGAATAGATTGTGGGCAATGGCAGAACATCAAATACACCATTAAAGAAGACCACGAACATCAATAATATGGAATGGATTTTAGGCAACGTCGAAGAAGAATATGGATACCATTAAAGAGGACCCCGATAACCAGTGAGCAGAAATGGATTACAGGCATCGATGAAGAAGACTGCGGCGAAGAAGTGAGCAACGACGAGGAGGAACATGGACAACATTCAAGAAGACCAGGAAAACACCGCTTAGGAGGAAGGGATCACGAACACCACTTAAAAAGGACACATGAGAACCAGCTTTTTTTAATCATCATTTCAGAGCGATTATTGCAATCACTTAAAAATCATTTTCAGACGTTGGCGACATAATACAATCCACTTAAGAATTTCTACTGTATCAACATTCATTTAAGGTAACATTGTACTTATTGAAAATACTGTATTTGTACTAGGTTATTTTTTGTTGCAGAATCAACACTTTATTTCGTCTATTATTCAATTTGAAAATCCATGGATTACGAGCAACGATGAAGAGGACCAGGGACAGCATTCAACGATGAAAAGGTTTGGTTTATGGACAACGACGGAGGATCCAATACATCACTGAAGAGGACCACGAACATCGAGGAGGCGAAATGGTGCAGGCAACATTGAAGAAGGCTACATAAACCGAATAAAAGAACAACGGCGAAGAGGACCACGAACATCGATGGGATCGAACGGGGAAGAAGGTTGGATGGCAACGACGTGAAGGTGCATGGCCATCACTGAAGAGGACTATGTAAAGGGGTAAGGAGAAATGGATTCGAGGCGAAGAAGAGAACCACGACGAAGACTAGAAGGAAAACAGAAGAGGACTACAGAAAACAGTGAAGAGGAATAGATTATGGACAACGAAGATAATTACTGACACCGAAGAACAGGAATGGATTCGAGGCAAAGCCGAGAAGACCACGGACATCATTGAAGAAAAATTGATTAGAGCCATGATGAAGAGTTCCACGAAATCTGCAGAGAAAGAATAATTGATGGGCATTTTCATTACAATAATGAAGAAAATAACTTAATATAAACTGAAGAAGAGAACTTTCGTTACACACAATTTCAAGTAGACCTTGATATTACTCACACCAACAAAATATAAACTGGATACATTATTACAGGTAATATTTAAATTGCATTGCTCGTAGTAGAATATTCATGTTAATTTTTTGTTATAGACATGGAGGTAAGAGAAGTTAATTCATTTCTACCTTTTTGAAAATGTTAGGAAACGTTCGTTGGAGAGGGAGATACCATCAGGAAATAGACTCAATCATCAGTGACTACTAAAACAGACTTCATAAAACGAAATAAATAAGCAACGATGATCAGACCACTTCAAAGATTATTTGTACCTGAAGAAATGAAATATCTTTTTTACTAATGTGTTTTTCAGTTAAATTAAAGGCAAGAAGTTATTAAAAAATATTCAATCTGGATACGCAATTCAAGGTATTAAAATGAAATTTTGCTTTAGTAAAAATCTTCTAATGCAGCCTTATTTTTGGTTTTAGACATATGGAGGTAAGACACAACATCAATTCATATTTTCTGTCTTTTGATAAGAATAGGAACCTGTTCGCTGATGAGTACGACTATATATATATATATATATATATGCAGAAAACAACTAATCATAAGATCGTAAAGAGAGCAAGATATCCCGATCATCACAACACAATAGACAAGAAACTGAAGATAAATGAACCGGAATGGGATAAACAGAACTACAAGAAGAAATTGGAGGAAGACGAGTTCGGGTTGGGAACTGTAGGGGAAGAGGACCATGCAGAAGAATGAAACGGACCAAGAAGATTGAAGCGGACCAAGAACAAGAGGAATGGGCTAGGGCCAGCGACGAAGAAGAAATGGATTACAGACAACTGCGAAGAAGACTGAAGAGGACCATGAACATCGATGAGGCGGAATGTATTACATGCAACGATGAACAAGACCACACCGAAGAAGAGGATTGGATTATGGGCAACAACGAGGAGGACCATGGAGAAGAATGAAACGGGCCAAGAAGATTGAAGAGGACCACGAAGATCGAAGATGAGGAATGGAGTACGGGCAGCGACGAACAAGGATATGGATTACAGACAACTGTGAAGAAGAATGGAGAGGACCATGAACATCGACGAGACAATGTTTTACATGCAACGATGAACCAAACCACACCGAAGAAGAGGACTGGATTATGGGCAACAACGAGGAGGACCACGGAGAAGAATGAAACGGGCCAAGAAGATTGAAGAGGACCACGAAGATCGAAGAAGAGGAATGGACTACGGGCAGCGACGAACAAGGATATGGATTACAGACAACTGTGAAGAGGAATGGAGAGGACCATGTGCATCGATGAGACAATGTGTTACATGCAACGATGAAGAAGATTGGATTATGGGGGGATACGAAGAGGACCACGAAGATCGAAGATAATGGTTACGATGAAGAAGGACCATAGGCATCATTGAAAAGCATGAAAACCTATGAGAAGGAATTGTTTACAGACAATGAAAAGAACTACACAAAAGTGGATTACTGGCAACGTATTGAATACAAAGATGACGTACAAGAAAAAAAATTTTACTGATCATTTCAAGACGAATATTACTATGCATAACAACATCATTTTCAGACACAGGACAATCTACTTAGTAACTACGACTGCTATGTTAGCAAAGTAATTATGAAACAAAGCAGCTGTTTTCTAATGTTCATTTAAGGTAATGGTTATTACACTTATTGAAAATAATGTATTTGTACTAAATAATTTTTTGTTGCAGAATCTAAAAGACATTTTATTTCATCCATTGTTCAACCTGAAAGTATTGGGAGTACATTGTTGGAACGAAAAGATCAAATTCAGTGTTAATTATAATTATGAAAATGTTTTTATTATAATCATACATTTTGTTCTAACTTTAAAAATTATTGATTAATATATTTTTATACTACTACCTACTTTTATAAATTCTAATGATTATTTTATAATTATTGAAAATGACAAATAAATGGTTTTTAAAACTACGATTCTAATATTGCACAACTCTAACAACCTATCATAACAATGTCTTAAGTTTACACCCTTTAACCATTTAACGACGACGCAAGTCTATAGATGCTACATGCTACTGACGTCTACAGGCGTAGGCTCCTTGCCCGTCTCTCAGTACCACGCTTCTATTTGTAAGTAGTTATTTTGTGTTCAGTACGATGCACGAATTAAAACGTAATGCATTCCTGTGCTCACAATATTCTTACGATATTCTAAGTAGAAAATATAAAATGTGTCGTATTAGGGGTTCAGTTCATTACGGTCCCAGACGGGCTCGTAGTAGCATCTCTCCCGCCGTATTTAAAAGTTTAAGACTTATCGTTTTCACTTCCCGAACTGTCACATTTTTCTTTGTCTTCGGATAGACATTCTTTGCTTTCGTCAGAGTCACAAAACGACTCTTTCTTTAAATTTTCGTCTAAAAACGCTTGAATTGCCTCGTCCTTCATTTCAACAAGTGATCGTAAATCTGACAAGTCACTGATGCTTCTTATTGGAGTTTTTGCCGAATACTCTTTGTATAGTTTTTCCATTATTTCTTCCTTGGTTTGGAGATGCTGCAACTAAAAGAATTTTTTTATTTTATCTATAAATTATCTATACTTAAATATAATATATAGACTAACATGAGATTGTCGTTCAAACAAAGTGGGCTGTTGATTAACACGACCCAACATAAGTTGCATTCTGTGACGATGCTCTTCATTTCTTAACCTTTCTTCATCGCGTCTAAGTTGAAGTCTCATCGCCAAATCTTCCTCATGGCTGTATGCCAGCGTCTGCCACACTGGCTTCTTTCTCATTAGTTTCTCTCTCCATCTGGATTCTTCTTTTAGTTTGGCCTCCTCTAGTTTCCGGCACATTTCCATTTCTATTCTTTTCCTGCAAACATATAATAATTATAAGTAAATAATTTATTCACATACGAGCATAAGTAAATAGTAAATATAGTTACCTTGCAGACTGAATGCGTAAAACTGCTGCTAGATTTGAACGGCTTACAGCTTGTAACTCCAATGAAGAAGGGGTTCTCACATCCGAACTTTTACTGCTTGCCGACGAGTATCTACAGTGCTTCTTTCCCTAAAATTGATAAATTACTTTTTTATATTTAAGATAAAAAAATATAAACTTGTAAACAAGCCTTCTTGTCTCCTCTTTTGCTGGTTTTTAATTTTAAAGGTCTTGGACTGGTGGATATGAACTCGTTCTTTAACTCCTCCAGTTCCTTTTCATATTTATCATGATATGCTTCGAAATTGGGAATTTTTTTTGATTTTTTACTAGCAGGTTTTTCCTCGTAATATAAATCTTTAAATGACCGCGGACAGACATCAAAGTTCTGTCTAGTTCTCTCTCTTCTAGCCATGGAAGGTGGTAGAGAGGCTGCTCGTAACATTTCCTCAGCACGGATTTTCTTTTGGAGTGTTCTAAAAATCAATGCACTGTGTCCTTAAGGGATTTTTTAAATGTTTAGTTACATAATATTTACCTATAAAATTCATCTTCATGCATTTTCTTATAAATATAATTACTAAACAAATTTTTCGGAATTGGTTTAGCTTTAAATTTCTTAACTTTTAGGGGTGGATCACTTATGTATAAAGTGGGAGACGATTTGGATAATCTTCGAGTCAATTCTTGAAGCTCTTCGTCTCGCTTGGTAAACGAAAACGGACGCATTTGTGCTTGCAAATCCGCTTTTCTTCGTTCTCTAACAAGGTAGTTTCTATAAAACAAAGATGTATGTATATCTAAAATCAAACATGATAATTCATCGTAAGCAATAAATTACTTTCGCTCTTGATCCTCCATAATTTTATCAAACAGTGGAATTTGTGATTCAATTGGAATATCATTCGCCTTAAACATTTCTGGTTTTTCCCCTTTGGGTTTTTTCATTTTAATGTATAATTCCTCAACAATTTTATTTTCCTCGTCCCTAAAAAATATAAATAGCCGAAACTAGCAGAATAGTATGATCAATTAAGAATAATACCTAACAGTCATTTGAAACGGTTTTGGGATAGTAATTCCTTCATCTTGTTTACTGTTTTCTGCTTCAGCATTTTGAGACTTTGTTTTCCGAGGGCTAATTGGTGCACTCTTCGTTTCTAATGGCAACGGTGAAGGGCGTTCCAAGTCCAAATTAAAATCTTCAATACTCAAGTCATCCCATTCATTGTAAACACCTTTGGAGCTAGCCGATGATAAATTAACTCTAGATTTAGGTCTCAAAAACGGTTCAGGGGAAAACTTTTCGCTTGGGGTTTCAATTCTTACAGAACGCCTTGAGGGTGGTTTATTTAACAATTCTTTCTCAGACAGCGACAAACACTCCACATCATCCAAATTTTTATTTATATTTGAAGTAGGCGTTATACAAAACGGTTTAATAATCGAAGGCTTACGCTGTTTTTTTCCGTCGGAAATTCTTTTTTCACCTATAGTTAAATTTTTGTAGTCTTCAATCCACTCTGTATCTTTCACGTCACGTTTCAATTCGCTGGTTATGTACTGGTTATAAGACTTCTGCTTCGCTCGTAAATTTTCCAGTTGCTTGTAGAACTCTTTGTTGGATAAGTGGTTTATGTCGTCATACTCTGGAATGCTGTCGAAGAAGTCTATGAAAGATTTCATAGTTTCTTTGTCTGTATTTTTCAGCTTCATCTTGAGCAAGTTTGAGTCAGGTTGGAGCTTTCTTGTTTCGTTTTGGAGTTGATGTAACAGTTTTTGTTCATAGACTGGAAGAGGTTGATCACTTTTCGGATTTCTCGGCACTTTCAGACAAGAATTGTTGTAGACGGAAGTGTTATGATCGTACATTTCACACTATTTACAGGTATTTTAAATGTAACTATAGCAACTTCACTGATTATTGATCTTAAACACCTTCAATCAATACTCTGGTTTCGTTGTCTAGGTAAGGATAAATAATACACCACAATTTTTCACATAATTCCCACGTATTATATGCCTAAAAATTTTACAATACTTATATTTATTTCTAAGAAATACTATCAACTATCCACGTCAAATATTTATCGACTCTAGTGTAAATTGGAGGCAGTTCTTCAACACCACAAGTTAAAGTTGAGGCAAACGACACAATTCCTATTTGGAAGAACCTTAAGTGACCATCCAAGTCCAATGTAGCGTTGGTCATAGGACCTCCACTATCTCCTTTGCAAGCATCTTCTTTTTTACCGTTGGCACAAATTTGAGTGTCTGCTAATGGTTTAACTTCCGGGGGAACCGCATTGTTGCATGTTTTCTGATCCCAAATAAAAACACGTGCATATTGGAGAGATATCGATCCGCCAAAATTTTCTGTAACAAATATTATAAGTATATTCGGAAATATACTCAGAATCAGAATTAATCATACTCGTTTTTCTAGTGAGCGTAATCAAATATACTAAGTGACATGAAAAAAAGAACACCTAGTAATAATTAGTTTATTTCAATGATTTTTGGCATACATGTTTATTATGGTAAGGTAAAAATGAAGAGAATCGGACAGTTAGAACCCAATAAAAATTAATAATGGTTTGGGCCTCCATGGTGTGCTGTGCACTCATGAACACGTCTGGGCATACTCCTAATGAGATGATTAATTTCCTCCTGAGGTATCTCATTCCAGGCTACCTGTACTTCATGACAAAGTGCCCCTAAAAGTTGTGGGGGATGGAATAAATTTACCAATTTTCTACCCATAATGTTCCAGATGTGGTCAATGGGTGAAAGATCCGGAGATCTTGGTGGATAGGACAACAAATTGATTTGATTACGCTGAAAGTAGTCCAACGTAACGTTTGCTACATGTGGTCGGGCTTGTCTTGTTGAAAAAGTGGATTGGGAAGGATGCTGAGGTAGGGTATAACATGTGTTTCCACTACTTCCTGAATGTAGCGCTAGGTGGTCATATTGCCTCTGATGAAGACCAAAGGTGACCTAGTGTCATAAGCAATAGCTTCCCACACCACAACTCCAACGGTGCGGTACACATGCTTATCCACAGGAAATTGAGGATCACGCGTTTCACCTCGTCGCCTTCTCACCCTTGACCGACCATCATGCGTGCCCAAACAGAATCTGGATTCGTCGCTAAAGACTACCGTATTCCATTCCTGCTTCCAAGGCAGCCGTTCTCTACACCACTCCAGTGGGTTACGTCGGTGCTCAGGAGTGAGGAGTAACACAAGTTGAGGACGGTAGGAAAACAGTCCAAAACTTCTTATGCGGCGACGAACGGTTCGCATCCCAATATACCTTCCATGTTCTGTAAACCATTGGTCCCCAATCGCCCCTGTGGAAGTGAAGCGAGCCCTTAGAACCAAAAGTCTAAGGCGGCCATCTTCGCTTTCTGTGGTTCTTCGGCGAGGTCCTGTACCTCTTGCTCTTCATGTTCGGTCTTCCTGGAGCCATGCCCGACAACAATCCACCACGGCATTTAGACTCCTATTCGTCCTAGTGGCAATTTCTCTGAAGGATAAACCGCCCTCTCGCAGACCCAGTATTCGCCTCCTATCAAACTCGCTAAGTTGATATAAATTTTCACGTCTTCTCACTCTAAGCATAATGACAGATCATAAAAACTCTTAAAATGTACTGTACGAAAAACAAATGGTACCTGTAGCTAGTACAAAAGTCCATTGTCGCCTCTTGCGTTTTATAAAGAAAAAACGTTATAACACAAAAACCAATGCATCGATATGACTGAAAAACTGATCGTTTTTTGTCTTAAGCTAAACAAACATGTATACCAAATATCATTGAAATAAACTAATTACTACTAGGTGTTCTTTTTTTCATGTCACTTAGTATATTATGTAGTCTTAAAAATACAAATATTTTTTTAGGGCAGCTTTCTTGTGTCTCAGTTAACATTAGTAAATGATTAAAAATTCTAGTCTCAATTACTGAAACAATCCTTTCTACTATTAAAGTTAACTAAGACACAAGAAACTGACCCTACACAGGAGAAGGCACTACAAAAAAATAGTTGTCCGGAGTTTCTCTTAGAAATGTTTAAAATAAATTACCTAAATAAAATAATAAATAAACGGATATATTTTCAAATACTTACAAATTTAATTTTGAAATATTAAACTTACTGGCACTAGTTTTACCCCAACCACTAATGGTAAACTTTTGTCCGGTTAAGTCCCGTTTTTCCAAGTTGCGTCCAAATGGTAAACAGATTGGTCTGATGTAATCTAAAATATACCTTGTGACCATAAGTATTATTTTTTAAATATATATTTATTTTCTAAATTAAAATTATACCAGTGAATTTGACTGTTCGTTGCAACTTTACTAGTGCAATATCATTCTTTAGAGTAACCGTATTAAATTGGGGATGTTGAACATGTTGTACCACAGGGATGTCAATATGGGGATCTGCACAATACTTATTATCTCCTTCTTCGACGCAATCGGTTTCATTTTTGAGATTGTGCTCTCCTAATCTAACGATTACCCTAAAGAAAAGGATTTGAAACAATTTTACGACAAAAAATGGACAGCAGTAGGAAATATATTACCTACAATTCACGTTTAGAGTCCACATTGATGCAATGAGCAGCAGTCAAAACATAATTTTTAGTAATTAAGGTCCCGCCGCACAAGAATTCCGTAAATGGAACAGATTTCTCTGGAAAATACTCACAGATAAAGTAGGTATTAAACTCACCATAATACCTATAGGGTGGCAGTTATTTTGGCGATGTCGGATTTTTTCATCCCTCCCCCTTAAATCAATCAAGGTAGATAGGTATATAAAAAAAAATTGGAAGGATTTGGATAATATTAACACGTGTCCCCGAGCGGTTGACATTTTAAATGGGAAAATGCATGTATTTTTTGCATGTTTTAAGTACCTACTTGAATATTTCGAACTTTTATAAAAATGGACGGAAATGTCTGAAACTTAGCAGAGATTTTACATGATGGAAGATACAATAAGTTCCACATTTTTTCAAATTTTTTCATGATAATTTTTTTTTATCAGTATCACAGGATAGATGATAAAACAGGAACAAGGTGTATTTTGAAAGAGCCCGGGACATAGTGATAATGATAATGAAAAAATTTGAAAAAAATAGGTGTTGTACCTTCCATCTTGTATTAAAACTCTGCCAAGTTTCAGATGTTTCCGTTCATTTTTATAAAAGTTAGAAATATTCAGTAGTTATATGCCGAGTGTATGCTAAATACGCGAATATTTTTACGAGGGCACGAAGTGCACGACTAAAAATGTTTAAGGATGGCATGCAAGAGGGAGATATGATGGATTATTTCCCGAGGAAAATTTGGTTCATCGAATACTCAGTTATAATACGACAAGTAGTCAATGTTATGCCGATTATTTTTGTCGTGGTGCTACAAATGTCAACGGCGCTGGCATATGAATTTGACGAGTGCTTGCACGAGTCGAATTCGAAAGCGCCGTTGACATGAGTGACGCCACCGCAAAAATGATCTGCATAACATTGACTACGAATCGTATCTGGAGGACTATTTAATAAATCAAATCCCTCAAATCCGTTCTATGCAAATTAAATAATAGGGATGTTGCATTTTTTTAAAATCCCGTTTTTCTCTGTTAGAAATGTAAAACGACTGTATTAATAATACACTACAGCAAAAATAATTTTTTTTGTCGATCGTTTATTAAAGATCTAGTTAATGTAATAAAAGGAGTGTATTAATAACTCAGTTTAATGCATACATGCACATTAAAAACATTGTTGAGATTATCAGATTTGCTAGGTAACCAACAATATATTATATTATTGAAACATGCATTTGGAACTGACACCTGCCGAAATTAATTAATTATGTCAGTGGTATTTTGACTTATTGCATATTATGTCAGAATTTGGATTTTGCCATGGAACAAAATTAGATTATTTTTATTCTAATAAAGAGCGATCGACAAAAAAATATTGTAATCAACATGAGTGTTAATCGGCGATTAATAATCTCGACTCATTAACACGCTCGCTGCGCTCACGCGTTAAAATCGTTTCGATTATTAATCGCTCTTATTAACACTCTTGTTTATTAAACTACTATTTTTACTCAATATTTGTACATAAAAAAACGATTATAAATTGACCGTAATTCAAATATATTATTGCCGCCCGAAAACGCTTTGAGATCGGAGAGTCCTGTGTGACGTCACGAATCTAGTTGACATTGGCATGTCTAAATATTTTTTAAGCGTTTGACATTTTTCGAAATAAGTCAAAATGCGGCGTGCTGCACTGTGGAACTAAATTCGTGACGTCAGCAGTCTTTTGAGCCGATTCGGGCGTTTCCGGGCAATGCGTGGAAATTTCAAATTTTGCAATACTTTCTATTTATTTACTTGGAAAGTACGGACCAAAAAAATTTTTTTTAAATATTGATAGTGATAATTTGGTATCAGCTTTTCAAAAAAAATTATTTTGAAAATCATGCAAAGTCCCTATTTATCAATGGAGCCATTCATGATTGTTAGGTACTGTAACAACAATTAATAATATTCGATAAGTGTCATAAGTGTCAGAAAACGTCCCACACAATCATTTGTTTAAAATTATCATTAAAAGGACTAGTACTTACAATATCCGCTGCAATTTTTTTATAACCATGGAAATGACTAAAATTAAGTTATTTCAATTGTTAATGAACATTAAATGACAGATGAATTAAATAGTCAGTGATATTCCTCCATTGCTAGGTGATTTCTGTAAAATGCGTTAATTTGATTGGTTGAAATTTTCTGAGGGAAATAACCAAGTAAAAATACATGTATTTTCCCATTTAAATTTTCAACCGCTCGGGGGCACGTGTTATATTATCCAAATCCGAGTCCAAATCCTTCCCAATTTTACCAGCATTTTTTTATTAATACCTTGATTGATTTTGGGGGGGGGATGAAAAAAATCCGACATCGCCAAAATAACTGCCACTCTAGTAGGTATGTACCAATATTAACGAAAAAATATGTCCTTACGGCGATATCCCAATAGAGCCATCCAAGGAAATTGTCCCAATTCAGCGGTTTCTCCACCTGTGATTTTATTATCCGTTTGTACAACTCCACAGTCCATAGGAAAGTAGTTGGTTTTTCTTGATCCCAGATGAAGTTTGTCAGGATTTGTGACGGACCCGGAAGGACAACATACGAGATTAAGACCTTTATGACAAGGGTAGATTATTTTCCCTGTTAAGTCAGGTCCGCAATTGCTCAATGATACACAACTGAAGTTTGGCATGCATAAATTATCATCGGATCTTGTATCTGAAAAAAATACAATCGGTGTATTATTATGTTTACAATATAGAGAGATCGGCATTTATTTTCAAGAAACCTTGATGTTTAAAAAACTGTTAATATATTATATTTACTATGGAAAATTACTTACTTTTGATCACAACACAAACGACCAATACTAATGAATATAGCCCAGATGAAGCCATTTCTTTTTCGCAATATAATCAATACTAACTTATGATATAATATGAGAAACAGCAAACATCCTTCTTGAAATGAATTTGCAATACAGTCATGCGCGACTTAAAGCACTTTATTTGTACTAACAGGATTGTGGATCAATAAACAAGTAAAAGAAATGAAGAAGTTGACAGTTAGGCTAAGGTTTCAATTCCAGTTTATTGGTTTCGTTTGAATACTCACTCTTGCGGCAGTAAAAGTTATTTATACGATATTAAAGAAAATTTCTTAATTAAAGTCAAGGTTAATATGAATATTATTGACCTCGCAATCTATTTAGGTGTTTACCAATTGATGGGTAATTAAATTGAAGCTAAGATATTTTGGAAAAGAGTGTGGTGCCATTTTATATTTCTCTTTTACTAGTTATTTGAAGTACTTATACTTATAATATCTTATACTTTGTAATAAAATTTAAGTTTTGAAAACGAATTACTTCAAAGTTCATTTCATTATGAGTACCTACATTGTAGCATTGATTAAGATATTATATTCTATATGACAATCAACGATTGTAGTTAAAAAAATATCGTTGTATAAATTGTATAACAAAGTGTCACTTTGAACTTCCCATGTGTGTAGGTATTATTACCCGATCGTAGAAAAAATGACATGAATTTATTTGCCAAATTTGTAATAATGAAAAATAGGAAAAATCACGAAAAAGTATGTACACTTTTTTCACAGTTACGAAAAATTGCAATGATTTCAATGCAGGTAGACTTTTTAAAGATAAATTGTAAAGAAAATTACACTTTTTACTTTCTTATACAAAGTCACAATGAAATAAGTAACGTGTGATTCTTTAAATTTCCATTCTAGGTAAGCCTTGGAATTTGAACGTATGCGCCAAATTGATTCATCTGTTGCTGTCAGTTTCAAACGACAACTAGAAAACCTAACCTTTTTTTGAGATTTCAAGAAATGAGGTGTAATCAAAGACATGATTTTTTTTTCCACCGCCAACTCAGAGTGGAAATTTAATGAATCACACGTTACATTTACAACATAAAAAATGTAACAATAGTAGTTTATGCAACAAGGTAGGAATTAAGAGATTCTGACGAGTGTGAAAATTGCGCCAGAGCGAAGCGAGGGCGCAAGAACGCGAGGTAGAATCAATTCCTCTCGTGTAGCATACTCTATTTTTTCTCATACCTGTACGAAAATGGCCACTTCTTTTGCGTGAAGCACGCGAACAAATTATAACAGCATAATACTGACATTTTTGCTTGACAGTGTGCGGTGAGAAAATCACCTTGACAACCATAAACAAACACAAATAACTCCCGCATATCAGGGAGGGAATGGCTACCCAAGTGAGAAATGTTACCCCCACTCCTTATTTTCCGCGACTACCCTAAAAAGGCGACATTCTGCCCGCATTTCACGCAAATAAAGTTACCATTTTCGTGTAGGTATAAGAAAAAAATTATGATACTTGGGTGCGCACTCGTCGAAACTATGCCCCCTCTTACATAGATCAGGCGGTAAAACCACTTCCTTCCTATTAGCTGTGAGTGTACTGTACCTATACAGTGGCTCTTACGGGACATTGTTATTACAAAATAGTGCAAATTTGTACCTATCTATGCTCGTTAATAATTCGTCGAGAAATCCGTTTAGTTTCGAATCGCTTTCGAGTTATTTTGAAGATAATAAAAATTTTCATACAATCAAAAAATGGTCATAACTTCTTTATTAGCGATCGTATCAAGCAATGATTTTTTTGGCATCATATAGGAACTCTTTTCTGTAGAATTGAATAAAATAAGTATAAACTTTTTTTCGCTAACAGATACACCGGTAACAACCATATTTCGTTTTTTCTTGTACACGCTCCTGATGATGTTATACATAAATTTGAAATCGCTGATTGGATAGAAATCAAAATTTTCCAAGAGTACATTTTTTCTCTAAATTAAACAGAGAATCCAAAAATTTAGTTCCAAATTATCCAGTGGTATCGAAGATTGGAAGAGAAAAGGGAACGGACCCCCAGTATTTACGTCATTGGAGATTTGTTTTATAAACGTTCCTCATTACTCTATCTGCGAAATTTAATGGAAATCGATCGAGTGGTTTAGAAGTTATGATGAGAAAACGAGTTTTTATCCTAAACATATTGACACCCTCTATATTTGTTAGGAAACATTTTTGAGCAAAGTTTTCTCATGAAAATCTACTTTTTTTTATGCTTTATCACAGCCCAAAATTAATGACGTTTAACCTGGAACACCCAGTACTTCTAACTGAAACCTCAAAATACAATCAGAAAAAAATATTCTGAGAGATAACAAAAGTGATACTGTGCATGTTAATCTGCGAATTTGATTGCATCTGATGCTTGCCATAACAATCTGTATTTGTATTTAATTTATTAATGTTAATAATTTACAAAATTTTACATTGGTCAAAAAATACAATAATATTGAAATATTAAACTAATTTAAATGAATATAAACTACAAACAATAAATTTCCTAGATTAAGGGACGAAGATTATTATTATTATTCAAGTGTGTCGTTCTTTTGTAAAATATCTAGGATTTCTGCAAAAAAATGTATACTGCTTGTTATGTGATTGCGGCACAGTGTATTTACAATTTACATTTTTAATTACAATAATTACATTTTTATTGTTAATAAGAAATTACAAGCTTTCGAGTTTTTCTAATTACATCAATTGTATTTACGACATCTTTTGGCAAAAAGTCGAACTGTTATTAAGTAACTCCACAGTTCACTAGTACAGAAAGCAGTGTAGTGCATCAAATTTCTAGCAGATTACGCTACGATGTTCTGTAATGTATTTTCTGAGAGAGATTTGAAAACATTTTACTACAAAGGTTTTGCGCCTAATTTAATTAATTGTCGTAAATCCTAAACCTACTTAGTAGATATTTTATTCAATTATTATCGTCAATTTAGCGATATCACTAGTTTTAGATAAGAACTCTTCCTATTTATATTTATTTTATTTCATTAACAGATAGGAAGGTACCTACCTGTAACTGCACCTAATAATTTCTATGTCCTTTCGTTTCATATTTTTTAAATTTCACCTGTAGTTTTTTATTGTACTCAAATTAAATTAATACCTGAACGCATTGAGACCAGGTGGATGTCGGTTTATTATATATACGGTCTGATCGGTGTCGCAATCAGAGCTTATTTCATTAGCTCCTCTTGTTAATTAGAGCTTCCATGTAACGAGATAAATTGCCGAACCCCACAGACCCTAATTATTGCAGGGGAAATGGTATAGAGTTACACCTATATCAACATGAATTAGTTTATAGGTTTCCCTCAATACAGTGCCAAAGGATTTCGAATAAGCAACAAACCGCCCCCACAACTCAATGTTGCTCTGATGTTGACATCCTTGTCGTCATAGTCAGTCTCTTCTACGATTGTTGAATTTACAATTTGATAGTATGGATATGGTAGGCTTTCATGGTTGTAATGCTAAGGATGTGATATTAATATCTTAAATGATTTTCCTGGAACGAGACTGAGGTTTCTGCCCATAGTTGTAATGATTCAGACTCAACAGTTTTAGAAAATTAAAATTGTCATACAAGATGTTTTTGAAATATAAGTACCTACATATATTCAAAATTTTGAAGCCAGATCAATTCAAATGATCAAGAAATCCCAATATGGTATAGGACCCAGAGAATGGTTTTTATTAAATGTCTGGTCTCCGAAATCGTTTAAAATGTAAAAAAGTGATATTTTGTACAGATTCTAACTTTTTGTACTTAATAATACCGAATAACAATCATTTGAAAATTTTATTAAGAGATGTGTCAAACTGGGGGGCTGAGTAGTAAATCTTTTTTCTGTGGTGCTTTTTTTGCATGAATTTTTAAATGTTCTAGTGTTTTACGAAAATTTTACGAAAAATGTATCTTTAATGTGCATTAAGTCACCGGTTTACGACAAAACTAAAGCGTAGTTTACACGGGATAGTAACTTGCGATAGAACTTGTGAGAGTAACTTGCGCTAGTGTTTACATATAAGCAAGTTGTCAAGGCAATTTCTCTCAGCAAGTGCTCTCTAGACATAACTTGCAGCAAGTGATTGCATGTGCGTTTACACGGTAGAGTAGGTATATTCAAGTGTGAAATGTCACGTCGTAGAAAGAGAGCTGCAACCGTTGCTGTTCTCATTGCACAAAAAGAGCGAAGAGAGGATAGAAAAGGATAGGGGTCAAAGAATAGATAGCCAGAAGGCCTACTCTTGGAGCTTCGATGTTATTAAAAGAGTTAATAAGTGAAGATCCAAATAAATTTAAAAAACTACACTAAAATCCAACCAGTAGAGACCAAGATATAAAAAATCATCCTTATCACGTGACACACAAGCAAATTTTGTTGGATTCTTGCGGTTCAGAGCTTTATCAATGACCTTCGACTTGCTCTCAAAAATGTGGCCATCCTGTCAACTTTGTAGATATTAGGTAATTTTTGATCTAATTTGACTGGGCTAGTATTATGTACGAGTCTTTATGTACATATTTAAACAAATTTTTAAATTAATTTGGGGGTTTGCAGATCTCATGCAAAAAAACCTTGTATGCAACACGTACGCAAATAGTTTTTGGGGACTTCTCACGATTCGTCAAAAACTCTTGAAATACTTGATACATAAATAGCTATATTAATGATTATATAACTCATTATAAATTTATCCAATAGCAATTACAAGTTTTACATAGTTACTATGTATTGATAAGCGAATATACCCCTTGACGACGTGGTATAACCGTTTTCGTATATTCGCTCCTCAAACAATGTGAAATTTGTCATAGTAACATTTTTTGATGTTTATTAATAAACGTCAGAAAAACAATTTGTTTGTTAATTCTTTATATAATCGTAACGAATACCACTCGAGCAAACGAAAATAATCGTTATACTAACCTCGTCACTCGACGTATATCCTTAAAACACCACTCGAGCTAACGCTCTCGTGGTGTTTCGCAGAATACGTCTAATGACTCGGAAGTATAATCGATTATTTTCTATGCTCTGGTGATATTACTACTGAATATTAGTTGTTAATTGATAAAAATGTATAAAATATTCGAGCGTGTCGCTGCAACTTGCACACAACTGTCAGTAAAATCGAAAAAAATTGTAACTTGGTAGAGCGCTCTCCCAATTTGTTTAGACGTGCAAGTGATTATTGCCGCAAGCACTTGCCGCAAGTTTTGCGACTTGCTGAGAGAACTCTCGGGCAGTGTTTACACTACGCAAATTATTTGGAAGTTGCTCTCAGACATTAATTTGCGATAGTTTACTTGCTCGTGTAAACTACGCTTTACTTGCATAATTTTTTTCTGGCTCACCTTAAAAAATAAAAAATATTGGGTAACTGAAAGTCGATTCTAGGATCAGAATCATTGTTTTATGAACAAACAAGCACACACAAGAATTCTTCCTGACTGAGATATAGGGTGTTAGAAGTTACTTTTTTAATTTACCC
Source organism: Pediacus dermestoides (assembly GCA_963942485.1). Classification (NCBI taxonomy): domain Eukaryota; kingdom Metazoa; phylum Arthropoda; class Insecta; order Coleoptera; family Cucujidae; genus Pediacus; species Pediacus dermestoides. The sequence goes on along the minus strand of OZ012626.1, from coordinate 23,531,715 downwards.
TGAATCTTAATAAAGAAGCATTTTTAGTTAGGTCAATTTAAGTTTGTCCCTAGAATTGACTGTATTGCAATGACCAGATATTTTTGACTTTACAGGGTGAGTCAAGAATAGTTTTTAACGATTAAAATTGTATAAGATATAGAGTTGTAACTTAAAGTAAATGATATAGTAGTTACTATTCTACAGCAAGCAGGAGGAAGTGAGCTAAACGTGATAAAAGTACGGAAAATAGGAAACTCGAAAGTTCGCTAAAATTGAGAAGTGCTATCGTGGATTGAAAATTAACATAAAAAATTAAAAATGACTTTGACCTAGTTAGTACTAATACCTACTAAAGAAAGCGCTCAAAACGTTAAAGAGGTGTTTGGTGATGCGAAAAAGTCGTTGGAAGTCACTGCGAGAAATACAGTTGAAGAAAAAGTCATGCGAAACGTACCAGCTATACGTAAAAAGGAAGAGAAAATTTAAAGTCTGAAATTAATTGGAAACTTTGTAGAAAACACTACGGTGGAAAGAAAAGCGATAAAACTAGACAGTCAAGTAAAAGTAGGATTCAAGCAACATAATTCAAAAATAGAAATGGAAGAAGAATAAACCATTGAAAAGAGGATGTCCGTAAACAAGAAAGTAAACTACATAAGAATGAAGGAATGGGTAAGAGATTTACGTTACTGGAAAAACATCGGCAGTGACAGATAAAAGACAAGGTAGCAAACACACAGGCAGATCGTCTGAACAAATGTGACAAGTTCGGTCCAAAGGAAGTAGGTACTTAGATATAAAACGTGGAATGAACTCGCCACTAAGAATGATTTGACTAAAATGATTATGATCAAACAAGCCACTGAACGTGTAGGTACAATGAAGGGTAAAGTCTCGGGTAAAGTGTATGAGGCGCTAGAATTAACAATTCTATAAATATAAGGACGTTACCTACATTTGACATTGATGAAATGTAAATTATGGTATTTAAGAAATATAAATGAGACCTTCCTTACTTGAAAATTTTGTTTATATAGACTATGTATATTCCTATTCCTTTTTTTGGCCATTGACTACTGTGGGAACTTTTTGATTAAACTCTGAAAGTGTTTTTGATCCTATTTAAATAAATTAATTATAGTATCACCTATAACACTAACCCAAATATTAAAGAAGATCGGTTAATAATTCCTAACCCATCAGATCCTCAATCAAAGGTAATCTGTTCTGATCCACACGTAACAAAATCTTGTGGAAGATAATCAATTCAGTTAATATATTATTAACAGAGATGCTCGTGGGCCGAATCAGGTTTTAGTCTGTAAATTCGATGACGCCCATTAATTTTAAACAAATAGAGATATTACAAACTTTCCTTAGGGCTTTTATGCAACTATTGATAAAATACAACGTTACTTGATCAGATATCTGCAATTAACATACACACAAAGTAAATAGGTGTATGAATATTAAATAGCGTTTGGATCGTAAATTGCACCCACGGCTACAATGAGGCAAGCAGCGCGCTGAAATTATTACCATTAATAAAATAAAGCGAATTAAAAAATACATTATATGAGTCTGCAAATAGACAATGTTAATGGTGAATTTTTTGGTTGTATAAAGATGTCACATTAATTGCTTTTGCGACCTTATAGAAATAAAAATCTTACTAACTGAAATTATCTGATTTATCAATTTTCCTTTAAATTAATATTCATATTTTTGCCTGAAAAAAAAATTAAGTATGTATCTAAAGTTAATTGTGTTTGTGGAATCGGGCATTATTCTATAACATTAAATAGATTTCCATTACATTAGTAGTATCTTCTTAGTAGTTCGCTCCCATAGTGAAATTTGCTAAATACGAGTGTTTCTTCCACGTACCTTGCCTAACACAATTAAATAGATTATTTGTTTATTATTCTACAGTGTGCCCGTTTTCAAACTCGCACATGGGGATTTAATATTGTTTTTAACATTATTGTGAATTCCTGTTCGCCAATTCGGCCTAGAAAAAATATTTTGGTGTCATTGGAATGAGAAACTTATTACGCATCGAATGATATCCAAAACTACATTATTTTCATCGATTTTTATTGAAAAATATTAATTTAAAATTTTTTTTGGAAATCATGGCAACTCGCAACTACGCTTGTTGATTGTCTCGAAAATATGAAATTCCCGAACTGATATTGGTTGTGATGAAAACATGATAAACAAGCCCGTTATAATTCATAACGGTTCTCATACGTTTATTTTATTTTTTTGGTCATTGTAATATTTAACCATTTTTTTAAAATTAACTCGAAAATGCAAAAAATGTTATACGATACACGATCGGTAGACGCCCTTTATAACAGAATTCGAAAATGAGAAAAGCTCGACCCTTCGTTTTTCTTACTTTTTCTCTACCTGTTATAAGGCACCTACCGATCTTGAATCGTAATATACGAGTACTATTATGGTTGATTTAGAATTTTGTTATAACGAAACAAAAACAGACAAAAATGCTGTACTGTCAACATCAGTGCAAGTTGGCAGAATGTTTAGCAGAACCTCCATTCATAAGCGTAGAAATCGATCGAAAAGTAAATCGTCTAGAACTAGAATGGAGATGATGTGCATACATTATTATTGGTTGAATAAAAAGAATTTATTGTTTGCCAATAATGTAACTGTTTTACTGTTATAATTATAAAGAAATAAAACAAAATTTGGAAAAGTGATGTAGGTAAGTACTAATTTTATCTAGTTATTTTGTGTTTCCAATTACCTATTTTTACTTTCTTATACGAAGTATAAGGAAGTATAGTAATCGTGATTTTTTTCGACTTCGAGATTTTGATGGATTTACACGTTTTGAGGGCCCCTGAATCCATTCTGACCATTTTCGATATGTCTGTGTGTCTGTCTGTGTGTGTCTGTCTGTCTGTCTGTATCCACCATAACTCAAAAACGACTTATTGGATTTGATTAAAATTTCATATTTAAGAGTTTGAACAAAATTGTGGGTGCCACATTCAATGTTTTTCATCTAGCACCAAAACAAGTGACAGTTACCTGAAGACATTTTTGGGTTTTTTAGGAATATCTTGAAAAATAAACCATTTATGAGATTTTTTTATTCTTTAACATTGATTTAGAATTGAATTTTGAACAAATTTTGTTTGAACTTTTTTTTGAAATTCCGTCAAAAAAATTTCAAAAAAACTTGATATTCTTAAAACACTTTATATTTCTCATAGCGCGCGTTGATAGTTGAATTCGATGGTCGAGGTAGACCATGTGTCTCATTATATGGCTGTCAAACGGAAGGTCCCGGGTTCGAATCCCAGAAGGAACGGACCATTAGTTTTTTTTTTATTTTACTGGTTTCTATGGTACCGAAAACAATAATAATGAATAAATAAATGTAATTTCATACCGGGAGATTTTTTTAAGTGAGTAATAGGTCAAAAATCTAAAATAAAACACATTTTTGTCGTAAAATTCGGTTATAATGAGTGGGACAAGGACAGATTTATGCGTATTGCAATAAGTGCGACAGAGACTATTTGAAAATTGCTGGAAACCTTCAAAATTTTTACAAGAAATTTAACTTAATTTCTTTAGGAAAAGTAATTATTGTGATACTATCCGTAAGTATAAGAAAGTCATGTGTTGGACACATCAGATATTTTTATCAGTTTTCAACACGGTATAAGAAACTATGGTAGTGCATCTCCTATCTTAATATTGAATACAAATAATATCTGGTACCACTGGCGACCACCAGTGCGGCGCTATCGGCAGATCAAACATAAAGTCCCTAGAATAGGGACTTTAATCAAACACTCGCTATGTGTATAAGGAAAATTCTCGGGGTGGCGTAGGCACAAATTCGTTGCCCGTTACAGTGAGAGTGACAAACCAAAACAAATACTTGACAAATTGGTTATACACAGAGCGAGTGTTTGATCTGCCGATAGCGCCGCACTGGTGGTCGCCAGTGGTACCAGATATTATTTGTATTCAATATTGAAGATGATAGAGTATAGGAGATGCACTACTATAGTTTCTTATACCGTGGTTTTCAACAAAAATAAACTAATTTACATGTGAATATACTCACATTAGAAAATTTAATTTCAATGACATCCTAATGAATTTTTATCGAGAAATATTGATTTTTAACTTTTTGGCTCTTGTCTTGTCTTGAAGTTATGGTATGAAGTATTTTGTCTTGATCTTATTTTGATTCCTGCCAAGATCAAGAGTGTTTTTCGATGTTTGTTAGTCACTATACTATCACTACGAGGATAAGAAAATGTGTTTTTTGTGATTTATTTTTTTACAGGTTTCTTCAGAGAATTGGTTAATAGTCTACACATATTAGTTCTAGAACTCGGAAATAAGTCTTACATGCTGCAAGCTACTAAATAATTCTGGGTTGGTTCACTACGTGAAGATATCATTTGGTTCCGAAATGTATTTCAAGTATTAACAATTTTACAAACAAGATTATGTAATCAACTATACAGATAATTTGTAGTAAATGGATATATTAAAAGGCAAATCCTTTAAGTTGCCCACATAATCTATCTATTTACTATATGAACAATCAGTATATGTAGGTACTTTTTTGTAGATCATAAAATTATAAAAAATATTGATATTAACGACTATAATCGACAAGTTAATGCTTAAGAGTCTACGTGGAATCAAACACTGACATTCGAGTTTCAAAAAGGCTGATTTTGAAGTTTTTTACATAGGTATTTCTTAACAATTTTGTTTGTTATTTATAAGTGCTATGATATACGAGTACTAGGTCCGAAACCGCCGCAAAATAGAAAAAAGCACCCTGTGTAATTTAGTTGTCAAAGGCATACTAGTTATGTGTTTAGCGGTAGCGGCTAATTGAAATAACACATGGAAACAGATAGGTGATGACATACTAGCCGCTCGGTTCAGTGGTTTCCGACTTTCCAAAGTTGCAAAATGGGTGAAAGTAATGCCAAATTCATCTCCCATGTCCCTTGTCGACCCCGGAATCTTTCGTTTCGTAAAAAAGTAGGAGAGGAAGGTGAAAACCGTAACACCCTATCTTTGATAATAACGCCAATACCCCTTAAAGGTGTCGAAAATGGGACACCCTGTACAGACCTTTCGTCGTGACCCTGTATGCGGTTGCTGACGCCATGCGTCCCATTATTATGATGTCTGACTGTTTGTTTCGAGTTCCTTATTGCATCGACTATTTACAGATGAATTTTGAGCTTTTCCAAAACAGTTTTGGCATACTAATTAATTTTACACCTTTCCTAGCACGCCATTGCTAGGTGTCCCCATGGAGGACGTGCTGACTCTACAGTGGCTTTCTATGGCCAACGTATAATTCAGCCTTTCCAAAATTCTTGCTCTTTTTTGACGCTGGCCGTTTAAGACCTTACAACCTTAATACTTTTATGTCTAGAATTAAGTGTAAAATTCGAAAAAGTGGAAATATATACGGTGTTCCATTTAAAAATATCTGATGTGTCCAACACATGACTTTCTTATACGGATAATACCTCAATTACTTTTCCTAAAGAAATTAAGTTAAACTACACCTAATATTTCCCTGATTCCCTGTGTTACAATGCCTTTATTTGATTGACGTTTACTGTCAAATTGACAAATTAAGTACTTATTTGCATCCGTCGCCAAAAATCAAAATGCCAAAACTTACTGAACGACTCATGATAAAAAATAACCTAATTTCTGTGAAATTAACTGACGAGAGGCTAATCACAGCAAAGTATTCCATCAAATTCAAGGTCACGTGTAAGGGCAATGGTTATTCCGGCATCATCTTATGGTACCGATTTATGCTATTATTTAAAGGAAAAAAAAAACTATACAAAACAACCTAACCTGGTCCGTGACTTATAATCGCTCCGAATAAATAAAGCATTTAATTAAAATAAAAAAAAAAGAAGGGAAATCTATGGAATCGAACCAGCACCGTGTAGATTACTAGGCAGATTCTCTACCCACTGCGCCACGGCGACTTGTGCTAGAAGTGGTATTTGTTCTGGATAAGAAGAGTACACTGAATACTTTGCTGCTATTAGCTACTCCTATTAACTGTACATATTACAATATGACACAAAAAACACAAATCAACGACCGCGTAACAACCGGTGGTAGTTTCGCCACCACAATGCTGCCGTAGCCGTCGATCTTTTCAAATAATAATATTGCTACAATCGATTTCCTCAACGGTATAGATTTCTGTAATTTATATAAAGTACTTTTGCAACTGAGTGATAGATGGCGCTACTATATGAATAATAAGAAAGTAAAAAAAAAGAAGGGAAATCTATGGAATCGAACCAGCACCGTGTAGATTACTAGGCATATTCTCTACCCACTGCGCCACGGCGGCTTGTGCTAGAAGTGGTATTTGTTCTGGATAAGAAGAGTACACTGAATACTTTGCTGCTATTAGCTACTCCTATTAACTGTACATATTACAATATGACACAAAAAACACAAATCAACGACCGCGTAACAACCGGTGGTAGTTTCGCCACCACAATGCTGCCGTAGCCGTCGATCTTTTCAAATAATACTAATAATACAATCGATTTCCTCAACGGTATAGATTTCTGTAATTTATATATTGTACTTTTGTAAATGAGAGATAGATGGCGCTACTATATGAAAAATAATTTAAATAATTTAAAAATTTTTGACGGAATTTCAAAAAAAAGTTCAAACAAAATTTGTTCAAAATTTAATTCTAAATCAATGTCTAAGAATAAAAAATTATGGTAAATTGTTTATTTTTGAAGATATTCCTAAAAAACCTAAAAATGTCATCAGGTAACTGTCACTTGTTTTGGTGCTATATGAAAAACATTGAATGTGGCACCCACAAATTTGTTCAAACTCTTAAATATGAAATTTGAATCAAATCCGAGAAGTCGTTTTTGAGTTATGGTGGATACAGACAGACACACAGACACACACACAGACAGACATCATGGCGAAAATGGTCAAAATGGATTCAGGGGCCCTCAAAACGTGTAAATCCATTAAAATCTCGAAGTCGAAAAAAATCACGATTACAATACTTCCTTATACTGCGTATAAGAAAGTAAAAATTAAGTTATCATTGATCAAAGTTTTTAAAAATGAACGGACAACCACCAACACCCTGTATAAAGCAAGTTTTCCAAAACTATATCAGCTTATTGCTTGTATATTCCTACTTCAAATTTAAGAAAAAAACTTTGGAAAAAATGTGTCATTTCAAGATTGGAATTTTTATTTACATCTATTAGACCGGGAGCTGAATGGAATTGAGTATGCATAATATGAGGACCGCATTTTATCAATTGATACAAGCTCATAACAGCTCAAAGATTAATATTTTGGATATTGCCGCTCCATCATATGGTCCAATTTTTTTTCGCACCCCTTTTATATTTTTATATACAGGGTGGTAAAAGTTAAACTTCATTAACTTTGGGAGGTGATAGAGCATCAAAAAATAACTAGACTTTAATGAAAAAACTTTGTTCAAAAATGTTTTATAACAAAGATACAGGGTGTCAAAGTATAGGATAAGAACTCGTTTTGTTACCATAACTTCTAAACCACTCGATCGATTTTCATTAAATTTCGTACAGAGAGTAATGTAGTACATTTCTAAGTAATGATGGGGTTTATTTATAAAAAAAATGTCCAGTGGCGTAGATACTGGGGGGACTGCTTCACTTTTCCCCTCCAATCTTCGACACCACTGGATATATTGCGAAGAAATTTGAATCTGCTGCTCTTATAATAGTCATCCACGATTGAGATTTTGGTTTTTTAATTAAGTCTCCTGTTGTATCACAAAACAAACACGTTAACTCGTTCGGTCTTTTTCTTTTCAACTTGAACACTTGAAAAGACATTTTTTCACGTTTTTTTGAATAAAACACTTTTAGGTACTCAAATACCAGAAAAACGTTGACATATAACAGGCACATAGGTACAGCGAATTTTTGGAAAATTTGGCGCCCTCTATCTTTTTGGGAACTAACTACAGAGAGTTCAGCGTAAGACAAAAAATGTTGCAAATTTTGAGCTTTACAATTTTTGTTTTTACACTTTTTTCCTCCGACCAACAGAACATAAGGTAAATCCAAAAATCGATTCCAAAAATTTTTCTAGGTGGCGGGGATTTTGAAACAGGTGGGGATACGCCAACTTGAGATTTTACCTTTCGGACCATCAGAAACAACATAGTAAAAATTCAGCCTACCCGCAAATTTTTGAATCTCAAATATCTGATTGACAATAGATAATAGTGATAACATAATAAGAGGGCGAGGGAATTGAAATGGATCATCCGATTTGCCGGCAACATGATTTTTTTCATTATTTAGGGTCTCAGATATAAGAATCCAAGCATAGTTGCCGGTCCTCATATTATGCATACTCAAGTACCTTTGGCGCCTGCACTATATGTTTTTGTAAAAAAAATGAAAAAGTGTAAATAATTATAATACAGTTAATGTTAGGACTATACAATCTTAATACTTTTATATCTAAAATGAAGTGTAGAATCTAAAAATTAAAAAATATACAGGGTGTTCCATTTAAAATAACAAAGTTTGTGTCTACTTCCGGTATAACCGGAAGTACCAGAAAGGTTGCAATATTTTCATTAAAGAGAGCACATTGTATAATGGGCGTGTACCAATTTTTAGAACCAAATTGTGTTTAGTAATAGAATTATGTCTACTGTCAACTCGTCGTGACACACCCTGTATATTCGCCCTTCAATAAAAAGTAAGTTCTTTGTATCTCTTTACCTATTCTTATAAATATTCAAATACTTATGTCGACACGACAACAATATTTATTTCCTTATTTTGTAAGTATTTTCAAGGTATAATTGTAATTATATCGGACTACCACATGCGGTCGTCTTTTGCATAACTCGGGTGCGAAAGTACAGGCAAACATTCTTTTCAAATGGATAATCTCCAAATAAACAGTTCAATAACAATGCAATAATTCGAACACAGCACCAGCAAAGCGATAAAGGTCTTAACGTCCAGAAAATTAATTTTTGCTATTCCCTGAACTACCTAGGGGCCGGCAGGTCCATCGTCCAAATATAAAAGCAATTTAGTCAGTAGGAAAGGACGGCGCAGTTATACCTACATGGATTTAGTGGAGATGGAGCGCATCTCGCTAAAAGGTGGTGCTGTTAGGAGAGTCAGAGTGGACCGGACCGTGTTGTGCCGTCGATGATAACGTTGAATGCTTCCGTTATCTGCGGTCAAAGACTGGCTTACAGCGTCCAATAATGCGTCTTGTTCCTAATCCAAGATATCTCCCGCTCAACGTGACGTAAGGAGTTAGGACTACCCTCATAACTTTTGGCCCACACCCTCATTTATCCATATTTGATGCTTCTAGATACAAAAGTACATTTCTCATGATATACGTGCATTTCTCGTCCAACATATCGTTGTGGAAATCTAAAAATGTATGTCGTATTGAAGAATCCGAAGATGGACGTGTGTGGGTTGATGCAAAATAAAGAAATGTATTTTCATGTCTGTTTCACAGCTTGAATTCTTACTATGAAATATATAGGAAATGACGGAACAAAATGTGGTCAGTGGTACCTGTTTATTTAATTTGTACAGTTAAAATTGAAACTAACAATAAAACGATATTCTGTTCAACAAGGACTTTCAATTACTTTAATTGCACCCCTAAAATTAATTAGGCGAACAATGAATACCACCATGTGATGATAAAGTTTAAAATAGTCTCCAGCAGAAAACTGGCTGTTTAAAATAATTCATAAATGAATTCAAAAAAAATATTAAAATTGCTGGTCAAAAGTAAAAAATAAAGTGTATGTTCTTATGTAAATAAAACCTGATTAAACCATTATCTTCCATAAAATTTGTCAATTCTTAATTATTAGAACCAAAAGCCAATTTTTTATCCAAGTTTGCTAGATAAACAATTTTTATTGCACAGCCAACTACGGTGATTGAGAAAAACTCGATTATAATTGACGAAACGACTTAAGACCCCATGTGTGACACATTGTCGGAAAGGGAAAGAAAAATACTATCATAATTTAACAATAAATATGTCACGATCCATAAGAAAAAACAAAGTTGGTGCTATTTTCGAAAAAATTTGAAGGTGTATAAAAATTTCAATTGCATATTTGGATTGTACTTGAAAAAGTGCAACTTTTATTGCGATATTTTTCCTACCGGCTGAGTAATTAAATAAAAACTGAAATGCACAATTTCAGTTTTTTGTTAATATCTAGTAAGCTATGGCAAGTATGTCAAATGTGCTTGTCGTATTGTATTAGGCCCAAGATGAGGTAATTTTTTTGTAATTTAACCGAAGTCGTATCTCTTCAAATAAATGAGACCCCCATGCTTAACAGTTTTATCCTGGACACCCTGTATAATATATTGTTGGTTCCCTAGCAAATCTCAACAATGTTTTTAATATGCATATATGCATTAAACTGAGTTATTAATGCACTCCTATCAATAAATTAACTAGATTCTTTAATAAACGATCGACGGAAATAGTAGTTTATGCAACAAGGTAGGAATTGAGAGATTCTGACGAGTGTGAAAATTGCGTCAGAGCGAAGCGAGGGCGCAAGAACACGAGGCAGAATCAATTCCTACCGTGTAGCATACTCTATTTTTTCTCATACTTGTACGAAAATGGCCACTTCTTTTGCGTGAAACGCGCGAACAAATTAAAACAGCATAACACTGACATTTTGCTTGATATTGTGCGGTGAGCAAATCACCTTGAAAACCATAAACAAACACAAATAACTCCCGCATATCAGTAAGGGAATGGCTACCCAAGTGAGAAATGTTACCCCTACTCCTTATTTTCCACAACTACCCTAAAAAGGCGACTTTGTACCCGCATTTCACGAAAATAAAGTGGCCATTTTCGTGTAGGTATGGCAAAAAATTAATTTCATATTCCTTATCAAATTACTTTGAAGTATAATCTAACATTTTAATGTAGGTATTATACAAGGTGATCAAAAAAGGGTAAAACTTTTAAAGGGTATACTATGTAGTATATACCGAAACAAGTCGAAAAGTCTTAATAAACATAAGTCCGCAAATCTACGGTTACGGAAATATTAGCAATTTCACGTTTCTAATAATGTCCTCCCTTCATTTCGGTGCAAACAGTGAGTGCATCGTTGTTGTAAAAAAATCCGGGTTCTTTTCTAATATTCCCGCCGTTTGAGGAATTGTTTACACTTCTACATAGATCAATCCGCAATCTTAATTCGTGCAGGTTATTTACAAGCACACTATACACTAAACTTTTTAAATAACTCCAAAGAAGAAAGCCGAATGAAGTTAAATCAGGTGACCTGGCAGGCCATTCAACAGATCTTCCTCCTCTTCTTAACTAAGGTAGTAGAAACATGAAATCGCTCATATTTCCATAACCGTGAATTTGCGGACCTATGTTTATTAACTTTTCGGCTTGTTTCGGCCCATACTATACACACTTAAAAAGTTTTACCCTTTTTTGAACACCCTGTATATGTGCTAAACACAAGTATACCATAATTAAGGTGTTTTTGAATGAAGTAGCACAAATAATACCCCAGAGATTCTAGATGTGCATATTATGTATTAATATTGTCTAAATTTGTTCGCAAGGGGCGCTGCGATCAACAATGTGCAATATATTTTCACTTTTATTTTTTTACCGAAATCGATAAGTGTACTATTGTACCAGAAATGGATACTACGGTTCAAATTACACATTTTTAGTAACTTTCATGTTTTTCATTTGAGCGACCATTACTGCGAAAAACACGTATTTACTTATGCATTGATTTACACACTGTGCGACGAAGCAAGCTATTTTGAAAAAAATAATGGATTTTATTGTAATGCAGTTCAAGTAACTACATACGATTTCGGATTCATGGATGACTCGATTATAAATTTATTTGATCGCTCTATATAAACTGTGTGTGTCTAAACGTTCAGGATTTATTAAAAAAATATATGTTTGCTCCATAACAGTGAAGAAGCTGTAACTCCGCAGGGGTGCGGCTTTGGACTAAGGTATGTTTAGTTCAGTCGTCTTATTTTTACGTCTAGATGCTCTGGTATCATTTGTGCTACTTCATTCAATAACACCCTGTATATTTAATCTTTATGTCAAAATTATAATAGTATATTATTTTATGAGGAGCTTAAGCGACTTAAGCTCCGTATAAAATACCTATGCTATTTTTTCTTCAAATACAAACAACTAATTAAATTGTAAAATTATTAATTTAAATTTTAATAAATAAACTTTGACAATTAATTTATTTCATTTAATGACATTTAATGACCAGCGGCGTTTAAGTAGTACTTAAACGCCGCTGTAGTACTTTACCTGTCGCCGTCTATAAAGTGACACTTAAACATAATCAGTAGAGCAGGGTAATGTCACACTTAAATGACGTTTGAAAAAAAATATTTTTTTCCATTTTTTTTCGTAGAAAATCGTGCCCATAATTCAAGACAGTGAATTATTTTCCTTATTCACTGTGTATCCGGCCAATCACAAATACACAAATTCATAATTCAATGTTGCTGAACCAATGATATTTTAAATCGCCCCCCATCAAGTCTTTCTGCACCTGACAATCGACTAGCATGACAGTAATTAAATAAGTGTCAAAAAACTTATCAAATTTGAGTCTTATTTATTTCTTTAATAGGTGTGGAAAAAGCATAATATTACCTTCGCGATTATGGCCATTATTCACTCAAATGAATTGCGCCACTCGTCTACGGCTCGAGGGCTCAAACATCATTTTCGTGAATAATGGCTATCATAATCGCTCATATAATAATATATTATAAAATGCAATTTAAATAAGTATACATATGATTTTAGAATTTTTCTAGTAGGTACATATAAAGTTAATGAAATCCCTAAACTTTCGAATACTGGTACATTTATCTTATAGACTGTTCACAATTCTTATTTTCTGAGAACTGTCTAGTCGATGTAACAAAGATCCATAATGGTTTTTTTTAAATTAATGATTACCTATCTTATTTATTGATTGAAATTTTCTGATGATTTTTAACAAACATTGTAACTTATGCCCGGTGCTACAACCGCCAATGAAATATGTAGTTACGGAATACTTATAGTATCTACTAATTATCTTTCTTATTGGATAATGTTATACATAAATTAATTAATAGGAGTCCGTAATTATGACTTAAAACACGTTTGTAAAATCGAGCATTATTTTTCTATTTCGTCACTCTTGAAAGTGCAAATATGTTTATTACAATTTTTCAGTTTAAAAGAATGTATCAGGAATATAAAACTAAAGCTATGTAGGAGTACCCTGTATAATAGAGTAAAACATGAGTTGATCGTCCAACGCATAAGAAATAGCTTCTAGGCAAACCATAATTATGCAGTGGTCCAGTGGTCATTCAGTGTTTTATTTATATTCATTTAAAGTTTATCACCCTTATACCGATTTGTACACTCCTCCCCCCAAACATATCGCTGTTCTTTATGATCAACGCAGGTATTTACATCTCACAATTGTTACTCGAAGTACCTCTATATCTGCCTACAATCCCCATTAAACTTTGTTCAACGCAAACATACTGAAGATTAATGTGCACCGAGTTTTTGTTAGTGGCGGTAGTCCACCAAAACAACATAAGAAAATAGTAATAAATTGATGGCTAAAGACCGAATTTATGCAGTTGAAGACGACCCTTTGGGATCTTATTAAATAGTTAAGGAGCGTCTTATCTAAGTTCCAATCTTAACACACCGCCTTGGCCATGTCAAGGGTTTCTATAGTTTCCAACACAGATGTAAATGCAAATGGGGGTCACTAACGACACACCAGAGTACCAATGTGCCGACAGACGCTACCACTCGCGCTACCATCCACCCTCCTTTCTAATTATGACCACCAACATTGCCTAACACACACTGTACGACCATTCTCCATCTAACCCAGCTCCTTTTACATATTTAAACACTGACAAATTGGATCAATTCGGCCCAACACTTAATTAATATTATACACCCTGCTGTGTTTGGCTTTGGCAAAACCATGTGCAAGGAAGAAATTGATAAAATCGCAGTTCGTAACTTTAAGTAATGGCTTATTAGGTAATTTATGGCGCAAATGAAAGTTTAAAAGGATTATTTGATCGATTTGATGTGCGATGCGGCGGCCAGGAATGCATTACAGTGAGAAAAGGCGTTGTTTTTTTGATGATCCCAACGTTAGTGCCTGTCGGAGCCAGAATATCCTGGGCGAATCGATCGTGATGTAATGCTTCAATTATCGAACATTTCACATATTGCATGGCTACATCCACATTTAGCTACCTTTTGCCATTGTAATTATTATTCTACTTCTGCTTTAATTTAACGCTCGCCATTACGAGCATTTTAATGATGATGTAAAAGGTTAGTCGTGATCCATGCCACTATTCTCTACAACTCTACATGGATGTGTGAATTGTATTGAATAGTAACGGTGTTCGATGTTACAGTAATTTATAACCATAGGTTTTAATTTAATCCTTTATAGTTGGTCTGACAATTATTATAAAATTTGAAATTAATAGTATATTTTTCAACCGGGGACGAAAATAACGTTTTTTTTTCGTGAGGTGAGAATTTTAACACGAGCTGCGTAGCAGCGAGTGAGGCAATTTATCTCACGTATGAAAATATCTGATGTGTCCAACACATAACTTTCTTATACGAATAGTATCACAATTACTTTTCCTAAAGAAATTAAGTTACATTTCTTGTAAAAATCGTGTTTAAATTTTGAGGGTTTCCAGCAATTTTCAAATAGTCTCTGTCGCACTTATTGCAATACGCATAAATAAAAGGGTCTATATGAGGCCACCGTTTATAGTGTAAAGTTTACCAAAAGCATATTATGTGAAATTTTCTTTGTTCTTATAACGATGATGCTCACACCACACATGAAGTAAAAACTACCACATAAGAAGAAATCATACTTCAGAGTGTAAATATTCACCAAATATTTTGAGGAAACACAGATGTGGGTGGACATTTAATCGGACAGTGGTTGAGTAAACAATATATCCGTTCCACCACATTTACATTAGGGTTAAAAATATGTCATATGTCACTAAATTTGGTGTAAAATTTTCACAAAAACTGTTTTACCACTCAAGTTTGGTGAAGCAACGTCCTCAATTTTTACTAGTGTAAGGAGGCTAGAGTCCCCCGAAAGAGAGACGCCAAAGAAGAGGAGTTTTCTGTAATATCTTTGGTAGATTGATGAAATTTTCCACATAGTTATTTTTCCAATTTTCAGAAATTTTCTCAGAATGGATGCTGGGTAAATTATGCCCCATATTTTTTGTGTGGATAATTTTTACATTTTTTATATCAAATTACGAAACTTGGTTTATTTTTACACAAAAAAGGTAGTCTCAGTCGGTCTTTGTATCTTGAACCGTTTTCGAGTAAAACTGTTTTGAAAAAATCACGTCCATAAAAACTAGACTAATAAAAATATGTAATCACAAAATTGAAATTTGTCAAAAGTAGGCCATGGATTAAAATTTATAGGTATTTACTTGTTTTAATATTTCTTCTTTAATATGGTCTACTGCTGTTTGTTGTAAAATCAGACACAATAAATGCAAAATTTATCAAACCAAGAACTCGCTAATATCCATTTTGTGTACGGTACGGTGCGGTATGGGATTTATGGGAATATCGAAGACGTTTTCCGCAACGGAAAATTCCTGTGCGCAAAGCATTTGAGAGAGTTCATAGAAATTTGGTAGAAAATGGTTCGTTTCAACGCTTGCGTGGACAAGTACTTCGTACTTATAAGAAAGTAAAAATTTAAAATAAATTTTGTAGGAAACATTTTCTCTGCAACTTTGTACTGACGCTTTTCTTTCGAGAATCTAATAGAAAAGAAGTTATTCAATAAATAAAAAATTCAACTCTTAATTAAAAGCTGGTGAAGGAACGACGACGGAGTCTACCAATACAAAAACTCAGTTTTAAACTTACAGCGTGACCTTCTACAAAATTCTGCAAAAATTGACTGTAGGGTAAAAAAGTCTATTTGAGGTCTTTTTTTCTCCCTATTTACTGTACCTACTATTCAAATTTAGGTAAATTATTATTTTTAACATTTTCTATTTCTCTGCGTTTGTTCCAGAGATTATAGTAGCACGAATTATTGACTTAGTTTTGGCATGATAATTAAAATAATTAACTTGTAACTTGGATGAGGGAAACTCTATAACTCGGAAACTAACCATCAGATTTAATTTTTTTTTTGTAGATTATCGTTAATTTTAATGTGCTCTATAGAACGCTCTGAATTCGGAATGCACCAATTACTGATCACCCAGTATAAAACTAGAAAATTTTTTTTTTGTATTTATGTATGGTTAAGAAAAAAATTATTTCATAGAAAAGCGTTATTTTTAATGGAGTTGGAGTTCAATCATTTTAAATATGTACTTTTTGCTGCATTTTCAGCACTTTTATCTTCTTTGAAACTTTTACCGTTATCTGGCGTCTATTTTTCCTAATTACCAAAAATTACTATAAAACGTTCGCATAATTACCAGATTAGTTTTATCTATATAAATTCACCTTCAATAAAGTCTTTTGTTTCCCCAGTCAATAATAGACCATTATTAACATGTTCATTTTACTGACAGTTCTGAACTTTCAATAAGTTATCTACAATCTCTAAAGTTAGTCCTTAGTCCTTTCAATTTAGGGTAAGATTTGGGTTGCCCACAATGTTTTACTTGTAGAAAATTTTGTTTTATGTCTGCTGCTGTGGTACAAATAACATAATGCAACTCGTTGTCTAAAGTTTCGGTAGACTACAATTTACTACATATATTGTTTAGGAAACTATAAAAAGAAAATATTATGTGTTACCAGAGAGAACTCTATATCGTAATTGGCAAACTTACTAAGAATTTTATCTGGTTTGTAAATAACTGAATGATATGATTTTGGTAAAATTTGACAAATAACTTCCTAATTTACATTTTGCTACTACATCTTTGGTTGTTAATAATAAAGACAAAAATTTTTTTTTGAAAAATGTGCACAAGTCTTATATGTACCTACATACGTATGAATACATTTTGTGTCAAATAAAATTGAAAATATTAAATTTCAAAGAGAGACAACGTTAAAGAGATATGTGATTTCGACAAGGAAATATTGACAAAAGTTATTTTTTTTGCATTCTTGTTAGTTTCCAAACAAACAGAATTGAAGTCTAACAAACAGTGCCTGTTTTTGTTCAAACTACTAGTCATTGCACGTCATCACATACCAGAAAGTCGATTTTGTCTATAAAGAGAAATATCTGGAGTTACCTAATATTGTGTGTTGAGAAAATTATTGTCTCAAAAACATTGATAATGTTCAAAATTGTAAAATTAGGAGCTTAATAGGTGACAATTAATATAAAGCATATCAAGATATTCTGAATATGTAATAAAATTGCTTTTATTTCTATAGACATATTTAAAATTTAAAGATTTAGGCCCAGTTTTTCAATCGATGGTGGTGATAACTGTTGTACAAGGACTACTTTATAATTGTGGAATTTATTTTTGTGTAATATTCTTCGCACAGACGTTTTTGAAATATTTGTATCTGCACTAACAGAGTTAATGGATACGTGTGTGTTCTCATCATTTGTTACAGGCCTATTTGTAATTCTTTTCCGCCTCAAAAAAGATCAAATTCGGTTTTATGGTCCGGACATCGCCTTTCAGGATATCGTTCTGCGTACACTCTACTAGCTAAACGCAAAATTTTGTGACATTCACCAAGAATTAAAACCCTGTCAAGCTTTTCTTCATTTCTAAACTGCACCATTATGTAATATTGTTTCAAGAAAGCACAATAAGTACGTACACGATTATAATAATTATTGTTAATGACAGTATGTAACAGTGAGTTTGAAAACTGCTAATACGACCGAAACGCTTTTGAAAGCCTATTTGCTGTATCTGATATTTCTCTTACATTATCTTATTTTTCTTTTCTTTTTTTCTAATTTTTTCGTAGTTTTTTGTTTTTCACGTGTTTATTAGCTAATAGTGATGGGCCAAATTATTGAATTAAATTTAGAGGTGACTTGATTATCCCAAATTAATGTATGTGAACACATTGTCTAAAAACGCTTTTGTACGAAATTGGTTAATTGGAGCTAGATGTATTATACATCAAATCGAACCAAAATAAAATTCTCTATTTAGTGGTATGCATAATATTTACATACAAGGTCATGGAAAAAAATATTCTATGGCTATCAATTGTTTTTCGATTTCAAGTTACAATTTTAAAAGAGAAAATCTATTACAACAGAGTTTTAATTTTATTTTCTTAATGTTGCCCCCTATAGTACTTTTATTGATACAGCACTGGTACTGATCAAATGAGCGAATTTAGAATTTAAAGTTTAGGAGGGCAAAAATCATTTTTACTTAAGCCAAATGAACTTATCGATTATTAGTACATATACCTAACATGCAACTATACAGATATCCATTAAAAAGTATCTGAAATTATTATAATTTCCTTGTGGTCAATAAAATTGTTTTGTGTTTTTGTCTACAAAATTCTCGTTTCTTGCTAATTAGAATTAATTAAAGTCTGTGTTATTTTTAGCAAGTTAATCGTTAAGAAAATTTACTCATGTTGTCTATTTTATCACATCTGATGCAGAATGTTTATTAAATCATACGACATACATTTTTCCTATAGGTTGAAGCAATCATAGATAACCATCGCTAATTTACGATTTGTTTAAGAATAAAATTCAAATTATATATTTTGAAAAATAAAATAATGCCATACATACACACTCACATTGCTGTCGGTAGAACGGCTATCAGAAGAAAATTAATTCTGTTTCCTTCTACTGTCTAATCGAGGTCCTTTTTTGTCGAGAGAATCGATTATATAGAAAGATATATGTTCCTAAATTACAGGTATGGTTTAAACGGGTGGCGCTTATTTCCTCCTTCTTATAATTCATCGGTTTTAACACCTTCGCCTTGATCGATATTAACTTAAAGATTCTCTTCACTATGCATAATGCATAAATTTCTAGATAAAGCTTCGCGTTCTAGGTATACACCTTTAAGAATTGGAAAATCACTTCAGCGGTTGAGAAATTTATAGCAAAATAATTACAACCTAGCATTTCCCCACGATATTATTGTGAATGCGGAGCGTTCTTTCATCTTGATTTAATTGATATCACCCTTTAATTAAAACCGCAGTAATTGCATCTGCAGTTTGGTTGCTTTTTTGCATCAGTGAAATATTTTCATTAGCAACACCTTAGGTTAAAATATTTCATTATGTAATGTTGTGCAGGAATTTCAGATGGTTGAGAAAATAATCCATTTTAATCTGTTAATGTATTAAGGGCATGTGTGTTTATCATTTTGGTTTGAAAGCGCGCTATATTGTAGATTTGCACACAATGAGCAGTGGATGCTACTACTGTCCTTATCACATACGTGTTCTAATAATTTATATTACCTCCCATATACACTGCAACAATATGATAGTAGTCGGGGTTGATAAATCATAGCTGGTGGTCCATACATCCCTGTTAGTATATTGTTTATTAGCATAAAAAATATTTTGTAAACAACAAATCACTGTTGGTGCACTAAAATATATATTTCGGTTGGTGTGTTAGGAAGTTGATAGTAAATTTGAAACTTGCAAACGTCCAGTAGAATTGTTACATTATATTGTATTTCTTATGCAAACACATCGGGTCCGCTATAACATTGTTTGTAGAACGAGCACCGTTGTTGGTTAGTGTAGCCAGATATTCAGACAAAATGTATATTAACCCTTTATGGTCGTTACCTAATTTAATATTTAGCTGTATATTCTATAATCCCGTTTTTAGCCATATGTCTCAAATCCTGGGAATATAATTAAAAACCTTTATCATCCAGATTTCAAATTTCAAAATTATTATAAATAAATACAATCCTGGAAAAATCAAAAGCGCTTTATAGATATACTGATCGACTAAAGATGAGGATCAGCAAAACAGTTCATAGTCGCTGACTTTATGAACAAGTAGTTAGAATTATTTTCTTCACCTCATGGTCTGCATATTTATCTTTAAACGGTTGATGAAAACATCATCCTATCAGACAGCGACGATTTTCTATTTCGTCTCTTCTACAGCGCAACAATTTCTAAATTAAAAAATACATGACATCAAGGAACACGCGATAAAAAGCTTGCTAGTTTGGTCCTACTGTTGCTTCCAGGTACCATGTCTAATAGTGAAATATACAATCTTTATAGTGATAATTTAGATTTAGAACAATATTATACATAAAATTAATGTGTAACTCTCGACTGTACCTCATACAATAAGCATTGCATACCCAAATTCTGCTGAAAACTTCAAGTAAAATTCGGCTCTGTGGTAGGACTGTTCACTAAATAAATTTAGTAGATTCGAAAGTAAGGTTCCAATTATCTAACTTGTACTCTGAGGTCTGGATTTTAACAAAATGCAATGATAGATTCTATTATAGACTGTTTCGAATTTCTTTGAAGCTACTTTAAAAGTCAAATTCTAATGATCAAAGTTCAAACATAAATATATACACTGTACTAATGTACTTACACTATTTTATAGAGAGCAGTCTTATAGTAGAATAGTATACTAGAATAATATACTAGAATAGTATAGAACTGCTACACAACATTTGTAGACTTCTCTACTACTTCTAGTAACAATTTTTACAAAAGTTTTTTATAAACTGAAAAACGGCACAACAAGGGATTTTATTTCTTAAAATTATTTGCAGTTAACCCTGACTAGGGATCTCTATTATGTTGAGAAAATTCGAGGACAATCTTTTTGGACCACAAAGTGGTTGCATTGTTATTTTAAAAGTTGTTATTTTGTTTACATATAATCTCATTAAGTTTTTAGATGAGGCACGATATTTTCATCTCGCAAGCCAAATTGTGAATTTTGAAACGAATGTTTCCTTACGTCAACTACGTTTGCTTGCAGTGATTTGTACTTTTTCTTTTGATGTCGCTATCTTGCCTATCTAATTTATATGGTTGTTGGTATTTCAAGAATTCATTACTTACATTTTTGTTTTAGGTTTATAATCACATACAAAATTTACCATTACTTATATTATAGGTACATACCTACTTTTTATGCGAAACTCTACAACAACCCAACAACATTTAAGACAATTTAAGACATTGTTCCCCGGATTGAAGTATAACGGCACGTGTAATAGTTATTTATGTATCAAGTTATACCCGCGATACATATACAACGTTTTATTTTTCACTTTAGAGAAACCTGCACAAATTTGAAGACAGGAGAAAATTTTTTTTGCCAAAACTGTCAGTGAGGCAGTTCTGTTGGGCTATTTTCAGGAATAGGGCGTAATGAGCGGGCGTAATCATTACGCCCGCTTTTGTAATGGATTTGTTTATATATCTCGAATCCAAGGTATTAACAATAAATTATAGTCAAGTGAAAAATAATAGTAGTTTAATAAGCAAGAGTGTAAATAAGAGCGATTAATAATTGAAACGATTTTAATGAGTTGGCATAGGGCTATACATATGTACCTATACGAATTGTGTTTTCTTAAAAATTATTCATAAAAGTGCGACGGATGGGCATAATATTATGCACTTCGAGCCAAAGGCGATTTTATTTTTTTACCGCATCTTACAACCTTTTTAGATTATTTTCAAGACGGAAACATCTTTGGAAAGTTTCTCCTAATTTTTGTACAATCTTGCAAAGTTACAATAAAAGCCCGAGTAAAAAAGGTTTGTTATTAGCGTGTGTAAACTAAAATGGTGGTTCTAGTGTCAAGTCTGGTAATTCGCGCGGAACGGTTTTCAACAGGTATGTACAGTGGTACAGTATATGTCAAGGAAATTGACTTCATATGGGAAAACCTTTTACTAGTCGATTTTTAAAAAGAATATGAATTTTACCTGAAATCGTCAAGAAAGTCAAACTTTCAAGTCGATTTTGGTTCAAGAAAATTGATCATTGCAAGACTAGTACTGTAATATGATGTAATGAATGTAATGACCGTCATGAAAAATATTACAGTACTAGTCTTGCAATGATCAATTTTCTTGAACCAAAATAGCCTTGAAAGTTTGACTTTTTGACGATTTCAGGTAAATAACTATTACATAAATATTAGATACTGTTTATTTGCGAGAAATTAAATGTGAATAAAAAGTAATCACGTGACATTCTATTCCTGTGAAATTAATATTCATATAAAAACAAAAAATGTTTGTGCTGTACTACCCCCATTTGCAAATTTTTAGTAGAACAAAAATCAGACATTTATGTTTTTATACTTTTTAATACCTGATTAAAGAAATATTAAACCTGAATAACTTTATTCGATAGAATCATCATTTTCAATTTACTGGCCTTTATAAGATTTCACAATATGGCGGATATCAGATGAAGGCGTTTACCAAAATGGGTTGGTTTGATTTCGTGTGATGTTTAGTCTAGTACCTATCTATACTAACAATTTCGTGTGGATAGATGGCTTTTGTAGAAAATTGTGTTCAAATAAAAGGTAAGTTTCTCTCGCAGTTGACGTTATGCGCAGTGAACGCATTTGTGTCACCTAGGTAGCTGACATACGTGTATTGTGATGAAAAGTGGAAATTAATAGCTGGGGTTATTTTCTTAAAAATATTTATTAAATTCCCAACTAACCCCGCATGCATTGCTCGGATTCAGAGGCGGTGGATTACAGGCAAGAGCCGATATGAAATGTCTGCATGTGTATGGAGGTTTGTGGCCACAGTAGCATAGAGATTGCATTACATTAACCGCAGTGTTAATTTCTATGTTTAATTATCTCTGGAGTCCAGCAATATTGTCGGTAATATGTAAACAAGGCAAAGTCGTCGCCTTTGTCGGAATAGTAGCCCGAACCGAAAACCGATCTTAGCGGTGGTGCTGGCCGGAACATGGAACTTCTTATCTGTCTTCCTATTGTTTCCTTAATGAATTCAAATCCAGGAGGCGGTTCGCGAAAACGGTGGCTTTGCATCTATTTGCATAATTGTATATATTGATGTTCGTTAACGAATGTTGTTCAGGCAAGTTTGGCTACGGTATACGGCGTCTTCTTGTCTGGTGTTCTACTGCGTGGCCCTCATCTCCTCACTACCACCCCTTGCTGCCCCATCCAACGGCACCACCAGCAGCAGCAACTTTGAAAGTATGCGGAATTTAAAATTCATTCGATGTAACTGTATTTCAATCCAAATAGATTACACGGCCGGTAAAGTATTTTAATTCGACGTCGTTTTGGTTTTATCATCAAAGCATTGTAAAGTTTTACTTGCCTAACTTTATTGCTTTGATATTTCGAATTGTGCCGAGCTGAATTGTATGTATATGGTGTATGGGGACGGGGGGTGGCGCAAAACTTACCCAAGTTGGAAAATTTGTGGAAAATTCATGGATATAACCTGCGTTTCAGTCGACCATGAAATTATACATGTAACTGAATTACTGGCCAACTTGTTCATTCGCCATACACTGACTAATTGGAACTGTAATGGACTGTTACAATTAATCTACCCAACACAGAGAAAACGGCGGATGTAGGTAAATATAACCACTTGCATTGCAGTTGGCCGGCTAACCTCAGACTCTCGATTTATTGACCGAAAACTAACATGATCATAAAATACGGAAACACGTTTCGACGTAGGTATTATTTAACGAACCAAAATGCTCATTTTCAGGAATCAGGGGAAGAAAAATATATGAATCAAAAAATGAAATAGTCATGCAAATGTACATAAAATTCTTTTCACCTAACTTTTAATGAATTGTGAACATATTCAATCTCTATGCGAATCGCGGAACGGGGACTATAGACTATTACATACTTCAGAGGGTTAAATAACTGATGACACAAGTACCAGAGTACCCAGGCGTCTACAACGAAAGAGATAACACAGTTTTGTCAAAGAAATAACTTAAAACCTATTTATTTTTTAAGTTATCAGCGGTAATAGCAAGATAGACTGCAGTCATAACTCATGAACTAAGTTTTAAAATAAGTGCTATATTCAGCAGTATTGAAAATCTGCGGTAAGGCTAAGAAGTCTTTAAATTTAGAAATTTTATAATGGCGAGGTTTTTTACTACTTTAGGTACTACTAACGACATAACTTTTTGTAGGAGGCTATAGAATAAAAATAGTACTTATTACTTAAAATCTTCAAATCTAATTTTTTGTATTCAAGAAGGAAATCAGATAACAATTTTGAAAATACGCACCTTTAAATTAATTGAATCTCTTTGATTTAAGTACTGATATTTCAAAATCTTGATCAAAAATTTCCTGTTGCCTTAAAAATAATTTCTAGGATAGATATTTTAACCATATCTTGTAAACAATAGCACATAGCTAATTGGCTATATATTTTTAGTGCAAAAATTTAATTTTCTACAAAAATGTTCTGATTACTTTCATTATTGATCTAAAAACTATTGATTTTAATAGTTATCCCATTTATTTCTTGCAGGACGCAAAACTTAATATTCTCCTAGTTTAGAATCTCTGCTTGTTTTTGAATATTAGTTATTTTATAGATAAATAATTTGATTGTAAAGTTTAGACATTCAATTTCCTTGGGATATTACGATTGAAGTTTAATTGGTATACAATTAAGCGACCAAGATTAAAAAGGAATATTGTCAACTTAATGCTTTGCTTTAAAATTTTTCATCTTTACGAAATGTCAACAGTGGAACGGGGGAAAAGTCTTCTATTTCTGAAAGAAATGTAGTGAAGATAAATAAATATCTTTCCTCAAGGAAAAACTGTTACAATTTCTCATTTAGAATTTTATTTCAAAATAATTATATGTATAGGTAATTTACGTTTTTACAAGAATAATATCTAATGTATGATTCATATCCCACCTAATTCATATATATTTTAGTTTCATATTTACACCATATTATGCATTGACTATATAAAAGCAAACTTTTACATACATTTTTCCATCGAGTTGATCTCATAAAATCACTTGAAGATAAGAGAGGTAACCCTAGCGGAAAACAGAATAAAGGAACATAAATTCCAAAGGATTTCATTTAGTCAAAAGATACTTCATAATAAGGTACTTGAAAACAAATAAAATTTCCAATTTTTACAGATGCGATCGTTGTATTCCTATATTAGAACATTATAGATAAAAGTCCCACTTAAAATAATTTATATCCAATATAAACTTTTATATCTCACTACAGGCCAATATATATTTCGTCACTTTCTAATATTTCGCTTGGTTTACGAGCGGAAATGTGTGTTTCGGTTTATTATAGTGTGTAAATGTTGTATACTTTAATAGTATAGGTATATGCAGGTATTTGCTTTTGGAAGCACTGAAACATAAAAGCTGTACCTATAGAAGATGCTACGAAATGATCTTCCTTGACAAGACCGATGTCGGTAATTATGGTTTATAACGTGGGTGGTCACGTCAGCGTGGACCATCAAGTCCATCAAAGACTACTCGGTAATTGATTACTTGACAAGAGGCCGTCCACAACAACTACTAGAGGTTTTTTAACTTTTCGTGCTGTTGGCCTTCGTTATTTCAGGTACAGCATGGAACTCATAGCTGGATCCTCCCACAAATTGATTTTATAGGTTGCACTTTGGAATCGATTTGCTAAGTGGATATTTGGACGCGTTGTTAAGCGAAATTGAATTTCGCCATAATTATATACTGATGTATGTTATATATTATTAGCCAACGAATTTTCTACTTACTTACACCTAATTTTTTTAAACAGTTTTTTTTTTGCTGAGGAATTAAAGGATAATAAATGGTGGATAAAATCCGTGATCATGGACGTAGAATCTCACAGATGGCAAACAAATATGGAATTCCAGTCAGAGAACTGCGACAGAGCAGAGGGCCGGGTGTTTCTTAGCTTAAGGCCAGTCTTTATTTCTCTTACATTCCATTAAAGAAAATGACACTTCCATTCCCTGAAGCTCTACGTATTTTTCTCACTAAACCTTTTCACACTGACTCCGCTGATTATCAATAAGATACCACCGTCGTTGATACCACTGGCTTCCCACCTGGTGCCCTTTTTTTATTCGCCTGGTCTCTCTACGCAAACACTTTTTTAAGAGTTGAGCTGGAGCGAATCGTCGTCGCCTCTTAAATTCGATTTATATACGCACACACTACTCCTTTAGTGCTACATCCAAACCTACGCACCTTCTCATTCTCGTGCTTATTTAATTTGTTGTCCATTTTTCTCTGTATTCATTTTCTTATTGAATAATGCTTTATTGTTCTGCAAATAAGAGTTTATTGATCAATAAATGAGTGTCGCTGTTGACTCAAGACGGCGGCTGATACACAAAACGTTTTTCTATTAAATTTTTTGTTGTAGAAAAGCACCGGATTCTACAAGAAATCCTTGCTCTTCTAAATAATTTATTTACAAACAATAACACGGTTTAGCGTGGAAGTTTTGTGTTTTTTTTTGTTTTGACATTATTTGATTGATTGGATTCCGGGTAATGGGGGTGGGTAGTATTCGATACAAATGATTATTTTGTATTTAAGGTTGTATTTAAAATCCATTTGGAATGACAAATGTATTAGGACCAGTTAGATATGATTTTAAATGAAAATCTTTTGTGCTCCAAATTGGAAATATTATGAATTGTTTATAATTTAATAATACCTGACGTACTTAATTGATACTTAAGCGATAAATAATTGTTGTAAAAAATTAAAACTACGAAATTATAGTACTTGAACTGCTATAATATCACGAAACCAATCCTCCGGAACTCATCACCTTATGAATAAGTTACACTGTTAATTTCAAATAACCGCATTGAATTTTAGAAAGTAGGAATATCTAGGAAATAGTTATTCACATAAAAACAGGAAAGTGATGCTTTACACTACTTTACAGGACGAGAAGCCTGCGAGTTCTGTAAAGACACTTTGCTGATGTGTATTGTATACTATTTTTCTTAAATCGCATGATTACATTTCAAAAACTCAATTTTGATAAAATTTGTATGTTAATGTTTCCGATTTGTTACTGTTTTTTCGGGCATTTTTTCAAGTCCATATTTCTATTTGTTCATCTTGGGAAAACTAATAGGTAACGATAAAAAAAATCTATGACTATAAAACCTTCACAGGTTATTACAAGGAATTTAACAACACCTGGTTTTGCATAAAATCCTATATAGGGGTTTTCTCGGTTTGTTCGTAGTATTTCTTGGTTGACTCGACACCCTGAAATTCGTAGACTATAATATGGAAACCTCATTTCCGAAGTTCAAAAATTTCATGGGGGCCTTAAACACCCAACCCCCCGTGCGCACGGCCCTGCTATTACCAGTTCGTTAAAATCGAGATTTGTAAACATGGTCATTAAATTACGGTATGAAGCATTTTTTCTACATACTCGTAGTCCAAATTTTTGTTTTGAAAACTTGTCATTTCATATTTATGTATTATGAGTGAAGCACATTCTATCTGATTGTGTTTATGTGTCTACTCACTGAACCATCCTCACTTTATTTGTTGTACTCTCATATACATGTATTTTGTTCTTGCTAATCGCAACAAATATTTTTCGATAGGGATAATATTGAATTCTGAGGTAAAACCTAAACAATTAAGAATAAATTGTCCTGAATTATTATATCGTTAGCAGTCTAGTGGACCCAATAATTGAAAGAGTACATCCACATTTTGGATGTAGATATTATTTGAACTGACTCATTTTTTTCGCAAAAGTAAAAAGGTCGCAAGCATATCTACAATTAAAGGAGTATCATTAATACTCGTACTTTAAATATTTATGTAATATGAATCATATCGATGGTATTATGATTTTGTATATTAATTATTAATCGTACAGTATGATTACGTTTGAATAATTGTAATTAACCCAAAAATATAATCGATATTTTTTAATAAGACAAAATATACTTAACTCTACATTTGTATTTAATTAAAACACAGTGCGACTTGCAAACATTTGTCATTCAAAACGCTTTTAATGACGCTAATAATTAATAAAACAAATGGAAGCTCTTGACAAAGACATTGTACGATAATAAAGTCTATTTCTCTAAAACAGTATACCTTACCTATTCTGCCGAGTAGCAAGAGCTCTGTGCACTGTCTGGAAACAGGAAGCGAAAAACAAATTGCAAATTATTAGACACCTGCTGTCATTCCATTTAATTTCCAAGAAGAATGCATCTCTCTTAATTAAATTTATATTTTCCTTCCCATAGGCTTTTTTGCACAATTAGAAGTTTATTAGTTAGAAGGACCCCCGCCGTAGAATGTGATTTGAATTTAAGCAAAAATAATCTTCGTGTGTATGTTATTTTTGTGGGATCTACAGAAATCGTGAAATTAGATTTATTTATTCACAAAGACTTGATGATCAACTGTACGCCGGTTCCACTCATTAAACGGAAAATAGGCTCGCTGGATGATGTGCATTGTTAGTTTCCCGCAACGCTTCATGTCTTAGGAGAAATTAGTTAATTTCAAGCTCTCAACACCATGAAACTTAATATCAGTAGTTAACCTTACATGAAACAGCGACTATTCCAAACTATAATCCTGAACAAATATTCCTTAATTATGTACCAAGTGATGTTGTTTTTCGGCAAATTACCCAACAAATTAATTTCGTTTACTTCAAATAAATGACAGTAGGACTTGAAAAAATAAGTTGGAAATTGCATGTATATAGATAAGTTTCTGAGTACTTATACACCAACCCACAGTCGCCAGCATTTGAACTTTTCGGCTTGAAGCATCTCATCGTTACTACTTTCTCAGTTGGCACTCAATTCCAACTCGCTTAAAGTGAATCATCTTTCCAACTTTTTTATTATTGAAGTGTGCATGAATTTCCTTGATATCTGTTATTTTAGTCCAACTTATTTCTCTTCTCTAAATCAGGTAGATATTTCAAATATGTTTTCTAACAATTTTTCTTAGATATTTGCCGGAGCTGCACAAATTGATATTCTACTGACGCAGCTGGCAAACTTTGTAGGTATTTGAACTTATGAAAAATAAAAAGCTTGACGCATACAACAAGTAATGTCGTGCTTCTATCGTACTGCACTCCTGAATTATTTATACTTTCCCATATTTTTCAAAACAATTTTCTGGTATTCTATCTTTATTAAACTAAAATAATAAAAAAAAAACATGTTTTTGGTGCTAGCGTTGACTTCGGATTGTATACCAAAAAATAAGTGCATTTCCATTATATAATTTGCTTGGAGATGCTGCCTAAACAGGATAATCTGCACAATATTCACAGTTTATATGATGGAATTGATTAAAGTAGAAAAGCATGTTTCTTTAAATTTTATATCAGGAAATGGGTGACGCGGTAGAAGGGACGAAACGGTGGTGTATTTGTGAAAATGGTAAATTACCCGATGTCTAGATTCGGAGATAATCCTGCAAGAGGGAATGAAGTGGCAAATGCGGCAACGGCCGCAGAATCCGGCATCAGACATGTCTCCGGGCCTTCACATTACCACTGGGTAGAATGTGTTGCCACAAATTCCCTGCCAAATGCCTTTATCTCTTTAATTGATCACTTTAATTATTAATTTTAAAACAATTTTAATGGAACATTGCATAGTGTATGTACAAAGTTTCTAAATTAAATGAAGTAGTCAGCTACAATCAAATTAATGATATCTGTTATGGCAGAAAAAATGGAAAAGTTAAGTGGAATTTTGCGGAAATTAGGAATAAATCAGAAGGATTATTTGTTATCAAATATTATCTGATAAAGTAGGTACAAAATTTGGTTTCTCATCGATCGACATTAAACGCCAAAATTTAATGACAACTGACAGTCACTAAACTGTTTCTTTTACTACCTAAGGCAGTAAAAAAGTGACAAAATGATTAGATATTAAAAATTTTTAATGATTTATTTTAATAATTAATTATAATTCAATTCCACACTTCTTGCAGCTTTTGTAGTTTCATCCGGTAATTCTTCAGCATCACTACCACTCATTTTTACTTTCTTATACGAAATATAAGGAAGTATTGTAATCGTGATTTTTTTCGACTTCGAGATTTTGATGGATTTACACACACTAAAAAATGAATTACTTCTAGCAACAAATTTTTCTTTGCTAGACAAACATTTCTTAATACAGCAAAGTTTTTGTTATAATTAAAGAAAAAATTTGTTGGGATTACTAAATAACAAATTAATTTTTGTTATAACAACAAATTTAATTCGTTCCTGGTACAAATGAATTTTGTCAGTTTTTTTTTGTAATCGTTACAAATTGTCTTATGCATAACAACAAAATAATTTGTTGTGAGGAATAAATAGCGGAATTTGTAGTGCCAACTAATTCTTTTTGTATTTGTAGCAAATTATTATTGCTAGGATAGCAAAAAATTATTTCACTCTCAAAATCCAAAACGTTACCTTATATGGTGATAATTGGTGGACATATCCAAAGCTAAAAATAGCCTGCGCCCTGCGCATAGGTGGTTAAATTAGTATTGTTTTATGGGATGTTGGGATAGGTTTGTGGCGGTTATTTGTTATTAGTTCTTCGTCTGATCTGTGGTTGCTATTAGATTTAAGTACAACTTGTTAGTTCATGCACAGAAGTATATCAATCTTACAACATAGTGAAAATATCTGATGTGCCCAACACATGACTTTCTTATACTTACGGATAGTATCACAATAATTACTTTTCCTAAAGAAATTAAGTTAAATTTCTTATAAAAATTTTGAAGGTTTCCAGCAATTTTCAAATAGTCTCTGTCGCACTTATTGCAATACGCATAAATCTGTCCTTGTCCCACTCATTATAACCAAATTTTACGACAAAAATGTGTTTTATTTTAGATTTTTGACCTATTACTCAAAAAAATTTCCCGGTATGAAATTACATTTATTTATTCATTATTATTGTTTTCGGTACCATAGAAACCAGTAAAATAAAAAAAAACTAATGGTCCGTTCCTTCTGGGATTCGAACCCGGGACCTTCCGTTTGGCAGCCATATAATGAGGCACATGGTCTACCTCGACCATCGAATTTAAATATCAACGCGCGCTATGAGAAATATAAAGTGTTTTAAGAATATCTAGTTTTTTTGAAATTAAATCCA
This sequence comes from Pediacus dermestoides, assembly GCA_963942485.1. NCBI lineage: Eukaryota > Metazoa > Arthropoda > Insecta > Coleoptera > Cucujidae > Pediacus > Pediacus dermestoides. The sequence goes on along the minus strand of OZ012626.1, from coordinate 23,500,363 downwards.
TCAAAATCTCGAAGTCGAAAAAAATCACGATAACTATACTTCCTTATACTCCGTATAAGAAAGTAAAAATTTGTTGCGATAACACATATTTTGTTATTAAAACAAATTATTTTTTTCCGTGCACGTTTTGAGGGCCCCTGAATCCATTTTGACCATTTTCGCCATGATGTCTGTCTGTCTGTGTGTGTCTGTCTGTCTGTCTGTATCCACCATAACTCAAAAACGAGTTATCGGATTTGATTCAAATTTCATATTTAAGAGTTTGAACAAAATTGTGGGTACCACATTGAATGTTTTTCATCTAGCACCAAAACAAGTGACAGTTACCTGTAGACATTTTTAGGTTTTTTAGGAATATCTTGAAAAATAAACAATTTATGAGATTTTTTTATTCTTTAACATTGATTTAGAATTGAATTTGAACAAATTTTGTTTAAACTTTTTTTTTGAAATTGCGTCAAAAAAAATTCAAAAAACTATTAGTTTTTTTTATTTTACTGGTTTTTATGGTACCGAAAACAATAATAATGAATAAATAAATGTAATTTCATATCGGGAGATTTTTTAAATTGAGTAATAGGTCAAAATCTAAAATAAAACACATTTTTGTCGTAAAATTCGGTTATAATGAGTGAGACAAGGACAGATTTATGCGTATTGCAATAAGTGCGACAGAGACTATTTGAAAATTGCTGGAAACCCTAAAAAATTTTACAAGAAATTTAACATAATTTCTTTAGGAAAAGTGATTATTGTGATACTATCCGTATAAGAAAGTCATGTGTTGGGCACATCAGATATTTTAACATGATATTAGTGTTTTATCACTTTTTATTCGTTAAACACGAGAGATACCATGAGCCTCACAAAAAATTGACAGAAATTAACGAAAAATAATAAATAAACTTGTTTCTATAGCTCTTTAAAAACGTAAAACTTAAAACAAAAAATCATTATGTTCAATTCGACAACCATACTAGTTTATGCAACAAGGTAGGAATCGAGAGATTCTGACGAGTGTGAAAATTGCAAGAACACGAGGCTTGCATGACTTCCCATGTTCGGCTTCGCCTCCCACGAGAATTTGTCACGCTCGCACGAAAAAATCCTTATTTCCAGACTGGTAATGAAATATACCATTCCAAAAAATAACTGAAAAAAATCTATGAGACACACTCAAAATAACAGTAAATTTGGATTTACAAGAAGAATAGCATTGTAACTTGATTTGTGGAATCCATGCCCTCAAAAAAGTAGTCTTCTGATATTTTTTTCAGAGCCAAGTTTATAAAATGATAAAATATAAAATAGTAAGATCGATTTAAATATTTAAATCGATCTGACTATTTAAAAAGCTACTGACTAGAGCATTTTAATCTCTATTCGAATCGAACAAATAAATTATAGTTGCCATAAAAAAAGTTGACGTTATTTCTTGGAAATGACAAAATAGTAATTTGTATAACTAGCCTAGAAACTAGAGTTTTGCGAGTGCGAGTAGGGTTTGCGAGCAGAGGCCGTAGGCCGAGGCCCGCAACTACGAGTACTCGCAAAACAGTTTCTAGGCGTGTAATACACACTATTTTTTGAGCCGAAGTTTATTTAAATAAATAAAATTTACAAAATATTTGTTTAAATATTTGGTATTAGGGATTTTTTTTATTGGTAACACGCGATACTTAAAATTAACACTGACAGTAGTAGCCGAATAACAGAAATAATAATCCGTTTCTATGGAAAATACAAATTTTCTTTATGATTTCAATGATGCCAATCGATAAACTAAAAATTCCTAGTTTTTGCCGGTCTAGCCCGGCAAAACATGAGTTTCCAGCCGATTTATACGAATGCAAAATGACTAATGCCAACCTGAGTCACAAAAAATTATTTCTTAAAAATAGCTCTCCAATAATACCTACTTTTCGTATACAAAATTTAAATTCCCTACTTCAAACAATAAAAAAATTGGGTTAGCCACTTGAATATCTAAATTACGATTATATCTGGGACAATGTCAGAGATAATTTGTGTGCCCATGTCATGTACGAGGATATTTCTGAAATAAGTTTTTCTTTCAAGTTCCAAATAACGAATTTATTCATTATTTTATGTGCCCAATATCGGCCTCAGTATTTGAATATTTTATGACAAGAACGATTATTTGGCATCTGTCGCATCCTAACCAAATCAGACAAACGAATAATTTAATGTTGCACAACTGCATATCGAGATGTTTTGATATTGTTGCATCAAAAGGAAACGAAAATGAGCAAATCACCAAAGGAATTTTTGAGTTCATTTTTGGTCCCTACTATTTCCTAAAATTTCACCTTTTAACCCGGCGGAACATATAAAATTATAAAATATCAAAATACAACTACTTCACATCGTCGTACGACGAGGTTATACGCGTAACTTCAATTGTGAAAACACCTGAAAATGTTATTATAAAATATTTCCAATTTAAAGTAAAATAGAATTTGAAAATTGTAAATTTTTATAATGCAAAAGGCCGAAAAAGTTTTATATTTTTGTTTAATTGTTAAATTTAATATTAGAGTCTAATGTATGGTCTAATGATTATATACGAGTAGGTACATTACATTCTAAACAAAGTTTTATAATACCATTGTAAATATTTTCAGAAATGAAAGTAATTTTCTCTCGAAAATCATTTCAATGTTCTACATTTTTGAGACTCCTGTTTAATTAATTAAAATTTTTATAATATAAAGATTTTAAAGGTTCAACACAAGCAGGGCATTTTGTTATGAGTAAAATTTTTTAAAGAAAAAATAAAATGTTTGTAACCTAATCCGTGGACATACTGTATAAATTTGCTTCAATTTATATACAAATACTTTAACACAATGATTGCTAGTAACACAAACAATTTGGTCAAATTCAAGAATCTCGTGGCCAGACAAGAGATTTGGGTAAGGAATACAATCTCCTAACTTTCAGTCAGATCTCAGAGTGAGATTTTTTCCAACTGCCACAAAATCCTGCGTATACTGGAGGACAGTTAGTAATTAAACATTGTTGTCCAAAATAGTTTACATCAGTTCTCGTGTTATTATCCGAGAAGGGTTAGTACCATTGCGTTTAATTATTTATTTATTGTCCACTAGTTTATAATACAAATACACGTTTTTATTCTCTCAAAATGCATTGACTATGGAACTGTTTTAACAATTCAACGCAATTATTAAATGATGCTAATTTGAATAGGGTTTTATTTCAACGTGTTGTATTTGTGTATAATTATTACGTGTATAGTGAATTAAATCCCGTGTCGGTTTATTTTATTAAGGTATATTAAAAAATATATTTTATGGGAATTATAAAAAGTCATATAACAAAGTCATAAAAGTTGATAGTAGGTACTGAATTAAAAATTTCCCAAAATTGTTAATGTTATTTTTCGTATTATTGCTGATTGTAGTTTTCCTACTTTTAAATTTTGTGTATACAATTTCTTATTTTATGGTTTTTTAGGCTAATTTTTCACACAATAGTTGAACTTAACCACGATTTTATTCCATCAATACACATGAAATATGCAAGAGAGTAAATAATTCAATAGAAACATTTACTGGAAAATGACGACCGTGATTATATATTTTGTTATTGTTATTGTGTGTACATATACGTGTAAGAGTATTAATATTTGATAGGGTTAGTTTTAATTCATGTTTAATTTATCTATTAAATGTAAATATTTGGGCATAACGGCATAACGCACAAAAGGCACGCTTCCATTTAAACATTTTACAAATTTCAATAAGTCATAAAATTGTGGATTGTTTTTGGTATTATATAGTTGGAATATAATTTAAGTACACCAGCACCTCTTGACTCTTTACAATTTTACTACACGAATGCAGATATTATTTTATGTAAATTTGCTGCAGTTCATCCAGTTTTGCATAATCCAAAAAACTCAATATAAAATTCTAACACTCTCAAGGTTTCCTTTGACGTGTATATTAAAAGTTATACAACATAACAAAAAGCCAGCAAAGAGAAACTAAGACTAACGCAAGGAAAAATGCTATAGCCAAATTACACAACGAGGAAATAACTTTAAGAAATGTTCTTGTATTTTTGTTAGACACTTAAGACTTGCTACTGCTGCCAAAGTGTTCGCGTTTTCCCATATAGCTTTTATTGTTTTAAGAGAACACAGAAGGGCGTATATATGAACAAGTTTTTACCTAACTCGGGGGTGGCGATGCCAGATGCGTCTGATATATTTTCCAAGCTGTGTTAGAAGAATTTCCGATTCAATTCATCTGTATGCAAAGCTTCAATTCATTTTCTATAAGATGAAATGATGCTATCGACCGTTTGATGCTATAATTATTAGACAGAAAAATTACGTCGTTTATTTTGATGATCAACCAGAAGCAAACATCACCTGGAAAGGTTGTTTCGAAAATAATGAAAACATGGATTAGTAGACCGAAAAATAGAAATGAGAGTTTGCAGTATTCGCATCAGTATTTATTTCAATTCGTTTGATATATTATGGAGATTTTGTACTATCTTTGTTGTTCTCAATTAATAAAGTGTTTCAAAGATCTAACAAAGTAAAATACCGAGTAAAATACCAAATACAAATATTTATTAACAAACATTTTTAACTTTCTTCTACAAAAATAGTATATTGTAATACAAGTGCGGAAAACGCATCATGACAATACGAGTGTGAAATTTGCAACGCGAGCGATAGCGAGTGCTGCAATCACACGAAAATGAATGAATAATTCATGCTACTATAATCTCTGGATAAAATGCAATATGATTTGTTCAATTTTTTCGTAAAACCTCTAATACAAATAAATTGAAAATGTTAAAATTTAATAAAATACCTAAATTTGAGAGAAATTTGAAGTTTGGCAACCTCTCAAGCTCCCCTTGGGATAAACTAAAATACCTTCTATTGTCATGAAAATATTAATAGGTAATGAATTTCAATTGTTGTTTCTGTTTCTTAAATTGACAGTACTAAATTAGTTTGATAAGTTCTCGCATCATAACATATTGAACGTTTTTCTTTTTGTTTCTCGTCGAACCTATTCACATGTTTAATGCAGTGTTGCCACTTTTATTTTCACAAAAGTGGTCATATCTTTGTAAAGAAAGGACCTACAGCACTGCGATAAAAAAAATCGTGATTATTAAAACGTAAAGTTTATCACGGTATGCTCCGAGTGCAGCAATTACTGATCACCCTGTATAACTCATTATAAATTTACTCAATAGCAATTACAAGTTTTACATAGTTACTATGTATTGATAAGCGAATATACCCCTTGACGACGTGGTATAACCGTTTTCGTATATTCGCTCCTCAAACAATGTGAATTTTGTCATAGTAACATTTTTTTGATGTTTATTAATAAACGTCAGAAAAACAATTTGTTTGTTAATTCTTTTTATAATCGTAACGAATGCCACTCGAGCAAACGAAAATAATCGTTATACCTACTAACCTCGTCATTCGAAGTATATCCTTAAAACAGAATACGTCTAATGACTAGGAAGGATTATTTTCTATGCTCTTGTGATATTACTACTGATTATTTACGTACTACAATTATGTTTATCATCATGACGTTCAAAAATACAATGAATATTTCTAATATTGTAGAATTAGCATTACTGGGTTCAGAAGAAAAGAATAATACTATTCGTAGCTAATAACGTAGCAAAGCTATGAAATAGAAGCATATTCCTCTTTCGTGCTTGCTGTACAAAACTTCCTCAGGAATCAAAAAGCAGATGATTACAGTAAATTGGAGAAAAACATACTTTCCAATTTCAAAACTCTTGGCTACAAAATGAGCATAATAGATATTTATTTTATTAGGAGTATAAGCGAAACTTTTATGTGACGAAGTATGGAGGTGTAAGCGCCGAGAGGAGCGAGGAGAATTAACTACATACGGAGTCACATGAAAGTGCTTATACTCCGAATAAAATACAATATTTTATTTTCAAACGGCATATAACATGGTGTTATAAGACTGAGTAGGCAAGGTATAAGTTTCATTTCTATGACACCACTCTTGAGCGGCGTATAAGTAGGACTTATACTCCGGCGGAGTATAAGTTATATCATTATCTGCAAAAATGTATGACAGTTGCAAAATTACTTATTAAATTGATTGTCATATTACGATTAGAATGATTCCATTTGAAAATAAAATATTGTATTTTATTCGGAGTATAAGTACTTTCATGTGACTCCGTATGGAGTTAATTCTCCTCGCTCCGCTCGGCGCTTACACCTCCGTACTTCGTCACATAAAAGTTTCGCTTATACTCCTAATAAAATAAATATCTATTATTTTCAAACGGCGTATAACATGGTGATATAAGACTGAGTAGGCAAGGTATAAGTTTCATTTCTATGACACCACTCTTGAGCGGCGTATAAGTAGGACTTATACTCCGGCGGAGTATAAGTTATATCATTATCTGCAAAAATGTATGACAGTTGCATGACAGTTGCAAAATTACTTATTAAATTGATTGTCATATTACGATTAGAATGATTCCATTTGAAAATAAAATATTGTATTTTATTCGGAGTATAAGCACTTTCATGTGACTCCGTATGGAGTTAATTCTCCTCGCTCCGCTCGAAGCTTACACCTCCATACTTCGTCACATAAAAGTTTCGCTTATACTCCTAATAAAATAAATATCTATTATTTTCAAATGGAATCATTCTAATCGTAATATGACAATCAATTTAATAAGTAATTTTGCAACTGTCATGCAACTGTCATACATTTTTGCAGATAATGATATAACTTATACTCCGCCGGAGTATAAGTCCCACTTATACGCCGCTCAAGAGTGGTGTCATAGAAATGAAACTTATACCTTGCCAACTCAGTCTTATAACACCATGTTATATGCCGTTTGAAAATAAAAGTTCATTATTCGAGTCACTTAGATGTTTTTCCGGAACACCTTGGCGAACTAAGTGAAGAGCTAGGTGAACGATTCCACCAAGATATCAAAACCACAGAAAATAGACACCAAGGAAGGTAGGATATCCACATGATGGCAGACTATTGTTGGAGCCTTCAGCGTAACTGACAAAGTGCATCCTCATCAAGAAAGTCATTTAAAAGAAGTTTTCATGTTTTCAATCTGTCGGATGATTTAACATACAGGTTTTTTCACATTGTTCCTAGTCAAACATCAGATATATATGTTACGGTAAAAGTGTCTAGAGCGGTACATGTGCACATTTACCGGAGGAAGTGCACTGTCGCCCGCCGCTTTGGTGAAAGTGAGCAGATCTATGTTTATAAACCGTTATTTAAAGTTTAACCGATGCTTATGGGTGATAGTGCACATTTGCCAAGCAGGTGTGGTAAAAGTGAGATGTTCTTTGATTTGTGAGGTTACTTATGTTGAAGAAAACAGACGTATATTTTTGAGGTGCCAAAGAACAAACTGCTAATAAAGTATTTAAAGTGTCTTGTGGGCAAAGGTAATCTTACCTCGAATTGTTGAACTATTTGAGCTAACCTTACCCTTCCCCAAATAATCTTAGGTTCTATCCTTCTAATGGGCCGGCCACACACAGAAACTTTACTACGCACTTACTTGCGCAAACCGGTTTGTATCGGGTACCGCGTGCGTGTAGCCGGCAAAACGGTAGCTCGCACAAACCGAAAAGCGCGGCTTGCGCAAACTTCGACTTGCCAAAGATTTGGTTTGTGCAAACTCAGTTTGCGCGGTAAAGCTTGAGCGTGTGGACATCATGCAAGCCGTGTCCTCAGTCAAAAATCTCAAAATAAAACTTAATCTTTCATGAGACGATATAGATTCGTGCATCACAGTATTATTTTGCTCTATTGAAGAAGTCACCAATCGTAATAATTCGTTATACGCAGTATTATCCATTCTCATATAATTCCACCAGTCATCGGGATCTTCTGTTAAGTCCATCATCAAAGTTGTATAAGAATGATTTATTCTATTCAGAAGACATTTCCTTACAGTCCTTACACCACTTTGCATGCACGAAGATTCTACTTGTTTTCTTTTTTATTAAAAGACAATAGAAAAGTATTTGCAGTAATAATTACTCACTTGATAATATTGATAAAATTGATCCGGTTAGACCTTTCGGAACAACACTTCAAGCATATTCTGACGGTTTGCACAAACTTATCTGCATCGTGTGGCCACAGAATAGTGTACTGTATTTATTGCGCAAACTATACCGTACAAGTAAGTTGCTGTCGTGTAGCCAGCGCTTAACAAGGCACTTTAAATACTTTATATGTATAAACAATTTTCTTTTAGAAAACCATGCTCCCCCTTCATTAAACAATTTCTCTTGCCAAATTTAGTATCATCTTTTGACCTCCTCCTCCTGATTTACCATACGTATTCCAGTATTTTCAGTTTTACCACAGTACATCGGTAAGAGTTCACTTGTGCCGGTTAAAGTGGGAAAACACATCGTGTGTGTTTGCTATGCTCACATTCACCAGTCAATTTGGCGGTTGTTCACTTTTACCGCAAAATGTGCACATTCGTCAAATGTACAGTTTTACCGTAACATATACAGTATGTCCCCGGATTGAGTTCACAAGAGGAAAATAATCTTTTTCATCTTTTTACATAGTCGCCTTTTTAGAGTAGTCGCGGAAAATAAGGAGTGGGGGTAACATTCCTCTCTTGGGTAGCCATTCCCTGACTGATATGCGGGAGTTATTTGTGTTTGTTTATGGTTGTCAAGGTAATTTGCTCACCACACAGTGTCAAGCAAAATGTCACTGTTATGGTGTTTTAATTTGTTTGCGCGCTTCACACAAAAGAAGTGGCCATTTTCGTACAGGTATGAGAAAAAATAAAGTATGCTACACGGTAGGAATTGATTCTGCCTCGTGTTCTTGCACCCTCGCTTCGCTCTGGCGCAATTTTCACACTCGTCAGAGTCTCTTAATTCATACCTTGTTGCATAAACTACTATTATTATTGATTTTACGACGAAAAGTCATTGTTTATAAAAAATCCTGTTTGTCGAAAAAATTAGTTTACCAGATAAAAATCTTAGATTAGATGTACAGGGTGTAAAAAAATTAAGAAAACATGAAAATGCTTTAAGAGAGAAGTACCATTTTTAAGGTATAGTTTTAGATAAAATATTTTTTCTTATTAAAATGATGTAAACAGTAGGCACTTTAAAATTTAATAAATGCCCTAAAACAGCAAAAAACCCAATTATAAGTAAAAAAATTTAGTTGGCCTTGAAAATCGGGGATAAAGAAATGTTTACAAGCAACATGAGGCACTATATTACATAAAAAAAATAAAAACGCAAAATATTTTGTTTAGTTTCATTGTTTATTTATACGACCGTTAAAAAAATGTAGGTATTTCGCTTTTTGTTTCTTTTTTACTAAGATAAAACAAAAATAATATTAATGTTAAGAGTTTTTAATTTAATAAAACAAATAAAAAATCGACCTTTTCAGTTTTTTCAGGATAATTCAGGAACGAAAAGAGATATCGCAGTTTTGATGACAGATTCATTTTACATTTCGAATGCCTCAAATTTTGTCCCATTTAACCGACCCTGTATCTCTTACCGTTTACGAGATCGTAATGGTGAGGATTGAATTTGAATCACACTGTATATCGTTTTTCTTAAATTACAATGTGAGCAGAACTCATGGTGGGGTCATTTATCTGTCTTAAGCGAAAATATAAGTCTTGGCGGTCCGGGTGGATCTGTGGTAACTAGGACAATTTTTATCCGATCTTTTTGTAATTGGAAAATTTTTGAGTGAAGACAATAACCTCTTGAATCTTTAAGTTTCATTTAATCTAAAGGAAAATTGCTGAATATACAACAATTTGGCAAAACATGAAATTTTAGCTAAAAAGTCGAGGTTTTTTTCCTTCTTGCTCACTTTTCATCGATTTCCTCATTAAAAATGTGCATCTTGAGTGATTTATCTATCATGTGGGCATATAAAGCTTAAATGCATACAGTTGGATTCTTTTAACTTGTCCGTTTCGTCATAAATTTATTTCTGATCTACAACGAACGCTGTTAAGCGTTCTTGGTTCACAAAACAATTATACGAGAAAGACAGTGTTATAGGGAGTCGAATATGTATACATGCCTGACCAACGTCGTTTATGCGTTATACGAAAATAAAACAAATTAAAACGATGACGAAACGGACAAGTTAAAAGAATCCAACAATTCATTTTCACGAGGAAAAAAAAATCATATTTAAAATTTTAGCATGTTTGAATAACTCAATTTGCCACAATATCGTAAAAACAAGAGTTGATTGAGCAAAACGATGGTTATTTTCGGATACAGCTGGCCGGATATACTTTAGAAAATGTTACGAGAACCATTCAATATTTAGAAATTTCTTTTGTAGGCCAGTGCTATTTAGTATCAGTATCCTTGATTATATTTTTTTCCATTTAAATAATTTTAACTGCTAATATTTATGCCCTTATGTTTCTCAAATTTGTTTAAATTTGCTTAAGAGTTAGTAGTCCAGGCCTTCATTATAAAATCACGTTATGAGTATTCACATGAAATTACGAACAAAGTTCCCTCTTGTGTTTCGTATTTAACATTATATTTGTCTGTATGATTTCATATATGTGTAACAGGAACATTACTGTGTTAGTTATTTCGTAGATTAGGAGCAAAAATGGAGAATAATAAACATTTATGCAATTTAAAAATAAATGAGATTCCACTGTGGTGGTTCAGTAAACTGGCATAATAAAAGTTTACTAAAAAAGTACTTACATCACACCGCACACACATGGAAATGTATCTTTATGAATATTTGTATTACCTTCACCTCTAGTTGCAAACTCATTTTCACCAAATCTTTATTATTATTACTTCCAGCCAGGGCAACAAACCACAAAAGTAAAATTAAAATTGCTTGCCAACAAATAGTTCTGCTGCTTGTTGTTGGATCTTAAGTTCATACTATGTATATTGGCCATATATGCATATTCACATTTTCTTGAAAGTTATATAAAATACATTTCGAATATTTCACCATCATGCCACGAGACTGTAAGAGAGAAACTTTTACCAAAATTTAATATGCAAATAAAAAGCTAAAAACAATTTTCCCAAGCACGTAAATAAGAATTTTCTTCTACTTTATAAAGTTTTGCAACACAAACGAGTTCCGTTCGTTTTAACATCTACACTGGTCGTATTTTTTTCTTTCAATTTCCGTATAACTAATTAAATTTAAATTGTTGTTTTTAAGTTTTTCTCCGCGTTGTGGGGTTTCCTTCTCTGTCTTGAATAGTACTATACTCAAACGTAAATTTAAATACTACTCAACAACTGAACTAAAGTCAATAATAAAATGTTTTATTATTTTTAACATTAAAAGTAGCACGGGTAATAAAACTTGAACATTGTACAAAGAAACACCTTTTATAAAAACAGTTTGTTTTATATAGAAGTGCACTACATTTCTTGTTAATAATTCATCTGTTTTAAAGATGGTTTCTTTCATTTATTTATTTACATCAGTCTCTAAGACCCGATGAAATAATAATTTATCTGTGTGGGATTAATAGATCGATGACGAAGAACTATATACCTACAGGTTGTCTCTGAAAGGTCTACCCAAAAAGGTTTAAGTCTTTTTTGCTCATTCATGGGACCAAAATAGGTTGATTAAACCCAACCGAGAATCCTACGCCGGATAAACGTGCGGCACGTTGTGCTGCACTGGAACAATGGAAGTAACATTGAGCATATTTTTACTTTCTAAAGCCGGCATCCCACGACGCGTGGCTCGGCGAGCCGCAAGCCTGACTCGCCGAGTCTCGCGTTGTGGGAGTGGGCATGCTCGTCATTTATGGCTTGGCTTGGCAAGGCTTGTGCTTTCCCGCTTCTTGTCGGTAAGTTTAACGCAAGCCAAAGGAAGGCGAGCATCTTTGGGCTCAGCTAGTATACTTTCAACGAACTACACGTCGTGGGAATACACATTCACTTGCCAAGTCTTGTTACGAGCCAAGCCTTAAGCGAGCTTCGACAAGCCCAAGCCACAAGCCAGGTTCGCCAAGTCACACGTCGTGGGATGCCGGCTTTATACGAAGTATAAAGGAAGTATAGTAATCGTGATTTTTTTCGACTTCGAGATTTTGATGGATTTACACGTTTTGAGGGCCCCTGAATCCATTCTGACCATTTTCGCCATGATGTCTGGCTGTGTGTGTGTGTCTGTGTGTCTGTCTGTATCCACCATAACTCAAAAACGACTTATTGGATTTGATTCAAATTTCATATTTAAGAGTTTGAACAAAATTGTGGGTGCCACATTCAATGTTTTTCATCTAGCACCAAAACAAGTGACAGTTACCTGATGACATTTTTAGGTTTTTTAAGAATATCTTGAAAAATAAACAATTTATGAAATTTTTTTATTCTTTAACATTGATTTAGAATTGAATTTTGAACAAATTTTGTTTGAACTTTTTTTTGAAATTCCGTCAAAAAAATTTCAAAAAACTAGATATTCTTAAAACACTTTATATTTCTCATAGCGCGCGTTGATAGTTGAATTCGATGGTCGAGGTAGACCATGTGTTTCATTATATGGCTGCCAAACGGAAGGTCCCGGGTTCGAATCCCAGAAGGAACGAACCGTTAGTTTTTTTTATTTTACTGGTTTCTATGGCACCGAAAACAATAATAATGAATAAATAAATGTAATTTCATACCGGGAGATTTTTTTAAGTGAGTAATAGGTCAAAAATATAAAATAAAACACATTTTTGTCGTAAAATTCGGTTATAATGAGTGGGACAAGGACAGATTTATGCATATTGCAATAAGTGCGACAGAGACTATTTGAAAATTGCTGGAAACCTTCAACATTTTTACAAGAAATTTAACTTAATTTATTTAGGAAAAGTAATTATAGTGATACTATCCGTAAGTATAAGAAAGTCATGTGTTGGACACATCAGATATTTAAATAAGTAGAAGAGTAGAAAAATTGGATTCTGCGACGATTAGCTAAGCAAAAAGAACATTTGTCATGTAACAGACATTGACGATCAACCGAAACCAGATAGGGATCATATTGTTAAAACTAAATTTATATCGTACAATCGTGAGGTTCTTCTCAGAAAAATATAAGAATATTAAAACAAACTGAAGTACTTGAAGTTCGATTGTACTTATATGGAGAGTCTAGATACTATTATTTCCGTTCATCCCAAGAAGAAGTAAAAAATGTACTGATTTAATTAAAAGAATAGTAGGTTTTGTTTACAAATCGCTGATCGGTAAGACATCTTACCGATTAGAAGGCAATAAACTGATCGGTAAGTAATCAAATATGAAAGTTTTGTCACTGTTTTTTTAGATCATTTTTTGCACGATCCGTCAAATTCGCGTATTTACTTGTTTAATTAAAAGCATAGTAGGTTTTGTTTACAAATTACTGAACGGTAAGTAATTTTACCGATCAGATTCTCGCATTCTGATCGGTAAGTAATGTCATTTGAAAGTTTTGTCACTTTATTTTAGATAATTTTATAGTTGTCACTTTGACATGAACAAATTTTAGTTTGATTACTATTCTTTAATTAAACCCATAAATACGTGAATTTGACGGATCGTGCAAAAAATGTTATAAGCATGTCGAACGTTAAGGGTTACCGTTCTCCATACTTAATATACTATTATAGTTGTTACTTAGAGATAAACAAATTTAGAATCATTTTAATTTCGTTATAGAATGGATGGTGCAAAAAACGTAATAAGCATCACAAGCATTAAGGGTTACCGGTGTCAGGCCACCAAACTATTGCCTTCCACCGGTAACATATCCTTACCTACCGCTTTTAATGCTTAAATTACTATTATGGGCAATGATAAACATGAAGGTGATGTAGGTTTAAATAAAGCGATCTACATTCTATTTATAAAAAAATATTCATAATTTACTTCCTTATTAATTCGTATAAGTATAGAAACCAAAAAGTTGTAAATAAACAGCACGTTCTAAATTGATCTTTTTTTCGTATACTTAGTACATACTACTAAACTAATTATTGCTTTCTTACAGATCTTATTCCACACTTGGCTTTTATATCATTTTAATACATTGGATCCGTGGTCCATTTTTGATACTAATAACTATATACTAAAATTTGTTCAAAATTCAATTCTAAATCAATGTTAAAGAATAAAATATCTGATGTGCCCAACACATGACTTTCTTATACTTACGGATAGTATCACAATAATTACTTTTCCTAAAGAAATTAAGTTAAATTTCTTATAAAAATTTTGAAGGTTTCCAGCAATTTTCAAATAGTCTCTGTCGCACTTATTGCAATACGCATAAATCTGTCCTTGTCCCACTCATTATAACCAAATTTTACGACAAAAATGTGTTTTATTTTAGATTTTTGAACTATTACTCAAAAAAATTTCCCGGTATGAAATTACATTTATTTATTCATTATTATTGTTTTCGGTACCATAGAAACCAGTAAAATAAAAAAAAAACTAATGGTCCGGTCCTTCTGGGATTAGAACCCGGGACCTTCCGTTTGGCAGCCATATATTGAGACACATGGTCTACCTCGACCATCGGATTCAACTATCAACGCGCGCTATGAGAAATATAAAGTGTTTTAAGAATATATAGTTTTTTTGATATTTTTTTGACAGAATTTCAAAAAAAAGTTCAAACAAAATTTGTTCAAAATTCAATTCTAAATCAATGTTAAAGAATAAAAAAATTTCATAAATTGTTTATTTTTCATGATATTCCTAAAAAACCTAAAAATGTCATCAGGTAACTGTCACTTGTTTTGGTGCTAGATGAAAAACATTGAATGTGGCACCCACAAATTTGTTCAAACTCTTAAATATGAAATTTGAATCAAATCCGAGAAGTCGTTTTTGAGTTATGGTGGATACAGACAGACACACACACACACGCACAGACAGACAGACAGACAGACAGACAGACAGACAGACAGACAGACAGACAGACAGACAGACAGACAGACAGACAGACAGACAGACAGACAGACAGACAGACAGACAGACATCATGGCGAAAATGGTCAGAATGGATTCAAGGGCCCTCAAAACGTGTAAATCCATCAAAATCTCGAAGTCGAAAAAAATCACGATTACTATACTTCCTTATACTACGTATAAGAAAGTAAAAAATCTCATAAATTGTTTATTTTTCAAGATATTCCTAAAAAACCTAAAAATGTCTTCAGGTAAGTGTCACTTGTGTTGGTGCTAGATGAAAAACAATAAATGTGGCACCCACAAATTTGTTCAAACTCTTAAATATGAAATTTGAATCAAATCCGATAAGTCGTTTTTGAGTTATGGTGGATACAGACAGACACACACACACACAGAGACACACAGACAGACATCATGGCGAAAATGGTCAGAATGGATTCTGGGGCCCTCAAAACGTGTAAATCCATCAAAATATCGAAGTCGAAAAAAATCACGATTACTATACCTACTATCTTATTACTTCTTATAAGAAAGTAAAAATATGGGTAAAAATAACTCTACATAGCTTTACTTACTCGAAATCGAAACAAATATAAAACGCACAAAAGCAAACATATAAATTCATAATACATATTTGGATTCCCAGTGTCACGTTCTTAAACACAGACTTCGGGATTTGTTTGTTCAGCACTGATAAATTTGCAGTAATCCATAAGCCTACAACAAGAAGAACTGGCAACTTTTCCATGATGTCTTCCAGTAGTAAAATTGAGCACATAAACATTTTTACCAACAGCACACGTATTATAGCGCTCTATGGGGCGCGCGCTTGTAGTAGAAGATGCTTTTATACATATATATTCAAAAGCTCCTTCGCTCCTACTCCCATGTTCAACACAACAAACTATCTGACAGAATGACATGCAGCATTTAACTTTCTGTTAGCATACATGACATTCCCTTAACTACATTACGGAACATTTTATTTCCTTTTATAGATACGATTTCTTTTGTAAGGTTAGGGGAGAGCGTGAGCAGTGCTAAAAAATGTCGTGAAAAAATTTCTTTAAAATTGGCGTGGTACATTTTGACGTCAAACACAAGTGTTACAACAAATATTATTGCGTTAGACGTTATACTTTAGATTAGATGATATCATGGCCCACACAGGGTGTCTACAAGCAATTAGCGCAATCTTCATGAAACTAATTACCTAACCTACACCTTAAAATGAAACTAAAACACACACCATCACCGAGATGTTAAAACACCCGTTATTAATGTTATTCTACTATGATTTGCGCTAGTTCTCCTCAATATCGAGATTAGCTATCCCTCAGGCTCTAACACCGCAGTACAATTTTGGAGGAGGCAACATACGAGTAGTG
The DNA here is from genome assembly GCA_963942485.1 of Pediacus dermestoides. Lineage (NCBI taxonomy): Eukaryota > Metazoa > Arthropoda > Insecta > Coleoptera > Cucujidae > Pediacus > Pediacus dermestoides. The sequence continues at coordinate 23,483,921 of OZ012626.1, read as the reverse complement.
CTACAGAAAGCCTTGTATGACTGTAATCAAAATCTGATCGACGCACGTCGTATGAAATCTACTTCTAGTGGCGTAATAGACAGTGTCGCTCTGTTTTAATAAAATAAAAGAAAAGTATTTGTAACCACAATTCCGACAGTCTCGCTCTAGATTATGTTGGCAAATAGATATTTACGATATATGTATCGTAAATACACATTACGATACAAATATCGTACAGGGCGTCCCATTTTTGACACTTTTAGGGGGTATTGGCGTTATTATCAGAGATAGAATGTTGCTATTTTCACCTTTTTTACGAAACGAAAGATTTCGTGGTCAAATTTGTCATGGCTCTCTTAGTTTTTAATCTACAGAGTGATTCTCAAAATCTTTGTTTTTAGACACCCCTCCTATTTCCGGTATGCGTCTACTTATCAAAAAGGTGAAACTGATCTTGATAGAATTTTTACGTAGAAATCAGTGGCGTAGGCAGTTTTTGTGTAAAAGGTTTAGTTTTAGAGATATTGCCCAAACTTATGTTTTTTTACATGGGACACTCTATATATTCTCTTTTATATTGATTAAGCAAAACTTGGGCTTTCCAAAAATATATAATATTTAATATTTATTTTGAAAAACAAGCTCAAAATTCGATATTTTTAATAATTTACTTTATTTATGACAGTAAGCCACGGTATAAGAAACTATGGTAGTGCATCTCCTATAGTGTACCACCTTCAATATTGAATACAAATAATATCTGGTACCACTGGCGACCACAAGTGCAGCGCTACCGGCGGATCAAACACTCGCTCTGTGTATAAGGAACTGAGCGCGTATGTGGTTGCATAACTGCAGGCATTATTTAAAATGCCTGCAGTAGGTATATAACACTTTTTTCAAAATTCAATTATCTTTAGTCGTTTACGAGAAAAACGCATTTCCCCATATAAAAGAATCACCCTGTACGGGTGGAGCATTTTCGATGGGATTACAGGGTATCTAGGGTTTCTGTTGAAGTTAGAAAAAAACGGAGAGCACATTTTTACGTCAACTTTTTAAGACAAATTGAATGGTGAAAACACGAAATGTCTACCTTCTTTTGTTTTTGAGTTACAAGCAAAAACTGATTTTTTACCGAATTTCTCAAGTCAGTGTATCTCGGTTAATTGAAAAGTTACAAAAAAATAATTTATATGTTTTTTATAGAGATTTTAATTTGAAACAAGAATATATATTCAAATTTTAATTCCGTTCAATTGTTTTTGAGTTATGACATAAAGTTGTATTTTTTTAAATGGAAACCATAGTTGGCTATGGATTCATTATATTCATATATTTATTTTTATAAATAACGAAGTTATTGCATATTTTCAGTTTAAAAAAGAATAAATCTATTATAGGTGTGCAGTGATTGATCTGTTTGTGAAACAAATGACTGTCTCAGCTAACTTGTTACGAAAACTAAAAATTACAATAAAAGAAACATTTTATTAAACAAATAATTAAACGTTGTTTCTATTTAAAATTGGTTTGGTTATTTAAAAAAATACAACTTTATGTCATAACTCAAAAACAATTGAACGGAATTAAAATTTGAATATATATTCTTGTTTTAAATTAAAATCTCTATAAAAAACATATAAAGTATTTTTTTGTAACTTTTCAATTAACCGAGATACACTGACTTGAGAAATTCGGTAAAAAATAAGTTTTTGCTTGTAACTCAAAAACAAAAGAAGGTAGACATTTCGTGTTTTCACCATTCAATTTGTCTTAAAAAGTTGACCCAAAAATGTGCTATCCGTTTTTTTTTAACTTCAACAGAAACCCTAGATACCCTGTAATCCCATCGAAAATGCTCCACTCTGTACAGTCCAATTTTTAAAAGAAGCAACTTTCGTCACGAATTTATTGTCGAGTTACGCACAACGTTATTGTCGTGCATCACATGTTGAAAAGGAACAGTATGGACAATCATGTCTTTCCTACGCTTTAATGGTCAAAACGTAATGATGACAAAGACAACTGCTTATAACCATCGTAGACTAGAGCATACAGCGCATCGTGCATCCGGCATCTCATCGCATCTCAGAATGTCGTCATTTATAGAAGAAACAATTGCGACACACGTCTTTTTTACTCGTGTGATTGCAGCACTCGCTATCGCTCGCGTTGCAAATTTCACACTCGTATTGTCATGATGCGTTTTCCGCACTTGTATTACAATATATTATTTTTTCAAGCGTATAATAATTTCGATAATATACTATTCACAACCTTATATTGAAAGAGTTCATTTTTTTCCGGCGGAGTTTTGTCATTATTTTTGTACGGCGGAGCTGAAATAAATACATTGAAATAACATGAAAAGAGTGTCTACCTCTATGAATCGTAAATTTATTCAGACAGATACCTGCGCAACTAACCTAAAAAAGAATGAAATGTGTAAACTGGCATTTGAACCTAACCTAAAAATCTCAAAGAAATATTCTCATTAAAAGCTTGAAAAAAAAAGTAAATATACAGGGTGATCAGTAATTGGCGCACTCCAAATACAGGGCGTTATAGAGCACATTAAAACTAAGGATAATCTGCAAAGAAAAATTACATCTGATTGTTATTTTCCGAGTTATAGAGTTTCCCTCATCCAAGTTACAAGCTAATTATTTTCATAACCAAGACAAAAATGAATGAATAATTCATGCTACTGTAATCTCTGGATAAAATGCAATATGATTTGTTCAATTTTTTTCACAAAACCTCTAATACAAAGAAATTGAAAATGTTAAATTTTAATAAAATACTTAAATTTGAAAGAATTTTGAAGTTTGGTAACCTCACAAGCTCCCCTTGGGATAAACTAAAATACCTTCTATTGCCATGAAAATATTAATAATGAATTTCAATTGTTGTTTCTGTTTTTTAATAAAATTGACAGTACTAAATTAGTTTGACAAGTTCTCGCATCATAAAATATTGAACGTTTCTCTTTTTTTCTCGTCGAACCTATTCACATGTTCAATGTCTCGGCTAGCGCCTCTGCAGTGAAATGTATGCTCGACTATAATATGAGCTTTTTCCGCCTAGTTTATAATATACTATTTTCACTACTAGTCATAGGACCCGTCATTATTGCCTATAATAGAATGCCGTGAAGTTTGATTTCTCTTCCTTTTGTCAATATTCAGTAAATAATGTTGGTTAATTATTTACCTTGGTAAATACAGCGTGATCAAAAATGACTGAATCTGTTGGTATTGAAAAAATAACTAGTGGAATTGGTACTATTGACGCAAACATCCGTAAGGGCGTTGGCGCGCACATCTTGCTGTCAACTTTTGACAATCTGGACAATCCCAACATAACAATACTTTACCATAATATAACCTTAGATTTTGTAAACTGACATTTTTAATTGTTACAATCAGGTTTGGAAATCATACCACAAAAAAAAATCCTAATTTCGATTCCGATTCAGTCATTCTTGATCACGCTGTATAATGAACAAATTTATATTTTTTGATAATATAGTAACAGCTTTAAAGAAACACTTTATAATATGATTTAATAGGGCCAAGAATAGATATTTATTATATAAGTGTGGAATGTGATATATTAGTCACGAAAGAAAAAGTTTAGCCACGACGCCCGAAAGGCGAGTGGCTAATTTCTTGAGTGACTGATAAGCATTCCACATGAATTTAATATCATATTTTATCCAACATCGTCGTCAATTCTAAATTGTTAAGATTATTTTATCGTTATTTCAATTGACAAATAGAACTGTTTAGGTTTTCAAAATTTGTCAGTTTTTAGTAATCAAGTAGTGGAACGGTTGTCATAGTAAGTTGTGTTACATTGTTTTCAATACACTTTTGGAAAAAATGTGTGTGCCCTCGAACGATGGATGAAAACGAACTTCCACTGGAAATTATCCTTTAAGCTCAAGAAACATCTCTAAATTTACTACCCACCAAGTCGAAGGATGTATACAATAAAGAATAGAGTGATTTCGAAGTCTGGAGAGAGCAAAAAGGCGTAAGTATTGTAATTGAAGATGTTCTTGTCATATTTTCTCAATGTTCGAAAGAAATGTGGATCGTCTTCATAGTGGAAGAAATACTCTATGGTGAAATCTACATTAAAAGTGTATAAGAACATTGATATTACAACATACTGCAAACTTATTGCGTATTTGAAAAGTGAATCGCGTTCTATTTATTGTTATTTGTTTGAATATAAAGTGTTTTTCCCATACATACACGAAAATGGCCACTTTATTTGTGTGAAATGCGAAATGCGCCTTTTTAGGGTAGTCGCGGAAAATAAGGAGTGGGGGTAACATTCCTTCCTTGGGTAGCCATTCCCTGACTGATATGCGGGAGTTATTTGTGTTTATTTATGGTTGTCAAGGTAATTTGCTCACCGCACAGTGTCAAGCAAAATGTCAGTGTTATGTTGTTTTAATTTGTTCGCGCGTTTCACGCAAAAGAAGTGGCCATTTTCGTACAGGTATGAGAAAAAATAGAGTATGCTATACGGTAGGAATTGATTCTGCCTCGTGTTCTTGCGCTCTCGCTTTGCTCTGGCGCAATTTTCACAATCGTCAGAATCTCTTAATTCCTACATTGTTGCATAAACTACTATTTTAACCTTCTTGTTTAATTTTCTTTATAACAACCACTCTGTGAGTTCCCAATTATTCTCTCACTAGTGAGTAATGATGAACATTCTATGTTTCAAATCACCATAGTAATAAGCTTGTTATGAAGCGATGTTGGATAAAATCTATTTTTTCTGGTTTTTTAGGAATTAAAATGGCTTAATATAAATAAATTTAATTTTAAAAGTTTCCATATAATTTGAATTGCCGCCACGGATTCTAACTTGAATTAATTGGGCTATTGAAAGCAGAACTACTTAAAAGCAATAATATGGTGTTTTAATAATATGAGCAATCTCTTTGTGTATGGAAACTTACCAAAAGCCAAAATTCTACAACAAATCAATTAATAAACAACTGTCAGTACTGTCACATTATTAAACAAAAAACATTTGTTTCATTTTTTGAATTACATAATTATTTTAAACATAAATAATATTAGTAGTTTAATAAACAAGAGTGTTAATAAGAGCGATTAATAATCGAAACGATTTTAACGCGTGAGCGCAGCGAGCGCGTTAATGAGTCGAGATTATTAATCGCCGATTAACACTCATGTTGATTACAATATTTTTTTTGTGCCTCAGGTTGGCATAAGTCATTTTGCAATCGTATAAATCGGCTGGAAACTCATGTTTTGCCGGGCTAGACCGGCAAAAACTAGGAATTTTTAGTTTATCGATTGGCATCATTGAAATCATAAAGAAAATTTGTATTTTCCATAGAAACGGATTATTATTTCTGTCATTCGACTACTACTGTCAGTGTCAATTTTAAGTATCGCGTGTTACCAATAAAAAAAAATCCCTAATACCAAATATTTAAACAAATATTTTGTAAATTTTATTTATTTAAATAAACTTCGGCCCAAAAAATAGTGTGTATAACACGCCTAGAAACTGTTTTGCGAGTACTCGTAGTTGCGGGCCTCGGTCTACGGCCTCTGCTCGCAAACCCTACTCGCACTCGCAAAACTCTAGTTTCAAGGCTAGTTATACAAATTACTATTTTTGTGCCTCAGGTGGGCATTAGTTATTTTGCATTCGTATAAATCGGCTGGCAACTCATGTTTTGCCGGGCTAGACCATAGATATCTTACTCTTTCTAAATAGATAACTAAAGCATATGGGCTGCGCGATGAAAAAGTGCGACAAATTGAAGATTTCAATAAGGTCGAAAATCGTGTATCCGGGGGTATTTGTACTTGCGCATTTGCTTTAGCTTTCTAATTAGAAAGAGTAAGATGTATGTGCAAAAGACATGGCTTACAGGGGGTAAACATAAAAAGCAAATTCCCTAAAATTGGTCTGGCAACCAACATTACAGCACGGTATTTAAATGTGATTCGGACCTATTACAATATTTTGTTTGAATTCGCGGGCGCAATATTTACTTGTGCGCAAGTACAAATACCCCCGTGCGCAGTTTCAATTCGGCTCATTCATGGTTTTATGCAATGGCTATCTATTTAGAAAGAGTAAGATATCTGTGGGCTAGACCGGCAAAAACTAGGAATTTTTAGTTTATCGATTGGCATCATTGAAATCATAAAGAAAATTTGTATTTTCCATAGAAACGGATTATTATTTCTGTTATTCGGCTACTACTGTCAGTGTCAATTTTAAGTATCGCGTGTTACCAATAAAAAAAAAATCCCTAATACCAAATATTTAAACAAATATTTTGTCAGTTTTATTTATTAAATAAACTTCGGCCTCGTAGTTGCGGGCCTCGGCCTACGGCCTCTGCTCGCAAACCCTACTCGCACTCGCAAAACTCTAGTTTCTAGGCTAGTTATACAAATTACTATTGTCGATCGCTCTTTATTAGAATGAAAATTATCTAATTTTGTTCCATGGCAAAATCCAAATTCTGACATAATATGCAATAAGTCAAAATACCACTGAACTAATTAATTAATTTCGGCAGGTGTCAGTTCCAAATGCATGTTTCAATAATATAATATATTGTTGGTTACCTAGCAAATCTCATAATCTCAACAATGTTTTTAATGTGCATGTATGCATTAAACTGAGTTATTAATACACTCCTTTTATTACATTAACTAGATCTTTAATAAGCGATCGACAAAAAAAATATTTATTAACAATTATAAAAGATAATAAAACTAGTAGTGAGAAAAACTATGTATAAACCACGGTAGAGAAGTCTATTATAGTTTTCGGGCCTTATATTCCTCGGCGCTACGCGCCTCTCGATCTAATCTTGGCCCTCTGTCTATAATACTGAACTTCTCTACCTTGGTATATAATAAATATTACTTCATATTCGTGGTTGTTGATACACGCATAGCTACAGTTTGACTCATTGTCAGTATTTCAATTAACTAGCAGGATAACTATCGATTGAAAACCTGGCCCTAAGATTATCATTTTAATTATTTCTTTGTTAGGTAGGTATATTGAAGTACATTTTTCCAAAATTTTCATATATACCTACATTGCTTAACTAAGTAATATGCGGTTTTTATTCCAATTAAAATACACAATAGAAAATGCCAAATAGCCGACTGCTAAGACATGGATAGAGAGTGAACGACCGTAAAATTGTTCTGCATCTCATGCGGTCATTAGACTAGTTGCCATTTAATACTCTGTATTTACTAAATTCATTTAAGTAGTTAGCAATATCAAATATCAAATAGTACCTATTCCTATTATTCAGTGCTAATAATTTGCAGACTGGCTTAATTCATTGAAGCCATAGATACTTAACACATGATATTAGTAACAATTATAATAATTTTTTCCACATCTGTTTAATTATATGTCAATTATTCGTATTTTTTTCGTGGAAAATCGTGCCCATAATTCACTACAGTAAATTATTTTCATTATTCACTGTGTATCCGGCCAATCACAAATACACAAATTCATAATTCAATGTTGCTAAACCAATGATATTTTAAATCGCCACCCATCAAGTCTTCCTGCACCTGACAATCGACTAGCTTGACAGTAATAAAATAAGTGTCAAAAAAATTATCAAATTTGAGTCTAATTTATTTCTTTAATAGGTGTGGAAAAAGCATAGTATTACATTCGCGATTATGGCCATTATTCATTCAAATGAATTGCGCCACTCGCCTATGGCTCGTGGGCTCAAACATCATTTTCGTGAATAATGGCTATCATAATCGCTCATATAATAATAGGTACTATTAAGTAGTGGGTAATTGTTAAACAGCAAATTTTTATAAAATTGATGAGTGCATAATCGATAGTTATCCTTAACAACTAGATAATTTTTCTTGATAACTAAGTATTGTCTTAATAATAATGGTAACCAAGAAAGTCAATCCACAGTTAAGAATAACGGCCAGATATACAACGTCTCTAATGCCCAGTTTTATAAAAGCTAGTTAACTAATTTTGAGTTAACCTCGGAATCAATTAACTCAGTTTTATGAAACTGGGAATAAATGAAGCAAATATTATTTGATATGCTATACTTAGTATGTTTCCAGAAGGATTACGGTAAAGATATATGTCACTCACTTGAGATCTTAAAATTTTTATGTATCCGAAACGACATCATAAGAATGTCTTCATAGGATCATTTTTTCCATTTTAATATATCAAGGCGGTTTTATTACTAATGTATTAATGATTATACTCGAGCAATAAAAACTTGTAAATATTTCTTTATTAAAAATATTAATAAAAACTGGTTGGTTTGTTTTTGTACTACTATTCATTGGAATAGTAATTATTTAAATTAATTAATTTTTATAGGCCCCTCAAAGCTAACAGCGATGTTTGTTTTTATAGCACAAAATGTCTCGATAGCGTGCTACATGTATTTCTCCACGGATTAATTACAGAATATGAACAATTATGATAGGGCCCATGTCAGCAGTTAAAGTTCATTTTTCAAATTAAATATTACTTAGGTATTTCTAAACCAACACACAATGAAAAAATTTGGAACAATGCCGTATAAATTTGTTTCTTAGACATTGTATAGGTAGGTTTCTTTAACGGTGCCTCTTTTGGTGTAAATAATTTTTTGAAAAATTACCCAGGTGTGTCAGTTAATCACCGAAAAATACCGGCAACATGAATTTAATAATTTCGACCGTATTTTATACAATATAACAGTTTAACAACGCATAGTTTCCCAAGTACAGTTTTGGGGTTAGGTACCAAAGTGTGAATGGCATAACTTTGACCCAAGTATCGCTTATCGAGTTTACGGCTGGAACAATCTGTAATGATCATTTATCACTTGCTGAAATGGCAAGATAGATCGATTGTCTCTATTCTAAAGTGGCAACCGCTCATCGTTCACATGTATCTACGTTTCTGATTTCTTTCTACTATATTCTACTTTCCTTCTGTGATTTATTACATACGGTCATTTTTAAATGCATTGTGATGCGCGCCAGCCACGCCAGTTTGTGGCATGACGGTGGTGGTCTCTCTTACATTTAATTTATCAAATAAAATGCCCGCATTCTTCTTGACTTGTAAAAAAATGTGTTTGGACAGTAGCAGATTTATTCACACAGGCACATTGAGAAATGCTGGTGGAAGAACAGATATTAATCTACATATTATGTACTAGTTCGGTAGTAGATATATGATTCTAGAATAATTTAACGCCAATTTTTTCATCTTTTATTTAAGCGAAATATAAAAATTTACTGCCGTAGAAAATTCAAATTCCTAAATATTTATAACAGCATCTGTCAATATTTATTACAACGTGAATAAAGTTAATAATAGTACAACATGCAAAAGCTTATACTCTTATTTGATTTTTCAGTCCAACCTAAGGCTTATTATGATACCTACATCATTTTTTGATATACCGGCGATATGATTTAAGAAAAGTTGGTGTTACTTCCTGTCAAAAATTTACCGCCATATATTTTTAGTTTTATTTCACTTTTCAAAAAAATAGGCCTTTGCCCGGTTGCACCAAGCTCTGCTAAATGCTCAATTAACTAATTGCGTGTTTAAAATTTAGCAGCGGCAGCTTATTGGGTCTTTTAAATTTGTTGCTAAAAGCAACGCAGGAAATAACAATCATTCAGCCAATAACACTGCTAAATATTAATCACGCTGTTAGTTTCGCATAGCTTGGTGCAACTGGACGCTTAAATTATTATTATCTCACTTTGGCGCTCTGTCAGGTTACCAGAAAATAATGTACCACTTCTGCACCACATGCACCAAAATATTAATTAATGTATTAAATGTGAAACTTGATTGAAATCCAAATGAAGAATACACTATACAGACAGTCACTACCAGAAACATTGTTATACCGATATTATTGCAAGGAATAGTCAACATTGATTTAGAGACCCGAAAAACATATTCAAATTATCATTCGAAAACCGAATACACTGTCTACCATCTACCAGTATGTCAAGATTTAATAGTATGTTTGTTTTGACTGAGAGTTTGCAACGTCTTGCATTTGAAGAAGAAATTTCATCATGAATTATATTAACTTGTTTTTAATTAAACTTTACAGTTTAATAGTTATTTAAGCATTAAAAGCGGTAAGGACATGTTACCGGTGGAAGGCAATAGTTTCGTGGTCGAGGGTACCGAGGCTTCCAATGTTGCCTGACACCGGTAACCCTTAACGCTTGTGATGCTTATTACGTTTTTTGCACGATCCATCCAATAACGAAATTAAATGATCCTAAATTTGTTCATGTCTAAGTGACAACTATAAAATTATCTAAAATACATCAGTGACAAAAGGTCATATTTGATTACCGCCTTCCGATCGGTAAGTGATGTCTTACCGATCAATGATTTGTAAACAAAACCTACTATTCTTTTAATTAAATCAGTAAATACGTGAATTTGACGGATCGTGCAAAAAAAGAAAATTGTGTCTTGACTCAGATTACGACCAAGACTTTAAGTAGTGCGCGCTTAAACCTACGAGTACACACTATATGTATGTGCCGATATCTTGGACTCTCTATCCAATTCAAGAATTGGTTGAAATGATTGTTATCAAACGTAAAATTTTGTGTGTCCAAATATTTAATATATTTTAAATTTCAACCAATATGAAAAATAATTAGCTATTTTCTAATTAAATATTTATTTGACATTTGTGGAATCAGGAATTAGCTTCTAAAAAACTGAAATTATATCAAAATTACAATAATTATTTATAGGCACATTCAAATCCAAAATGGTTCAGTAGATATTATAGTTCATTAAATGTAATATGTCCGAGGTTTCTGATGTTTCGGCCTGGATGCTGGATGATGTGATACCGTACGCGGATGCTGATTTGAGAGTGAATGGTATGCGAATAATGTTCATGTATTACACATTTTACAACTCAAAGCAAAATATGGATTTGCATAGTTAACACAATAATTACTGTTTAATTGGCAATAATTATTGTTTATTAATAGCATAATGTAAATGCATTGCAATGGAGTTAAATAAAACTGTTCTGTTGAATTTTCCTAATTAGTAAACATGTTCATGGATAGACTTAAAAGCTCTAGAAAAATATGTATGATGACCACGGATAACTTTTATTTTTAACTTTACATAAAATCTTATTCTTATAAAATTGTGAAGCCTTAAATCCATAATAATTTGTTTAAGGGACTTACAGCGACAAAAAACGAACTCAGGGTACCTATATTCTTGAAAAGAATTAATAATATACCGGGTGAATCACGAGGAATAATGAGCCTGATCAAATTCTCGATGCAACCATCATTACATTTTCACAACTTACTTTGCGACACTTTAAAAAAGATATTCAATTTGGATCCACGATGCCTATCATTATCACTGTCACTTTTGACAAACGCTACAAATAGTATATTATGATACAAGTTTATAAGTAAGCCTTTAAAGCACGCGCGCCGGGTTTGAGAGCACGACGCCAGTGTCAAAACTGACAAATTTTAGCTATGCTTGCTATGATTTCATATTTATTACAAATAATATTTGAAATCTACCTGCAACCTACGCAAATGTAATGTTGGTTGCATCGAGAATTTGGTCAGGCTCGTTATTCCTCGTGAATCACCCTGTACAGTTTAATGGAGTTAAAGAATTAGGAAAATGTTTTTGAAAAAAAATAAGTCTGGAGACTTTTTCCAATGTCCCCCTTTCACTTTTGGAAAAATATCCAGACTTATATTTTTTCAAAAACTTTACATTGTTTTCGGTCTAAATATGTACTATGGATTAATAGAATATTGACTATATAATAATAATTAATTAATAAATATGTAGATTATTGCTTAGAATTCAAATTTTGCAATAAAACCTTGTATTTGTACCTGTATCTGATTTTCTTTTAATTCTAACAATAAAGAAAAATCAAGATGAAAGTGGAGTATAGTTTGTTTATAACGTAGGTAATAAATTAAATACTAACAATTGGGATTTTGCACATTTTTCAAAAAGGGTCTTAAAAAAACTTTGTTGGTAAATATAGAAACATGATTGTCATTATTTCATTTATAACGTACAATAATTTATGTTACAATAAAAAAAGATTACTTTTAAAAAAATGCAAACTACCAATAATTACAACCAACCGTAACGGTGGCCATACATAATACGATTTAGTGGAAGACACCAGTGGTGTAGTTAGCTGATTTTGCGGCCGGTCAAATACACCGTCCGTCAGTCGAAATCTCAAAAAAACGTTAAGTTTTCTGGTTGTCGTTTGAATCTGACAGCAACAGATGAATCAATTCGGCGCATACATTCAAATTCCAAGGCTTACCTAGAATGGAAATTTAAAGAATCACACGTTACTTACATCATGTATATACAGGGTGGAGCATTTTCGATGGGATTACAGGGTATCTAGGGTTTCTGGTGAAGTGAGAAAAAAAAGGATAGCACATTTTTTGGTCAACTTTTTAAGACAAATTGAATTGTGAAAACACGAAATATCTAACTTCTTTTGTTTTTGAGTTACAAGCAAAAACTGATTATATACCGAATATCTCAAGTAAATGCATCTCGGTTAATTGAAAAGTTACAACAAAATAGTTTGTATGTTTTTTTTATAGAGATTTTAATTTGAAACAAGATGATATAATCAAATTTTATTTGCGTTCAATTGTTTTTCAGTTATGACATTAAGTTGTATTTTTTAAATGGAAACCAAAGTTGGCCATGGATTCATTAGAAATGATTTTTTCTCAGCTTTCCAAAAATATATAACATCGTATGTTTATTTTTTTTAAATAACAAAATTTTTGCATATTTTCGATTAAAACGAAATAAATCAAGGATATCATGATGTACCATGATTGTAAACAATCAGAAACAAGTGCTTATATGTGACAAGTTTATAAACCAGGCGGAGAAAGCTCATATTATAGCCGAGCATACGTTTCACTGCAGAGGCGCTAGCCGAGGCAATATAATGTATGCAAGGCAATTAGTAGGCTTTCGCCGCCGTGTATTATATACTTTTTTTTCAAGCTTTCAATTAGAATATTTCTTTGAGATTTTGTAACATCATTTTTAGGTTAGCTGCGCAGGTATCTGTCTGAATGAATTTACGATTCATAGAGGGAAACACTCTTGACTCTTTCCATGTTATTTCAATCGCTGTGGCTAGACGACCGGTACCGGCTGTTTTTAGGCGACCGGTAGAAAAAATTAGGTGTCTTGCTTGTACCTATTTGTGTTTGTTGATATGGTAGGTAAGTAAACAATATTCAAATTGTATATGAACATGTTATGAGGTATGAGTTATGAAACACCCTGTATAATATTAAAAAATTAATAATTTTCAGAAGGCTCTCTTGCACTTATAGAAATAGCTGTCTGTCCCTGTTCCACTCATTACAGGGAAATTATTAATTTTGTGGATTTTTACCACTTAGAGTCATTTGCACAACATATGAAGGTGCAAAACGTACTCAGGGCTAAACGAAAAACAAGGTATGAGCATCAGCTATCTCGAATTTTAGGACATAAAGTAAAATTTTACCTAAATTATTTTTCATATTTTTAATTAGCATATGTACAGGGTGGTCCAGTTACGGTGTCCTCGTTATTATCTCAGAAACTATTGGGCCCAGGAAAAAAAGTTTTATATAGAAGTTGTACAATCTATAGCATTCTACATTTTTGAAATAATATTACATAGGTATACAGGGTGAGTCATTTCATGTGGCAAATAACTGGAAAACAGTTAAAGTTAGGTATAGAAACACCTGATATGAATAGATAGAGATTTTCACGTTCTATCGAATGATGTAGAATAATACATAGTGTCCCATTTAAGAAAAATGAGTTTTTTGACATTTTATGAGAACGAAATGTTATGAATTAAATATCGCCCTGTACATAATAATTTTGAAATAATTTGCCATGGACAGAAGCCACAAAGTCCCATAACGCTACTGTGAAAATTTCAGTTTTTATCTTCACTTTTAACGAAGATATTACAATTTAAATGTGACTTGATTTTTTGTAAAAAGTTTAGATAATATTTTTTTTCTCGAAAACGGTAAAATTTAGGTATAGGATTTTTATGTCAAAAGACTCAGAATTTCTTGGGGAATTAGAAAAAAATATATAAATACAGGGTATCCCATTTGAAATAACGAAGTTGGTATCAACTTCCGGTATAACCGGATATGCCGCCATCTTGCAAATATTTTCAGTTGATAGATTATATGAAGCTAGGCCTGCATGCAAAATTTCAGCTCTCTATCTCATTTGGTTCTCTTAATACTTCTAATAGGCCACAAGCGTGAGACACCCTGTATATCACATTCCACACTTATATAATAAATATCTATTAATTAAATTTGCTCATTCTGATTTCATAAATGTGGTGATTGTGAATAAAACGTTGTATTGCATGTGTGTTTTAGATTGCATTTTATCCACTTAAGAAAATTAAACGCTCGAACTTAGTTCTCGCCTTTAAACATGCTTACGTGGATAAAATGCTTATACATATACAGTCAATAACTATTATTATTATTGTTGACTTTAGTATTATTATAATGTGAACTAAGTGAAAATAAATTAGAAAGTGTCATTCTTTGGGCAAAATGTTTCAATATCAAATTGTCTCTATGTTATGCTGGCTATGTTTCAAATTAACTTTTAATTAAACTAAATATGTTGGACATGTCAATTCCTTTCTGCTTAAAGAAAGTCTGATAAATAAAAACAAAACAATTAATTATAGTATATAAGTTGATTTACATTAACATTGTCCCCTACGAAGAAAATGTCACAGTGCGCGACCATCGCATCGTGATATTTATTCGCAAAAGAGAATTCGTTCATAAATCATGGCCAGCAAAGTCGCCTCTATAAAAAAATAAAATTAAACTAAAACAATATATTAGACAATAAAAATGTGAGTTCCGAGCTGCAGTCAACTTTTTGCTTATTCTTTTCCAGTTTAGAGTGAAGATTGTGATCATATATCTTACGAGTTAAGTCTTGTTAAAATTCAGCGCGTGTAACTTTTGTTATATTATTTCTGGGGTTTATATTTATAGCAAGCCGACTTTATTTCGTTATTTTTTTCCCCAGCCAGATTTATAACAAACATCTAATAAGTTACTCCCCTGCCCGTGTTCTCTCTCCGTCCTATGCTGCTATAGTAGTTGAGCTGAAGTCGTTTATCACATAGGCATATGAGCTTTGGCTTCGGCCCATTCCTCTGTACTTCTCTACATTTCATACTCTTCTGGTTTTAGGCCCTGGTCATTTGTTTGGTATGTTTGGACTGAAAAATACGCGCAATTCATTCGTATATATCAATTATTACAGATAATAGAAATAAATTGACTATGCGGTTTTATGATTTGGATCAACACAATGCGTCCTAGTTTTTCGCACATTAATATTTTACAGTTTGCGATTTATTTATGTGAGTACATCAAACAATACAGAAATAAAAATTATATGGTCTGGAGGTAGGACAATAGCGCGATAAAAACAAACTATAGTGTACCGTCCAACAAAAGTTTATTTTAAAATTGCACAAAAATGTTAAATTTTTCATTGGTTCCATATCAATCTAACAAGTCATAAAACTTTTTGCCATTTTTTTTACACACCTAACTTATACTTATAATTCTATTGGGATATGAAATTAGGGGCGGATCGTATCCATTATAACTAGCGAAATTGAGATTATATATTATAACACAAGGCAAAATTTGGTTGAAGGAGAAGAAATCGTAAAGATTAGAAAATTATTGAAAAATGTTGATAAATCGTGTATGGTAGTGCGACTATAAACGTCAAATTGATATCACTTTGATTGTAAATATTATTTTTTTCTATAGCAAATGTTAAAGTGTGCTTTTATCAACTCAAAATAGTAGATAAAGTAGCACTTTAACCGCAAGGGTAGATAAAGTAGCACTTTATCCGCAAGGGTAGATAAAAAATTTTGATTTTTTCGAAATGAATGAATTAATAGTAGTTTAATAAACAAGAGTGTTAATAAGAGCGATTAATAATTGAAACGATTTTAACGCGTGAGCGCAGCGAGCGCGTTAATGAGTCGAGATTATTAATCGCCGATTAACACTCATGTTGATTACAATATTTTTTTGTCGATCGCTCTTTATTAGAATGAAAATAATCTAATTTTGTTCCATGGCAAAATCCAAATTCTGACATAATATGCAATAAGTCAAAATACCACTGACATAATTAATTAATTTCGGCAGGTGTCAATTCCAAATGCATGTTTCAATAATATAATATATTGTTGGTTACCTAGCAAATCTCATAATCTCAATAATGTTTTTAATGTGCATGTATGCATTAAACTGAGTTATTAATACACTCCTTTTATTACATTAACTAGATCTTTAATAAACTATCGACAAAAAAACATATTACTGTTGATTTTGACACCATAGTGACAACTCATAATATTCACTGACATTTTAAATTGTCATTTATAATAATTTAATTTGTAAGTAGTTTTTCTTTATAATTGGTTTTTCTTTAACATTTGCTATAGAAAAAAATTTTGTATTATACACGACGATAACATTTTATTATCTTCTCGAGCTTATTAGCGTCTCGGCCGACGCCTCGACGCTAAAATCGCTCTCTAAGATAAAGTACAATGTTATCGTCTTGTATAATAAGTAACTATTTTTCAGAGAAATCGTATAAAGTTCGAGAATTTGGCTTTTTCAATATTTTCCTTTTTGAAATGTACCGCTTTGCGGGCGTGAGAAAATTGTTTAATTACATTATTGCAAATACTATTTATGTTTTTATTTTATGTTTTTGCATTTTATTTCTGTACGATACGCATAACAAGTGAATTTTCTTATTAAGTGACATTTCATCTTATAGATGTAGTCATCTGGAAAACAGTATCTAATGTTGTTTTGTAAAAGTCATCATACTTTCATTTGCGTAGTAGCGTTCTTAATCTTTGATGATTTTTTCAACCATACAATATTCACCAACTTTTCCATTTCATCAAAAATATTTTTGACGTTTTACCTTAGGAAAGCGATGATATTATATGACAAATAATGCCCTAGCGCGTAGTATCAAAAATAATGGCCCTTGGGCCATTAATGAAAATAATGTCCTAGGTGCCGGCTATCAATCCGTACTGCTTTGTTGATTCAATGTCTCATAGCAACGGCATTTAAAAACTAATAGATTATTCATTATTCTTATTAGTAAAACACCAAATTTTATTTAAAAATATTTCAGACCAAAATAATAAACTATTCGGATATTAAACGTTGAAGGCACCACGGGCGTTATCAGGACAATAACGCCTTCGGTCGAAGTACATTCCTCAAGCCCATTGGCGTAGTAATGGAGGATAAAACCCCCAGGAAAATTTTCAATGCATGGCATCTATCAATCGGAATCCAAATAATTATATGAAATTCAATAGGCACCTTGTTTGATGTTACAAAAACCTACAAAAATATTTTTTTGAGAAGTTTAATTGATTTTAATAGATGTAAATTGAAAAATTTCGACATTATTAGCATTTTTAC
The DNA here is from genome assembly GCA_963942485.1 of Pediacus dermestoides. Classification (NCBI taxonomy): domain Eukaryota; kingdom Metazoa; phylum Arthropoda; class Insecta; order Coleoptera; family Cucujidae; genus Pediacus; species Pediacus dermestoides. The sequence goes on along the minus strand of OZ012626.1, from coordinate 23,466,264 downwards.
AATAAAAAATAGCGTTTGAAAATACGTAAATATCTGAATCAGTCGAGCCGATTGAAAACGAGCTGTGATTAGCTGGCGAGCGCGTGACGTAGATACTTATATAGCACAGAGGATGAACTTATACATGCCGCTAAATACGTGCGATTTTCACAGTATACAGATCAAGTCGAATTTGGGTAAACTTGACGAATGTGTACGCACTGTGTACCAGAGCGATTTTAAAAAAAATTTGGATTTACCTTGTTAATTGACATCCCCTGATTACGAAAATGCTAAATCTAAAAATAAGCTGCGGTCTCCAATAGTTCCAAAGTTATAGCAGTTTGAAAACTTGAAATATCCAATGTTTGGATTAATTAATTAACAAATTTTATTCACAAAAAATGATGCACTCACTAGTACTATTGCACTAATTATTGATTAATTAATAATTACCATTTATTATTATTGGTGAAAACCCTATTTTTAAAGCATTTTCTTTTTCTTGTTTTGCTTTCAAAATGAATTTTCCTTGCCCTTTCTAAGAAATCAAGCAAACTTTGATTTTTCATTTTAAGTTAAGATTTAGTGTTTCAAAATAATCGTTTTTACTAAAATGTAATGGTTGATTAATGATTAATCATTAGTTAGTGCAATAGGTTCTATTGAGTGGACTTTTAGTGAATAAAAGTTGATTAAAATGCTTAATTTAATAATTTACACATCCAAACATTGAATGTTTCAAGTTTTTGAACTGTTATAACTTTGGAAGTATTGGAGACTGTCGCTTATTTTTAGCCTTTTTTTAATCAGGAGATCCTAATTAACAAGGTAATTTCAAAATCGCTCCGGTACTTATTCGTTAAAGTTACGAATTTGTTTTTATTTAGGGATGAGATTTTACAATATACTTAATTTAGGAAAGATAAATATAATGTCGTATTAAATCTAGGGCTGGGAGTCCAATTACATTTAGATCCGGTATTTCAGTGTCAGTTTAAACCAAATTTGGGTAAACTTTAATTATAATGTGAATTTTATCATTTTAAATTTGTACATTCTAAACGAAGTTTACCCAAATTTGGTTTAAACTGACACCGAAATACCGGACCTTAGGGGCTTAAATTGCTTAGATATTTTGAAGTGTCAAAAATGCCTCCCTGGTTTCTCAAATAGACAATATTCTAATGGCATTTTTGGGAACAATATAGCTTTCACGTGATATTAAATAGATTGGAGGAAATTAAACTATTGTTATTCCTTAGGTTAGTGCAGGTCGAATCATATTATAACTGAAACCGTAGTTTTGCCGCGTATTATTTTTATTATGTTAAAGTTATAGCCCACTGCACTATATTTTTTTGTATTTCTTCCGTTAGATAGAAACTAATTGTGGGGTTTTGTCTGAACCATTCATGATTTTTTAAAGTCTTTTGATTGGTGTAAACCTGAAGTTAAGATAGAATGGATTATTTCCCTACCTATACTAGGTATTTCTCAAAGAGTGATACCTAAATCTACAACAGTTTAAAATATCTGATGTGCCCAACACATGACTTTCTTATACGGATAGTACCACAATTACTTTTCCTAAAGAAATTAAGTTCAATTTCTTGTAAAAATCGTGTTTCAATTTTGAGCGTTTCCAGGAATATTCAAATAAATTTCGGAAGTCTCTCTCGCACTTATTGCAATACGCATAAATCTGTCCTTGTCCCACTCATTATAACCGAATTTTACGACAAAAATCAATGTTTTATTTTTTTTGAAATTTTTTTGACAGAATTTCAAAAAAAAGTTCAAACAAAATTTGTTCAAAATTCAATTCTAAATCAATGTTAAAGAATAAAAAAATCTCATAAATTGTTTATTTTTCAAGATATTCCTAAAAACCCTAAAAATGTCTTCAGGTAACTGTCACTTGTTTTTGTGCTAGATGAAAAACATTGAATGTGGCACCCACAAATTTGTTCAAACTCTTAAATATGAAATTTGAATCAAATCCGAGAAGTCGTTTTTGAGTTATGGTGGATACAGACAGACAGACAGACAGACAGACATCATGGCGAAAATGGTCAAAATGGATTCAGGGGCTCTCAAAACGTGTAAATCCATTAAAATCTCGAAGTCGAAATGATCACGATTACTATACTTCCTTATACTACGTATAAGAAAGTAAAAATTACATAAATTACACATAAAAACCTTACTTTATTAATATTCATTTCGAATTTATACAAAACGTGTAATTAAACATCACTAGGTGCATATTTTATATAAAAAGAGGCCAAAACATTGTCCTGGTCAAATGTTTCATGTTTACGCGATGCACCCGGTTGTTGACCCTATACAGGGTGATTCATTAAGAATGGGCAATCTCTGAACTGGAGATACTACACACCAAAATATGTCGATTGAGCTTAACATGTCTTATACAAATGTTGCCCATTCTTAATGTATCTACGTCATCGCGCTGGCATGTTGGTCGCCATCTTCCTCGGGGTGTTTTCGGGGCATTCAAATAATACAAATCAACAATTACATTTATTTGACGAAAACAAAATCGGAGAAAATTTTCAAAAATGGAGATTTGTTCAGGAACTTATTTCCAACTATATTAGACATTAAAATTTTTTTCGTCAAGGTGCCTATTATAACAATACATTAAACCCGCCGAAAATTTTTCTTACTACACCACTGCTCAGGCCGGAGGCCCTCGGGGAGCATACCATCGACCTCACGCGTTATTATCCCTATAACGCCCTTGATACCTTCATTACTATTTCAGAGATAGTTTCTACAGTTTTCTATGACAACCACTTCCCTTAATCTTCAAATTATTGAAAAATATCTGATGTGCCCAACACATGTTTTTCTTATACGGATAGTATCACAATAATTACTTTTCCTAAAGAAATTAAGTTAAATTTCTTGTAAAAATTTTGAGGGTTTCCAGCAATTTTCAAATAGGCTCTGTCGCACTTATTGCAATACGCATAAAGCTGTCCTTGTCCCACTCATTATAACCGAATTGTGTTTTATTTTAGATTTTTGACCTATTACTCACTTTAAAAAATCTCCCGGTATGAAATTACATTTATTTATTCATTATTATTGTTTTCGGTACCATAGAAACCAGTAAAATAAAAAAAAACTAATGGTCCGTCCTTCTGGGATTCGATCCCGGTACCTTCCGTTTGGCAGCCATATAATGAGACACATGTCTACCACCTCGACCATCGGATTCAACTATCAACGCGTGCTATGAGAAATATAAGTGTTTTAAGAATATCTAGTTTTTTGAAATTTTTTTGACGGAATTTCAAAAAAATCTGAGCAACTACAAATGATGTGACTTTAACTAATTTGATGAAATGTCAATGTCAATGTCAATGTCAAATATATTTTTTATTATTATAATGTTGTTTGTTTTATTAAATGGACTGTGAATAAAATCGTATACAAACCTCGGCAAAAGTACTATTCCTGTCTCGAGAACTAGTTCACCTCGAGGCTACGCCTCTCGGTAAACTATAGTTCTCTCGACAGGAATGGAATACTTTCAGCCTCGGTATGTAATCTACTATTAAATACCTAAGCAGGGATAGACCTACTAGTTATTTATACACAGTGAGTTAAATGAATCTTTATTCATGAGAAGAATGTATAGCTTACAAGGGCGCAGCGCGAGTGAGCTAATTCTTCGAAATAATTAACATTTTTAACTCGCGTAGTTTATACAAAATGTTATCCACTTCTGACATATCGCAAGTGAATTAAAAATTGTTATAAAAGTGAAATAAAATGTGTTAAATTCACTTGTGGAGTTAAAAAACAACTATTTCACCCTTAACTACTTAAGGTGGTTACTAAGTATGTAATAATGATAGTTTAAAATGTCAGAATTGGATAAAATAGTTATTTATACAATATGTATCTAAAGCGACATTTTTTGCACGGTGAGAAAGTTTCAAAGCCGAGCCGAAGGTGTGTGTTTTAATTCTGACAAGTGCAAAAAAAAGCTTTTTAGATACAAGTTGTATACAGGGTGTCCCAATTTCGATGAGAATTTCTAGGCGAGATAGAAAAAAATGGTTTTCGCAATACTGTGCTCGATTTTTAAGAAAAGTCAATTGGTAAAAACCACATCTTGACATCTCTAACCGTTATTAAGATATCTTTAAAAAGTGACATTTGGCCGATTTTTAAAAAGTGTCATAACTTTTTTATTTATTAAACTATTCTAAATCTGTAAAATGTTTGTTACAATAGTTTTTCACGTAGAATAATGTGCACTAGGTTCTAGGTTCAATATTTTTCGAGTTATTGCACTTAACTGTGTACCTTTTTTATGTGTCTTGAGCGTATCTATCATAATTCTTGTTATTTTGTAAAAAAATTCATACCCATACAAAAAATATTCAGGAAAACCCTAAGTCCTCCCCTATACGTACGCCACAGAACAATATTATTTTGGTTGTAATACCAACACAATATAGCTTCTTTATGTGGACTTATTAACCCACCAAATTTCAGATCTCTACTTTTAACCGTTCTGTAGATATTCTTAATAAACGATTTCGAAAAATATTTTTAACGCCCTGTAACTCAGTAAGGAAGAACTTTTGGACTGAGGTATGTTTGGTTCAAACAACTTATTTTTAGCCCAAAAACTTGTGGTAGCAGACCTTTCAGGGTAAATTATTCTTATTGTTTTCGTGGAAAATCGTGCCCATGAATTATTTTCATTATTCACTCTGTATCCGGCAAATCACGAATACACAAATTCATAATTCAATGTTGCTAAACCATTGATATTTTAAATCGCCCCCAATCAAATCTTTCTGCACCTGACAATCGACTAGCTTGACAGTAATTAAATAAGTGTCAAAAAAATTATTAAATTTGAGTCTAATTTATTTCTTTAATAGGTGTTGAAAAAACATAGTATTACATTCGCGATTATGGCCATTATTCACTCAAATGAATTGCGTCACTCGCCTACGGCTCGTAGGCTCAAATATCATTTTCGTGAATAATGGCTATCATAATCGCTCATATAATAGTACACTATAAAACCTACCTCTCAGAATTGACTTTCGACTTGTCAATTCTGACTTTAATGGTTACTATGGCTTTTTATTAAAACTAATTTAATTTTAGTGACCAATTTTATGTGGATATTTGATATTTTCATCAGTGGCGTTATCAGTAGGTAAGCGATCAGAGGCTACTTTTCCTTATCGTTAAAAAAAAATGTTCCATTCGCCTCCTTAAAAGTCCCAAAGACTCCGTTTCGCTTTTGGTAATGTATTTCAAAAACACCCTGTATAGATTTTAATTTAAAATAAGATAATGTTCTTTGAATTTTATTAAATAGAAGTCATAATTATCTATGGATCAATTCGAAAGGATATTTTATCTCAGCTTCCTGACAATATACATCAATAATATAGTATATTTATTTTTTAAATAACAAGGTTATTAGTGATTTTCTAGTATTATATTTCTGTGTTATTACCTTACTAAAGATTTCATTTTTAAAAGGCGCCACAGTATTATTAAATTTTACAGTATGCCCTACGATGTGATACTCATTTATAGTTACCCTTTAACTTTATAAATACGGAATTCAATCGGAAGAAGCACAGTATAGGTATGTAGATTAGATCACTTTTAAAAACATGGGCGAAATTGTTAAAACACATTATTGTGGAGTTGTGATTCAAATGACAAATTTTGTTTATAAATTTAAGTACCTACAAATATTTTCAATATGTTTAACAAAAACTACACAGTCGGTCCAAATAGATACGGTGTACTTAAAATACATTCGTTTCCCAAAACTGCTTCTGCAACTTTCCCAGAAAAGTCAGCTACAGAAAGCCCTCGATGCTTTTTGTAATTTGATTTTTTTTTAATTCAGGAATTAATCTTAGAAAAGAATTCAATAGAATGCAATGCTGTTATTTGGATAACATTTTTAATACATAATAGGTCAAATATTATGTACTTATACCTATTCTTAATTTCCATGTCGATTAGACGTGTCAAATGACATCATTTTGGTATCCTAATCGGGTTTATTTTATATTTCACCTATCCAAATTGATTCAACGTCGAATAGAGGTCGTATTCCACCTAAATTGTAAGTAGGGTGCATATATTTTATTTTTTAAGTATTGTAATCGTGATTTTTTTCGACTTCGAGATTTTGATGGATTTACACGTTTTGAGGGCCCCTGAATCCATTTTGACCATTTTCGCCATGATGTCTGTCTGTCTGTGTGTCGGTCTGTCTGTGTGTCTGTCTGTCTGTCTGTATCCACCATAACTCAAAAACGACTTATCGGATTTGATTTAAATTTCATATTTAAGAGTTTGAACAAATTTGTGGGTGCCACATTCAATGTTTTTCATCTAGCACCAAAACAAGTGACAGTTACCTGAAGACATTTTCAGGTTTTTTAGGAATATCTTGAAAAATAAACAATTTATGAGATTTTTTTATTCTTTAACATTGATTTAGAATTGAATTTTGAACAAATTTTGTTTGAACATTTTTTTAAAATTCCGTCAAAAAAATTTCAAAAAAACTAGATATTCTTAAAACACTTTATATTTCTCATAGCGCGCGTTGATAGTTGAATTCGATGGTCGAGGTAGACCATGTGTTTCATTATATGGCTGCCAAACGGAAGGTCTCGGGTTCGAATCCCAGAAGGAACGGACCATTAGTTTTTTTTTAATTTTACTGGTTTCTATGGCACCGAAAACAATAATAATGAATAAATAAATGTAATTTCATACCGGGAGATTTTTTTAAGTGAGTAATAGGTCAAAAATCTAAAATAAAACACATTTTCGTCGTAAAATTCGGTTATAATGAGTGGGACAAGGACAGATTTATGCGTATTGCTATAAGTGCGACAGAGACTATTTGAAAATTGCTGGAAACCTTCAAAATTTTTACAAGAAATTTAACTTAATTTATTTAGGAAAAGTAATTATTGTGATACTATCCGTAAGTATAAGAAAGTCATGTGTTGGGCACATCAGATATTTTTACTTTGAAGTACGTTACTATCAACAAGGTATGAAAGAAAGTCGTCTTTTTTTTCTCAAAATTTATACCTACCGGAATTTCATAAAAAAAAATTTATATTTTTTTGATATCGATTTTTTTAGTCCCTGGTTAATGAGGTAAAAACCAATTTCGCAAAATTTTTATATCCCTCTTATTTTATAAGATACCGAATTTTTTATTAAATTTAGTATTGTTGAATAGGTTTTTGCAATAATAATTATGCTACCATTTTGAAAGCAAATGTCATCATGTGATATGTCGATGTAAAGGTAATTTTAAGTAGAATCTAATTCTTATGGAAAAAATATACAGGGTTGTTTAAAAAAATTTTGAATGTTAGTAGGTAGCCCTTCCGGTGAAACCGGAAGTGTCATCAGATTGTTGTAAACGTCAAAATGATTATTCGTTTCAACAATCAAACCATGCCAAATTTCAAATTAATACAGTTAAATGTAACAAAATGGTGGGGGTTGTAAAACGATTTCGTAGGCACCCGGTATACAAGAATATGAGCAAATTTTTGAAAAAGTGAAAAACCCGTTTCGAAGATATAAGTCACTTAAACCAATGGTGAACATAAACTAACTAAATTCCATTCTATTCCATTAAGAAAATAGCCTCAAAAAATGAATTAAAAAATTTACCAATTAGCGAACGTGTACCGATTTTTGATAAGCCACTGGTTACCAATTAATTAATGAAAGTACAAAAAGTGTACTTTTTATAAGAAAACTATTCATAAGGTATTATAATCAACTATAGAGATTGGTTCTTACAAAACACAATACGGCCGAACGACAAAAAACAAAGAAAAAATCAAATTTTCAGCAAAAATTCGGTATCTTATAAAAACAGGGATATCAAAATTTTGAGAAACAGGTTGTTTTCCCATTAAGTAAGGACTAAAAAAATCTACATCAAAAAATATAAAAAAAAATTTGTGGAATCACGGTATCTAGTTATAAAATTTGACAAAAAAAAGAAGACTTTCTTTCATACCCTGTAGATAGAAATGTACTTCAAAGTAAAAAAATCGGGTAACACTATCGTTTTCTCAATTAAATTATCTCTGAAATCCTGAAAACCGCATGTTGATATCTTTCCTATTTTTCAAAATATTTGACTTTAAATTCAACCTAAAAATTCGCTTGGTACATTTCAATTGGCCAGCAGTTTAGTTTCTTGAACTAAATAATAGTTTAATAAGTTCAAATATCCCCAATATAAAATTTAAAACATAAATTACACCTGTTATTTTCTTGAAAACTGTTATAGTAATTCATCTAACTTTGCATTGATGTATCTTCATAATTATTGAGCTTTTGTGAAAAGTTTATTAATAAAACTAAACTGCTGGCCAATTGAAACGTACCAAGCGAATTTTTAGGTTGAATTTAAAGTCAAATATTTTGAAAAGGAGAAAAGATATCAACATGACGTTTTCACGATTCAAGAGATAATTTTATTGCGAAAGCAATAGTGTGACCCGATTTTTTTACGTTGAAGTACGTTACTATCTACAGGGTATGAAAGAAAGTCGTCTTTTTCTTCTCAAACTTTATACCTACCGGAATTCCACAAAAAAAATTTTAATATTTTTTTGATGTCGATTTTTTTAGTCCCTGGTTAATGAGGAAAAATCCAATTTCTCAAAATTTTTATATCCCTCTTATTTTATAACGTACCGAATTTTTTATTAAATTAGATATTGTTGAACAGGTTTTTGCAATAATAATTATGCTGCCATTTTGAAAGCAAATGTCATTATGTGATATGTCGATAAAAAGTTAATTTTAAGTAGAATTTAATTCTTACGGAAAAAAATATACAGGGTTGTTTTAAAAAAATTTGAAAGTTAGTAGGTGGCCCTTCCGGTGAAACCGGAAGTGTCATCAGATTGTTTTAAACGTCAAAATGATTATTCCTTTCAACAATCACACCATGCCAAATTTCAAATTAATACAGTTAAATGTAACAAAATGGTGGGGGTTGTAAAACGATTTCGTAGCCACCCGGTATACACGAATATGAGCAAATTTTTGAAAAAGTGAAAAATCCGTTTCGAGGGTACAAGTCACTTAAACCAATGGTAAACATAAACTAACTAAATTCCATTCTATTCCATTAAGAAAATAGCCTCAAAAAATGAATTAAAAAATTTACCAATTAGCGAACGTGTACCGATTTTTGATAAGCCACTGGTTACCAATAAATTAATGAAAGTACAAAAAGTGTACTTTTTATAAGAAAGCCATTCATAAGGTATTATAATCAACTACAGAGATTGGTTCTTACAAAACACAATACGGCCGAACGACAAAAAACAAAAAAAATCAAATTTTCAGCAAAAATTCGGTACCTTATAAAACAAAAGAAATATCAAAATTTTAAGAAACAGGTTGGTTTCCCATTAAGTAAGGACTAATAAAATTTACATAAAAAAATATAAAATTTTTTTTGTGGAATCACTGTAGTTCTAAAATTTGACAAAAAAAAGAAGACTTTCTTTCATACCCTGTAGATAGTAATATACTTCAAAGTAAAAAAATCGGGTAACACTATCGTTTTCTCAATTAAATTATCTCTGAAATCCTGAAAACCGCATGTTGATATCTTTTCTATTTTTCAAAATATTTTACTTTAAATTCAACCTAAAAATTCGCTTAGTACGTTTCAATTGGCCAGCAGTTTATTTTGAGGCCGTGTATCTACCTTTTGATTCTCTTCCATATGTTACAAATCACCCTGTATAGTGAGCTTCTTATATTAATATCATTTTAAAGCTTATATCTGGCGATTTTAGTTTATTTTTAATTCAATAATAGGTTGCAGGCTGTTTCTTGAATAATTAAAAGAACAAAACGGTCATAATATGTCAAAGTGGTTCCAAAATTACTAAAATAATAATGCCGTACATATTAGGTTGTTTTTAAGGTATAAGTATAAGAAAATCAAAAGTCGGTACAAAACTAAATCAGTGTTCATTGTGCGGCACAATTTGTGCCAAACAAGAAAAATATCATATACACATCAAGAGAGGATCATTGTGTTAAGTAGCATGTTGTATAATTCTTGTAATCAATCACCTTTTCACATACGGTTCTTTCTTCTAAGTGATCGTGGTTCAATACTTATACAAAGTTTTTTTTTTGTGTATATAAGAAAAAATGCATACATCATCAATCAAACAGAAAGTGAGAACTTTGGCGGTGTTGTTTGAGGGGGTGGCGAATGAAGTGAACTTGCGGTTGCCGACTTTCATGTTCTTAATTAATGTGTTTGCTTTCTATATTCACCTATAAGGTTTCAAAAAGCAGTCTCGGGTTGACTCGTATACTCTGATCCACACTGATGAGCTAACTCAGGTCTCACAATCAGTTGAATGTAGAATGTAGCGTTTAGTTCTATTTTACTGATCTTAATAATTTGCAATTAATATCATTAGGAGTATTTACCTCTTTCCTGATTGATTTGCAAAGTCATTAGATGTTCTTGTCATTTATTTTAATATTCAAAATAATTTTATGAACTCACTAGTGAATTTGGTTTCGATTCATATAGTTAATATCTAAAATGATGTTTACTATACAGATTTAGGTACCATTAAGCAATCGCCAAATTAAAAACTATCGTTTAAACAGAATTATCAATAATAAAGATTGTTTATTCCCTTCAAAATTATTTTTTTCTATTTTGCGTCTCTAACAGAGTCATTATGAAACTCAAACAGGTTTCATAATAGCTTCATTGTGAACTCTGGCTTTTTATTTCTTCATAGTGGTAACATTGCTTGCCATTAATTTCCAATGACATGTGGGTAACGCAGCGTCAAAAGCTAAAGCCAAACTCACAAAATTATAGAAAAGAAACTAGTGAAATTTTGAACATTTTATTATTATTTCTTCGAAAGTAAATCATTTATAGCTAATTGTGCTCTTTTTCTTAGTTCAGGTGGTGTATTATTTGTACTTGCTTGTTACACATTTCAATAGAATGCCAAAAAAGCTTGTTGCTGGTTGTGAAGTAAAATCAGGAACATAGATACATATACAGGGTGGTCCGAACTTTACCTTCGATAATATGGAAATCCATAAAAAACCTTAAAAAACATCAGTTTTTTTAATAAACTTATATTGAAAACTCAACCGTTTCAGAAATACAGGGTGTTGAAGTTGCACATTTTTTTTTTAATAAATTTAATATCTCCTGAACCAAAGGGAATATATTGTTGAAATTTGGTGGGGTAGTATTTTCTTAATAAATACCATATTTAATCACCATAATTTGTTTTCCTACTTCAAGCAGTGGCGTAACCACGGGTGTGAGATTATTTGTTTTTAGAGGAAAAAAAGGTACGCCAATGATATAGTATATTTTTTCTACATTTCTGAAATCAGCAGTCGATTTATGAAAAAAAGTCTTCTTGTAGTTTTTTCGTAAAACTTATCATTTTACAGTATATTTTTAATTACATTTCAGTAGGTAATTTATTGCAGTAAGACAAGTACCAAGTATACAGGGTGGTTCGAATTGAACCTTCGATAATTTGGGAATCAATTGAAAATATTAAAATAATATCTATTTTCTATTTAACGTCTCTAACAGAGTCATTATGAAACTCAAACGGGGTATTATAAAGAATAAATATCTGATGTGTCCAGCGCATGACTTTCTTATACATTGCCAGGATACAGTTTTAATCTTTGGAAAATACTGGAGGGGTAGCCAATAATCACATGCAGTTGACATTTAATACGTTATTAATATAAAATCACATTTATTTATTTATTATTGTTGTTTTCGGTACCATAGAAACCAATAAAATACAAAAAAAAATAACGGTCCTTCTGGGATTCGAATCCGCGACCTTTTGTTTGTCAGCCAAGTCCCAACGTCACTAGTTTGTCCACGCTGTCGGATTCAACGCGCACTATAAGTATAAGTGTTTTAAGAATATCTCGTTTTTTGAAATTTTTTTGAAAGAATTTCAAAAAAAAGTTCAAACAAAATTTGTTCAAAATTTAATTCTAAATCAATGTTAAAGAATAAAAAAGTCTCGTAAATTGTTTATTTTTCAAGATAGGTATTCCTGAAAAACCTAAAAATGTCTTCACGTAAGTACCACTTGTGTTGGTGGCAGATGAAAAAGATTTAATGTGGCTCCCACAATTTTGTTCAAACTCTTAACTATGAAATTTGAATCAAATCCGATAAGTTGTGTTTGAGTTATCGTGGATACAGACACACAGACATCATGGTGAAAATGGTCAAAATGGATTCAGGGGCCCTTAAAACGTGTAAATCCATCAAAATATCGAAGTCGAAAGAAATCACAATTACTATACTTATTTCCTTATTACTTCGTATACAAAAGTAAAAACGTTAATGCAGAATATTCATTTTCTGGAAGATTCTCCGAATTATTAAAAAAATTTATTTGAAGTACTGGGATTCATTTGAATTTTCTCATATTGAAAATCGTTTCTTTACAAACTGTTATTACAACAGAGAAAAGTCTTCAATAACATCCAAATTTCTCTGAAGTATCTGAGCTTTGTCTTGGAATTCCATGATTTGAAATTATTCAAAAGTTCAAGTCCTAAACAAATAAAAAAAATTGAAATGGCAAAAATAAATTAGCAAACTTTAACATTTAAACCGTTTAATTCTGGAACGCAATAAGATAAAAGGTAAAAACATTCAAACTGAAAAGCAGAATTACATCAGCCTCGACTCCGATGGCGCGCGGTGGCCGTTTGAATACAGGGCGCATTTTCCTTCGCGCTTTGTCTTTAAAACTTTCTTTTAAAACATTTGATAGAATCTTTATTTAGGAATTAATGTATTTTCCGGTACGTTTAAGGGGCAATATGAGTGTTTCTATAATATCTGCTGCGGACCAGAACGGTGATGGCGACAAAGCTTGCAGAGTGCGACAGTAATATATAAGGTAAGGGGTTCTGTGTTGCAATAAAGCACTCTTGCGTCCTTTTTGGGTACACAAAGAAATTAAGAAGTAAGCTTTTCATGCTTGGCTGCCATCAAATCGCAGGCGACAACGCCACCAGGAAAACGTAATCGCTACTAGGAAATTTCTACATTCTCACTGACTTGAATGACTCAAAATGAAGGTATTTTCTGTTAAATGGACTGTTACTACAACGAAAAATATTCCTTAAGTGTGCCCCATTCGTATTATTGTTTATCTATATTTATATAGAGTATCCCATCGCTTGATTTCCCTTTAATCATTCAAATGAAAACGATTTTACATTGCAAGTTCTTTGAGCACAATGTTTTCATAATCATTTAAAGTTTTAGATGCGAATGTTTGACCGCAGATTATCGAAGTTACGTCCAAAACCACCGATTATGCATCTATCTAATAATTGGCCCCCAAACTCTAGTAATTTAGATTCAATTAAGTGAATATAATGTGATCACGTTCATTACAATTGCGCTCTGATTAAACACAGATTCAATGCCGCTTCGCCTACAAAGCTATCAGGTTCAGGTTATTGTAACATCTCTAAGAATAAAATGGTTGAATAATGACATCATTTCTTTTATTACGAGTACTTAACGTTTTTTTTTCGTGGGATGTCTCCACACAGTTGAACCTTTTGAAGTGAACCGCACGTTAGACAATATCGGATTTAAAACTTGAACGAGGACTCTTAATTTTGTAATAAACCCCAAAAGCAAAACTCTCTTTGTGATGGGCATTTAGTTTTTTACAACTTAGCTTTTTAATGCATGTGGATACTCTGTAGAGAAAAATATTCTTTCATATTTCCTTTTAGAAAGTTCATGGAGGTCTAATGAATATTTTATAACAATTTTTTTACTTCGTAATAATTCACCTGCAACGCTGCCGCAATATTGACAAAAATGTCAGATAGATCCACTGATTGAACACAATCACTGATCAAAGCAGTTTTTTTTATATTATAATTGAGCATTTTAGAACCAATTAGTTACGTTGTGGATGCTCTGACCATGGTAAAGTGTTAATAACCATTATTACTGAACTTCCTCGGTTAGTATGTGGCCATAGAATAACATCTAAGTTGTAATTTTATGTTATTAAACAACAATTTAAATCAATTTTTTTAGATTCTAAATCGTGTGGCACAAAAACAAAAACATCATTTAATGCAATTAGCTACGGAAAATAATGGCAGTGAGCTGATGGTTGAAATTAGGCACATATAGTAAGATTGGTGTAGGTACTATTCAATTAAGTTTTTTATGATTTAGAAAGTTAACTAATCAACTCTGCTCATATTTATGAAAATTTATTAATGCCCATCTAAAAATTCAGTAGTACTAGTATACAAGTGTTCCCGTTTTCAAACGCGAACATAGGGATTTAACATTATTGTGAATTCCTGCTCGCCAATTCGGCCTAGAGAAAAGATTTTGGTATCAGTGGAATGAGAAAATTATTGCGCACCGAATGACATCAAAAACTACATTATTTTCAACGATTTGTTGAAAAATATAAATTTAAATTTTTATTTTTAAATATGAGTTGCCATGGTTTTTGTTATTTGTTGACATCCTGAGCTAGATTACAATTTTTTATTTAAAAAACCATGACAACTCATATTTAAAATATAATTTTAAATTAATATTTTTTAATAAAAATCGATGAAAATAATGTAGTTTTTTATGTCATTCGATGTGCAATAATTTTCTCATTCCACTGGTACCAAAATCTTTTCTCTAGGCCGAATTGGCGAGCAGGAATTCACAATAATGTTAAAAACAATGTTAAATCCCTATGTTCGCGTTTGAAAACGGGCACACTGTGTAATAAATAGTATCATACTAACTCATATCTGTAGGTATATAAAATAGATAGAAATGGGATTCAATATCACAATGTGTCCCCCAAATAGGAACAACATCCCAATACAAAGACATAAATTAATACAAAATCTACTTAAACTAATTGCTCTGTTTTTCTTTAAGAATTTGTCTTAAATTACGTTTCGGGGAACGAGTTTCGTATTAAGTTAAACGGTCTTGTAACATCCTATTTGTTCAGTTTATAATTAGATTCTTTTTAAACCATGAATAAAATGGGAAAATAGAACTAAGGAAAATTCTAAATAATTTTGTCAGATCGGGAAATCAATAAACCTTTCCAAAGGGATATATGCTTTTTTATTACTATGATGTTGAAATTGAATAGTGTGATTATGTTAGTTTATGTTTGACTGATAGTTAAATTTGAAGAAAGACTTTCATTTAAATTTATAATTAAACTTTCAAATATAGAAATAGTCTTTCGTACATTACAATGAAGAAATTTATTTTTTATTATACTTATCTGAAAACACCTTGTTTTCATCTGTTTTTGCAATGACGTAAAGGTGACGTTTTCAGAACAGCGCACGGAAAACTTTTCCCGATCTCCTATTCTTTTTTCCTTGCACTAAATATGATAGAAACTAAAGCATCGCCGATAATAAACAAGTCGTTGCTATGGAAATGTTGATCGTGTTTGCCTACTATTCTTACGATGTATTATAATTACTTTGAAAATAAAATGTCCTAAAATTACTTCTAATCCTTTTTTTGGGTTGTTTTTAGATAAGTATAATAAAAAATATCGTTCATTACACGTCCAGAAATGGATTTTTCGTGCTTGCATGACTTCCCGTGTTCGGCTTCGCCTCCCACGAAATTTGTCACGCGCGCACGAAAAAATCCTTATTTCCAGACTGGTAATGAAATATACTATAACAAACACCATTTTTATACCTTTTATAGTAAAAAGATGAAAGGTACACATGCATCCTATATATTATACCTCGTTTT
This sequence comes from Pediacus dermestoides, assembly GCA_963942485.1. Classification (NCBI taxonomy): domain Eukaryota; kingdom Metazoa; phylum Arthropoda; class Insecta; order Coleoptera; family Cucujidae; genus Pediacus; species Pediacus dermestoides. Next base: position 23,450,369 of record OZ012626.1, on the reverse strand, counting down.
ATACCTATGCCCAAAACAGTTGAGCACAAATTCTATCTTTTATATTATATGTATTTGGAAATCCCTAGTGGTAAACTTAAAAGAAAGTTAACTTTTGTTACCAGTACCAATAATCCAGGAAAAATAGACTAACATGGAAAAAAATTGTTACAGGCTGAATTTTTGCATGACCTTAGTATTTTAGCCCTCAATAATGTGTGAATGTTCCCCATCGATTTGATGGCTGCTAATTGAGTTACTCGAGGTCAAAGGTCGCGACAAACAGTTTTTTGCAAATATTTCTAGAACGGCGACCTTTATTGACAAAAATATAGAGAGCTAATTTTAGGCTGTGGCAATTTGCTATAAAAACTTATTCAGAAGTTTTTTTGTAGGGGCAATCGTTCACGAGATATAGCGTTTCAAAAACTAAGAACGTAGAGGACTTACTTCACTACGAAGAATAACGACTTCATACATGTTTGGCCATTACATTGGCTACAAACTACAGAACAGTTCAATTCTGCTTTCCGCCGACATCCACAATTGGAATGGAGAAATTGATCCTCAGGACTGGGGATCGGTACTACAAAATAATATTTTAGAGCCAGTTACAACTCTGATGCTTTACTCAATACAGTATTTTGTAGTTCAAGAAAGGCTGTGGTTCCAGTTGTGGATGTCGGAAAGCAGGATTGAACTGTTCTGTAGTTTGTAGCCAATGTAATGGCGAAACATGTATGAACATGGAAAATTTTAATATTGATAACGAGGAGATCGATAACGACATCGATCCATCGTCTTTCCTCGTCCAAACTTTGGTGACGGAACAATCGCTCTCCGAAACTGAAGAAAGTTAATTACTGTATCATAAATGCCCAAATAAATGCAATAAATGCACAAATAAATAAAAAACGCCATAAATATACATATTGAATAATAATTCATTATCCAACATTATATCCTAAGATCAGTCGTTATTCTTCGTAGTGATTTAATTCCAATACGTTCTTGGTTTTTGAAACGCTATATCTCGTGAACGATTGCCCCTACAAAAAAACTTCTTAATAAGTTCTCGAGATTTTTGCAAAAAACTGTTTATCGCGACCTTTGACCTCGAGTAACTTAGTTAGCAGCCATCAAATCGATGGGGAACTTTCACACATTATTGAGGGCTATAATACTAAGGTGCATGCAAAAATTCAGCCTGTTACAATTTTTCCTGGACTACAATAAAATTTGAGAAAAAAGTAAAAAAAAATAAATTGTATATAAATTAATATTTTCATTGAGAGGCTAGGAAACGGTTTTGCCAATAATTGTAACTGCTGATTTTACTCATCAACTAAATTTAACGCAAGAAACCGCTCCTGAACTAATTGGCATTAATATTAATAAAATATAATTATTGACTAATACGGCTACTGTTTCAGTATTTTCCTAAGATCAGAATTAAATCCGTATCGTTTAAGAAAGTCGTGAATTGGACACATCAAACATTTACTCAAGGGTCAGTTTTTCGATAGTTATCCTTAACTAATAGTTAATTTTCTTGGTTAACATTGCATTAAAATAATCTAACGCCCGGTTTTTCCATTGAAGGTTAATTCATGCTATCAGGTTAACTAAGAGTTACATTTGAATAAACTTATTTCCAATGGAAGTCAACCTTGACTTTAGATAACTGCTGCCATTTTGTTTACTTCAGTTTCATTACATTTAATTAAAAATGGAATATATGAATATGTATTATTAATGCGTTCAGTGATAACGAGTTTCCCATACGAAAATAAAGGGTTGTCTGAAATAGGCCAAACCACTTTGACATATGGAACGAATTTTTTCAATGATTTCGACTCTCAATAAGAACTTTTGAAAATGTAGTAGAAAATATCTTTCTTTGTCTATGAGTATTAAAATTTTCTTTTAGTTTTTCCACACACTTTGCTTCTGGTGCCCACCTTTTTGCATATTATAATGCCTTGGAATTCTTTGAAAAAAAGAAACAAATAGCATATCTCTCAATTTTTTGTAAAATTGGTGGATCCCTTTAGTTTTCGTTTTCGAAGATATCTCATATTTTATTTTAGTCAAAAAAATCACGAAACATATTTTACCAGCGAAGATCACTGCCCAATAATTGACCTTTTCATTTATTCTACGCGCAAGCGCAGTCCCCACTTTTTTACGGACATTTCTTTAAGTGTGACGCGTTTAACGGATCACTCTTGCTCTCTTTCTCTAATACAAACTGTCCGCAAAAGATGGTGGAACGCATTAATAAATGAAAAGGTGTATTGTTTTCACGTCACTGTTACCACCTTCACATTATTTTTTAGTTAACTAGTAGTTAGGTAACAAAAAAACAAAAAAGTCATATTCAAAGTTAACTAATAGGTACTAGCTTAACCTTAAAGTTAACTTTATATTGCAAAAGCGGGTCTGGAAATTGACGTAGGCCCAGTTTTTCAATCGGTATATAACCATAACTATAAGTTAATAACCTTAGATACTATTATTATGAGAATGGTAACAAAGAAAATTAACTAATAGTTAAGGTTAACTATCTATTGAAAAACCGGCCCTTATTAATAGTTATAGGTTAACTATCGATTGAAAAACTGATCCTCAGTTAATTCATACCAATCGTGAAGTTGACGTTAATTGTTTATTAGACTCTCAACACGAGATTATATTTTATTCTTGCCGTTCCTGTACCTGTCCTCCTTGACATTTCGATTATCTTTGCATGGCAGATACATCACTGACGTGCAGTTTAAACACAGTAATTGCCACCGTTTCTGTCCGTCCATATTAAAATTGTAATTCTGTTCGTTCGTATGGTTGCCAAGAAACCAAAAGTAGACATGTTCTTTTTTTCGGTAATAATTTATGATGCTATGCTGATCATCAAGTTGTCAATTAGCGTCAATCGTGCCGAAAGATTGTTCGGTATTAGCTTTGGAATTGCGGCTGATGCCGCCTGGCAGGTATCGTCTCCTGCCCTTCACATCCAACATTAGCTAATCCATCTCGTTAACTATGTGAAAGGTGTGCAGTAGCAGCAGTATTTTACTCTATTCCAGCGACAATCAGCCAACGGCAAAACACACGAGTAGAGCACGCTTGGCTCTGTACCGTTCCCGTAGACAAATGGGGGCGCAGCTGGTGCAAGTGCGGGTGTCTAATAGGAGACCGGTTGAGAATTAGTCATGCCACGTGAGATCGATGGCGTTAATAGCACCCCCTTTAATCAAGCACAATACTATATACACACACTAGCACCTTTGTCTCACAATAGACAGGTAAACATGCAGGAATTGTACACCCACGTGCCTCCCTTGCCACCGCCACAACCCCAAACCCGAACGTTCAACTTTAAATCATTGTGTTATTTGACGTTGTATATGTATCCGGTGAAGGATTTCAAATTTGCCCGTATTCTCTTAGCAACCTCCGCCATTCCCACATAACACTCAAGTTTGTGTTTGGATATATAGTTACCTAACATATTAGATGGATATCTTGTTCCCATTCAATCTAAAACGATTAAGATGCCTACAACAGTAATGTAAAAAGGGATTTTTCATTTTGCTACCATATAATACTTGTATCGTATGTTTTGTTTATGAAAAACAACACTAAACATTAAACAATTTACTGAAAGTTACAGGAGCACCGTGGAATCTCTAGTGAGCATCATGAATAGATATGGGAATTTAGGTATTTTACTATTCCGTACACAAACTTTAAATCATTGTTGGAAGTTTATAGACGTGCTCCCTTGCAATATTTATTCATTTATCATGTAAACCAAACTGATTGGGATTGTTCCTATACACCTACAGGAGTATAAGTTTTTAGACGAATAAAATTTAGGTATAACTTTGGGTAATGTTTGACATTAAATTTATGTTCGAAGAGTTTTCTGTTTGAGTTATAGCAAATATTGGTACAGCTAATACTGAAAAATTGATTTTAAATTACACTGTCTGTATATTACTGAAGGAATCTACAGGTACCAGCATACCGTTTTACTTCTAATATATAGAGTCAAGATAATGTCTCTTATACGGAACAAATTCATTCCATCGTTTTGTCGTTGGGAAATAATTGATTTTGGTCCAGATTTTATACCTGGTTGGGTTGCGATAATTTAAATTCAAGAGGGAGCCGAAAATAATATGAGCTTGTAGGTGGCACCAAACGTAAATTGTGGGCTCCCTGCGGTTATATTGAAATATACATTGCAATTTCTGACAAAAACGGAAAATTGAAACTGTGTAACCGTGCTAAAATACAAATTACGTTGTAAACTTTTTTTTCAAAATGATGTATATAAAAGCAATGGGAATCCCGAATCAGCATTAGAAATTACAACGATCATAAAAATTGAAACTATTAAACCTTCAAATAGGCTCATTTCCGTTACACGTTGCTAGGCAGTAATGATAGAAATAGAATCAATTTTGCTGTAGATTTTAACAATAGAGTCATCCGGAAATTTCTGAAATACCTTTTTTATTCTTAATTGCAAAGATTAGGCTAAAAAAATAATAAAAACATTGAAAAAAGTTTTTTTTTGTTGCTCAATTTTAAATTATTTAATATTAAAAATCGTAAAAATTAATTTGCATTTAGAACAAGACGTGATCGGTTAGAGCGTTTGTGACGTCATTAGTCATGTTCTGTTCAGCTGACAATGTCGTTTGTGTACAAATTTTAGCATTGACTGACATTTCGACACTGCCTTATGATATCACGTAACATGGCGCGCTTTTCGGGGTGTTTGAAAAGTTCCTTTTTTTCAATTTGAAATTTTGGGGTCGGGATAAACTTTTGGAGTATAAAAAAATGTTTAGTATGTGTTTTTACCTCTAGATTACATTAAGCAGGTTTTCAAGCGTTTTCATTTTTGACCGGATGACTCTATTCTACTTTTTGTAATACAGTGTGATTTAAGATCAGAGTTCATATGTTCATTGTTTCTTCAGAGATACATGTTGCTTTTGTTTCTGGTAGTAGGTGGTATTAGATTTTGATTTTAGAATCATAGTGATGTTGAGGTACATAGACGAAATACTAGTTAACCAGCTGAAAGTAGGTATACTATAAAAACATTTTGATTTATTTGTAAAGCCTCATCTTTGAAAATTCAAGCTTATAAAATAGTAATTAAGTTCTACAACGTAACAATAAGTAAGTACAAACAAGTCTAATACTTATACAGGGTTGGGCATATGTGTGGCAACCTCTAATTTCTGAATAATAAACGATTTTATTATTATTATTACTCTTAAAAGAAATATTTGTAGTTTTCTTATTCTATTCAGTGACGTACATTGTTGTTAAAACATCTACCCCATTTTTTATTTAATTAATTATTATTTAATACTCTTTATTTTATTATTGAATTATTTTCTTTAATATTTAAAAAACCACAAGTCGCATACCCACCAAACCTTATATATAATGTACAAATTAGGTACTTCTGTCATTTATCTTAAAGTTATCGTTATCTTGTTCACATTCAAGATGCTAAGAAAACTATTGGATGTTATTTGTTAAGTCGTGGGCTGTAGTAATAAGTTACAAATTATAAATACTTACAAACTTTAGCAATTCTAATCAAACAAATGTTACAAGTTTCCTCTTAACACATTCTCTTACTTAAAAAACTTTTCAAACTCCGTTGTTCTTGAATGTATCGAGTTTACCTACCGCACGCCATGTACTAGAACTAGATGGTTAGGACAACTTCCAGTAGAATAGGTTTATTGTAATTGGTAGGTTCAGGATATATTTGCATAATATCAAAAAAGAGCATTTCAATTTTCTATATAATTGCCTTAAAGATTTAATTGAAGATTGTTAAGTTTAATCCAAAATGATTTTAAGGGCCACCACATTAGGCAGACGACGAACGCTCGGAGACCCACTGTTTGGTCACTATGTATAAATTCCACATAGATATAAATAATAAATATTATATCCTATATTTTCATATAGACCAATAATAATAAATTATAAATAAATAATAAGTATCCATTATTTTGCCACACACAAAATCGATCACCGACTGCCTGACTTGTAGAATAGCCCTAATAATAGTGTATATTTTGCAATTATTTTAATATCTAGTATTATAGTACAATATTTGTCGATCATCTAATGATAGGTACTAATATGTGGGATTAATAATCGGAACGCCAAATTAAATTAAATGTTCACTTACATTTAATTACACTAAAAACTTAATGACAAAAACGTACAATTAAAATCTCACCAACATCATTATCACTTTGTAACTGACGCACATAATTGAAGAAAATTTTCTTGACACCCTATATTTAAATCCTCGTTAAAATACCCTCGGGTGCATTTGTGTTGCAAAGACTAACGCATACTACTTGGGGGTATACTTATAAGTAGTTATAAACGTAGAAGCCTACATATTAATATTCGGCTTGATGATGACGAGAAGGCAGATTATTTTGTTTACGAATAAATAATTGTACCTACTTTAGTTAAATTACAATTGAAATGTTAATTTTTTGTTAATTAATCAAATCTATTTACGTCTCAGTTGTTACGTTTTCACAGACTATACACTAATTTAAAAATAATTTGAATCTTGCATCATCCTCACACAGGTAATAATTATTTATACATCAATAATACTAAACGTGTTTCTGCTATAAAATGGTAATGGATGGAAATGATGTTAGGGTAGATTTAGTATACCAAATCTATATTTATTATGCAAATAATTGACGGGAATTGCTGATTTGTAGATGGTACTTTTACATCTGTATTTTCTGCATTCGCATGTTGGCAAATTGTACAGTTATAATATTAAACCATTTCCAAATTGGATGATTGCATAGAACAGCAAGCACAGAAGAGTACTTAATTATATGTAGTAGAGGGAAATTGCGTTCGCAACTAAAATAATAAGATATTTCTTGTTTGCTTTTCTAAAATATTTTGCTTGTACTTACAGGTATGGAAAACAAACACAAAAAACCCACAGTGTTTGTTTAAATTAAACTGTCTCAGAATTTAATTTATTTCATCACACTTGACTGCCTCGTCGCGTAGCAGAATAAAAAAATCATGTCTTTACAAACACTGAACAATATCTTTTACAGTCTTAATGACGTGCCAAAAAGGGGAGTGCTTTGCTTTAAACAACTGGTGCATGTCCTGAATCAATACTTATATTTATCTTTGCGGTAAAGCAAATTACTGTCTAATATTAGTTGCTCCACTTCAAAAGAAATGAGGAAAACCATCCAGAGCGCAACCCTTTAGCTTTTAAAAGAATTATTTTAGCAGCTTGTTTCTATTTTTACCTTATAGCACACAAACGAGAAACTTAATGATCATTTTGTTTTATGTACATAATGTCTTTAAAAAGCTCAAGTTATAATTAAATTTTTCAAGTGTTTTTTGTATTTTCAATTACTAAAACATCTGCACCCACACTTGCTGTATTATTGCCAATCATTACTATTACAAAAATTCCACTTTCTTCCACTGAAACTAAAAATAAAAATGACTTCAAATTTTTTGTCTTGTTTTCTGTTTAGCCACAGCTGGCTTTGGGCTTGATCTTATATTAAACAGTACGTAAGCTTTCTGGAAAATTCAAACAAAACAAATTGGATAAACTTTTAATTAATGTGTAGAGAAACTTCAACTGTGTTTGCTAATTTCCAATAAGATAATTTAACTTTATAATATGGAATCGATTATTGGTTCTTTGTTTAGTTTTAATTTGAAAACATCTTTAGGTATAGCAGGGTGATGCGCGCGCGGGAAAACTTTTCAGTAGGAAACCTCAACTGTGTAAATATCAAAGTTGAGAAATTTGTGTAATGTTAGAGATTGATAAAGTAAATCTGGCTAAGTTATTTTTTTAATTTGCTGAAGTAATCCCAGATGGAAGACAAATCCTGATGGATTTGTAAGCGTCACGTAATTGATACAGGATGTTACAAAAACGAGTTTTGCTAATTTATTATTTTCATACGTATAATGTAAATATACAGTTTCCTAAACTAGATCGAAGTCGAGATTTTTCAAAAATCACGTCCATAAAAAATACACTAATAAAAATAATCACAAAACTAAAATTTATCAAAAGTAGACAATAGATCAAAATTTATAGGTATTTATTACTTCGTTTAGCATTTCTTCGTCAAATATTAATAATAAAAACAAAATATCAAAATCAAATTTTTTTTTTCAATTTTGTGATTATTTTTATTAGTGTAGTTTTTATGGACGTGACTTCTTCAAAACGATTTTACTCGAAAACGGTTCAAGATGCAAAGGTCGACTGAGACGACCTTTTTTGTGTAAAAATAAACCAAGTTTTTAATTTGATATAAAAAACTTAAAAATTATCCACACAAAAAATATGGGGCATAATTTACCCAGCACCCACCCTGTATGTGACGCCCCTGGCAAAATTTCTGAAAATTGGAAAAAGAAATATGTGGCAAATTATACAAGCTCCTCTTTGGGGCCCCCCCTCCCTTAGGAAGCATATTTCAACCTATGTTTATTAAAACTTTTTGCATTATTTTTGAACGTAGAATCAGCTGGTTCATTTTGGCAGGCTAATTTTGGGACACCCTGTATAATTAATCAATTTATCAATCGAAATGTAAATAAGTATTCTGGTATATTCCGTACCTACATAAAACAGTTGAAAACATTTATGTCGTGCCAATGATTCTAAAACAAATACAGCGTGATCAAGAATGACTGTATCTGTTGGTATTGAAAAAATAACTAGTGGGATTGGTACTATTGACGCAAACTACCGCAAGGGTTTTGGCGCGCACATCTTACTGTCAACTTTTGACAATCTTGACAATCTCAACATAACAATACACGAAAGGCTAATCGCAGCAAAGTATTCCATCAAATTCAAGGTCACGTGTAAGGGCAAGGGTTATTCCGGCATCATCTTATGGTACCGATTTATGCTATTATTTAAAGGAAAAAAAAACCTATACAAAACAACCTAACCTGGTCCGTGACTTATAATCGCTCCGAATAAATAAAGCATTTAATTAAAATAAAAAAAAGAAGGGAAATCTACGGAATCGAACCAGCACCGTGCGGATTACTAGGCAGATTCTCTACCCACTGCGCCACGGCGGCTTGTGCTAGAAGTGGTATTTGTTCTGGATAAGAAGAGTACACGGAATACTTTGCTGCTATTAGCTACTCCTAACAATACTTCATCATAATATAACCTTAGATTTTGTAAACTGACATTTTTAATTGTGACAATCAGGTTTGTAAATCATGCCACAAAAAAAATTCCTAATTTCGCAATTGTTTTAATATCAACAGAAACAGTCATTCCGGATTACGCTGTATTTTATAATGTACCGGATGTTTCACGAAAAGTGTGACAAGCCAGAAACATAGAAACTAAAAATATATTTGATCGGTAGTGATACCAACTTTGTTTAAATTGAAAGATGACATTTTTTAAGAATCGTATTGCCTGCATCCATACACCATAAGTTCAAGTTTGTACTGAAAATTCACCGATATTGTTTTTATTTTCAAACGGCATATAACATGGTGTTATATGACTGAATAGGCAAGGTATAAGTTTCATTTCTATGACAACACTCTTGAGCGGCGTATAAGTATTAGGTACTTATACTCCGGCGGTGTATAACTCAAACACATTATCTGCAAAAATGTATGATAGTTGCAAAATTACTTATTAAATTGATTGTCATATTACGATTAGAAAGATTCCATTTGAAAATAAAATAATGTATTTTATTCGGAGTATAAGCACTTTCATGTGACTCCGTATGGAGTTAATTCGTGTCGCTCCGCTCGGCGCTTATACTCCTAATAAAATAAATTTCCATTTTCTAAAAATTTCGATTTTTACTGTCGGTGTGTAGTGTAGGTACTTTATTATCAAACAACAACATATAGACCAAGCTTTTTTCCTCCTTTACCAATAAATTAATAAGAACCATGGAGGAATGTGACAGGAACACACACTCAGATATTTTGGAATTAACAAATTCTCTATAGCACTCTATAGCAGCCAAATTTTCGATTTATTTTGTTAACGAACGGTTAACATACATATAGCCGAATGCCAGCAAGCCTACTTCTAAGACTAAGACATTGCTCTCCGTCTCACGTAATCGTTGGGCTAGTTGGCATTAGTTACTCTGTATAATTTTCTAAAAAGTCTGCATTATTTGCAGAGCCTGACTTGTGCAACGGATGCCATTTTTCCGACGCACACTTTTAATTTTAGTCTGTTTATAATTAATTGAGTTGTGTTATTGTCAATCGGGAAGTTTTAATTAACTCCGTAACAAAGAGTGGAGGGTCCTCGGCCTTGACGGCGATGACGGCAACAGCAGCATGGGGTGTTTTTACTAAAACGTTAGAGTAAAGCGCAGTTAATTATGAGTTTTAATATCTGAAGGTTAGGTGTGTAAGCCGAACAATAAAACAAAAGGGGTATGACGATGTTGTGTTGTGTCGAGAGTCAATGGTCATATAAGAGCATTTAATAAAGTTAATTGTGAAGGTATTTTAATTAAGTGTAACTTTAATACCCACCATCTGTTGACCTGGTATAAAACTCAACTTATACACAGTTCCCTCCGTAATATAATATCTGCTTAAGCAGCTGGGATCATGTAATTAAAAGCACTTAGAAGACAATTTAAATAATAATTGTATTACATTTAGTGTTGCTAAATTTAGCTTGACAAATACACATTCCAGTTTTTACCGCACCTTCACCAGGAAAATGAACCGAAACTCTTTTGGGGGGTTGAATTTTAATGTGCAAACTAAAACCAATTCGCCAGTTATCAGATTTAAAAGTTTATTAAGTTGGACGCCACAGATGCCAACGGATTGCCTTCACTCCACACCCAACGATAAAAATAAAACTTGACAAACTTTTTTTACTTCAATTAGGTAGCGAGATCCAATATTGGGCATGTGGATAAGCAGCAAAATCAATTTTGTACTACAATCTTTTACATTAAACCCGAAAATTTACGGAAGTAGGATAAAGTTACATTCACAACCTCCAAATTAGTGAATAAAATTAAAATTCTACCGATAGAAAAATCTAAATATTTGTCTTTGTCAAAAAAAATGATTGGCCACATTAATTTTATTTATTAATTTGGAGGTTGCGAATCCAGCTTAGGGCCGGTTTTTCATTCAATAGTTAAAATTAACTAATAGTTCATTTTCTGGGTACCATGGTTGTAATAATAGTATCTAAGGAAATTAACTTATAATTAAGGACCAGTTTTTCAATCGACATTTATTTTTAACTAAAAGTGAATTTCCTTAGATACTATTCTTAAGACAATCTTAAACCAGAAAATTAACTATCGTTTAGGGGAACTATCAACTAATAGAAATATATGTATTGTTGTGTTTGGAACTTTTCAACTTTTAAATAAAAAGATGATCCCAAACACCAAATAGATGGAACCACAACGAAATACCAAGTAATTAATAAAGAATGTTCAAAATGAGGCTGTAGGTGTCAGGTTGGGTGGAAATCTGCTTGTTTCACGTTTAACTATGAATCACCCCTCAGGGCATCTGTCATTTTGACGCCGGGCTTGATGTGTATTTATCACTGATTTTCATCTCTCTGCTGCTTCATACATCTGTCTCTCCTTTTTGAATGCCATGCGCTTTCAAATTTATACCTATATGTATGTGTGTGTGCTATCCGTTATCCTGCTGCCGGGGTGTTAACCTGCTGCGTGCCGCTCCTGCTGCTCTAGTGGTAAACACAATCTCGCTATTTGAATGACAGTGAAATGGTTCATATTTACACACTCCTCATATATCTGTAGGATATTCGTCTTGCAAACGAACAACAACCAAAGTGAATATACAGACAAACAAAAAATTATGTTGGAATTTATGCGAATTGGTGATGGGGGTTGTATGATTGCTGTGTGCTGGCAAACGGCTGATAAATATTAATGTATGTGCGAGACGGGGCAAAAAATTATTAGTCATAACAATATGCAGGAAGTAGCACATTTGTCATAAATGGGGTGTGCAAGTCTAGCGTATAATTTAGGTTAAAATAGAAAAACTTAACAAGCTTAAGCTTATGGTTTGATGTAGGTACATTTATAGTTAAATTACTTAGTGGGGGAGGCAAGAGGTTCACAGTCGGTTCATGGGTGTGTAATTAAATAACAATGAAAGTCATTAGACCGTTTTTTATAGAATATTCAGGTTTTTACAATAATTTTCAAGTTAAGAATATGGTGACTGAAATTGAAATAAAATCTATATATGTCATTAACTCATTTTTTAAAAGGAATAATAGTATATTATTATACGAGTTTTATAAGACGCTATATTGTGGCACAAGTTGTTTGAAGTACGACGAGCGTAGCGAGGAGTGCTTCAAAGGAACGAGTGCCACAATAATGTCTTATAAAACAAGTGTAATATACTATTTTTTCTATTTTGCATCTATTTATACGTTAAATTTAAGAATATGTGCAAAATATAAATCTAGGAATATTTGGAATGATTTGACAATGGTTGGTAACACTAACCAAACCTAACCAAACAATAAAACAAGGTTAATTTGAAATTAGTTGTCAATTTTACTTCATAACCAGCAATAAGTTTTTTTGGCATTCTATTGAAATATGTAAACAAGCAAGTATAAGTAATACACCACCTGAACTAAGAAAAAGAGCCCAATTAACTACAGCGTGATCAAGAAGGACTGAATCAGTTGGTATTGAAAAAGTAACTAGTGGAATTGGTACTATTGACGCAAACAACCGTAAGGGCGTTGGCGCGCACATCTTACTGTCAACTTTTGACAATCTTGACAATCCCAACATAACAATACTTCACCCTAATATAACCTTAGATTTTGTAAACTGACATTTTTAATTGTGACAATCAGGTTTGCAAATCATACCACAAAAAAAATTCCTAATTTCGCAACTGTTATAATACCAACAAATTCAGTTATTCCTGATCACGATTTACTTTCGAAAAAATAATAATAAAATGTTAAAAATTTCACTATTTTCCGGACGAGGGGCCTCAGCGCCCCCCCCCCCCCCCAGAGGCGGGAGCCTCCGCAGAACCGGTTCCTACCCCATGTGCTCCAGGGGGGCCCTGAGGGGACCCCTCCTCGGTTTTTTTAGGGCCATGGAAGGTGACGTGGGTCAATCCCGCACGAGCCCTAAAGTTCATGGCCTTCGGGGACCTTAGGGAAGGCCCATCCACTCCCAGCACTAACCTTACCTTGAGGGGCTCGGCATGCCAGTCGTAGACCTTTCACACGAAATACAATATTTTCGATTACCACTTTCTAAAGAAGGCCGTTTTGTGACAGTTCCCATCCGTCAAGAGCATTATTTTTTTGCATACTGCGCAGAAATAAATATTTTTGTCGATCGTTTATTAAAGATCTAGTTAATGTAATAAAAGGAGTGTATTAATAACTCAGTTTAATGCATACATGCACATTAAAAACATTGTTGAGATTTGCTAGGTAACCAACAATATATTATATTATTGAAACATGCATTTGGAACTGACAGCTGCCGAAATTAATTAATTATGTCAGTGGTATTTTGACTTATTGCATATTATGTCAGAATTTGGATTTTTCCATGGAACAAAATTAGATTATTTTCATTCTAATAAAGAGCGATCGACAAAAAAATATTGTAATCAACATGAGTGTTAATCGGCGATTAATAATCTCGACTCATTAACGTTTCGATTATTAATCGCTCTTATTAACACTCTTGTTTATTAAAACTATTTTTGCATAGTGTGCAAAAAAGTAACACTTTTAGATGTATGTCACTGTCATATAACGGCCGTCTATAGGAAGTAAGTTCATAATTTTGAAATGATGTTATGGTTTTTAATCTCTTTAGGAGTGATAATCGAAAAAATTATGTATACAACTTGTATCTACAGCTTTTTTTGCACTTGTAAGAAATAAAAAACTCGCCTTTGGCTCAGTTTTTAAACTTTCTCACCGTGCAAAAAAATGTCGCTTTAGATACATGTTGTATAAATAACTATTTCGACATGTACGAGGATAGGCTGGAAGGTTATATTCAAAAGAAAAACGGTACGTTACTGTTAAAAAATATTTTTTCCTTATTTTTCGACATCTACATATACTATTATTAATGTAGAAAAATTTTTCTTGTAATTTTTAATGGGATACAAAGTCTTCGAATTAAACTCATTTACAAATAAATCATACCTACTGATCAATTATTTGTTAATTGAGAATCGTTTAACAAATTAGTTGGATATGAGAAATAACAAATAATATTTGTATTCATACCTTATAAAAACTGACAAACAGTCCACATTTTAGACAAAGACCATGTGAGACGCATAGCAGACCCCGGCATATGTCCGTCCTTGTCTAAAATGGGGACTAGTTACTAGTTCTTATGATGTGTTGTAAAATCGGAATTATTAAGTGTCGTATAATCCTATCAACAATTTTAACGCTCTGTACTTATTTGAAAAATCCAGCTTTTTGAAATGTATTAGTATGTGACAATTTATATTATTTTGCACTATTTGTGGAATTCTATAAGTTTTCCGATTAAAATTTGACCAACCCCGTATAACGATGAATATTTCAAAATCTCTTAAAGATAACAACGCTGTAAAACACATTAACTGTTCTATAAACTATAGTAATTATAATGTAATTTTCAGTTAACTGAAAACAGGTCGATAAAAACAATAAACTAGACGGTCAGGGTCAATCCTGTAAAATTAAATCTGGGAGGTCAATATGATATAAAATAAAAGGAACGAAGTTGTTGAACTTAGGAACGGTTGGAGAGCATAACAAAATTGAATATTAAATGAATATTTTCGACTTTACAAGTGCTCTACAAAAAGATTTTTGCAGCAAAAGTTATTTAAAAATGTGATTGTCTGTACTGTATAACAATTTAATTATACAGGGTGAAAATAGAGTCCCAACAAAAAAAAAATGTAAATTTTAACAAAATTGATTCAGCAAATTAATCGAATCAAAAGATAACATGCAATTGTATAGCATTTTAATTCGCACTTTTTGCAATACACATAAATCTGTCCTTGTGTCACTCATTATAAATGAATTTTACGACAAAAATGTGTTTAATTTTAGATTTTTGACCTACTACTCACTTACAAAAATCTCCCGGTATAACATCACATTTATTTATTCATTATTATTGTTTTCGGTACCATAGAAACCAGTAAATCACAAAAAAAATAATGATCCTTGTGGAATTCGAACCCGCGACCTTCCGTTTGGCAGCCAAGTCCCTTTAGTCACTAATATATCTAGACTGTCGGTCGGATTCAACGATCAACGCGCACTATAAGAAATATAAGTGTTTCAAGAATATCAAATAATTTTTTTGTCGGAATTTCAAAAAAATTGTTAAAAAAAAATTTGTTCAAAATTTAATTCTAAATCAATGTTAAAGAATAAAAAAATCTCATAAATTGTTTATTTTTCAAGATATACCTAGAAAACCTAAAAATGTCTTCAGGTAAGTGCCACTTGTGTTGGGGCTAGATGAAAAACATTTAATGCGACACCCGCAAAGTTGTTCAAACTCTTAAATATGAAATTTGAATCAAATCCGATAACTCGTTTTTGAGTTATGGTGGATACAGATAGACAAACAGACAGATAGATATCATTGCGAAAATGGTCAAAATGGATTCAGGGGCCCTCAAAACGTGTAAATACATCAAAATCTCGAAGTCGAAAAAAATCACGATTACTTTACTTTCTTGTTACTTAATCATTTTTGTCTCTATCCACCATAACTCAAAAACGAGTTATCGGATTTGATTCAAATTTCATATTTAAGAGTTTGAAGAAATTCGTGGGTGCCACATTAAATCTTTTTCATCTAGTACCAACACAAGTGGCACTTACCTGAAGACATGTTTAGGTTTTTTAGGAATATTGTGACGCACTTTTGTTGGGGTAGACGGTTATTCAAGGGGGAAGGGGGAACTCGGGCGCCAGATTTGTTTAAGTGGTTTACTCCACGTGACACCTCGGGTAGCTGCAGTGAAGACACGGTATTCTGATCTTCTTGACTGTGGAGGCGGCGAACTCCAATACAGGCTTTAATTGCTTGGAATTCGGAATAATGGAGTTTACCGGCTTGCAGGAGGTGACGTTATAATTAAGGGAAATAAAACGAACGGTTAAGTAGAAGGCAATTGAACAATCTATTCAAACGAAAAGAAAAGTTATAACATAAGAAAAGAAATTAACAACACACTCAGATTCAATGAATTATACGGGGGGGCGGGATGTCAACAAAATCGAGCAGAATTCTAGTCAAAGGGGGACGGGCGGAGCAGAGACGGCGGTTAATAAACAATTAACAACGGTTTTAAAGCGGACGGTAAGTCACACGGTTTGTCACAGGGCTCCGAACTCAGCAATCGAATCGTCAGACCACAGTGCCGGCATGATGATATTCCCCAAGTATATCTAAGGTACAGATGGCTCCTGGTGGATGGTCCGACGACCCGACACCTAAGAGAGTCAACGGATAGGAACGGAATCGGTGGCTTTTGGCGGATGGTCCGGAGACCCAGCATCTAAGAAAGGCAAGGGCAGATACTGACTCCTGGTGGATGGCCCGAGGACCCGACACCTAAGAGAGTCAACGGATAGGAACGGAATCGGTGGCTTTTGGTGGATGGTCCGAAGACGCGACACCCAAGATAGCCAAGGATAGGTACTGACTCCTGGTGGATGGCCCAAGGACCCGACACCAAAGAGAGTCAACGGATAGGAACGGAATCGGAAGTATGGGGTTGGTACAATATCACATGCAAACACGGCAGACCGGAAAATCCGACGGCAGAGATACGGCTTACCTTGGAGTCCCCAGGTTACTTACTTGTATGGCTACGGCAGGCTACGGCGATGGCACACAAAGACACTTCACAAGTGCACTACTTCCCGGATGGGGTTAGCTTAGCTGTCTGAGGGCTTATTCACCGATTGGCACGGACGGCTTAACTGCTTGGTTCGGGAGTTTGGGCTCCTTAAGAGGGGTTTTGGCTGCCCTCAAGCGGTGAGATATAACGGTAGCGACACCTATGGGAACTTGAACGACGTATTGTGTGTTACATTTGCGGTGCTGCCATCTACGGTAGATAAGATGAAGTTCGTAGGGTAGGGGCGCGGTTTGTGTAGAATTCTGTATTTCGGTAATTAACTATTCACAAAAATGACTTCGTTACAATATCTTGAAAAATAAACAATTTATGAGATTTTTTTATTCTTTAACATTGATTTAGAATCAAATTTTGAACAAATTTTTTTGAACTTTTTTTTGAAATTCCGTCAAGAATTTCAAAAAAACGCGATATTCTTAAAACACTTTTATTTCTCATAGTTCGCGTTGATCGTTGAATTCGACCGACAGTCTAGGTAGACTAGTGTCACATAGAGGCTTGGCTGCCAAATCGAAATTCCCGGGTTCGAATCCCGGAAGGACCATTATTTTTTTTGTTATTTACTGTTTTCTATGGTACCGAAAACAATAATAATGAATAAATAAATGTGATTTGATACCGGGTGATTTTTTTATATGAGTGGTAGGTCAAAAATCTAAAATATAACACATTTTTGTCGTAAAATTCGGTTATAATGAGTGCGACAGAGACTATTTGAAAATTGCTGGAAACCCTCAAAATTTAAACACGATTTTTACAAGAAATTTAAAGTAATTGTGGTACAATCCGTATAAGAAAGTCATGTGTTGGACACATCAGATATTTATTTAAAAGCTTAATGTATTTTATAAAGATTTTATAAATTAAAACGGATTCTTCCCCATGTCACTTACATAAGGCGTTTTCGGAAAGTCACTCGAGTTAACCGGATCACTTAAAAATGCGTTCGTTTATTAACCTGATAAAACTAATCCATGTTCGGAAATGTAGAGTATGTAACTCGATCCACGACTCCGGTTAACTTTTTGTAACCCGCTCTTGAAGCATGGTTACTTGTGAACCGCATGCGCATTCGCATTTTATAACAAAATTTGTTGACATAAAAACTGGCAGCTCGTCAGTTGTGCAAAGATGTTTATTTGTATGTTCGTTTATTGCCATGATCGAGTAGTTACCCCGGTTAACCTATCACGTGATTAGAAGTAATCGAGTTAGTAACCCAGAGTGACTTTCCGAAAACGCCTATATATGTAGTGATGTATTCTTTCAGTAGTTTCACCCACGGTCCCCAGGTGGCGTCCGCCCAATGTCAGATCCCAATAGCAAATGTTAAAGAAAATCCCATTATAAAGAAAAACTAATTGCAAATTAAATTATTATCAAGCACAATTTAAAATGACAAAATCAACAATAATACGTTTTAATTCATTCATTCATTTAAAAAAAATCAAAGTACCTTATCTGCCCTCGCGGATAAAGTGCTACTTTATCTAATATTTTGAGTTGATAAAAGCACACTTTGCTAAAGAAAAAATAAATTAACATTATATATTTGAAATCGACAGTAAAGAACTCCGAAATCAGCAGTAAAGTAAGTCATTATTGTACGATTTTTATATACGTTCGCTTGTTCTACTCCCATGTTTAAAATGCCATTTATTGCATATATTCCATGACGCTAAGTGATCTTTTAAACACACCTGTGGCTTTGTGCGTTTTAGGCTTGGGCCGTTTCGGGTGTTTTCGGCACGCTCGAAGTTTCATTAGTCACGGCTTGAATTTTGTTGACGTAAATCTGAATGCGAAACTGACATTTGTCAGTTTCAAGTCAAGTGAAACTCGTGAAACTCAAAAATTTTAGTATTTTTGTGGTGGTCGTAGAAAAAGTATAGTATGCAATTCGTTTTATAAACTTCTCTAGAAACTCGATTATCAAACACTCGCTCCGCTACTTTTCGTTCGTGCCTAATAAATCTCGTTACTAAAATGCCATTTATAAAACTTGTAGCATAATATACTATTAGTTTTTAGTTTTAAAACGAAATAATATCATCAAGAAAGTGAATAGGAAACTGTGTTATTTGTATTGCTTGTTTCCTGTTATTATTGTAAACAAAATGTATTTTTTCTACGACAACATCACAAAGTGTTCATTTCATAGTCGTAACCTGAATCAAAATCCACTAGATTATGTACTGAATTACTTAATTTCATTTTCGCCTTATCTCCATGGTAAGTTGCCATGGTGAAAAGGCGAATTGAAATATTTCGTGTCAGATTTTTGAACAGTGCTAAAATAAATGCGGTTTGTCACATCACAATGACATATAGTCTGTGACAATGACAGATTGATGAAATGTCATCAGTTTGTTTCTGTTAAAATTTTTGTTCGTTACAATTTTTTTAGATTATTTCTGATCATTGTCGTAGAAAAAGTATAGTATGGAACTCGCACAAAATAGCAAAATACCAACAGATTCAGTCATTCCTGATCACGCTGTACTATTATATTATTTTTCTATTTTGCGTCTCTAACAGAGTCATTATGAAACTCAAACGGGTTTCATAATAGCTTCATTATGAAGTCCGGCTTTTTATTTTTTCATAGTGGTAACATTGCTTGACATTAATTTCCAATGACATGTGGGTAACGCAGCGTCAAAAGCCAAAGCCAACCTCACAAAATTGTAGAAAAGAAAATAGTGAATTTTTGAACATTTTATTATTATTTCTTCGAAAGTAAAACATTTATAGCTAATTGGGTTCTTTTTCTTAGTTCAGGTGGTGTATTACTTATACTTGCTTGTTTACACATTTCAATAGAATGCCGAAAAAGCAACTCCTTTGAAGCACTCCTCGTTTCGCTCGTCGTACTTCAAACAACTTGTGCCACAATATAGTGTCTTATAAAACTCGTATAATAATATACTATTATTTTTCACCGACTACAATGTTCGAATTTTAATAGGAATTACACAAACCCACACAGCACAGATTTTCTGATTACTTTAAACGTTACAGGAATTCTCCACTAAATCCAAAAGCTGTTACTTTAAACAAACTTAAATTGCGTATTCACGTGCGAGTAAAACTTTACAGAGAGCTTTAGTGGAATCCTTTTGCTACTAGTGAATATAACAGACGTCGGAAATAAAAATAAAACATCTAGTTGCTGTATAGTTAATTATTTTCTCTACATCGGACCTCTTTGGTTCCTGAAAAACTCATGGAAATCGTCAGAAGAAAGAAAATTCTGCGGAAAAATTCAATATCAAAGAAACATAGTTTATTGCAGAAAATGCACGTTACAGTTTCGAATATTTAAGTAATACATATTTTTTATATTTGTTTTTACCTAGCTATCACCTTTATGGATGATATTCTCGGGGTATTTGATGGTTCGATGGTTGTATAAACCCTCGTCAATTTTTGGGGTGTTTC
Source organism: Pediacus dermestoides (assembly GCA_963942485.1). Classification (NCBI taxonomy): domain Eukaryota; kingdom Metazoa; phylum Arthropoda; class Insecta; order Coleoptera; family Cucujidae; genus Pediacus; species Pediacus dermestoides. The sequence goes on along the minus strand of OZ012626.1, from coordinate 23,429,894 downwards.
CATCATTTATGTAGGGGAAAGTGCCCTCTCTATTTATATGATTTTCCCCTGTCACTATTCATACATAAATCGAGGAAAGAATATGTCTGGCATTAGATTAGATGACTCTTACTTTGTTTTATGCGTCACGGATATGTGGGTACATATTTTTATGGTTTTGCCGGGGGATGATGGTGTTTAGTTGAAATAAATGCTGTTATTTCCGTTTGGAATGGCTCTTAAATGAAATTTTACAAACATTTAAGTAAATCGACTCAGATGACCGCATTATTAATGTAAATGGTTTATAATTTAATTGCAACTTTATTGAATACCACTGTTTAACATTTAAATACAATGACACTCTAGGGTAGGAACTTTTTCTCAATTTACCTATAGTCGAATAAGTTCTATTAATTCAACAAAGGTCTAAGGTGCCTGATTCACTTCCTTTTCTATTCTAATACAGAAACTGAAATGATAAATCTTTTTAGATAAGTTTTATACCTAAATCGCTTAATCGAAATTTAAGTGCACGCGGGTTACAATTTGTCAACTTTAATAAAGCTATTATACTTTGAGCTTATAAGCAAACAATCAATTCCAAACGAAATCCAATTGAAATGCGAAGTACATGCGGCCTTTGTTCCAATAATATTAGCATTTTTATTTAGATGGGTATACTTATTGCTTTTGGTATATGTATTTAATATTCTGTGTGTGGGTATGTGTATAGTTATAGTAGGTAGTAGATACTCAGCTACGTGGTTCTTGAAGAGGGATAAAATGAGTTCGGCATTCACCATTACTCTAGGATTTTAATCAAATTTCGTACTCAATATTGTAAATTAAAATGTGATTATTAGACATTAAATTTGATGCAACTAACGCCAATAAAATTGTCTGAAAAACATTTAAAGTTCTTTTTGGGAATCTCTTGAAAGAGAAACAATTTGTGAAAAACTTATATTATTAACAGGTTTATGAATTGAATTTCGGATATGTATATTTTATTTAAAATTTCTACAAAAAAATTCAAAATTGATTAAAAAAACTAAGACTACAGTTTTTACTCAATACGTGAAATATATACAATAATATCGCACGGATATGTAAAAATGTATACAAGTTGTGCAGAATTTGTAATCATACAAGTGCTACCAAGTTAGCAAGAAAAACCTTCGCACAGAGAAAGAGATATACGTATAGCAGCATGTGTGATGGACAGAGACTTTCAATTTGTTAGTATCGTGATTTATATAAAGTCTTAGTAGATTACATAACGAGGCTGTATTCCATTCCTGTCGAGAGAACTATAGTTTACCGAGAGGGGTAGTCTCGAGGTGAACTAGTTCTCAAGACACAGGAATGACAGGTAGGTACTTTTGCCTAGGTTCGTATACTATTTTTTCCAACATCAATTCATAATAAGCTTATTACTATGACGATTTGAAACATAGAATGTTCATCATTACTCATTAGTGAGAGAATATTTTGGAACTCACTTTATTACTATTATATTTATTATTGAAAACAATCTAACACAAAACACAACTAATTATAGCAACCACTACTTAATTACAAAAAACTGACAAATTTTGTTTGTCAATTGACATAACCATAAAATAATCTTACAATTTTAAATTAACGGGGATGTTGGATAAAATATGATATTAAATTCAAGTGGAATGCTTATTAGTCACTCAAGAAATTAGCCACTCACGCACTCGCCCTTCGGGCGTCGTGGCTAAACTTTTTCTTTTGTGACTAATATATCACATTCCACACTTATACATATAATACATTATAATAACTTTCATTTGTTAAATTTATGTCTTATAAATATACCTACACTTTTTTAACAAAAATTTTAATAATTTGTGCGCAACTACGACGCCACCGTGCAATGGTGACCCCGACCCCTATAGATACCTGCAATCTGATGTGCTTTCTAAGTTTTTATGTAGATGGAAGAATAAACAGTGGTCATATTTCGTCTTTTTTAACATAGATACTAATTTTCAATATACAATTTAGGGATTGAAACTATTCCCCTTTAAGTTTTCAAGGTAATTACATAATTATATTGAAGTGGAGTTTTTAATCTTGTTTTGGTAATTTTGACTCGGTCATCATTTCTATATTTATTTATTATTTTTATGTTTCAACCTGGACCTTCGCTATCGATGCCGAAAAACCATCATCTGATGCATTCGTAATCAGATTTTTTCTCAATATTTTATTATTTCATTACATTTTCCACGAACTTCTTTTCTGTCCTAAGAAACCAGACTTTATTTATTTCTTATTAGCGGTGATGAAAGACATTTGCTTTGAGGTAGAACACACCTTCTATTTTGAGGATCTTCTGATTAGTTCTTTTATGCTCAGTTTGATTTCTGGCAGTTTTTCTCTTCAATTGTAAGGATTTTTTCTTTTATATCAATTTTAATTAGGTACATTTATTTTTACTAAGACATACCTAACTTATAAACCATTTGCTTCTTCTATGTGTATTCGAAACGCACCCTTTCTTATAATGAATTTGTCTACACTTGAAAACAGCCTCATTAATATTCCATTTGTTAATTATTTTGTAAAGTCAACTGAGCCAGACAATAATTAATATCATCCATCTCTAAAACAAATCTAAATATACACACAGCGACACATCCCACTCATTCATCTTATTCCCAAAAGAACAACTAACATCGACAAATTGTATAATTTAATTCCTGACAAGGCGCCTGGTATTTTGTTTGCAAGCACTGAATCGACTGATACACTTGAGGGCTGTATTCAGGTGGAGGCGGTGACGCCGCTACTGAAATACCAGGTAGATATATATGTGCCAGAGAATGCCGCCTCCGATTCGTTATCACAACAGCTTTTACATCGTGTGTGGAAAGGAAACTGTGTGTATCTGTTTAAGTTATGGGCTGGTTCGACGACAGTGAATGTTTTTAGCGTTTTAGTAGGTGCTTTAGAAAGTATACTTTGTATTTTTGTCGGCGGGGAAAAATTACCCACATAGATAATACTGTTCTTGGGTGCTGCTACAGTTTGTCTTATTGTTTGGGAGATGCGGCCGTATTCAGAAATTACTTGTGCGTGTGGATCCTTTTAAGGGTCTTTCACAGCTGGTACAAATTGTAATATACTAATGTAGATGCGGATTGATTTGTATTGCATATGGAATCAAATTTTGTATCTGTATCGTAACGCATAATACTATATCATATTCTGAAGAGGCTTAAAATATAAAACAAAAATTTATATACAGGAAAGGTCGTCAACAACAACGATTACCTATGTAACAAAATGTGCAAAACTTTATATGACATCGAAATTATATAGTATATTATTTTATGAGGAGCTTAAGTGATGCTTTATGTGCAGATGCTGGTGTTTGACTGACGAACGAAGTGAGCAGCCGAAGCACATAAAGCGACTTAAGCTCCGAATAAAATATGATATTTTTTCTTCAAACGCAAACAATTCATTAAATTGTAAACTTATTAATTGAAATTTTAATAAATAAATTTTTACAATTATTTTGACTAATGACCAGCGGCGCTTAAGTAGTACTTAAGCGCCGGCTACAGATAAAGTAGAACTTTACCTGTCGCCGGCAGAAGAAAAAATATTTTATATTATTTACGGATAGATTTTTATACATATCATTTATATTAATGAACTTATAGAAATAGTAGTTTATGCAACAAGGTAGGAATCAATTCCTACCGTGTGGCATACTTTATTTTTTCTCATGCCTGTACGAAAATGGCCACTTCTTTTGCGTGAAACGCGCAAACAAATTAAAACAGCATAACAATGACATTTTGCTTGACACTGTGCGGTGAGCAAATCACCTTGAAAACCATAAACAAATACAAATAACTCCCGCATATCAGTCAGGGAATGGCTATCCAAGGGAGGAATGTTACCCCCACTCCTTATTTTCCACGACTACCCTAAAAAGGTGACTATGTATCCGCATTTCACGCAAATAAAGTGGCCATTTTCGTGTAGGTATGGGAAAAAGATAATTTTTGAAAGTAAAGTAGACCGCTCTGTCAAAACGATATCACTCATTTCTCATTTAATAGAAGACATTTTACTTTTTACAAGTCTAAAAAATGGAAAAACAGTTTGAAGAGTCGTTTAAAAAATTGGGTGTATCTATTGAAGTTATGCATGTCTACGAGTTATGTTTTTCGTTTTTTTTTAATATTTTGAAAATAGAGGCAAGTAGAAAATTGTTAATAACCTCAACAGTTTGATCTCTATACCTACTTGGTTGCGTTAATTCTGTACCTGGGAATAAAATATATACACACTTGTTAGATACTTATCAGATTTACTATACAGGGTTCGTCAAAACCCTGGCATTTTTCTATAAGTAAATTCGTTAGGTTAGGAAACAAAAAAATTTTTATAAGCAAAAGTTGGCAGAAATTTACTGCTCCATAACCTAAAATTATTTCTATTTATACAGGGTGTTTAATTACGACTGGACTTCGTTATTTTAAATAGAACACCCTGTATATTAATAGATTTTCAGATTCATGTAATTTTATATGAAAAAGTGTGAAGGTTTCATATTTTTAAAATGAACTGTTTTCGAGATATTTACAATTTAAAAATAAAATTCACAAAATTAGAGATTTCAAATAGCACGTTTATTTTAGTTATACTCGTACTTTGTAGTTTTTGAAAAGTTATTTCGAAGTTCTAAAAAGTAAGGTCTAGGGAATATTGTGATACAATAATCTGAAATTTATAGTAAACAGGCTGTATGCAATTAACGGTCAGTTTTCATTGAAAACTCTACTTTTTCAAATAGAACCCCTTGTATATTGCTGACGTAGGTTGTAGAGATTTAAATTCTCTACCTTTTTCATACTTAAACTTAATATTTTAGGAGATATTTCAAATAATTTATATCGTATGAGAAATTCTATTCTATTTTTTGAATTTAGAATGATATGGAAATAAAAAATGCTTTATTCTATCATTTTAAGGTTGTAGAGAACTATACCAGCACAGATGGTCTGTTAATGTATTGGGTGCAGTTTTGGGTCAACAAGTTATCTCTCCATTTTTTTTACGGTAGGTATTCTTAATAGGGAAACATATCAACGATTTCTACAAAATAATTTATTTAAATTATTGGAAAATACACCTCTAAGGTCCGGTATTTCAGTGTCAGTTTAAACCAAATTTGGGTAAACTTCAATTAGAATGTGAATTTTATCATTTTAAATTTGTACATTCTAAACGAAGTTTACCCAAATTTGGTTTAAACTGACACTGAAATACCGGACCTAAATATTCGTAGAATAATGTGGATACAGCGTGAAAAAGTGCCGGCTCATTATGCAAGGAACGTGCAAATCGTTTTTAACGAACATTTTCCAAATAAATGCATAGGGAAAGGAGGACCCACAAGTTGGCCGGCTAATTCCCCCCACCTTACACCTATAGATTTTTTTATGGGGCCATATTAAAGAACTAGTGTATCAGGAACCTCCAACAACTGCAAATAATATGAAAATAAGAATTACTACAGCCTTCAGGACGATAACCTCACAAGTGCTCCTAAATACGTAAAAGTCTTTCAAACGTCGAGTCGGTACGTGTTTTCAGGGGAACGGACATCACTTTGAACACTTGCTTCATTGACTTTCAGTTGTAGATTTTTTTATAGTGTTTAGTTTGGTTTCTTTGATTCTATTTATTGTATTTATTTAATTTTGTTATGATTTTATGAAATCTTTCTTGTTTCTGAAAATTGATGATTAATTAAGGTTTTCAATTTTGAGAGATAGATGATATGCGCAATGGCAACGGTCACTAGGGTGTCTTGTGACGTCAGGACGGACAGAGAACGTTGTTTTATTGAAAACCTCAATTGCAACCATCCAAATTTTTATTATTTTTCTTTTTTTATAATTTTAAACTAAGTATACTACAGCGATTAATATTTACTTTTGGCATAAATTAAGTACTTAAACTACCTTCTCAAGTCTGCTCAGCTCACTTGAGAAATGTCGGCATTTTCTCTTCTCTACCCTCTCCATTAAATAGAAAAACAGTATTGAAAATAACATTTTTGGCATTTTCTTCAGCAAATGGAGTATACTTCTCTACAACCTTAAAATGATAGAATGAAGCATTTTTTTATTTCCATGGCAATCTAAATTCAATAAATAGAATAGAATTTTTCATACATACTCTAAGATATCAACAGATTAAGATTAAGAAATATTTCATATACTTACGTATTTCTTCGTTTTACAAATTTTTCATGACATGTGGCCATTTGAAATTTAAAAATTGATAACCGCAGTTTCGAGTAGGTACTTCTGGAAGTGTTACTTGGTATCTAAGGTATCGAAGTTGAAAAAAAAAGCGCGGTTACACGATTAGGTACAATACTTTATTATTTTGTATAATATTGTAAAAAGGCAATAACCAAAATTGTCATGTTTTAGAATTACATGCATTTTAGGCTAGTGTTATCAATTTTTACAATTTACGAAAGCCATGCAAGGTCTTTAAAGACTTTAAAATTCGGAATTGCAAGATAATTTTTAAAAAATACAAACACAATATGAAATGGGACGCTAATATTCTTTTACTCATTTCTTGAAACAATGAAACAGATGTTTCGTCATGTAGACTGCGGGTTTCTTCAGAACAAGTCTGAAAAACCAAGCATTACCATACAAAATAAATTTACCCGACATTTACGTTTCCTGTTTGTAAATGGAATCGCTTTGGTTCATTAAATAAAAACTGTTACGAAAAGAAACTATTTACTTTCTATTGCGGAAAGAGGTGACTTAAGATACGTTAAAATGTACATAGACACACATCTTTTAAAACTAAAGTTGGTGACATTGAAAATTACACCAAAAATCAATACCTTACATAAAACTTATTTATTAAAATTGTAAATTGTAAATTATTTGGCCAGATATTCAACATTTGTGCTAGAATACCCATAGACAAATTGAAATCAATACACTTTTTATAAATAAATAATTCGATAATCACGTTGAGTGTATAATACCGCTAAATTCTATCAATTAAACATTGGGAAATCGGATTGTACGATAGTAAATATTAATAATTTCGTCCACTTAATACGTATGTAGTGGCTTTTCAATTAAATCGTAAAATTGAGAATAAAATTATAAACCCATAATATTAGTACTGAATAAAACACATTTTCGATAGATATCCAGTGAGTCCGTGAGTTATAATAATAGCTTAATAAATCTTTGTAAATACAAATTATTGTAGTATACCTTGAAACTTATAACAGCAATAAATGGCACTCCATTATAAATAAAAGCAAATAGTCTGACCTAAACTCAAATCATTTTATTGATTGTCATCCAAACTAAATTACCAAAAACCCATGAACATTTATTTACGTTGTAACTCTCAATTTCCCTCCATATTCAACCCCTCTAATTTAGGTAAATTCAATTCGAGACAAGACTTTCCATATCCGTACCTTTTTATAAATATTTTTTTGTTGAGAGAAACCAGGCCCACGGCAGATAAGATCAAAATTTAATAGCTTCCATATTAACTTTTCGGTCGTTAGCATAGAAATACATCAAACCAGCCGATATGCAATTTTAATATGATGTGTTGGGGACCACAAGGAACATTGTAGTAGCACGCTTGTAATCTCATTATTTCTATAATATCCTGATATTGCCATATAGAAGATGGCCGAGACGTGCATTTGGTGATGGTGGTGGTGTTTTATACCATATATATATATATATATATATATATATATATACATATTTCCATGTCAATAATAACATGTTACTCAAATCTGATATGTCAGCATCTTTGCTGAGCTGAGATTATATCTTAAGAATTTATTTCGATCGCTCAAAGGAAACGAATATATTAGATATCTACATGTGTGTGGATGGATGTCTGTGAACGAAACATCATGTTATATAATATGTTAGAAAAAGTATGTAATAATATTTAAGTTTGAAACATAGAGTGTATGAGTATGAGATTTCCACCAAAAAGAACTGCCTGCAATATTGTTATTAAAAAAGAACTAAACTAAACGTAAATTCAATCTTCTATATAAATGTTACATGTATACTAGACATATGAAAACTTTTTGATTTTACAATGCAAGATACACATTGAAAGGAGTTCTACACCAGTTAAGTATGTTATAACATATAAATAAATTTATAACTAAAGTTGGACGTAATTGGATATCTTTGAAATTTGATTATATTTACACTCTACGACGACGTGTATTATTGTGTAGTAAAGCGCGGAATTTTCTTTATAAACAAAAATTTGAATAAAAAACTCTCAAGTGTTTTTTACAAAAGCTTTTACATTCTGTTATTCTGTAATTTGTTTAGTTTCCATTTGCATTTGGTTTTCTATTGTGGAATCCGAGGTATACAGTGACATAGCAGGAATATTTTTAAGTAAGTATTATAATGAAGCTAAATAATATTTTCACCGATGTTTTATACTTCTACAACTTCTAGCCACTTAACTTTTCATCAATACCTACTTATGTCTAATATAAAATTACATTTTATTTACTTTGTGTCTCTAACAACAGAAAGCCTGAAAGCAGATAAGTGATTTTTATTTTCTATTGTAGTAAGGCGGTCGATGATGGTGCGTTCAATACATTTACTCGTATCACATCAGAATAGACATCTTTTTTAATACTTACAAGCGCTATATACTAAATTAAACGTTATATTGTATTTCAGGGAAAACACATTAAAATAACATTAACCATTTTTTTATCTGCGAAATCGTAAAGTAATAACCATTTAAAGTATGCCTATAAAACCACTATTTGAACTACCTACTTGTTAGTTACTATTGATTTCTATTTTTAGCTTGCATTCAAAAGTATATACAGGATGTTCAAAAAAAAGGGTAAAAACTTTTAAGGATGTGTAGTATGGGCCGAAACAAGTCAAAAAGTCTTAATAAACATAGGTCCGTAAATTTACGGTTACGGAAATATGAGCCATTTCATGTTTCTACTACTTTAGTTAAGAAGAGGAGGAAGGCCTGTTGCATGGCCTGCGAGGTCACCTGACTTACTCCATTCGGTTTTCCTCCTTTGGGTTATTTAAAAAATTTAGTGTATATCGTTCTTGTAAATAACCTGGACGAATTAAGACAGAGGGTTGATCTAGGCGTGTAAACAATTCGCCAAACGGCGGAAATTTTAGAAAAAATCCGGATTTTTTTAGAACGACGATGCACTGCTTGCACCGAAATGTAGGGAGGACACATGAATATTTTCTTTAAATTATTTTTAGGTAATTTAGTTATTTTGTCACAAAAGCTATTACAGATAAAAAACAATTAACTAAATTATTAGAAACATGGAATCGCCGCTAATATTTCCGTGACCGTAGATTTGCGGACCTATGTTTATTAAGTCTTTTCGACTTGTTTCGGCCCATACTACATACCCTTATAAACTTTTACCCTTTTTTTTGAACACCGTGTACAGGGTGGCTGAAAATCTAGAGTTCTTCAGGAATCTCGTTCATTTTAGAAGATATACATTAATTTGAGACGAAGTTGCCAAATTAGGTAACAAACAAAATCCCAAAAAGAAATCTAAGTAGTTTCTGAAATATCTGAAAGGTACCTACAGGTATTTCAAGAGTCCATTTTTACCGTTCTGTGAGATTTGGAGATAAGTAGTTAGTTTGTATATTTTCATTACAGAATTAATGACATAATATCCTGATCACAAGATACGTACATACAGGGTGTCTCAATTTCGATGGGAATGGGGGGTTTCACCCATTTCTGGACGAGATAGAAAAAAATGGTTTTCGCAATACTGTGCTCGATTTTTAAGAGAAGTCGATTGGTAAAAACCACATCTTGATATGTCTAACCGTGTTTTTTTTTGTTCTGCCATTGCAAACATCAATTGCGAACTATGTATATAAAAATATATTCAAATTTCAGCTTGGAGAAAACAAAAAAAAAACCCCACCTATTTTTTAACAACTTTCAGGTGATCTGCCACCCCCTTCGCCCCGACCTATCGATCTGCCATTTCTATAGGTTATATGTAAGTATAAAAAGAATCATTCAGCAAAAATTCAGCTTGGAGACAATCAGTTAACGCGGGTACCTGAGTTTGACAAGTTCAAGGGATGAACTACCCCCTTTCGCACCGCGTCAAACGAAGCAAAATTACACTTTCGTGATCAGTGCACCCCCCTTAATTATTAGAAAAGGGAAATATGCTGGAGAAAATAAATCGAAAAAAATTTCACCAGGCCTTGGACTAGTGGTTCTATGACTTCTATGGTAGATTGACTTGTAGCGTCCGTGGCGATGTAATTTGTCAGCTGATACCCAAACTTTCGTATCTAGGTATGCATCAAACAGGTTAAATAATAATCGTTGATAAAATTCTTATTGTCTGTTTAAATGCATTAAAATTAATTAGAAATAATTTAAGTAACATTAATTAATATTTTTATAATTATTTTATTTACACATTTCTCCAATGTCAAAACTTCTAACATAAATTATTTTCTACCAAAGTTTATATTTTCATAACAATACCGTTTTTACTTGGTACTTCTACCAGTTTGTCTACACAGATACACATATACCTTATGCACAATGTGAATATTCTACTAATCATATCAGGAATACCTACAGGAATATAGAATCACTACCTCCCTTTCACTATATTATTCAGATAGGTACAGATCGACGTAAAGGTTTGTCTCAGATTCAATTTCTTGTCTATATAATTAACACAAACGAGGAAATTCCTATTGAATATTGAGAACATTGTTCAAAATTACCTAAGCGCGATAAAATTTAAACTTTCGAATGAATTCAAATTTTTTTCTACATTGAGCGGTGATACATTAACAGTGTTTGATCATTACCGTTAATATTAATTAAATTGCCATTTGCTTTATCACTGTATACCGATATTATTAATTATCAATTGCAATGTGTGGATCAAAACAGAATATATGTATAATATTTGAATGAAAAAGCAAATGGAAATAATTAATCACAACTATATTTGGAACTAGAATTGTACTATACTCGTATGTGCCGTTTGATAATTAGTCCTCATCAGTAGACTAACAAGTTAGAAGTGATAGTGTGTTGTATAATTGTTTGGATTCGGTTACTATGTGGATTTTAATCCGGTTGTTAATTGCTTAGATGTTTATTTGCGTAGGGAGAGGAATTTTCATAATTGAAATTCATTGACTTCTTATCAAAGAAGTTCATGTTTTGAAGACTTTTTTCATGCACTGTCAAATTTAGTTAGATTCGTATCTTTTGTAAATTTTTATATAAATATGTTATTCCATTTTTTCAAAAATTGAATCAAATAATATGCTTGTACGTAATATCCTCACATTTTCTTAAAAAATAGTATGTAATCTCCAATAACTTTTTTAGATATCTAAATCTAGCCCAGTATTTAATCTATATTTTTTGTCTTATATGGGGGATATGTAGAACACTGTTATAGATAAAATAAATTAGCTCGATCCTATTTATCGCACAACTTGAAAAGTAGTATTTCTAATAGCCTGAAAATAGATATTTTCAATAAATGGATAATTTGAAATATGCATGAAAAGTTGCGTATAACAAAGATAATATGAATAGGGCCATGTTGGTTGGTAACTTCAGAGATAGGTAATATTAGAAACGTATGAATCCACCGCAGAACCAGAATTGAGCAAATTCCGAGGCAGGAGCTAATTTATCCTAAGTGGTCTTAGATTGGACAATGAAATATATGTAATAAATGCTAATATTTTATTATTTTTTATATTATATTTATAAATATATATTTTACTGTAGTAGTTGGTTGTTGCCACAAAAATATAATTTATGTTAGCGTTACATCAATAAATGCATCTACAATGCATATGGCTTGTTAGAATTTTTCAGCAGGTTAGCTAATGTATAAATAATTGTATACATGAAAATTGTCATATTATATGACAGACTCATATTGTTTAGAATTGATACGAGTATTATAAAGCCGAGTCTGTGCTTGACGTCATGAGGATGATGCGATCCGTCCTCTAGTAGTGATCCATAAAAAGTTTATAAAAAATTAAGATAAAGATATGTTTTCAATGCACCATCTCTAGTTCATTTTTTTTGTTTTTGAGGTGTGGCTTCTTCTAAGTCAAGATATCAAATATTTTGTAAGTGGCGTAGAGAAGACAAAATATTTGAGCTTGCTGGACATAGAATGTACTTGTTAGGTTTCGATGTTTTATCTATTTACATATATCTGTCGCAATGTTTTTATAGTCCCACTTTTCGAGGAATCTTATTTTCTTTCGTGACAACTAGTTAAAAATGCAACATGTTTTTCTTTTCAATTGACATCCATGGTAAAATATTAAAATTGGGTTTAATTCCATCGACATTATATTCAGTTGAAGCTCTGAAGAAAAATAGTGGCTAAATATCGAAACTTTAACTGAAAATGTGTTGATGAACATTTTTTTATGTTTCAGGATGTATGTTGGAATAGATAAACACCAAAGAAGCATTAAATCTCTATTAATAATATGATTTTCTAAATCTAAAAATAACCAATTTTGATTTGATGGTTAGAATTCGGGGTAGGCACGTCCTATTTACTTTAGATGTGCTACAAGTAACCGTTCGCTGATTTCTGCTTCGGTAACGAAAATTCCGAGGAAAAATTCCTTTCCGTTACGAGAAATGCACCGGACTAAACAGGACGCAGGACAGGACCTGCACACACACATAACACTTACAGCACCACCAGCAGGGTGTTTTGAGGTAGGTAGGTACGTAAGGTAGTGGGGTATTCGCGCGCACGCTTTGAACAATTTGAACTACTAGCAAGCTCAGTAACACGCGAGACTTGTTTGCTGCTGCAACTTGCTGCTCCTCCGGATCATATCCGGCGAATAATTCCGGACCCGCCCACTCCACTAACATATCAGTGAATAATACATGTGTACCCCAACAACTTTACAACTATATTACCATAAATTTTGGTGTTCACGAAGACCTATTTACATATCTGACAATATTTCCTGCTGTGTTTTAATTACGGTTTAACTTCTAATCTAACTCTGTTTTGGCGGAGCGAGCGCGCCCGCCTCCGGGCTAAACTTTCAGACATCCACCGGAATTTAATAAACTCAATTGTGACCAGGGTGCCAGTGCACACAGTGTTTGTTGCTTAATGTCATTATTGTGTGTCTAGTTATGTGTGAATGAAAAGAATATAGTGTGTGACTTAAAACATAATCTTGTTAGTTGTTTTGTGACACGATGGGGTTTATTTATTTCTTCTACTTTGGACTTATTGGAGTTTTCCCGCTTGTTCTTGCGCAAGGTAAAATCTTGTAGATTTACTTCTTAATAGTTCTTTTCGAACAACCCTCAACTTGCAATATTATTGGAGACCAGGAAAAACTTTGTTCCCATACAATCTTCTCTAAATACAATATCAGTTGCAGATTTTAAAGAAGAAATCGAGGAAGAAATTGATTACAAAATATAACATGATTTAGTTTTCTTTCTTTCTTTTCAATTTCCAGTCTTCGCATGCAAGATGCGGTTTAAAAGTCTTTGTTTTGTGGTAATACGAATGAAATTCATATATGCCAATATTGCAACATCTGCTTTAGACGACTGCAACTCTGAGAAAACTTTATAATATAAAATTGATGTATTTGGTAAACGTTTTAAATAATTCGGAACATAAACTACTAAAAATGAATACCAATATATACAAGTCAAAATATTAAGACCAATTTTATTTAAAAAGTATAATATTGTAATGATTTATTTTAATATTTAAATACTCAGTTACAATTATTCCGAATAAAGTTTTTCCGTGAATATTTTATGCAAAATTGTTTGGAATTTCATGTTTCGATGTAGCGACATTTGCATACAGCAATTTTATGAGGGTTGTTAAAACACATTTGTAAAATTTATGGATTTTGATAGTGTTAATTATTAAATTCTACTTTAGCAGCAATATGGTTTTTTATTGATCTTAATTGAAGCGCAAAAGTTTGTTAACTTCATTTCATGCATGATTCAGATTTTTTACAAAGACATGGGTTACATAAGATGTAAGATTCTATTGATGTGTATATTTTTGATTTTGAATAACTGTAATTGATGGTTAAATACTTTTACAACTTATCTCACAAAGTTGGTATTATAGACTTTGTCCGTACTTATCTAAAGAAGTTTCTACAGCAAAATAGACTAGGACTAGAAACTAGATACATATATCTAAATCTGAAGCAAAGATTTTGCATAAATTTAAAACTTGTTTAAATGTAATAAGAAGAATAATTTTCATTTCTAAACTTGAGAATCCTCTCATACTTTAAGTTTTTGATAAGCAAAAATGAGCCTAATCCCTAAATATAAATTCTACTAGTGGATACTATACGTACACTTTTGTTCACTGAAAAAGCATACAAGTCTTGAGAGCGATTTTTGAATTTTTTAGCTGCAAAAATTTGCCTTACGAGTACATCTGTTTCCATGTTTGCAAATTATGAATGAACACTTTGAAAATCTTGGATATGAACTGAACGGATATTACGATTGTTGTCTGACAGTGATATTAAAGTCAAGTTATCAAGTTACACAAAAAAGTGTATGCATTTTCAGTGAACAGAAGGCTACATACTATAATTTAACACAAAACTGGTACTCAACCAGATTTTCCTCAAAAACCGAGACAAAACCTTGTTTCTACCAAAAAATTTGAAAATAATTGTACCCGGTATTTTTATATATTTATCTGTTTTTTGTTAAATACCCAGATAGTCAGATAATCTTTATCTAGATCTTCTATCGATAAAAAAGATTTTTTATTTTATATATTGGATAATTGAGAACTTCCCAAAAATAATCTTGTGCCTTGTTAAGTAAACTTATAATTCTGTCATTATTGGATTATTGTCAATTTAAGCGTTTAAATTGGATACCTTATAATATATTAAAACAAAAAATAGTTTTTCGAGTAGGTACATTTTACTAAAATATTGATGATTTCTTTGCAATTTGGAAACATTTTTACGAACTATTCGAACCTAAGTACTTCTATTTTTTTTTAATATTATTGAATTTACTAGATGATGTAGTTTTTTAAAGACTCGAACTAATGATTAGTTCAAATACGATGATTGGAGATTGGCTATAAATAAAATGTTTGCAGAATTATTGAGGCATTGTCAAAAAATTGAAGATATTTCTTCGAGTATTTCTTAGATAAAGATATCATTTCATAAGCAAAGTTTAATAGGTTGAAATAATGATTACAAAATATTTTGTACTTCAAGATAGGTACATAAAAATTTGTAGAGAATTTCAAGTGTCCTGTTAAAAAAATCCAAAAACGGAAACTAGAAATATTATTTCATATATAGTTGTATAAACTAAATTAATTTATAATATTGTATGTAATTCGTTGGTGGTTCTAAAACTCTATGAAATTGTCACACTAAACGAAAGTTTGCATAGATTATTTTCTAATTTAGAACTAAAAATAATATAGAACTAAAAGAACTCGATGGTAAATTATTCGTTTTATAAAGTAATTCTTATTGATCTACTCAATAAGCCAATGAGAATATATTCATATCATGTAGGTACCTAGTTAATACTGCCAATCAATGAAATATATTGTTTATTGGTTTAAGAAATTAAGAATTTTTATTTGTATTCTAACAGTGTCAAAAATGTCCATCCGAAATTATTATTATGTGGCTTGAAATGCAACAGTTGGCAAGTTTGTTATTTTTTCACAAACTCGCGGTGTCATATACTTAATAATAGTTTTTTCCGGATATTTTGCTTGGATTAACTAGTAAGCAATATCGAGCTCGCGTGTTTGACATGGTAGTAAAATAGCCTTCATCCCTGGAAAATGAAAAGATTAAGAAATGAAGGAACTGTAATTCAATCATGAAGAGTAGAATAAATCTGAATAGATTTAATTTAGTTATTTAATTAGTATTAACTGGAGTAGGTATTAGTTTCTAGAACAATAAATTAAAAAATAACATTTCAGAATTAGTTCGAGAATTAGTTTAGTCTTTAGATTCCAAGGATAAATATTTTTTATAGATACACTATAGCTTTCAAATTGTACTTATCGAATACGTTTTTTTGGCGAAAATTGAAATATATTTCACAACTGCATATTTATATTTTTCTTATTTTTTGTGAAATATAGAAAACACGAGCATAATACAGATGACAGGTAATATAATCTGCTGAAATCGCATTAAAGTTAAAAAGGTAACATTTATTGTCAACGAAGCACAATATTTATGACAGAACAAAATTTGCTTGTGCTTTAAGTAAAAAATTTAATTCCAAAGTGAGATTGGAAATTTTTCTCCTGCGGCGGCATACACAGACTGTTCCCGGCTGTAGGGCGGCGCTGCTCCTGCCACACCACTGCGGAGCTGTTGGTTGGGCTGGTTCTCTCTGAGAATACACACAGAATCTCACAAACTTCCTTCCCGTTCGTGTCGTTAATGATGTATGAGGTTGGATATTTTTCAAAGGAGTAGAATGTAAAGAGTTTTCTTCGGGCTTTAGTAAATCATATGGCTTTCTGAACAGAAGCTCAAAGATTAAAATCTTGTTCTATACCTCTCTCTGCTTCACTTTGCTCTAGTTGAATATCGCCCAAACCAGCCCTCAAGATGGATAACTTGATTTCATGCCATTCCTCTAATATTCCTTTTATCATTCATATTATGCGGTGTGTAATCAGCGTGTTTTCCATTAAAAAGGGCTTTAATCACATTAATCTCAATTTCAGATCGCACAAAACAACTCATTGGGTTACTACAAGCACCCCCGCCTTTTACCTCCACAATACATCTGTGTTTTTGTTCTGTCTTTAATTCGTTTGAGCCGACAATATTTTGAACTTCTGAAAGTTTCGGTTGTGAAAAAACCAAATAATTGTAATCTATCGTGGTAACCACTTGTTAATGTTGTTGTTTAAACAGTCCTTCATTGAGCTGGAGAACTGCAATTTAGTTTTCCGTTTCACGTTTGTCACCAAACAAATATCTTTGATCAACGAACAATGGTTTCATTGTTTCCAAACACACGATTCACAGCCAAAATTGAATTGACATCGAGTCTATGAGGGAAAAGGTTCCATTTATCTGTGTATAAGTTCTGTTCAATTTAAAACAGTTTTTCTTCTGACTCGTAACGCGATATAACTACTTGTAAATATGGTAAAATAACTTAAAATGTTTATGCTATAAACTTTGATAATAAATCTGTGGATGATACGTGGATGCAATTTGAGTTTAATGCAGAAAACGTACTGAAATATTTATAGTTGTTTTTATAGTAAAAGCTCCGTTCACATATTTTCCTACACAGTGCATTTTATAGAGAATATAAGTTTTCATAAAATTTATATGCGCGCGCGCCACTTCAGCAAAAGTCGAGCTACAAAGTAGCAACCCCTGCTGACTTGGGGGTTTGCATGGGCTCTAGGACTAGAAGATATATAGATGTCCTGATAACACGTCTGTGTGTGAGTGTGTAATGGTAAATTATATGTTGTTGAAGGAGATATCATCAGTACAAAATATGGTGAACGATACGTTAGTGTCAGAAAATTTTATGTTGAAAATAGTCCAAAGGCATTTAGAACAAAGATGTATTTTTCAAATGCTGTCACAAATTTAAGTAAAGTTAACACGTCAATCCATCAACTTCACTTCGAACATGTTTCCTGGATCACTTTGACGCGGTCTAAAAAGAAGAGTGCAATGACATGGCCAATTTGCTCTTATAAAATCTCCACTTGACTGTCAATGTTTTTTCACAACCCCCAAAATCTATTGAAAACTAGGCTAAGTATGTTATTTCAAACATAACAAGAAAATTATTTCATGGAAATTCAGTCTTGCCATAAAATATTTAAGGGTTATTGATGTATGAACAAATAATTATTTTGCTTTTAACAGTTTGGTCAGTTAAATTGTTTGTGTGTTAATATTAATAATATTCAACTGTATGTTCTTTCCGGTACTACTTCCCGATAATATTATAAATTATACATTATAACTGTTTTCAAAAACACCCCGTTACTTTAATAATGTATGCAATAATTTATTATTAATAGGTGACCGTTAAAAGTCCTTTACAGCGATAGAAAATTATTCCTACTTGTCCTGAAGCATTCTCAAAAGCTTTTTATTTGTAATACTGTGGTATACTGAATGTTTTTTTTGTAATTTGAGTTTCTCAGGTAATGTAATTTCCGAAAACCTAATTTTCCAAAAGTGAGACTCAAGATGCTCGAGGTTTTTGCCCATAAAGTATGGATATAACTTGAAATTTTGTGAAATCACAATTTCACTTCTATCTGTAACTACCTACCTTTAAAAAAATCCTAGGATATCCTGAAAAAAGATAAATGTTTAATGTATAATAAAGATATGTGTTTAGTGATTTAAAAGAACATGTACCTAATGTATGAATTCATATTATAATTTTTGTTTTTAATTCCTATATATTACTATATAGAGTAATGTGTCTAAAGTATTTTTTGGAAATGGAACGAATACTCACTTCAAAAGCTCAAAATTTAATTAATAGGACCACTAATTTCCAAATAATTTCCAATTTCACACGTCAATATGATTAGTTCATAGGTTAATAAGTAATTTTGTTTGTTCCCCAAATACTCACATTCTCATGTCAATACACACACAAGCAGTATGTATGATTCTGATCAAACAATAGAGAGCAAATTTGTAGAATTGATATCGTGCCAGTTAATAGTAATTACATTGATTTTTATGCAAATTCACTCTTTGCGTGAATCTAACAATCGTAATTTGATTTATTTAACCCATTGTTCAACAATTCATATTTGCCTGATGCGAGAATTATTATACGATCTTGAGCATCATTCTTTTCAAATATATATATCCGCCGTCTGAAATATAATATAATACTTAAAATATTACTGGCATCTGTGTGGATGCGCGCACACTTGAGTTTATTGTCTGAATGAAATCCAATCTCTGTGATGGTTGGAAATTACGGAATATAATCCCAATTTTAGAATCTTTGTTATAAGACTTTAATATTAATTATATCCTTAGGTATATCGGATTACAATAGATGACTATTATGAAATCACTGCGTATTGAAGAAATAAATATACGAAAGTGCTTTTTCAGGTATATTATTAATTACCCATATGAATTATTCATTTTATTATATGGAGTTGATTTATCACACATTTGAATTATTTAGTAATGAAATTTTGGGTGAAACAAAGCGCGCTCTGCAATGTCCGTTTCTGCTTCGTGTTTTACCCAAAAAGAAATATAATTCCTTTTTACAATTTCCTTTCAAGATTCTTAAGACCACTACAATAATAAATCCAATTTCATGCCAATCAGAAGTTTTCTAATAATTTTCTACTTTGCTGAAGTCGGGGATAGCCGGATAGCCAAAAGCACTCGACAAACAACAGATCAATATCCTTCAATAAACCGGAGCCAAAAACTCTTAATTTTAAAACTATTATAACACAAACACTCCATTCTTATTGAAAATAAGAAGTTTGTTGGTTAGTTTCTTTTGGATATTTCGTGGAAAGAATTAATAAGGCATGAACACAACATTATTTTTGTTGGAATTTTTGTAATTTACTTTTAATTAAATTTGTTTCGACTGCCTTACAAAAGTGTTCACCTCGGTGTTCACTTTTCGAGAATTGAAAGTTGGTTAGAAAATAGTTTTTTCTGATTCTATGAAATAATTGGGTATTTTTTCAATAAAAATGTAAATAAAGAATTTTTTATTCTTTAAAAGAAACGATGTTTTATCTAAAATTATTACATTATCACAACAATAAAACACCCGAAAAAGCAAAAATAATCATAGAATTGAAACGAGATTATAAGATTTCTTTTTATTCGAGTAGGTACTGTTTGGAACTATGTAATTTTGATATAGCTGTCTAAGTTTTTTTGTAAGATCTTTGCCTATTCACTTTATAACCATTCTGCGTGGTTTGTTTAAAATTTGATATAGGGAACTATGAATTTTTTTTTTGACTGACGCAAAATGTTCATGGAACATTTCTTATTGTATATCGTGCTTTCTTGTTCGGGTTTTCACCAACTTCTAATTGCAATTTTTTGTGTTATACAAATTTTTCTGGTGTCCTTGAGAGCAAATATTGTATGTGTGTTAGAACATTGGCTGGTGTAGAGGCACGCAAAATGGTCACGGCCAATATAGAATAATAATCACGCAACTTGTGGCGAGGCGTCGCGACGCAATCCAACACAAAACAGAGTTGCCAGGCGTTGAAATCAGCTAAGTGAATAATACAATTGCTGGCAGTAGTGTTGTAAGTTACCTAAGTAGACTCATAATCTCTATCTGAATTATTCTTGCCAGTATTACAACCAATTTGCATTTATGATATTTAATGTTTTTATTGTTCATTTTGCATCGTAAATTGACTATGCAAATTGTTTATGTTAAGAACGGAATTGTTCTCCCGTACACTCTGGTAATACCCTTTTTATGCATCTACTTAAATTTCCATTTTATTTAGTTTTAAATTTTAAATTCATATATACCTACTTTAGTGTTTTGTGTAAGTTTTTATCACATATTCGTTGGGGGTGCTTTTCTTTGGGCTAATTACATAATTGTTCATATTTTTGTTGTATAAAAGTAAGTTATATCGTAATGTATTCAAATGCCTTGAAAAAATTAACGATCATAAAAATATAACTGAACTGTTGCATGGTACATTGCGTTTTTTAATCAATTTATCGATCTACACTGGCCATAATATGCAACACGCAAAAATTTACTGGTGCTGCAATATTTTCTGAAACCAAAACAGTGCGTTTATGTCGAAGTTTAAGTTCAAAATTAAGAACATAAACCTACAGTTGAATAATTGGTGAATGCGCCGGGAGTACGGAAATAACTAAAACAATATTGATTCTGCTTTAGTTTATTTATCATAATTACTTTTAGGACAACGCTCTATTCATAATTTATAATATTGACCATACACTTAGGGATATTGTACACATAAAATGTAATATGAAACAATTTTCCCTATGAAATAATATAATATAATTCGCTTTTCTGATAATTGTAATTACCAACAAAAAATGTTATTAAAACAACATTTAGATTGCGTGAATATAGCACACGTTCCTTAACCCAATGCTTAAAATGAGTTTTTTCTAGAGGGTTCAAGGATTTTATTTGTAACTCGTGTCTCAAATGCTAAACTAGATTGCGGTCAGACAGGAACCGAACTACTCCCCGAAAAGCTTATCTAAAAGGACGTTGTCGTCATGCATATTTGATTTACATAAACGATTTTTCATTTTGGTAGGTAATATTGGGAAAACAAAGAAATTATTAATAAATACTCACATTACCTATATTCATGACATGTTCAACTAAGTTTTATCCATTTTAATTACATTACGAATTCTATAAAATAAAATTTAGCTTGTCAAATATTTTTTCTGCCTTAACAAGACAATTTTCAGATTAAATTCTTAAGTGAAATCGACACGAATTTTTAAGTAATTCAATTCTACTTAACGAGTTCATCAGTCAAAATATTACTTAGCACTTTGAAAGCACAAACACTGTCGCAGATTGTGCAAAAGGGTATAAAATTTAGGCCGGGGGTGGGTTGGTGGTAGCGTCGGCGGCAACAGCGGCAGTCACATCAACAACGCGCGGAGTGAGGTTCGATGAATATGCCCTACGGGCGTTCCTGTCAGGGATGAGCCACTTGCCGTCACATTTGCCATTCAAACGGGAACTTATACTGCCGACGCTCTTTTCATTCTCGCCACCGCCACCACCGCCGCTTATAAGTTCATGTGGCCTCAGGCACAGCCTACACACACTATAGTCCAAATTTGCCAGGCAATATGAACGCACACAAATATACTCATCGATTTGGTTTGTGCCGTTCAAATCGAAATTCAGGATGCGATATTTCACATTTTTCAATACACATGTGTCCGATTTTGGGCGGAAGTGAATTTTATTGTAGAGTTTTAAATTATTTTGGGTTGAAAAAGTGTAAAAAATCAGGTCGTAACACATACAATTCAAATTTCAAAACTTCTAAAAGAAGATTAGCAGGATTATATTCAGTAATTTTTAATGATTCAGTTCTATCTTTGAGTATTAAGAGTATTATCAAAGTTCTAAAGTCTATTAGAACAAAATGCAATTTATTAACTTCGGTTAATCAATATACAATTTTTGGGGGCCTTCGTTTACATCAAATTTTATCAGTAATTTATATAATTTACACTACAAAAATATATTTCAATATCGTTTTGTATTTGTTGAAGTATCTTTTGTTACCGTCAATTCTCTAATCAAAATAAAAGTCTGCTGTAGTTAAAGGAGGTTTAGACTTTGATGGTGTCTTATGTATCGAAAATGAAAACGACCAGTTCTAAAATGGCATTTAAACTAAAGACTACTTTTACTTGATTATGAAACTAGTCCTTAATAAATCAACAACGCTTTTTAAAAAAATACAAACCAAAAATGCAATTTAAAACCCTATGTTAAGTATAAACAAATGCACATAGGACGGTATAAAAATAATTTTCTTATTTACCTCTATACCGATTTCAGAATGACTACTAGCCGAATACTAAGACAAGGACAGAGACCAGAGCATGGTGTACGACCATGCGTTGCTCTCCGTCTCACGCAATCGTCGAGCTAGTTGGCAGTAGTTATACGATATATATCTATCACAAGTTGTTTGAAGCTCTTATAAAGCGTCTTATAAAACTCGTATAATAATATACTATTATGGTACAGTAAGAAAATTTTAAATTGCATATTATTCACTGTTTTAGAGTTTTGTAGGACAACGTAATATACCTAAATCTTTAGACTAATTTATACAGTAAATAAAGAAATTTCACTGAAATTGTTTATTTTTCAGCTTATAGTTGGTTCAAATATCTGAATTTCTAATTTTGCTTTTACAAAAATACCATTTGTCACACTTTCTTACACAACCTGTATTTATTTAATTATCCGCGACAGTAACAGTAAATATTTGTTTTTTTTTTCATTTTTCATATAGTTGAAATGATGTAAATCAATGTTGGACCGTGCACACCTAGAAAAATATGTTACATCCAACCAGGATTACATTAATGTGTCCTTAGAGTGTTATTACTATCCTCTCCTTGCGGCAGGCAAGCATATGGGGTGCAGTGCTCCATCCTCTCTATACCTGACCGGTATGGAACTTATGGAAGTGGATTTAAACCGGAACAGTGCAGAGCGGAGAGAGCATTGGTGAATTTACGATCTGCTAGGCTTACTCTTCGAATTTATCCATCCCTTAGCGGGGTTTTCTCCTGCTTACTTGCTCGATCTCAAACCCCCCTTCCAGCTTAATCTTGATTATTACTCAGAATGCCCATATTTTTTGTGTTCTCCGTGATAAGATATGACTATTATCATGTTGCTGTAAGACAGTAATCTACTGAGCGGCTGCTACTGCTGCTGTAGTTTGGCAAACAAACTTTATATTCTGCAATGTCGGCGGGAGCGCGCACGCCGACACAAGGAAATTTAGATGAGTTCCTACTATAGCACATTTTGCAATTTCTGGAACATTTTTATTATACTTTGAGCGTACCGGAAAATGTTACAACATATCGTAAAAAATCTAATTTGTAGCATTGTTTTTTTGCACCAACAAAAAAAAACATGACACACCAAGCAGTTTACGTTGTAATAAAGTGAGAAGACAATGTATTTGTACGTAATATCTTGAAGAGACGCTCCAGCACAGTAAATAATAGTAACTTGTCTTTTTCACAGCATATACTTTATAAAACAATTTCGACTCATTTAAATTATTATTTATTTTTTACGTGCAACATGTCAAAGTCGGTCTTTGGTTAGTAGAAGGATTGCTGTTGTCTGTGAGGTTCTACGTCTACCTCACATTAAATATTCAAATTAACTATTTAAATCCATGTTTTGTACGACTTGATAACACGTTAGATGGATCACACGCCAGATTGCTGCATTTAACACATCAATATATTCTCGAGGTGTTATTTTCTAACTACCACTTAAAGAAAAGTGAAACATAGTATTATGTAGGCATCTGCAAAATTGTCCGCAGTGTGCAAATTTGTATTCTTTTTACGTAACGTCCATTTCTCTTTTGGTGCAAATTTATTATAATAATTTGAGACAATATTCTGCCTGAGATGTAGGGGAGGTCGCCGGACTGTCAGTATTATTTTGAGGGTTTAAATCCAATTCTTTTATTTAAGAATTTTTTGCATATAATTTTAATCGTGATGAAATAATTTAATACCTCGGATTATAAAAAGTGTTCGCCTTTTTCTCACAAAATTTGTTTTTAGGTAGATAAATTTATTCGAGGATTTATTTGTTCCCTCAAAAATTCATAAAATGCCATTCTGATAACGAAATGGTATGTGAGGTTATGCTTCATATTATAAGAGAGTCAAAATAAAGTTTTCATTGTTTGAAGACCGACCGTAAATAATTAACAAAGATAAAAATATAAAAATATCTACAAAATATTAAATGTATGTATAAGGAATTTACAAGGAGGTACCCTGTATAAAGCTAACTATACTAGTAATACACTAAATTTTTCTTTGGACTTTCTATTTTACCTATAAGTTCCATATAAAATAACAACGTTGGTATCTACTTTCGGTATATCCGGAAGTACTAAAAAGTCGCCAATATTTTCATTAAAGAGGCCACATTGTGTAATGGAAGGGTGTCACTTTTCCGATTTAAATTATATTTAATAATAAAGTTACGTCTACTGTCAGCTTGGCGTGATACACCCTGTATGTAGTAACTTTATGTCAAAATTAATTGCTAATATTCAGACCACAAACTACTGCATTATGATTTTGATATTTTTTTAAATATTTAATCAGAGTTTACTACCCAATAAGTAACTGCGGGGAAAACCCTATTTTTATATTAGTTACGTAACTATATTAATGTTTCATAATCTACTTGACTTAAAAGTTAGTTTTTTCAAACGGAATATAATAAGAATTGTTTTATTCGTTCGCATAAATTAAAAATATCTCCACACAAGATTTGGTCATCGATTTCATTTCAATACCTACAAGGATACGGATACTATACCGTATGATCTATAGTGAAGTATGAAAATCATATATCGTTCAGTGTTGTATAAATTCTACACGGGTAGACATAAAATGATGGTTTCTTGTTATTTTAACTGGCCTAATTTGCTTTTACATTGCCAAATTTCAGTGCAAGTAATTAGATTATAAAATTCACAACGACGTCAGTCATATTTGTGTTAGCTTTATTCTAGTGGGATTTTGTAGTGTCTACTTAAGCTTCTGTTTAATTTAATGCAATATTTAACTCTGGTATAAGTTCGAGAATATAACGGTGCAATCCTACTAATTATTATTATTTTAGGTATACATATTAATTAATTTTTAAAATAACTACAATAGAGTCTGTATAAAATTTCCAGATAACATGTATTTTCTCATTCATTCATAAATTCCCATTGAAATTCATGATATTCCTGCAACATAAATATCATTTTATTTATATAAATAATTAAGAAAAATGTACATAAAAATACATTTGGGAAGCTGCAATATAATAAATTGTTCATTTTTAATAGGCAACAGTGTAGGATTCAACGCATAAACAATATAAGTGTTGCAGTGCGCATCCAAGACCACAGGATTAATTATTCCTGAAAACTGTTATAAAATATTTCTACATACAAGGCCCACGTGGGACGTCTATATAATCACAACAAGGTGCCATATTATTCCATGGCCCAAGTGAGTCGTAAGCCTAGAGATGGGATAATTTACATTGACAACTAGTCACCGCTAGATGGCATGTGGAGATAAGCATTCACCGTCGAACAAAAGTGTGCTCGTTCGTGTACAAAGAACACCCATCATGTGTGCCGCGCTAAAATCCAATAGCCGTCGAAAGTGTGTGCTGGTGCCCCTCACAGATAGAGAGCCAGCAAGCACAATGATCAGCCTTTTCACAGCATGATGTCCTTTCCACCGCCACCACCCGCTTGTTGTAATCTGCCGTGTTCTAAGATAGATTGCCGCAGAGCATTGAGTGAACTAATCCCCTATGCTTGTACTCTGTGTGTACCAAAAAGGAAAATTACTGGTAATGCGGTGTGGCGCGTTTTCCTTCCTATCGTTAGTGATGTTTTAAGAGCTCATCCCCACTATACAACATTCTCCCAATTCAATCAAGCGCACCGTCACTCCAAGCCAAAACTGATGCGATAAGTTCGTAATTAATAACTTACGCAACTGTTCTAATCAAATCTAATTCAATTTTGGGGGGGAGGGGGCAGATTAAGGGCTGGTAATGCCACTTCTGGCGCTATTTCAGCGCTGCTACACCTATAAGATATGGAGCTAGCATATTTTCCACTGTTGATTCCCATTGTGAGGATTTTACCTTGCATGTTATCGTTTGTCTTCCGGAAATTCAATTTTAGACCACCGTGTAAATCAGCATCAATTTGGAACGTTCACAACAAAATGACACACAGGAAAATTGGTTCCGAAATATAACAAATATAAATTACGTTTAAATGCTTTATGATTTTAGAATTTAATTTATGAAAGGGAGGAAGAATGACAATCTTATACATTTATAAGGTATAGAAGTAAGAAACTTCTTTAACATTAAAATTGTAAGTATCTACTTAGTACCTACATAAGTTGAAATTCTATTATACTTAACATATTTTTATTCATAATAGTTTTTATATTGGTTTTTCTATCTGTACGTATTCAAATGATTTCATATAATTTTCTTTTTTTGTAGTCTTTTGGGGAATACGGTTTTGCCGTTGTATAGACTGTTGTTATGTTCTTTCATTTTCTGTTCCTTGTTCGCCTATTAAAGAAGACAAAACAAATAATTTAATAAAAATTAATTTAGTAGGTATACCGCATTTAAGTATATTTTTACCAAAACGTATCGAGCCATTCATTGAAAAAATATTAGTAATATCGGATGTAGAATCAGTGTATCAATAAAATAATAGTATATTGTAATACAAGTGCGGAAAACGCATCATGACAATACGAGTGTGAAATTTGCAACGCGAGCGATAGCGAGTGCTGCAATCACACGAGTATTGTCATGGGCCATTTCCGCAAGCGTGTTACATACGATTTTTTCTACGAAAACGTGGAATTCGTAAAAAATAAAATTATTTGTAAATCTTTTTCTAATTAAAAAAAACATTAAGTGAGTTTGTTGTCATAGAACTGAAAGCTCATAGCTGTTGACAGTTTATAAATTGTGTCCTGTCATCGAAATAATTTTGATTTTGAGATCAAATTACGGGAATATAAACATGGAGTTTCAAAACTAAAGCGAAAGCGATAAACTAATGTGCACTCCTCCGGTTGTTAGATATTAAATAAATGTTATAATTATATCTAAATGTAAGTACTTCTTTATGTTTTTGTTTGCGTGCGGAAAGTTTAAAAAATGTGTGCGGAAAAAAATTTCCACACTAATTTTCCGTACTAGTTTTTCAAAAGCCTACTTTCAAGTTCGATTATCTTGTCAGAAAAAACGTCATTCCGCATTTTCGTAGAAAAATAATATTACAAAATATTTAATATAATTTCTACTTTATGTTAAAATTTTTTTTTTTTTGTAATTAAGATGATTCATTTATTTGACATTGAGGCCTGTATCACCTTGCCTGGTGGCATTGAGGCCCGAAAGGCCCATTGTACATAACAACTTGTGAGCCACTCCTGGTTCTAGGATCCGCCTTGAATACCATAAGGAAGGTATTACTAAGGTCAAATTTCCAAAGTTTTTTGGACTCAGATATCTACAAGTTGGATCTTTGATGACGTTCAGCAGATTCAGGAGTATGTTTAATGGATTTTCTTTTACTTTACTTAAGAAACTCGTGAACGCGAGAAGATTCTATGAAGATTCTGGGCCTAGACCTACGGGCTTTCAACCAGATAAATCGAAATTAGCGTTCAATCAATTCCTCATTTTTGGATTTGATTGCTACCTGAACTGCGCCTAGGGTCGTTCATTGTACCAATTTGGAAGAAGTACTGTGGTTGTAATCTTTATTTCATGGCTCTTCCAAAGTGAGACATGTAATTTCATTTTTGTGAATTATTTAATAGTCGTAAAGGAAATCAGTGGAACCTTGTGATATTTTGAAATAGAATTTTTTTTTAAATTGCGACAAATATTAAATGTTATAATTAACGACAAAAAATTGAATTAAATGAATTAAATTTTTAAACTTTCGAGACATTAGTTAGGTAAATAAATAAAACATGTGTTTTTTATGGAAGCCGATTTGAACAAAATTAGTAGAAGTTTCAAATTCGTTAATATTTTCAATCATCATCATCCCTAACTATATAACTGGTCATTCTTCAATTTTAGGGTATAAAATCTGAAAAGAATTTTAGAAAGGAATTTCTATTTGTCACCATTGTGTGATTTGTATTTTACAGAATATTTCTCATCATATAGCATTATGACAGGTTGCATTCTTATACTCATCAAATATTTAGTGCTTAGTAATGAAATAAAAATTCAAGCACCGTAAAAAATTTTCTCTCCAGCAGTGCGCACATTTAGCATGCAGCACAATGACCCAAAATTCAAATCCCGTTCGGAGCATTTACTTAAGATCCATCCCGAACATACTCCTTAAGGATTCCGATGGTGTGTATTTTATGTTATCACTGGAACATAAATGTAATATCGCCGCATATAGTAGTTGAGAATCGAGATGTGACAGATATAGCAGAAAGAGGTAGGAAAGGAGATGTGTTTCCCATTCAGTTTTAGCATTCATTCTTTCGTACAAAATTCAATTTACAACATAACTCGTTTTCAGCCCAAACATTGTTATTTACCTGAAATGTAGAATAAAAAATCTTGTTGTAATGTAAAGTGAACGAAAACGAATGTTTGGAGGAGGTGAAACGTTATGATGATTTTGAAGCATCACCTCAGGAAGACATTTAAGCTTAATGGTTAGAGGGAGCGTTTATAGAGTAGATTAGATGACTATAGTAATGAAGATAATCTATGTTAATAACAATTAAATATGGTGATACTTACGACAATGTAGAATTTTCTTAAAAAGCAGGCAATATTTTCATGTTTTATCATTTTTAAAGGCTGTACTTATTGTTTGAAAAATATGTAAATATTTAATTTAAATATAACGATTCGTAGCAAGATATATCGGCCAACAAGAAACGTAATTGTTCAGACAATGCGTTAATCAAGTTTATACTGTTAGAAGAAAAGAGCAACAACGTATACTTCTTGGTTAAAATTGAATTAATTGCTGCACCCTCACCGTTTGCGATTATTAATCTTAATCTTTTGGTATTGTCAAATTATACAGAAGTAAGTAAAATTGTCATAAAATTAAATAAAATTTAGAGAGTATCATCAGAGTTACTAAAATTTTAAACTTGTTATATGCATACTTATATACAGTTATAATTAACATTTTTTCATACTGAAATGTTGGTTGGGTTTAGAATAACTAAATTATTTATTATAGTAAATACTTTCTTTATTAAATTATTGAGAAATTAACATATGTTTGGTTTATATTGTGGTTGAAAAACCGCATTTCTTTAAATTTTTTTTGTATAATACCAACATTTTCTTTTTAGTCTGCTTCAATAAGAAGCAAAAAAGAGTCAAACGTAAGAATATTTTAGCATGCATATGTGTGGCGTGTAAAAAATGGTGCACGTCTAGCGAAGTAAAATTTACTGCAATAAATTGTGTTTAGTATTGGACACGTTTGTTACTAAATTGAATTTTCGGTATATTCTGAAAATGCATGGAATATTAATAAGTTCTACGTATAACATATACGTAACAACAGCACCTACACACATGTATGAGAAAAATGGCATTTTATTTAATTACACTTTTATTCATGCCGAGTTTAACACAGTTATTTTCAGTTGGAATGAAAGCTCATGTCAAAGTCTTGTAAAAAGAAAAACTTTCAAACGTGTAGTGCTTTTTATGATTTAACAGAAGATAAAGGAATATTGTCAACACAATCGTAAACACTAGGATGTGTTCTTTACTGAGGATTAAGTTTGACACAGCGTGATAAATGGTGATGGATAAACGATACCTACCCAGTAAATTATTTATTGTTTGACACACAGTTTCAATGCACTAGATAGGTACATGCATTGTGTACAGGTGGTTAACAATGCGGACTACATTATATTAGACAGCATAGTTTGTGTTTAAACAACAATAATTTCCATTATGCAAATTTTCTAATTACAGTTAAGTTATAAAACAATACAGCAGCACCTTGGAGGAGGGAGAAGGTTGATGAGAGCTGAGGCAAAAGCCTGCGTGCATCGTAGCTTTAGCCTGGCTTGGCTTGCAATTTACCCATCTTAAATTCTTCATTATCCACGAGACTTTATTACTTAAAACAAGCCTGTGCTGATAAGGAAATTAATTTACAAGTTCTCTACTACTTAAAATTAACAATGGCGGAGATAAATTAAGTATTACCGGAGTAATTACAATGTTCAAGTTAAGACAGTTTTCTGACAGTTTGAATTCCTGGTTTGCGGTCACATCATGTTTGCCGCCACCACCACCGTGTTCTCTAGCTTGTTTTAGCGCGGCTATAGTTTTGGGCTGTTTAAATTTAACGACAGAAGCATAAAGGAAAATCGTAAAGTTTCCATATAATTCATGCATAATAAGTTCACTTGAGATTTAAACTACAGAATGAACATCATTCAAATTATTTCAATCAATTGTAATATATTCGTATACGTACTCAAATGCATACAGTTAAAACTCGGTTTAATTGAAATATTACACTTGAACAGGTGGAGTTATGACATTTCGATTTTTGTCGGAATGAGATTAAAAATTAATTAAAAATAAACAATATGTGCGGGTTTAATACTGTAGGTTAGCATGCAAACGATAAAAATGTTACATTATATTAAGACGTAAAATGAAATTGTGTTTGTAAACTTTATTGATATTTTTTGTAGGTTCTCCGTTGAAAGCAAATGCAATTTGTGTTATTCTGAATTACTGCATGCTATATGACCAACCATGGTCAAACAATTATTATTATGAATATAATTTTTATGTGACATGTAAGTGGGTTAATTGAAAACGTTTTTAAGAATTGCAATAAAATAATTAAATCGAAATGCATGCTATTTTGAAATTGTGTCAAAGAAAAACATTGTGTTCAAAGTAAGCCAACGGGGAAATATTACCTATATATTCTTGTAAGTAAAGTGGGATAGACAAAAACATTTTTATATAAATATGGCATTAATACGGGTCATTATGGCTGATTGACGGTCAGGTTGCGGTCAACTCTCAGTCGTGGATTTTGCAAAATCTCATTTGATCATCACCCTACAAACACTGTCTTTGTCTATCCCATTTTCGATTTCCTTTGTGGACGGTGTTATGTCTTATGAACATTAATTTATAAAAATTATCTTAATTTAGTATGAAGTATTAGATTCGAGAGAACAAAGTTAAAGCCAATTCACAACCACTTTTTATACGTGACATAACAATAAAACATAACGTTCGACCAATAGAAACATCTAAACATTTGTCACTGTCAATTATTGTTGTCCACTATTGGACGAACGTTATGTGTTATTGTTATGTCACGTATGCAAAGTGGTTGTGAATGGGCTTTTATATCTGAACTTTGTGCAATGTGTGAAAATAGTAATATTCAATCAGATGGTTTCATGGAAAGATCCAATTAAAAATTATACCTAATAGACTAAAGAATAAAGATCTACTCTTTGTTCATTTCGCAAAAACTCCAAATAAAACTAGGTTTGAAGCGAGGGGTAAACCACTAGTGGATATCCTTGTACACATGTCGTGGATATGCATGGATATCTGTGGAAATTCATGGATATCCGTGGAATTCCATGGATATTTTTGGAAATACGTGGATGCCTTTGGAAATGTAAAGCATTTTAAAAGATAGTGCGCATGTGCACTATAGTTTAACGGTTAAAACAATAAACTACAAATTCAATATTTTTATCGCGCCGTGTACTTAACAGTGATTACTAGAGTAACATTGCTTCTATTCAATTGATGTTATTTAAATTACGGCATGTACATACAGTTGGCGACACGGAATAGTTTCCCGACAAATTGATCAAAGTAGCGATTTTTGAATTTTTTTAGCATTATAAATCAGACTTTTTAAATCAAAATTTCTTTTAACGACAGTGGTGGAGATAGGCGAAGATCTCATTAGATTACATTTACTTGTCTACTTGACCAACTACCTTCTAGCTGCGCCACAATTGCGCCTTTTTGAGCATCAGTAAGAAAATTTCTAGGCGCTTTACTTCAAATACTTTACATAAAATATTGTGACACAAATATGACTGCTAATAATGCCACTAAGCAGTTATCGAGCCTATGAACATGATTTAATTTACAATGGAAAAAAATGCCTGGAAACTATTCCGTGTCGTCAACTGTACATACTCGGGTATGTACTAGGAAAAATTCAAATAATGGATGTAAAAAAAACAGACATCGAGTTTGCAGAAATGTACTGCACTTACAATATACCAAATGTCCATAAAGTTAGCAAAGCAATTTTTGAAAATGAACTGACAAATGCATTAGCCGCTTTTTAGTCGCTAATTAGTTATGAAAATTTTAATTTTGTCGCTTTTGTTTTTAAAAAATTAAATCAGTTTTTGCTAACATTATGAACTTAGCAAAGCATAGCTAAGAGTAAAAATGTATCAAAATCGAAAGTTCTAAATTTGTCATTTTTTAGTCGCTAATTAGTTGTGAACAAATTAAATTTGTTTTTTTGGTACGATTTTACAATACCGGACATATCACCGATTGAATTGAATTTTTCTGCGGACGAAGCTACTTTTCAGAAAAAAAATTAAATAAAAAACTTGATTATTTGAACTTGGCGGGCGATGTTAGCCAATCAGATTTTGGTGGACAATTTTATGTAGTAACATCTTCCGTGGATATCCGTGGAAGTCCATGGAAATTTATGGAAGTTCTTGGATATCCTTGGGTTCGGATATCCACGATTTGGATATCTCGTACGCTTAAATAGGTAGTGGTTTACCCCTCGGTTTGAGGCTTCTTCGTGATTTTCTAAAACCATGTTTACTCTTGAAAAGCACCTGCATGGAACTAATGAAGTATACTAAATGAAACTAAGTTTTTCATTGTTTTATAGTATTGAAAAAAAATTTATAAATAAAAATTAAATTTGAATTGAAAGAGTGCACATGTACAATTATAACGAAAAGTAGGTAGATTACTTTTTTATTTTTATACAGGAAACTTTTCTTCTTTTTGTCAGAGTTTATAAAATTAAATGCAAAATTATACCAAACACAATTTCTATTTCTATTTCAATTGTGAATGCCCCTATATTCTCTAATGAAAAATGTCTTTTTGTTCCTGTTAACTTTTCTTGGCTTAAACAAGCACAGAAAACTTACAGTATAAAATTTTACATTTTCGTTAGAGAATAGTGGAAGAAATTATTTATTTAGTAGGATTTAGTAACTTTTTTATTAAATAAATAAAGTACACAATGCTGACAAGATGTATGTTGATTATTTATGTATAATTAATAAGTTTTAATAATACATGCTTCATGCTATTAGTCAAACTAATTTATAGAATTGTTCTATAAATGAACAATGAATTGGTGTTAGGTGAATAAAAATACGAGTACATTTGTAGATATTGCCTTCAATTCTAAAACTTTTTTAAAACATAAACACAGTAATTTGCTTCCGTTGAACTAACTTATACTATTATCACCCCCATTTTCAATAAATGTTATATTACCGTCACACCCCGTGCAATTTCAGCTAAAGGGGAACTTCGTAATTATACCATTAAAGCATATTTGCCCAATTCATATACAGTTCCATATTGTCCAGCCTGCACTGCGTGAGGAAATAAAAAGTTTTTCTCCACCATCATGCAATAATATTCTTTTAAATCCGCACGTAAGCCGATTAAATTTCATATAATTTCAGTAATTATAAAATAAGTTAGCCACTCTATAATTTTCCATACAAATGGATATGAAAAAAGCATGTGTGTGTGTGTGTGTGTGTGTTGACGCATAAAAAACAAACAGAGTAAATAAAAGTCTAATTTGGGTTGTTTGTGGGGTTTATGCGCTTCGTTTAACTGCTCAAACATATATCATTATTAAAAATGTAAAGATAGGTGAAGTGAAGGTGAAGCTATCATAATTATATGCCTCGGTTAACAGGAAAAATCACTTACCGCCATTATAACTACGGCTGTTCGGAGTTTTTCAACTGAACTGTTAAAATAATTAAAATGGAAATCCCATCTGTCAAAAAGTTAATGGATCCAAACATTATAATAACGCACAAAAATTGGGGCAAACTTTATTCGAATATATTTCAATGTAATTCGTAGTGGTTTAATACTTTTTGCGAGTATGTGTGGGTAAAGTGTTTACGAAACTATTAGGAGTTTTCCTGGCCGCTTACAACACAACCAACGAAAATCTGAAGCACTTTAATCAAAAGCTGAGCTCTCAATAAGGCAACTATTCACATTTATAGTGATTACATGTTGTAGCCGGGCACATCGTATAGAATATAGACTTGAGAGAGACAATCAGAGGGCTGTTTGGAAGCCGTGATCTCCCTTGGTGTTTGTAGTTTATTGGGTGCCATACCATACCATCGTCTTCGAAACAATGTTGACCTCCCTCAACAATGACGCACAATTGTTCCATCTCGCTTTTGTCGTCGTCAAGTTGGCCCAGTGCGCGCCCTATGTGCACGCCGTTATTTTCCTTCTCTTCGCTAATAGCTTCCGTTTTGTAATATCGAAATCATATCTTGTGATCTCGATCGCAATAGCCTACTTTGACCGGTCGCTGATCTTTGGTTCAAAAGGTTCTTTTTCGGGCATCTGACTTCAATGTTCACTGTGTGTTATTGTGTTTTTTCTTTCTTTGCATGGCTCACCGTATTTTTTTCCGATAGAATATGTTGGTCCTCACGTCCAAAAAATAATAATAAAGTAAGACCCACAGAGACACAATAGGCTTTATTTATAATACATTCAATGCTTTCCGGTTTCCTCTGCTATTATACCGTATATATACGCTATATCTAGCAGAAAAAAATTATACTCGATACTTGTAAGCTTGAATTGCTTATTTCAGTAGGGTGGGTTGAGCACGGCATACCGGATTGAATGATTATCTCTCTTTTTGGATTAGTTAATTCAGAGGAAATATACGTTCGGGAGTGAATTTTTTTGCATCACAGATTAATTAGAATGGGAAACGGTAGCAAGCTGAATTTGTAAGTATGTAGGTCAGGATATTTACGCGCCTATACTCAGAAAGGATATCATTAAATATATAAAAGTCCCTGATGATGATGAAAATTGTATACTAATTATGTACCTGCAATTCTTGAGAGAATTTACAAGTTATTGACTTAAATGACAGAATTGTGGTAAATATGAAAAATCAAAAGAATTATAATAAATTTTAAATATGTATACAAATATGGTAAGAATAACTGTATACTTAAATAGTATTGATACTACTTTTGTGCAATAAACATAAAAATATTCAAGCGGGTGTTTTTTTGAGATCTTATTTATTTAGATATAAATGTTTAAATTAATCAATGAGTGGAGTTAATAAGGGTTGGGTATTAACTTATATTCAATGATTTTCAGTTATTAATCCTAGTAAGGATTAGTTATTTTAATATGTTTAATGTGTCAAAAGTGGCAGATTTTGTGCGTGTGAAAAAGTGGCACTTTTGAACAAGTCACGAACACTATTTTTCAGACAATCGAACAAAATAAAACAAAATTTTGCTAAGAAATGTGATATATCCCACGGTGTATGCAGTTGTCAACTATTAAGTAGGTTGTAGGTTGTCGTTGAAATAGAGATAACCAAAATTCTTATGTGATTTTTTAAAATTTATCTTAATGTCACTTTCATTTTTGATAATTCATAAATACATAATAATATATTTTACAACAAGTCCTCAAAATAACGTTTTTCTACTTATGACATTGAAATCAGTCATTTTGACATTGATTCCGGTGGTTGAAATCGCATTTCAACCACTAGAAATTGAAATGCTCGGACTACCGCGATTTCAGACTGTTTGAGATTTAATTTAATTGTTGACAAGAGAAATGTCAGTGTCACTGTATATCAAAAATAATAAAAAACGGTTTATTAAAGTTTATTTTAAAAATTCGTAGAAAAAATAGTATATACAACTCGTGGCTGATAAAATTTCAACTTTTTTCAACCACTTGTAACATAACATAATATTTTTTTCGTCAGGTGAGAATTTGTACACGAGCTGCGTACCTACCAGCGAGTGGGGCAATCTCACGAACAAAAAAAAACATATTTCATGTCGAGTAGCAAATACTATTTTTTCTACGATACTGTAATTTATAAATGGGATTAAAAAGTACACAATTTTGTTTTTATTTATTTAACATGACAGCTTTTAAGTGAAACGTCATAATTTTATTTTAGTTTTTATTTTAATTATTTTAAGCTCTGTTTATAGGTAAGTATAAAATATTTCATGGAAAGTTAATGAATTGATATTGAAAATTTATGTAAATTTAGTGCATGTGTATAGCGTTTTAATAAAAATATCAATAGAAAAATCATAAATTTAAAATTTTGTTATTTGTTATAATAAAATATTTTATCACTAGACAAAATATAGAAGTTCCATGTAGAGTATGTCATGGAAAAATAGCTATTTTCATAATATACATAACTGGACAGCTAAACTTAAATATCGCATCTAAAATCAAATTCGAAATATAAAACAAAGAACAACTTTTTTCAGATATATTGATTTTTTTTGCAGTATACTATTGAGCAATTATTAGAAGATATAATTTTAAATTCAGTAGGTACATACATATTATTCAAAACAATGTAAATTGTACAGAAGTTTACAATTCACTTGTTTTGCGTTGCCAAGCGTGTATCAATGTAAATGGTGACATTTTTGAAAATCTACTATAGTTTTTTACTTTCTTATACGAAGTAATAAGAAAGTATAGTAATCGTGATTTTTTTCGACTTCGAGATTTTGATGGATTTATACGTTTTGAGGGCCCCTGAATCCATTGTGACCATTTTCGCCATGATGTCTGTGTCTGTCTGTTTGTTTATCTGTCTGTCTGTGATTTTATACCGGGAGATATTTTTAAGTGCGTAGTAGGTCAGAAATCTAAAATAAAACACATTTTTGTCGTAAAATTCGGTTAATAATAATGAGTGGGACAAGGACCGATTTATGCGTATTGCAATAAGTGCGACAGAGACTATTTGAAAATAGCTGGAAACCCTCAAAATTTAAACACTATTTTTACAAGAAATTTAACTTAATTTCTTTAGGAAAAGTAATTGTAGTACTATCCGTATAAGAAAGTCATGTGTTGGACACATCAGATATTTTATCTTGTAATAACTTTTGTTTTAGTCACTACAAAGTGTTGAATAAAATAATAAAGTATTTTTTTCTTAACTGAATATTTCTAAACGAAGCCCGATCTGAAAAAAAGTTATTCTTTGTTTTATGTTTATAATTCGATTTTACATGCGACATTTAATTTTGGCGTCCAGTTACGAAACACCATGTATAAGAGTAGAAAATATAACGTGTGATTCTTTAAATTTCCATTCTAGGTAAGCCTTGGAATTTGAACGTATGCGCCGAATTGCTTCATCTATTGCTGTCAGTTTCAAACGACAACCAGAAAACCTAACCTTTTTTGAGATTTAAAGAAATGAGGTGTAA
Source organism: Pediacus dermestoides (assembly GCA_963942485.1). NCBI lineage: Eukaryota > Metazoa > Arthropoda > Insecta > Coleoptera > Cucujidae > Pediacus > Pediacus dermestoides. The sequence goes on along the minus strand of OZ012626.1, from coordinate 23,391,795 downwards.
TCAAAGACATGATTTTTTTTCCACCGCCAACTCAGAATGGAAATTTAATGAATCACACGTTATTATAGTATTTCGCCCCACTCTTCATATAATATACATTGTCTAGAATGACTTTACGAATGTAAATATGGAGGACGCTATCCTGTCCACCATTACAAATCTGCTATAGTACCATTTTTCGTTTAAGTAACTCTTTTTGTGCAATTAGGAAATTTTTATGCCATACAATGAAAATGTTTTTTCAATGAAATTTAACATAAACTGAAGGAACATTCAAGGTGAAATATTCCTTTAAGTCTTATACAGGGTGATTCACTACATATCGAAAAAAATTTGCCGAGATGTACAACGCATCCAAACAAGTAACATAGCACAAAATCACCTTCAAAATAATGAAAATCACTTGCAATCTATGCCTATTGAAAAATAGTCGACTGAACTTACATACATGCTGCTGCTACAACAGAGATTCAAGTTTTGTCCGCCGTTTTCTAAGCGACTCTGAGCACACCGAAATCAATTTTGTGCCATTTTCACAGTGCAGTTTTGTAGCAAGTGTTACACGCCATTACAACATAAAACACAGACTAAAGAAATGAGGTAATGTGCATTCTGATGTGAGGACAGGAACTAAACCAGATGTGTCTAGGTTCAGGATTGATTCTTTTGTGAAAAACAAACAACAATTTTTATCCACAATTCTACCTTGTCATATTAATTTATTGAATTTTTGATAGGTTTAAGTACCTAAGTGCCTTATAACAGGAAGAGAAAAAGTTGAATATTACAATGACAAAATCCAAAAAATACACGTATTAGAACCATTATGAATTATAATGGGTTCGTTTAGCATGTTTCCCTAACAACCAATATTAGTTCGGGAAATTCATATTTTCGAGACCATCAACAAAATGAGTTGGTAGCGCAAAAATCAAATTAACGTATTTTAAATATAAAGGTAGGACGTGGAGTTTCACATAGTTTTCGAAATTTCAAATATTTTTTTATTCTTTATCTACTTAAGAAATTTTATTTATCTGTAATAAATATACCTGCTTTTGAAACATACATATTTTTTGAAATAACATCCTTTCTTATTTCTATTATTGCATCTTAAAATAAAATTTCCGGTGACCTTCTGAGTACTTATAAGAATCCACTAATAAAAAAATATACTTCAAAAACCGATGAAATATACGTCACACAAAACACAAATGAAGATAAATGTTAAGGTGAAGGTAGTTTATGTTTGTCACGAAATTTATGTATTGCAATACATAGGAACAAGAATAGAATAAGCAAGGAGTACCATTTAAGTTAAACCCCGGAGCTTGGGCGTTACGTTCCGGTTTTAGCCTTGTGTATTAGTAGATAAATGTCTTTGCACAAAAGACAATGATGATTTATACTTGCAGCAGCATGGATTGCCGAACGAGTTTCTCTCTCTCCACTGTCATTATATTTTAACAACTACTAGTCTACCAAAAGTCGTTAGGCTTTTGAATTAATTTGCTTCATTCTGCTTTCTACTCACAAAATTATAGTTATTATAAATTTGTTGCTTTGTTAGAGATCAATTACGTAGGTTTTTTCACCCAGTTTATTCTATTTCATTAGGAAAAAAATTATGTGGAGCATTACAGTTGCTAAAAAAATTTTTAAAATGGAAGTTCACTTCCTAATACTAACATAAACGCTTACCGTAAGAGTTGATTGCAGTTCGAAAATTACAATAAAGGATCTGCTAACTGAAAACCGAAGAGGGGGACAAGAATGCATTTCAGTTGAGACAAACGGGACATTCAGCAACTTCCATGGAGTATTATTGAAGTGCGTTTGTAGTTTATTTGAATAGAATAATGAGTCTGCTATACTGATTAGGAATCGCAAAGATGAAAAGAGAGGACGATAGCCCCCAATAAGGACCATATTATAGAATACGTAGGATAAACTGGGTTCTGATAATACCAGCAACCGTGGACTTATTACTACGCTTTGCGAGCATTCTGATTGTTAGGGTAAAGTATATAATATAGGAAAACGCCTGAGTTTGCAACATCAGTATATAACAGAAGCCCAATTTCAATTTTGGGGTGGTTGGGCCCATCAGGCTTTCACATAGCTTTGGAAATATTAGCTAGCCGGTGCAGTTAGTGTACCACTACGCCAAGAGAGAGAGTTTAATAGGTATTTGAATTTCATTTTCATCTGCGTGCTTATAATTTTCTTCGCTTTTCTTTTCTGGTGGTTCGTTGTCTTTCTGAGATTGTTAAGGGGATTTAAGCATTCTTATTGCTCCTCTGACACCGTCTCTCGTTATCGTTCCACTGCAGATTTATTACACAGCCAATTTGTCAATTCTGGAAATATTTAGGGTGTGTTGCTGCTAGAGTAAAGCCTGTTAACAAACCCAGTCCAATAGACTCTCGTGCATTGATGGGAGCTCAGCGAGCTAGCACCTCTCCCTGACACAAAAACAAGAAATTGCCATTTTTCACACCACGAACTAGACAAGGGTTATTAATGATCATCAAAACTCTTTGACGTTTGCTGAAGTTTTTCTCCGTTAAGCTACACATTTTTAAATCTAATCAAATTTTGAATACCTACTATACTACAACGGTGCATTTGAAATGTAAAACAACTTCCGATGCACATCATCAAACTACATTAACTCAATTGTATAAAGAGAAATAAGGAAAGCATCAAGTAGTGAATCCATAATTGTTATTTTTTCACCCTTTCTGCATTACATTATACTCAAGGAAAAACGGAAGTTCCCTCTATTGTTACCACCAGTTTTTTGCACTTACTTTTATTGTCCTGATTTGAATTGAAACGATGTTGACGGTAACTGTTGAAGCATTTATGTGTAAGCTCTTACAGCTTATGTTCCACCTTTTTTCTAAAATATTTCCGTCTACTTTGTACATATAAATGTGATAAAAAGCTTTTTATTTTTTTTAGAAAAATTGGTGGTTTTTTATGGAATATTAAGAATATTAAATATGAAATTATGGTTAATTGTATAATAATCTATTTTTATCTATTTTACCTACATATCATGTATGTAAACTGCTGGCCAATTGAAACGTACCAAGCGAATTTTTAGGTTGAATTTAAAGTCAAATATTTTGAAAAATAGAAAAGATATCAACATGCGGTTTTCAGGATTTCAGAGAAAATTTAATTGACAAAACGATAGTGTTACCCCATTTTTTTACTTTGAAGTACATTACTATCTACAGGGTATGAAAGAAAGTCTCCTTTTTTTGTCAAATTTTATAACTACCGCGATTCCAGAAAATTTTTTTTATATTTTTTTGATGTAGATTTTTTTAGTCCTTACTTAATGGGAAAACAACCTGTTTCTCAAAAATTTTGATATCCCTGTTATTTTATAAGATACCGAATTTTTGCTGAAAATTTGATTTTTTCTTTGTTTTTTGTCGTTCGGCCGTATTGTGTTTTGTAAGAACCAATCTCTGTAGTTGATTATAATACCTTATGAATGGGTTTCTTATAAAAAGTACACTCTTTGTACTTTCATTAATTTATTGGTAACCAGTGGCTTATCAAAAATCGGTACACGTTCGCTAATTGGTAAATTTTTTAATTCATTTTTTGAGGCTATTTTCTTAATGGAATAGAATGAAATTTAGTTAGTTCATGTTCACCATTGGTTTAAGTGATTTATATCCTCGAAACGGGTTTTTCACTTTTTCAAAAATTTGCTAATATTCGTGTATACCGGGTGGCTACGAAATCGTTTCGCAACCCCCACCATTTTGTTACATTTAACTGTATTAATTTGAAATTTGGCATGGTTTGATTGTTGAAAGGAATTATCATTTTGACGTTTAAAACAATCTGATGACACTTCCGGTTTCACCGGAAGGGCCACCTATTAACTTTAAATTTTTTTTAAACAACCTTGTAGATTTTTTTCCATAAGAATTTGATTCTACTTAAAATTACCTTTTTATCGACATATCACATGATGACATTTGCTTTCAAAATGGCAGCATAATTATTATTGCAAAAACCGGTTCAACAATATCAAATTAATAAAAAAATTCGGTATCTTATAAAATAAGAGGGATATAAAAATTTTGAGAAATTGATTTTTTCCTCATTAACCAGGGACTATAAAAATCGACATCAAAAAAATATAAAGTTTTTTTTTGTGGAATTCCGGTAGGTATAAAGTTTGAGAAAAAAAAGACCACTTTCTTTCATACCCTGTAGATAGTAACGTACTTCAAAGTAAAAAAATCCGGTCACACTATTGTTTTCGCAATTAAATTATCTCTTGAATCCTGAAAACTTCATGTTGATATCTTTTCTCCTTTTCAAAATATTTTACTTTAAATTCAACCTAAAAATTCGCTTGATACGTTTCAATTGGCCAGCAGTTTAGTTGGAACGTATGAAATGAATGTAATTTATTTCTTTTAGATATAGTATTATTTGTGATATATTGGTAGAAAGTCAATACATATACCCAATTACACAATATGTAATAATATGAAGATAATCTCATAATTAAATGAAAGGTAGTAAAAAAGTAATAGACCCATTCAAGAGTAAATGTTTTTTTCTAACAATGACGTTCTCCATACATCCATTTCTTACTTTTGAGAAGGGTTACCCTCGATTAGTAAAAGTGCATTAAATGTAACCATCATGTATCTAGATTTGAAAATGTACAGGTAGGTATACATTGTGAACCATTAATACAAATTCGCTCTATAAATCATTTATCACAATAGATATAAATTGTCGTTTTTCAGCTTGACTACTACACAGTATAAAATTTAGTATAGTTGATACGGAGTTTTCAGTTGCGTCCTGGATAATCATACTTCTTCAATAAAAATTTGCCAGAACTGGATAAATTAAACTAGCCAATTTGATTATTTACCGGCGTTTCTATTTTTAATCAAAATCCTCCTCAAAGCTCTTAATCATAATTTACAAATTAACCACTATATTTATAGGATAACAGTATGAAACATAATGGAGTTGATCATCACAGTTCCACAGTATAAATGTCAATAATTAAAATCAATTAAAAAACTTACCTACATAAAATAAAATTTAGTCATTTCATAATAAAAGTTTTTGTTTGGTAAAATCATTAAAATTGTTTGACATTAGACTGTTTCATAAAGATGTTTTGTATAGTTGTTCTAACGAAAATTATGATTAAAGCCTTTTTTTTTAATCGATATGTCGGCAAGAATTCTAATTGGTTAGTGTTGTTTATACTAATATAATATTAGTATAAACTGATATAATATTTCTTTTGATGTGAAATTACATCATACTATTTCGATTTTCGATAGAGATTCTCAACAATAACTTACAATTTATCATGTTTCTAAATTTACCTCAATAAGAACCAATGCAAATTATACATGTGACAAGCAAGGTGTGCCAAAACTAACACAGTTTACATACTAATTTTACCATCAGTTTTACTTTGATATTACAAAATCAATATTTACTGTTAACTGTCAACCTGGATAACCTTTTAGTTTTATTGAAGAAAATTTGCTACAACCTAGAAAGGAAATGAATTTTTAAGGCGTATCGTCATCGAATTACATGCACATGAGTTTCTGAATAAATTACTTTGCAGAACAAATAGGCTTTAACTTACTTTACTGCATTAAATATAAATTACGTCTATTTATAATTTGAATGTGAACTTTCAAAGGGCTTTTGAAAGTAAAGTGTAGTTTTCTCCAAATCTAAACTGCAGGCATTTAGTTGACATCTCATCGAGGCATTCATTTCAAAATTACCACAATATACAACCCAACGCCTCGCCGCCTCAGCTCTCGAGACAACGTCTCTAATAAAATTTGTTCTTTTCTTCTCCAATTTAAATCTGTAGATGAATTTTCTCTTGAACAGTGGTGTTACCTGCTTACAAATGGTTATGTTTTTAAATTAAGTCATTTGTAAATTTATATCTGTCTGAGACTCAGGAAATAATTACAATATTAGATAGTGTGACTTATACAAATGTTTTTAAATTTGCTGATGCTTTTTTCCGTTTTAAATTAGGTCCTGTTTTTATAAACTCTCACCGCCGTCGTGCGCTTTTCTCTATCCTACTTATCTGGTTTTATATTGCTTGGGTGTCAGTCTTTTAATGAACATTGTCGCGACGTGAATTTTTCTTTTCATCATCAGCCCAGGTTGAATTTAAATTGCTTAATATTTGACGAAACTTTAAGCATTTCCACTTATTAAAATTTTAGCCTCAACCCCAACCATTCAAATCGAAACACTTGGTGCGTTGTGAGAAGTTTCCTAGTTAAAATTCATTACCACCCAGCAATTAAACTATATAAACTGAAAATTGTCAAAAAGATTATTCGCTTTTATTTGTACCTATTCAATTGACAAAAACTTGCTTTATTAAGTATTGATAAAAACAACTTTTGTGACAGCTGTTCGTTAGCTAGATACACGATGCCGTAATATTGATTTTATTTATGATTATTTAATGAAACCAAGATAGTTGATTAAAGATTCATTCGATCGTTTTCCATGGTTTTTCATTAGCAATCACAGTATAATGAAAGACGCAAAATTTAATGCATAATTCAGCTCAGGTATGACAAGAAGAAAAGTAAATTGTCTGGTTCCAGAAACCGGCCTCTACAGGATCATTATGATCGACATTATTACGTGGTTAATTTTCTTTCCCTGCGATCCGTGTTCAATTTAATGTCACTGGGGCATCGTTTGTTACGGCAAAAAGGTTAATCAAATCGATCATCATTTAGCAACGGTAAATTATTTCATAAGAATTTTAATTCGTGCGGGGTTAGAACCGGAAACGCTTTTAGGGTGTGTTGCAGGAAACACTGATTATGTTTATACGAAAACAATAATATTGAATTTTATTTCATTTTAAATTTTCATAATTAACGTTAAACAAGTAAGAGAAAATGTATTCAATTTGAATGTCAAATTAGTTTATTTAATTATTTATATTTATTTGATTATTTGTAAATCAATCATCATAATACTTATTGGGTCTTTTAAATTTGTTTCTAAGCAAATAACAATAATTTAGCCAATAATATGACGCTGCTAAATGCCGAGAGATCAAAAATTATCTTGGTCAAAGGTGGTTATGAAATGAAAAACGACGGTCTTAGCTTGTATCATCCTTTTGAAGTTTATCAAGTTATGTGCCATAATAAGTATTGACACGATACTAGCTTCGACAATTATTTTAAAATCCATGACCACCTTTGACCAAGATAATTTTTGATCTCTCAGTATTGACCACGGTGTTAGTTTAGCAGAGCTTGGGGCAACCGGACATTAAAGTTCTTTTAGCTAATAAGTAAATAAATTATACATAAATAATTATTGGATTTGGAGTACCTATTATTAGACAGACTTCTGGAGTAAAACATGCGCCATTTCTGATATCCTATTTCATGGTTCATAATTTACGCAACTAATTGAATTATAAAAGTAAATTAAAGTTAATTTTATTCCTCTATTCGTTCCCTATATTACAGGTGTTTGTATAATTTATTATTCATTTTTTCCTAACTATGATAAGTTTGTTTAGCTTGGTTCATAAATAGCTAATAGGTAGTGACGCTAATAGTTAACCTATTTAGTTCACCTACCAACTGTCGTTCGCCATTTTATCGTCGTTATTTTAGAACAAAATTTGAATGCTTGATAGACCATTTAGCATATTCTGTAGAATAATATTTTTATATTTCCCTCTACGATGTACATTAGTTTTACCAATTAAAAATATACCCTTAATAGAAAACTATGGAAAAATAATATGATAAACCTTTTAGTTTCGTGATAGATTTAGGTCAGGTAAGTTCAAGGTAACTGATATTGCGATTTACATAAATATGACTAAAAATTAATAAATGTTTTTATGCACAGATATATTATAAATTGACAATTATACACGAATTTCTTTGTCATAAACGTCTTTTTATAGCCCATGGACCTCTTTATGCTCATGGGTTATAATGAAACGTAAATTAAAAGTCAGAGCTGCTTTTTTTACTCACAGTAAGTTTTTTGTAAATAAATTCTGATTTTTCGGGTATCAAACCATCACTACTTCTTGCTGTTTCAGCCAGCTCGTGTCAGCTTCGCAAGCCATCACATTTTCTTGGTCTGATGAAAATCACCTGTGTGAAGTTAGCACCCCAAATTCAAGCACCCCTAATTTTTAAAGGAGTTCTGGATCATATTAGCATAGTTCTAGAGTTCTCCGAAGGGTGCGATAATAGTTATCTATGGAAAATGGAAATTTTTTAAAAATATCGAAATGGGGTGCTAACTTCGTTCCGCACCCCTTATTATTAATAAAGGAGTTCTGAATTGATTTTCCGGTTCTTTGATAAGAGTTCTATAGTTCCTGATGCATTACAGAAATAGTTCTGTCAAAAAAAGCATTGTTTAATCAAAAGCGAAATTTCTATATAGCACGGCAGCAGCGCATGTGAATTGCGCTGGAGCGTACGGGCTCGTCGAATAAAATCGTGAGACTACGAGAGATCGACTAGTTATTGTTTTATTTTATAGTTTTCCAAAGTTTTACAAAAATTATTTAGATAAGGGATGGCCATGGTGAACAAAATCACTATCTTTGATAGGTTCAGCTTGTTGTTCTATATGTCAATATAATATAATAATATAATAAAAAAACATAACCTATACAATTTCAACTACTGACGATGAATCAAACATGCAACGTAAGTTCAAAATTTCAAAGCCACCCTTTATCTAAATAATTGTTGTTCATATGGTAGTTCTGTCAAAAAAGCATTATTTGACCAAAAACGGAATTTCTAAGTCACGGCAGCAGCCCAGCATCGCAGGTGAATTGCGCTGGAGCATACGCGATATTAGTCGAATTCGTTCGTGAGATTACAAGAGATAGACTACCTAATTATTAGTGTTTTATTTAACTGGAAGCTAAGACGAAAAGTTATTTGAGAGAGTTTGCCGCTATACGTTCCACTCGAGGTTCCACCCCTTCCACATCCGTGAGTCATCCTATCTCCACGATTCGTAGTTTATTTATGTTTAATTGCGTTTTATTTAGAGGAATAGATGTGGACAGCATGTGATTATTGGCTACCCTTTCACTATTTTCCAAAGATCAGAACTACTGTATCGTATAAGAAAGTCATCTGCTGGACACATCAGATATTTTCTTTTGATGATAAGGCGATGGGGGAGGTGTATTTAAATGTCGTTAAGAACATAAAAAATGTTTATATAATTTGCCAACTAGGTATATTAAAAAGTCTTAAAAAATGATTACTTAACAAAAGTTCTGCCTTCTACCTGACATTGGTGCACTTTTGCATCTCCTCAGAATTCCGACTAGCATTTGATTTTGAAAACATGAAACTCGTTAATTATTGATGTGTTCTGTTAAGAACTCTCGAGTAACTCTTATCTGATGAGGATTCCATATTGTGCGACCAAGACATCGTATCTACAGCGAGAACCTAATGGAGTGCTGCAAGGAACTCAAGATAATTCTAGTCATTTCGCGAAAATGGACTAGGTAATGTACAAATCATGCTGGACCATCGCCGACAAAATTTTTTTGAGTACGAAATCTCTCAAATAACTTTTCGTTTCGTATTAGCTTCCAATTAAATAAAGCAATAATAAATTAGTCTATCTCTTGTAATCTCACGAGCAAATTCGACTAACATCGCGTATGCTAATGCGCAATTCACCTGCGCTGCTGCCGTGCTATAGAAATTTCGTTTTTGATTAAACAATACTTTTTTGACAGAACTATTTTTGCAATGCATCAGGAACTGTAGAACTCTTATCAACGAACCTGAAAGTCAACTCAGAACTCCTTTATTAATAATTAAGGGTGCGGTACGAAGTCAGCACCCCATTTCGATATTTTTTAAATTTTTCCATTTTCCATAGAGAACTATAATCGCACCCTTCGGAAAACTATAAGATAAAACAATAAAACAATCGATCTCTCATAGTCTCACGACTTTATTCGACTAATAGCCCGTACGCTCCAGCGCAATTCACCTGCCCTGCTGCCGTGCTATATAGAAATTTCATTTTTGATTAAACAATGCTTTTTTTAACAGAACTATTTCTGTAATGCATCAGGAACTATAGAACTCTTATCAACGAACCGGAAAATCAACTCAGAACTCCTTTATTAATAATAAGGGGTGCGGTACGAAGTTAGCACCTCATTTCGATATTTTTAAAAAATTTCCATTTTGCATAGAGAACTATTATCGCACCCTTCGGAGAACTCTAGAACTATGCTCATATGGTCCAGAACTCCTTTAAAAATTAGGGGTGCTTGAATTTGGGGTGCTAACTTCACACAGGTTGAAAAATCCATCAAAGATTCTGACCCAACTGAAGTAAACAATTTTTGAAAAAAGTTTAAATGGATACCCTTGTTTACTGCTTTCACTATAGTAACGTACTTCAAGCGGCTTGAGACATATTTAATTATTTAATTATTTGAGATACAGTAGAACCTCTATAACTCGAACCTCCACAACTCGAAGTTCTCTATAAGTCGAAGTTTATTTAGTTCCCTGTACCTACATTTTCTATGTTTACAATATATTTTTGACTTCTCTTACTCGAAATTTCTATAACTCGAACTAATTTTGCGGTCCCTTGAAATTCGAGTTATAGAGGTTCGACTGTATTTATACTTAATCTGTGCATAAAATAGTGTATGTATTTCTGACATAACTTGCTTTTATGGCCCTACAACCCTTTCCTAGCCCTCGCCTACGCGTCGGGCTTGAAATAAGGCTTCGCGCCATAAAAGCCTCTTTACGCCCTTAATACATAAATAACTATATTAAATTTGGAACATATTTATTACCGTTGAACATGCAATAAATTAAAAACAAAAGTGCATAAGTTTTAAATAGAATCAGACTCTTGCAACAATTCAAGTTGAAGACCTATAAGTTGCAAGATTTTCAAGGATGTAGACAACCTTAATAATTTTATGTCTACAGTTAAGATAGAATCCAAAATTTGTTTTAAATTTAAAATAACATAGTTAGTGCCCACTTCCGTTATAATCAAAATAGTTTCTTATAGGCCTTTCACAGTGAATCATCTTTTATATTTACATGCTCATTTCAAAAGAGCTACTGTTATCGAAGGAATCTCGGAAGGAATATATATTGTTGATAATTATTATCATTTGTTTTTGAATTTCGAGACATTTTTTATTCTATAATTAATAAAAAAGGAAATTTTTTTAAAGAATGTTTACAAATCTTGTTTGCACCAAAAATTTTAAGAAAACTTCGGTGACCTAAACTGTATAAAGTTATCTACTTGTGGAAAAACGTTGTTACCTATTAGATACACGATTATTTTTAGCATTTCAAGTATGTATTATACATATTCTGTACAAATTTTAGCAATTCTCCATTAACATAAATCCCGTAAAAAATTCGAACGCACCTATTGTTAAAAGCTTCCACTTAACACAGGCAATACGCTGACTTTTTGAAAAAAGTTTTTCTTTCACCGTTGTTCTTAGATTTATTGGTTGGGACAACTAATAAAATAGGTTTATTCCTTTTCTAAAAAGTATCATGAAATTACGTGTATCACGAGAATATCTTCATTACCCTACCTAGTAGGTATAAAAAATGCCATCCTTTCTATCCGTCAATTAATCATAAATTCAGCTATAATATTTCCAAGAAGAATTAACAAACGATTTATCTATTTGCCTAACAAAATAATTATTAGTATACGCCGAACTTTTTTTATATGTTAGAGATGTGTTCTGCGTCCATTCCATGCGTTGCACCATAAATTTCGTTTAAGTTGTCAAAATCCTTTTGTAGGTGCAGGCAATATATGTGTTTGCAAGTAATAATTTACACTTAGGGTGCCGGTGGTGGTAGAAAATCAAGTCCTGCTATCATGTACTACATATCGCTTCTTTGAAACTGGAGTTGAGAAATGTAAATATATGAGCGAATTTTTGGTATAGTCCCAAGACAATCCGCAAAAGTTCGGAGCGCGCGTGTTACTACTCTGCCGACTCTATATTCTATACCATGGGAAATGGAATCAAGCCACTTGATTTATGCGATTATCTTCTACACTTACACCTCTGGGCACTCCATTCATATATTCGCGGAATAACCATCCGTTAGTTCATACTGTGTAAAATTAACACAAACAAAGATGTTTTACAATTGAAATAAAATTAAAATGTAATACACTAGTTCTTCAATTTAACATGAGTGCCACAGCGCTGATCTCTTTTTGATTTATGGCTCTGTTTGCGCTTTTTTTTTAATTCCAGGTCATGCTTTTTTATTTATGTTGAAGTTGCTTATGAAATGATTATAAGGTCAGCGATCAATTATTCAAATATACTTAACAGTTTTTTTATCATGATGATGGTAGATTTTGTATTATATAACAATCACACCTCAAACTTTCATTATAACTTCTAAATATAGATTTTTCCAGCAAACACAAAATATATTTCTTATTACTCTCTAAAATAGGTACACAGGTAAATTTTAATGATGGTATGTAGAAATGACATTTGATCTTTACGTTTAATTCAAATAAACCCTTCCTGTGTGTTTGTACCAGCAAAAAATGTAAATGCGTTTTTTTTTTCATGCGCTAGTCTAAATAAACGCACCATGTATGTAGATATAAGGGAATTCCAACTCCCTGAGCAATACAAAAATTCCTTTAATGAATATTTCACATTTATTAGCATTTCTCCTGCTGTTTTGCCGTTTGCGTTAATTATTCACGAGCAGCATAGGCATGCACACTCTCCTACTCCTACACACACATTATATCCTAAATCTACCTTAAAGTAACTAAACGATTAAAATGTTTTTCAAAGTAAACGAATCCATAATGCATGTGTGGTTTTTGGTAGAAGAAAATAGCCGGAGGTGTTTGAGAAGTGTATAAAGTAAACAAATCGGCAGTGGACATTCTGTCCCTAAAGGATTTCAAAGTTTCGACTGGCTGTCCGACCATGCCTAAATAAGTTAAGTTCCCATTCCATTGGGAGAAACACTACTGCCATGGATTTGGCTGCTGCACTCTGTTTGGTTGGTTAGCCACCCGTTGTGAAGATCGCATTCTCTTTGATGTTGCATACGTGCATATGCTTGTTCTTATTCTTGATAATGAAATACAAGTGGATTGTAGAAAATTACCTGGATTTGTACGGTATTGGGTTTTGGTTCTCGATGAAGATTGCTTCAGTTTATATAAATATTATATAATTGAAGTGTACACTTTGGTGCATGTCTACATTTAAATAAAGTGTACTTTAGTTAGTCATACCCCATATTAATTATTCGTGTCCTTTGCTGTAGAGGGAAATTATTTATTTAAATATTGGGCGTGGTCAGTTTTAAGTTCAATGGAGGAAAAATAGTTCTGTGAAATTTAACCTTAAGAATAAATGAAAATCGATCTCTTTGTATTAACTGTATTAAAACATCCTCTGTTAAATTAATAAAGATAAGTTCAAGTTACTCAAGATGCCATCGCGATCTTTTGCTTGTTCCTTTTCCCCACCATATATGCTAAAGGATAAATACCATTGATCTTTTTATTTTTACATGGCCTTTTTAATCATCTCTACTATAAATTCTATAAATGTTTTTATGCTTTTGTGCGCCCTTCTGTGCTTAATGTGTTATATATACATTTCTAGTTTATCCTTTACTTAATACCGTGCATGATACAGAACAGAAGTTTTGGATTTTTGACTTTGGTGCTCGCTTTGGTGTTACTAGTGCAGTGGATTTCATATATCCTAACAACCTTATATGAATATCTCAACAATCATATTTACAAGTGATGACTGATGGATCTGTTCTATTTCTGTTTTGAGCTCTTTCTTTATCTCTTTAACAAAAGTTCTCGCAAAAGTTTAATAACAATACATTGATGTTACAGGGTAATTATAGAAAATTATAACATCCCAGTTGTCTGAGTGTCTGAATTTCTCTTGTAATAAGGATTTGCCGCCTCTCATTTAAAATTAATTTCATTTGAGTGGCACTAGTGAGTAGTGATGTATTTAACATAATAGAGAACATTTTCAACATTTGTTGTGATTTTTTCGATTTTCTGCTTCAGCTTAACAGATGGCCCCGTTACTTTCAAAATATTTTCTGATGTCTGTTTACAATTATCGAATACCATTAAGTTTGCACTTTTTTATCGTCAACCTGTTGAAAACAACTTCAACTCTGATACGTATAGGTATTCAATAATTGAGTTACAACTGGCAACACTGACCCATTGAATTGTAGATTGGCAGTGAGTATATATTAAATACTCACTAATATATAAATACAAATTAAAATAATTATTTCTCTTCCTGGGTTTAAAGCAAATTACACTCAACGAATATAATATAAAATTAGTATATGTATATACATAGTATTACAAATTATTTAATTAAATTTGTAAATATTTTATTTCATATGCAGTTTAAATAAATAATTTTATTATCTGCAAACGAATACCTTTTAAAGCAAAACCGTGAAATTACGCAATTGTTATTTTAATAATATAATATCCGCTACATACAGTAATAAAAATAACACTATAGAAAATAAAATTCCGTTAAAAAACTTCCCGTATATAATGTTGTTAGTAATAGTCCCACAGAATAACTTTTCTTTTATTGCCTTCCAGACGTAAATAAAACTCGTGGACGAACCGTATGAATGAAAATCTGTCACCAAAAGAAAACTTTTTCGTGGTGGTGATGCTGGTTTGGAGGGAAGAACCAAGCCAACTTGTTAACCGTTCGCGTAAAAGATCCCTAATCGGTGCGGGATTATTTGTCATACAATTCAATTAAAAACCTATTGATTAATTTTCAATCGGACATTGAAAACTCCCAAGAGGGTGTGCAGATTGAAATATATCTTATAGACGACTTTTCGCACCAGCAGCTCTTTCTACTCACTCTCTCTCTCAAGAGAGACTAAAATATTTCCGGGGCACACAAAAGAAAAGGAATAGGAAAAATGTGTCGTCGTCGTTGGAAGAAAAAGCAATGTGTACAATGTAAGAAAACCTCGATGATAAATGCTGCAAGGGGATTGTAGACGCATTGTAATGAAGAGCACAGCACGAGCAAATTTATTTTCGTCTTCAGCTTAATAAATGCATGTGTTTTTAGACCTGTTGTTATTGTTGCGGCGATGTTGCAGATTTAACTAAATGTGGGAAATTTTGCAAATGTCTAGAAAACGTAAAAAAACTGAATTAATAGACCCGTTGTGCCTTAACTAATTGGTTATCATTTATTTGGCTTAAACTGAATTAAAACTGTAAGTCTTCGTTTATACTGCTTGATTGGAATAATTTTGTTACAGTTTTATGACATGCTCATCACTTAAACGGAACATATAAGAATAAAACCATCATAAAGCAGTGGTGTTCTTACTGATGCGGCTTGCATTTTAAGTTCGTTCAATTTAAAATGTTAATAAAAATCGAAACGACCGTTTAATATAAAATTACATTGTAAAAACGAGGGGGTTAATAACCTCGGTAGTAAATCAAAAAGCGTAGGGGCAGATGATAATTTCTGAATCACAGCGCACCACCCGCCAATAATAAAGTGCATTTTTAAGGGGCATGATAAAATCCTCTTCAATTACCTCCTATTTTAGAAAAGCATTTATTATCAGTTTTTGTCCAATTCTGAGGGGGCCATAAAGCAAAGTTATTGAAGTATAGCACCTACAAACTGGGTTTTGCTGTCGCCCTAGAATTGATAGCGGAAAGGTTACCAGAGAAAATTATGAAGCAATTTTGTGGGTGCCAGAGTCATTAGTCTTTCGTGTCGCGGGGTGTAGGGCGCATGCCCACGGCAGTTTCAAACCACAGGGTGCTTTATAACGTCACCACTTGCCATTCCAGATGTTCGACTTCCTTTTAAACTGACAAAAGTAATGATAATTTTCATGCCATAGTTTGTCCTGGAGATGCATGATCTGAATATGTTTTATTATTCACACTGCATTAAATCCCGACATTATCCGCAGAAATGTGCGCGCTAAGGAATAAAATTCATTACAGTAGTTACTATTGCCATTACTCTCAATATGTAATTATACTGCAGGAGTATAATTTATAAGCTTTTGATATTCGGATATTTTAAAACTATATCTTCAGAGTACTTTTAAATTAATATAGAATTCTACTACGCAGTCTACTCGACACACGATTTTCTTACTACAAACGGACGCCATAATTACAAATATTTAAGCTGATACATGATTCCATTATATTTGCAAGTGCCATACAATTTGTATACAAAAGAAATTGGTAGCGCTGCCATTCAAGAAGTGGCCTCGATTGTATAAACTGCTCAATCTATTTTCGTCCCAAAATTAATCTTCATATTTTTTATGTTTTCTAAAAGTAATAGCATTACTTTTATGTATTGTCTTAATTTTTTAAACTGATGGTTAGTTTAAGCTAATATACTTCCACTTTTTTGTACCAGGACTTTAGACAGTTGATAGTGGACCTTTCTTTACGAAGAAAAATTCCTGAGTCGTAGAACGCTTCGTTTGTGAGATACAGGGTGTTAAAAATGAATTTTACTTACAATACCTTTTTTGCTATATTTCCAGAACGATATAAATGATCTGAAATTTGGTACGTTTATAAGACTAAACTAAACTAAACTGTAATCTGATGGTATTATAACAAAAGTAATACTGTTCAGGGGTGTACTTATGGAAGGGTGACTCACCTATTTAAACATATATTTTTAAGGAATGGGACTTAACTTCGAATATTTTTAAAAATTATAGGCACCATTTCTGATAGCTTAAAAAGTCATTAATATTGAGAGAGTGTAATATATCATCTTCTAGGACCACACAAAGTTACTTCCTTACTTATTTAAATAAAACTTATTTCCCTAAAAATATGTCAAAAAAGATACCCTTCCATAGGTACGCCAACAAATCATATTATCTTTGTCAGAATACCATAGATTTATAAAAATGTTCTTTAAATACAAGACGCAATGCCTAAAAATTAACTGCCTATTAGAAATCAATTCAAAAACCTATAGTTTTCCTTATTCCATTATCTTATCCATTAATCAACAAAATATTTTTTCATCTTCCTGTTTTCAGTCGTTGAACTGGAAGTAATTATAAACTCTATAGGGAATTCCAACGTTGTATTTTCTCTTATATAGTATACTTGTGGCGTGCTGTCAATCATAAAGAAAACACACCAAAGAGCGCGCAAATTAATGAAGAAACTGTACCTATATAAAACTTTTTCCGTGTAGTCCACAAACTTTCAACTCTGAAACTTCACCCACACCAAAATGAAATGATTTAAAAGGCAAATTGAAAAATTATCTATATAGCTGCACTGAAAACTTCCATTTTATTTACTAATAATTATCTGCCACATATAACCTAATTTCGTTTTCTAATCGATATATTGAATGACACACACACACACACACACATAGACAAGCACACCCAGAAAAAAAGACATTTGCATATTTTGGGAAACCCGCAACGTCATGCAATAATGTCTCTGTGTGTGGTGGTTGTATACAGGGAATTTAATATTTATGAATGGTAATGAAAATATTTGATTTATCCTGGCGAAAAGTCATTTCCTTCAACCCACCTTCGGATTTTTGGAGGAAGTGCCTCCAGGCATAAAAACAAGAAATGCGTATAAGCAAAATGCGAAAACGTAACAAATTGAACACCGTTTATTTTTTAATATTTTATAAGGCGTACCTGCAGTCAAATGAGCATTGCATATAATTATTTTGGTTTTTATTTTTTGAGGCAAGATACATTGTATATATTAAAGTAAAACGTAGGTATGTAAATACTCATCAATTTTTGCAGTATACAATGTAACCCTAGATTTAACGCTAGGAAATTACTGGTAATTACATTTAGAAGAAATTAATGTGTCGATAGCAAAATAACCCAGTGTTTACACTAGCTGACCTCTCAGCAACCGAAAAAACTCACCGTAATCAAAAGATTTTAAATAAATTTAATTATGAACGCGGATTTCTATTGCTGAAGAGAATATTTTAATTAAATTTCTAGCGTTTTCTCTGTTTCAATTAGAATTATTGCATTTTGAAGTCACGTTTCGAAACTAATTGTATTGTTTGAGAAACATGTTTGAACGATGTCTTCAAAGGCAATTTTAGTGTAAATGCTTTTTACAAGCGATATAAAATGATTTATTTTAGTCTTGATTGCGGCACATGGAACAAACAATAAGGCATTCTCTTCCATAACAGGTCCACAACATTATTCATACACTATGAACATTTTTTAATAAGTAGGTACTGCCGAAAATGCATAGCCAGACATTTTAAATTTGGTTGGAAGCAAGTAGGTTGGAGTAAGAGTATTTTATACCTGCACAAATTAAATTTAAACCGGCGCATGCACCATTTCTATAAGAATTATTCCGTTTGTGTTTACAGTTTACAGTCAATAGTACATCATAATCAGTATTGTAAAATTTTGTTACAGGTTGTAACTGTATCTAAAACCAACTAAAATTTTATAAAAAACAACATTTTAAAATTAATTTAGTTGTTTTGTTGTTGTTCAGCAAAATAACCAAATTGTCATAAGACATTTGGCATACTAACTGACGGTTTCAACAATTTGCATATTACCGGTAAGATTTTAATTAATCGGCAGATTGCTTGTTAGTTAGGACAATCTGAAAACCAACTACCGCCGAATTCAAAATAAGGTTAGACGTAGTGAGCCACTTCGCGCGAACACCCTGTACATGTCGCGCTCAAATGGTTATTTTAGTTAAAATAGCATTTGCCTAGGCAAAGAGCTTCAGACAGGACAAATGATCGAAACTGTTACTTTATATTATTTGCTTAGGTAAATGTCACTTCACTATTTACTAAACAAATGTTATCTACCTAACAGGTTGTTGGACAAGGGTAAGTTTACTTCAGATTATTTTTAAAAACTACAATTTGCCCAACAAGCTGTTATAGGCTTATAACATTTGTCTAGTAAAGTGACATTTGCTTAGGAAAAAAAAACAATTTCGATCATTTGCCCAGTCTAAAGCTATTTGACTAGGCAAATGCTATTTGACATATACCTAACTCAAATAACTCAAGAAACCAATATAAGATACTTATGTAGGTATATGAAAAGACAAAACAAGAAAAACGAATAGATACCTAATTATGATTTTAATATTAAACTGATAAGAAAAACAATATTTTTTTTAAATTTATTGAAATGAAATTTTTAATCTGACACTAAAAAGCATATCTTTTATAAGTCGCAACAATACTAATAAATCTAAATTATTTATGTAATGATTAAAATTAACATAGTATATCATGATAATAGGATTATTTTCAGCAGGCACGTTCACTATCTCTGTTTCTACCTCTCGTTCGCCTATCTTGAAAGTGAGAGAGATCGAGAGGTAGAAACATTCTGACGCACATACCTGCTAAAGATAATTTTAGTATACCAATAATTTATAGTACTAAATATAAAATTTGGTAACATAATTCTTGTTCAGCTTTGAAGTTTGACTAAAATAATCATGCTAAAATATATGCTTTGCCTTCCTACGCTCTATATATAAAAATCTTTTTATTTTCAAATACCTACCTATGTAATGAAAAAACAAGTAATAAATAAATAAATAGCCTGGATGCGTATTTCACTTTTATTTCTATTAGAATGTTAAATATCAACAAAAACAGGGGAATCGAAACAAAATTAAATTGTAAAACTTTGAAGTTTACCTCGTTCCTTTGAGCCGGCGTCGTCAGAGAAAATGTACCACAACAGGACAAATTTACTTAGGATACATTTCCGCGATAGCTTATCGTGTTATTTACTCGCGCATTTGATAAAATATTTGATAAAAATCTTGTTTACTCTCATATAATCATCATAAAAGAAGAAAAAACACTGCTCCATTATGCCCTTTGTACTCAAGTACAAACTTTCTATATTCAAGTTTTTTTACAAATATGTTTGTATGAAATATGTTTTCTGCTTAATTATTATATGTGTGTATGGACTAAATGTGCAGTGTACACGATCAAAAGATCGTTATTTGATTTTTTGCGATGGTCTGTGAGTAAGAAAAACATATGGACGTTTCCTATGATCTCCTGCATCATTGATTTATGAGTTTTAAATCAAGTTGGGGATGATACAAAATGCATTTAAAATATTTTATTATTTTTTTTTGTTGGGTTCCAAAATAATGAAAAACGACCCTATTAAAACTTCCGCCATCATCGTGAGCTGAGAGTCTGATGGAAAGTATCGATCTCCACTCAGATTTTAAACTTGTAATGTTTGGGATACAGAGAGTATATTTAATCAAGTCGTGAACTTAAATAAGATATTGAGGACATCGATTATATGAAGAGAGAATGAACCTAAGACAGCAGCAGTAGCAGCAGGAGTGGAATCCTCGCTCATGATAAATGGATCGCCCTCTCAAGTGACGGCAATGTCTTTTGGGAGTAACATGATCGCTTGTCTGTCGTTTCTCTAACAAAACTTCACATGTCTTTATAAATTCATTATGAACTTGTTTGAAAGGGGCAAGGGCAATTTTTAAAGACTAACAACAAATCCAAATTTCAGTGGTTTATAAATAAAACAGATGTAAATTAGTAATTGTTGACAAGTGTACAAAAACTGTATAGAACCACTTGTAGTCTATTAGCGAGCCAATTAAATTAGTGTGGGTGGACAAAACAAAACGAACACTGAAAAATATCTCGCACGCCTTGTTGTGGTATGTGAAAAAATGCTAAAGGCATAACAGGATTATCCTTCGCAAACTCCGGCACATATAAACAACAAAAAATATGCACGAATTATTTTAATCGGCACGTGTGGCAACACAGAAAGGTTAAGCCTAATACGAAGGTTAACTTTTCAGCAGCCATATGCAACGAAAACGAATTGTATTCAAATAAATGGGACGCTGGGGACGATGTGGTGTTGGTGGTGTGGGGTGGGAGCGACGGAGTGTGGTGTGGCACTCTGGCTTGCTTGGTAGACCCCAAATCAACTTTGCCCCAAGTGATTTTATTACACAGGTTCGTTGCTTTTGTGGCCCAGATGTATTCAGCAGTTCATTTGGGTGGCCGCGGCGGTGATGACGGCCCAGATGGGTCGCTGCAAATATACACAAACAACCATCTTAACGCAATAAATTCCTTCGAGGAAATGAGACTTTTTTTACGTAGCGCTACCGCTTTGAAAAAATAATGAGCTAGGGCTCTATCATCAAAGATACATTTACTTATTATTGTGTTTTATTAATGCTTATTTAATTATTACTACTAGTAACGTAACACGAACACCTACAAGAAAAAAACGTATAAAATAAGTAGGTGTATAATATACAATACTACGTTGTGCTTTGGTGCTGAAGTTAACAAAAGCACTCTTGCAATTTATCAGTAGTTAAAAACAAAGCATAAGGAGCTTTTCAGAATAGTACAATATGAATTTCCTGGAGTTATATTTCCGGTGAAAATGAAATAGTAGCCCAGTGGATGCGGAATAACTGGGACCTAAATAATAAAGTACCTTCATCTATAAATATATAAAAAGCTCATTAGCCTCTCCCATCCTACTTAGTCATTCTTATTTTAATTAGTATTTTGTTCAGTTTTTTTTTGGCGAGGAATTAAAATGTAGCCGTTGTGCAACAACACAAAAACAACATCCTAAAGAGGAGTTTTCTTAGCCTAATTAGTAAAGTGCAGAAAAAGCTTCTCAACTTGACTTAGAATAATCGTAATTCTTTATTCGTTTTAATTAATTTTAAACGAAGTAGCTTTTCATGACAAAAATAGTACAGTGTATAGTATAGCCTGATGAAATAATAAATTGCTATTTATTACTTCATTTACTACCTAGTGTATAAAATTTCCTATTTAGGAGTGAATGGGTCATTAATGCATCAAACGTTAAAAACTGATAAATATTTAAATGTTGTGCTAAAAAAGTAATAGCCGAGTGCGACAGCCTCTCCGGATACTCCGGAATATATCCCATTAATAGATAACCGTTTAATTTTTTTTATTGTTGCAAGAGAGACCAAAATGAAAGGTTTTTTGTTATATCCAGACTACCAAAATATTGATTGTGAATGGTGGTTGTGCAATTGGGTAAAAACCGGTTTAATAAACAAAACTTAAAATTAAATAGTCTAAATAATAATTCTGCTAGTTTTTATATACTAAATATTGTTATTTTTACTTCTCTAGAATACCAATTGTTTTATTAAATATTATTCAATTTAAAATTAATAAAAGTTAGCTAAAAATATTTGGACTGTTGAAATAAGGACTAGTTCTTCAATTGCTAGTTATTTTTAACTGCTAGTTAATTGTTTTCGTTATGTAATAGCACCAAAGAAATTAACTTATAGTTTTATATTACTGATTTCGTTTAAGCATAGGGATCACACATATTCTAATAAATATTCCAGAGATATTCAATGGATTGTGTTCAATATTTTTTTAATTAAATTGAATTAATATTAGCATTTGGCTTTTCAATAAAAAAACGATTTATCATTTATTTCTATGCAATTTATTTTTTGTTAATTGTTTTACAGAATTGACTGAAGAAAGTAATTTGAAAGGAACGGACAAAGTTCTTATCCTTGTGGAATATAGAAAAAAGGATTTTGATTTTCCGATGATTTTCTAATATTTGTTATACAGTTAGCCGTCCCGTTTGTACAATACATTATTTTGGGACATAAATAAGCTAAAAGTATATAGGTATTATGTAATGTTTTTTATATTTGGCTTGTGGCATAATTATTGCAAAATTAAAAATTTTTAAAGTAACATTTATTTCCAATCAACAAAGATTTACAGTTTACAGAGTTCTAAATAGTCGTTATTCTCTCTTTAATTGCTCAAGAAAACACAATGAAACCAATCAATCATGTAGTACAACTAAGTCACATAGTTCCCATTTTTTTTCTTAATAATTTATACGGAAGTATGTAAGCGTATGTTAATATGAGTAGTAAACCAAATATCAGATTAAAAATGAATTCGTTTTTATTTCAACATTGACTGTGTTTACTCTTCTTGTATAACAAACGGTGAACAAAAAATTACATAATCCGATTACCGTTCGTTTGGAAATTTATACTACAATTTATCTGAAATTTTGATGGTTGACTCGTTTAATTTTTTACCTCAATTATAGGGTCAAGAGCAAATTTGATTTAATTAAACCTGTATTATATATTACGTTCATTAAGGAATTAATAAATATGTTGTAGGCTGCAACTGGCATTAAATTATCCAGTGTAAAAATCTGCATGGTTATTTTCTATTTGAACATGTAACCTAATACCTATACCTAAGATATACTGAGCAGTTGAGCGAAAATTATCGACATAGCAAAAGAGACCCTTTTAACATTTACCTACTTTCTTCAATATATTCTCTTTTCTTATATATCTAAGAATTTAAAATTATAATCTGTAATTTGCTGATTACGTATTAAAAATATTTAAAAATCATAATCAATAATTAATATCATTTATATACTTTTCCTTATGAATTTCAAGTTCCAAGCAGTGTAAACTATTTGTATTATAACTTAGTGACCATAATACTAAACAGTATCGTTATGTTATTTAAAAGAAAAATGTCATAAATATTCTACACTTTCTGTGTAATCCTAAATAAATAACTATAACATACTACACCATATAAATTGTGTTTTGATTATATTTTGAACTTTTCTAATCAAGACCAAACTGTGCAAATAAACAGCTTTTAAATATAAGGACTAACCATATATTTTATTGACAAACTTAATAGCATTTGTTTAGTTAGGCAAACAAATTCTACACCATATCATAACATTAATTTTCTCATAAAGTTAATATACAGCACACAAACCTAATGAAATATTCATTGGCAGTTTTGTTGTGTATATGTGTGTATATAGGAAACTTGACAGGATATTGAAAGCTGTCGGTTTGGTGTGACAGAACACGTCAATTCCAAGAGAAAATATATGTGTTCACCAGAGGCTTCTGCAGAAGTGATGGCTTCATTCGTTGTATAACTAAGACGCAACTGTTCAGATGCTGTCTGATGATAAATGCACAAAAAATCGTGTGTGGAAATAGTTTCCCGAATGGTGACGTTTGGGTATTTCTAAAATAATTTTCACCGGGAAATTTGATTGTTAAAGGATGGTGTTGCTGATGTGCAAACAAAGACATGTCTATCATTTATATATTTCAAGTTTAAGTACCTAATATATTATATGTAAAATATATATTATATGCTTAATATGTTGTCAAATAATCAAGAAATATCTAATTTCACATAACTTTCTTATACTAATAAATAGGAGTAATAGTTAATGTAATTTCTAATTAAAAAATTTCGTGCTCATAATCTAATCACCACTTTTTTACGCACTTCAGGTCTTTAAAATATCTCTTTCTAACCAGTTTTCATTAGACTCATACCTATGTACATTTTTACAACAATTTTTGAAGAAAATTCATAAATTATTGTTCCGAATCCAAATTATCTGTAAAAAACAAAAAACATTTTCAATTAGATACCACTTTTGTGAATTTCTCCTTATATCCACAGAATAATATAATTCTGTGCTTATACTATAACAAGACTGGGATTTAGGCGTATATATATGTTTGTGGAATTAAGCAATTGAAATGACAAACTAATCAGAAGAAAAATAAATTTTAGTCAAAATAACGTAGGTTTCACAGTATTAATACAAATATTGCTTTTGGAGATATCGCGGAAGTCAGACAGACATTGCAAAAATATTCAAAATGATTTAGGGACCCTGAAATCTCATGTAAGATAGTAAAACCATCAACATTTCACAGTCGACAAATTAGCCGTGATTGTAATAAAAGAAAGTAAAACACAATTTCTGCGCCTGTTTCCATCAGAGACAGGGACTGATGAAACGCTTTGTCATTTGAACAATAACTCTTTTCTTTATTACACATGTGTTTGTGTTTAAGTAGGTACATGAAATTTTACAATACATCTACGTGGTAAGGGAACATGATAATAGCTCCCACTCCATGCTTAATTGTTGTCGAATGTCTCATTTTGGACGTTGCCTTAGAGGTTGCAGATAACCATTAAAAATTGACCTTTTAATATATCCTTCGAGTGTATTCTTGTCCCATCGTTGTCTTAACTAACAATAATTAAACGTTTGATGATGAATCACATTAGCGCAAATATTTGATTGATATGATTACCAATCTAGGTAGTAGATATCTAAATAAAAGTGTTGCATGTTGTCCACAATCAGTTCCAATAAATAAATGATTATAAATACAAATTTGTAAAAGTAACTCGGACGCGATTATGATCAAAATTGCCACTCATTATATGCATGCTAGAATGCAATATAAATCAGACACCAAAAACGTGTGGAGACATAATAGAAAAAAATGTATGATGGAGAGCGAGCTGCTGAGTGTGATCTGATAAAAGGCATTGTAGCCGCATGTACAATTTGTTGTTTTATTGGATTTCAGACAAGCTTTTTATCATTTCAATTGGTGATTTACATGAATTCTAAATAGCTATATTTGATTAACTGATTCATTTGCACAATTGTTTTATTTAAACAGACAAAAGCAGTAATACCAATGTTGCCATTATAATGTTGTTTTTATTTAGAGAGAATGTCGATGGTAAACTATTTAAATTCAATTTATTACTAATTTTATTTTCTAATTATACTCAACAACTAACCGGAGCTAATTATTTATTTAATGGTTCAAAACATTTAGCGTGGAATGCAAAATTAATGACTATGCAGGCGAGCATGATAAAATATTGGCACCACAATATTTCAAAAGGAAAATCAGTAAACATATTTAGAGAACAAAAATAGCTAACCAACTAAATTATCTCCGGCGCTATATTTGTATGAATTCGTATGTTTAAGTCGAGAATTCGGAGGAATGAGCTAGAAACTATAGTCTTAAAGTAGGTACATATTCAGTGTGTCCGTTTTCAAACTTAAAGAAAAACAAAAAAAAATACAGATATGTACCCGGAAAAAGTGGGGCAAAATATTATGCTCTCATAAAATATTACCATAATGAATTTCCTCTTTTTTTTGTCTTCTTCTAAATGCATACATATAAAGGGACTATAATATGGTTCTAAATAGAAATTTTATTACTCCCCAGCTTTGACTGGCTAGTATGGAGAAAATGACGATTTACCAAGCAAGCTGAGTGCTAAGGAGAACCCCCAATGCGCTGCAGGGTTGAAACAAATATTTAACAGTGGCTGGGCTGGGCCATTGGGTATGAGTTGAGTTATAAAATATTTTATGGGTTTCTCTCCACCATCAGCAGCGCCCACACCATAGATCTTTAACAATAAAAGAGAGAATTTTATTGAAATCTCCCTACACCACCTTATAATGTTATTGCTTTAATTAATAAGGGAACTATTAGGAATATTGTTAATTAAACAAATTATTTACGACTTGTTTTATGTATATGCGTCGGATTATAGCCGCTTTGAAGTTAATTGGCCGTGGGGGTTAAAAGACTTATTTAGTCTCCATTTTAGGTGATGTTTTATTAACACAGGTTGACAGATGAATTAAAAAGGGATCCTAAGAAACTGCGCTCTATTTAGAGAGTGTCGTACAAATATATTTTTAAACTTTTAAGTTTGTTTTAGAATAATTTGTTTCTGAAATATCGTACATCGCACTGATAGATAAAATCTATTTATTGTTTATTTAAAATTCAAATGAGATCAGTTCAAATTAATTAGTGCATGCAAATTTATTAGATATGAGTATAAATTGGGGCATAGGGCCAGCGGTTGTGTGTAATATTCAACAGATTTACAACAAGGGATGAATGTGTAACACTGTGGTGAATTATCAGAGGACTTCTACAGCTCAGCCCTACAGCCAGGGCTTATATTTTGATTTGAGATACATTGAAGAAGCATTGAACCAAACCCAACAAATATATATTTATCTTTACGAAATACAAATAAACAACCCCTAACAAATAAATATAAAAGACCTCTATATCCCTTGCATCTAAGTGAAGGTTTCATATGCCACTGGGTGTGTATCTATCGTTATTTTATGTAAAACACACAACATAATGAAGATAAATATAAATGATATCCCAACAGAATTGAAAAAGCTCCATTGTTATCCCTAAATAATAAAAAATCATGACACGATCATAGAGAAGGACGCAAGGAAGAGGACTCAGAAAGGAAGAACAAAAGGTGCTGGAGCGAGACGAGCATGGTGGAGTTGGAGCAGTAAGAGGTAGTGGGGAGCAACGTGTATTAGCTAAGCCGGCTAGATATTTATGGCAGCTATTTGCGAGATGTGAAGCGGCCAGTGTGCAAGCTCTATTTACTATTTATCTGTCCCGCTGGTGCCATTTGACTTTATCAAGATGGCGGATCCTACTATCATACATGCCTTGTAACGAGAGAGTGATCCGCCGACGTCGCCACCGCCACTGATACCTTCATTTTACTCAAAATTCGTAAAACTTGATTGTCTCATATACATAAACACAAAACAACAATGTTTTTGGAGGGTGCTGGTGCACTGATATTCAAAGAGGGTATCCTAGGAAATCCAAATTGCTAATTTACTTTCATTTGATTTGATGGTTAACAGATTAAGGCTCAGTTTTCAATCGATAGTGTTATCCTTAACAATAAGTTCATTTTCTTAGATATTACTGTTAAGAAAATCGTAACCAAGACAATTAACTAGCAGTTAACTATAGCAATCGATTGAAAAACTGGCCGTAACGAAATTTAAGTTATTTTTTATTATTCATAAACTTACGACGTTTTTAAATTTTATACCTATGTTAATGTCTTTATACAATAGTATTAATTTTAATAGGATAACTTTTAGTAGACAGTTATTAGTATCAAAAATAGACCACGGTTTGGTGAATATCAGATCCAATGTATTAAAATGATATAAAAGCCAAGTGTGGAATAAGATCTGTAAGAAAGCAATAATTAGTTTAGTAGTATGTACTAAGTATACGAAAAAAAGATCAATTTAGAACGTGCTGTTTATTTACAACTTTTTGGCTTTTATACTTATACGAATTAATAAGGAAGTATAGTAATAATGAATATTTTTTTATAAATAGAATGTAGATTGCTTTATTTAAACCTACCTCATCTTCATGTTTATCATTGCCCATAATAGTAATTTAAGCATTAAAAGCGGTAGGTAAGGATATGTTACCGGTGGAAGACAATAATAGTTTGGTGGCCTTTTGGAGGTCTCGGTACTCTCGGCCTCCAATGTCCTCCATTCTATAACCAAACTAAAATGATTCTGAATTTGTTCATGTCTAAGTCACAACTATAAAATGATCTAAAATACAGTGACAAAACTTTCATATTTGATTACTTACCGATCAGCTTACCGCCTTCTAATCGGTAAGATGTCTTACCAATCAGCGATTTGTAAACAAAACCTACTATTCTTTTAATTAAATCAGTACATTTTTTACTTCTTCTTGGGATGAACGGGAATAATAGTATCTAGACTCTTCATATAAGTACGATCGAACTTCAAGTACTTCAGTTTGTTTTAATATTCTTATATTTTTCTGAGAAGACCCTCACGATTGTACGATATAAATTTAGTTTTAACAATATGATCCCTATCTGGTTTCGGTTGATCGTCAATGTCTGTTACATGACAAATGTTCTTTTTGCTTAGCTTATCGTCGCAGAATCCAATTTTTCTTCTCTTCTACTTATTTAAAAATATGCTCAATGTTACTTCCATTGTTCCAGTGGAGCACAACTTGCCGTCCGTTTATCCGGCGTTTTATGAGGTCTACTTTAGCTTTCAATCTTGTCTTTATTCCTCCCCTCCCCCTCTCTCGTTGTGATAATTTTTTTCGACTTCCTTTGTCATGGTCTTTATTTTGTTTGTGTTTAGCTCCTTTTGTAAGCTTTCCAGGTTTCTGGTTTTGAGGAAGATATATCAGTTTATTATAAGCTTGTGATCTTCATTTCTTGCTCAAACTCTATAGGTATCTCTATAGATAGTATAATATAGATATTGAGTTGGTGATATCGTGAACTATATTCTTTCTACTAAAAATTATGATCATGTTCATATTATCTGTAAAAGTTCTTACAAAAGCTTTTAACTTTTTCATTACTGTGGTCAGTTATAACATTTATAATATTTCGCATAATATTTCTCATTATTAATTTAGGATAAAAACTTTCGTATCGTCTGTCATTATAGTTATAGTTTTAATTTAAGGTAGATGAGTCCGTCAACTTCTTTAAATGCGTAGTACTTCTGGTCTATACCTCATTTGAAACTGAAACCCTCTGTGAGTTTTTTTTTATTAACGTGCCACATATTTTACTATTGGTCTGATTTCTATTAATTAAGTTTTTTTAACTACTTAAAATAATACATTTGTTCTAATATAATATGACAGCCTATTCTTAAGGTGAAATGAGACATCGTATATTTTAATCTGATGTAAGAAAGTTATGGCCAATGTAGATGTAGTTTTTTTTAATTTATTAATGCAATTTTTTCGATAAAATTAAGATAACAAAATTCTCTGAATTAAACATCATGCTTTAATGTACTTATGCATAAATATTTATGCTGTTCGAGAGACCTCGATGTTTTCTATCAGTGCCAACAAATTAGTTTCGGTAATGTTGTGTAATGCTATGTGTCAAATTAAAGCTCGAAAGGGAAGTTTATAAATCTCCAAAATGATACTCGGCGTATTCATCATTTCTCATAGCATCAGAGAAAAGCAAGAAGGATAAGAAAGCCTGAAATGATATATGAGTAAGTGTAATTCTGGGTGGAGGCAGCCGCAAGCAATGTGACCTGTTACCGGTCGTCCTCGTCTGTTTCCATGTCATAAATATTACTTTGACATGCAGTTCAGCTCTTCTTTCCCTTGAAATCTATGCAGGCGAGAAATGGTATTGCTTCCTTTTGAAATACTCATACTCACCCTGTGTTATTCGCATCTTTTCTAAGCAGCACATCGCAGACACACCCACCGCATTTATATGCAAAAATTTTATATACAGGAAATGTGGATGGGAGTACATATCACATACCACCACTTATAAAATGCTTTAGAAAAGGCGAATTGAGTTTAAGCGCGAATATTATATTGGGGGAATTTTACAGGTCGTCAAAATTTTATAAAGCAACAACTATATTAGGAAGTTATGCCAACGTAATTCAATATATTTTTTATAGTCGCATCAAATAATGATTGATGGTTGTGTAAATAAGATGGATTTGCCTAAAAGGGGTGTTTGTGAATATAAAAATGAAATTTATTCCTTTAAGGCATAAAAGCAGCGTAAATCACATGATAACTTTTTTATATGGAACTACAAATGTCTTCTGGATACTCCTTTCAGATCTCAGTAGGTAGAAAATTACTTCTTCTAAAAAAATATGTTGGAGTTCTTTCTGCTACCAAATGAAAATTTACAAGTCAAGTACTTCTCATGCACTTTAATTAACAAAGCACCCACCTCCATTAATAATACATGGAACACATTTGCTGAAATTGCTCACACCGGATTAGAAAATAAACGAATGAACTCAATAACCTTTTTTGGCGTCACCTCATGCACACGCACTTAATGTGTTATAAAGGTTAACAAGTTTCTTGGAATTATTCTTAATTAACGGCTGTACATTTAATAAATATATTATCCTACGGTCACAGTCTAAAATAATTCACGTTAATTACCGGTCTTTTACGTTATTGGACTGTGTTGGATGTATACAATGTTGGATATTAGAATAGACTTAGACACGTCTTAAATATACTAGTAATATAATAACTTAACCTTCCTCTATGCTCGAAATTATGAATTTTTTGAGTTAAGGGACTCATTGTGTGAGACTCCTAACTCTAATTTAAGATCAACGCCATTATCCGAACAACCTGTTTAACAATATTAATCAAGTAAACTTAAGGACCATATAGTTTTTGAATTATTATTCTTGATACAATCTAAAACATTCTTACTTTCTTATACGAAGTAATAAGAAAATAATCGTGATTTTTATGGATTTACACGTTTTGAGGGCCCTGAATCAATTTTGACTTTTTTTGCCATGATGTATATGGGTGTGTTTGTGTCTGTCTGAAGCCACACGATAACTTTCAAACTGCTTATCGGCATTATTTAATATTTAAGGGTTTGAACAATATTGTGGGTAACATAATTTTTTATGTATTACCACCTCAAGTAGTACCTACCTGATGAA
Organism: Pediacus dermestoides; assembly: GCA_963942485.1. Taxonomy (NCBI): domain Eukaryota; kingdom Metazoa; phylum Arthropoda; class Insecta; order Coleoptera; family Cucujidae; genus Pediacus; species Pediacus dermestoides. Next base: position 23,360,326 of record OZ012626.1, on the reverse strand, counting down.
GACTTTTTAGGTTTTTCAAGATTATCTTGAAAAAGAAACAATTTACGAAATTTTATTATTCTTTAAGATTTGTTTTGAATTAAGTTTTGAACATATTTTGTTTAAACTTTTTTTGAAATTGCGTGAAAAAATTTTTTACCGAAAGGACCTAAATAGACCCGAAGTCTTTTTGATAAAATTGCTCTTATTTATCGCTGATTTTTTACCCAATATCTTTTTCGTATAACCAAACATTGTTTAATAGTTTCCGAATTCCACTTAAAGCAGGATTATTTATATGCGATATAATTTTCATGAATAATACAATCATGAACCATTTTACCTGTACAAGTACATTTTCGTGCCTTATGAAAATAAAACAGTTAACCTATGTTTTAAAGTTAAATAAACTACACTGATATTGACGTTATATTTGCCTGGTTAGAATACATTAGACCCAATTCATCGGTTGATTGTTAAAACATTAATACCTAGTTAAGTGTGTTATTGAGGGGTAACAATGCCATTTGATATTTCGTGGTAATACAATTGTTAATGTTATTATTTAGAATCTGGTACATGGCACCAACAACTACAAAGTCCGCATTGGTTGAATAGACTTGTGCCGGTGGCACAAGAATCAATTTAAATCGATGATGGAATTACTCTCTTTTAAGTGGCCGGGCTTAGTTGTTGAATTAACAGATGGAAAACAGTTTTTATGCACACACCTTTAAACAATTTCAGTTGTATTGTGATGGGGCTTTTGTTGTACAATGCTCGTTCTAAATAACTAGTCTTTTCCATTTTGGTAATCCTTTTAAATCCGCGGCCGAGGGGAAGGGGTGATTTTACTGTTACAAATAATTTTTAGTAGTTTCACCAGAATGCACTGTTGAATCCATTTGGAATAAAAATAAATTGATAATTTTTAGGTAGGTACTTAACTAAAATGGGCTTTGTTTTATTTTATATTGGATTTGAATTACCCACATTGTCTGGAGGAGTGAACAAGACTGTAATGTTATTTATGGTAAAATATTTAAAAGAAGACACACTAAAGAACAAGTGGCGAAAACATAAATGACAGGCATTTTCATGGAGAAAATATCCTGCGTTAAGTAATTTATTTCATAATGCTAAATTTAATGAGACAATTTTTGTTGCTTTGTGTATACTGTAATTTTTTTATCCGTCTGTCTCTCTCAATGCAGTGCTACGAATGTTTATTGAGTTCATTAAAACGTCTTCAGTAAAGTACAAAATTATTTCTCTAATGTACCTACCTGACAACTCGAAAGAACTGAATTCCTATGGAATTTGTAAAATCATTCGAGGAAATAGCGATAATTAATTACAATTTTAATATGACTAAACCAAGAGAAATTGTTGCGTAATTGATAAAGGCTCAACCGCCTCCTCAGTTGAATACAGATTATTTATCGAGATAGGATGATGAACATTTATATTTTGGAGACAGATTTCGTGGCCCCTCCGGGTGATAACAGTGCGTATATACCTATTTAGTTTGTTATTTATATCGATGAGAATTGGTGAGCCATCGTACACACCAGAAGCGCATATATACGATGATGTAAGTGGTGAAGAAAATCGCGGTATACTGAATCTAAATCGGAAATTTGAATAGAAATAGGGAGTCTATCGATATGGAATTTATATCGAAAGATGAGGAAATATATGTTTTTTTCAACATGTTCAGCTGTATAACTTTCGTAATAATAAATATTTCTTATCAATTTTCTGAAATTGTTATAAAAACAAGCAAAATGCTTGTATACCGCGCATACTTTGCGGCGTATGTGTACCTACTCATATTTTATGATAATTATCTTCAATAAATGATAGCCGACAGTGGCTTTTGAAACATCCTCAATAAATCTTTTAAGTACACTGAAAAGGTAAATCACTAAGTACCTAGTAGATACTATTACATTATAATAATGTACTAATATAAAATGGTTTATAAATTAACTTGTCAATCTTTCGAAGAATGTAAAAAATCATTAGGTGGATCATCCAGTACGTCCCTCTTAAATTCTTACGACTTTACGTAATAGAAATTGAAAAGGTCTTCTTTCAAATATCAAAAACTTATCTTCCTTAGACTTTATACTATCATATCATCTTCATTATCTCTAAAATGTAGTACCCTATAATACCAACACGCTCAAATCACTGCCAAAATTCAAATCTAGCGCCCACGACCTCCTTCATACTCAATTGCTCAAGTATTGGCATAAACATGATTGTTAGGTTAAATTTTACTGGATATATCGAAAAAGCACTTAAATATTCAAGGAACTCCGAGTTACAGGATGGAGTAACTGCAGCGATAAAAAAGAAAATCGACAAAATCGTCAACAGACAGACCCAGATACTGCTGTGGTTAGTCCCTCATAAACTGCTTGAACTAATAGCAAAGATGCAGCCGTGTAGTAGTTGAAAGAACTCGCAAAAGCGTCGAAAGTAGTTTCCCATTTGGCTCAAAATCTGTTGGTTTTTAAGGAGTATGTTTACAATTTGCTTTTATTATCGATTATTTCCATATTAAAAGGACTAAAACTGAAGATATTGTCCATACAGGTCTTGGTGCAAAACTGTTGCTTATTTAAGAAGTATACTTATTATAGTAGCAGTTTGCTTTTCTTCATCAATTGTTCACATATAAATTATACTAGAAGCTAAATATATTCATCCATATGCATAGTCGTTTGGGAAAATAGCTACTTTCTGTCTACTAGCTAGTAGTGACTTTCTGGGTAGTAAGTACTAGGGAAAGTAGTTACTAAATACCGATTATGCATTTTAGTTTAGGAGGTAGTGCACCTCTTTGTACAAAAACTATTGGTTTTACTGAGGAGCACATTAACAGCTATTCTCCATCGATTATTGACCTATGTTTTGCAATTGGGGCTAAGAGAGTACCATTATTCTTCCAAGGCAGATTCTGAAATCACTACTAGTGCTCTGTCGCCATTAGTCACTAAAGGCAGCGATGTGAGGACATCGGACGAAGAGCGTGTTTTTTTCAATCCTATCTTATTATCTTGATGGCTTCTTATCATGAATTGGTAGAGTATATTAAGTATAAGAAAGTAAAAAGTTAATGCAAGCATGTTTTCCAAAATGATTATTTTTCTTCAAGCCATGAATTCGAAACAATCAATCAACAGAAACCTTTTGAAATTCCGGTCAGTAATAGTAAAAAAGCAGACAGTAATGAGAAAGCAGAATGAACCCATTCCTAGCCTGGGAGGACGCTACTATCTGAGCAACAACAAATTTAATGTGACTTTGTTAAGTAATTTGATGAAATGTCAATGTCAATGTAAAATTTATTTTTAATTATTATAATGTTGTTTATTTTAATAAATGATTGACTGTGAATAAAATCGTATACAAACCTCGGCAAAAGTACCATTCCTGTGTCTCTCGACAGGAATGGAATACGTTCAGCCTCGGTATGTGATCTACTATTCTTTTGCAATTAGTGTAATGTTTTCTATAAAAGCATAAGGTGTCATATTGTACAGTTAATTTCACGGAAATCGACTACACCTAATATTTCCCTGTGTTATAATGCCTTTGTTTGATTGACGTTTATTGTCAAAATAAGTAACGTGTGATTCTTTAAATTTCCATTCTAGGTAAGCCTTGGAATTTGAACGTACGCGCCGAATTGATTCATCTATTGCTGTCAGTTTCAAACGACAACCAGAAAACCTAACCTTTTTTGAGATTTAAAGAAATGAGGTGTAATCCAAGACATGATTTTTTTTCCACCGCCAACTCAGAATGGAAATTTAATGAATCACACGTTACATATTTGCATCCAAAGCCGAAAAATCAAAATGTCAAAACTTACTGAACGACTCATGATCAAAAATAACCTAACTTTATAAAGCCGTGTTAATGCTGGGAAAAAAAATTACAAAAGCGTTCACTTGATTTTTTAGGTGTAGTCGATTTCCGTGCAACTAACTGTACCTACATATACCCCCAATGTACTGCAAAAATTAGCCAGATTTAGAGAGAGAGCGGCAGCAAGCGAGACCGGCGATATGGTAGGGCACACACTAGCTAGCACGCTGTCGCGTGTTGGTCGCCGGCTTGGCTCAACTGTGCATGAATTGCCCTGTATCTAGAAAGCTATTATTCAGTCTTTTTTTATAAATGACCCAATATTTAAAAGAAGCGAAGATAGTAATGAAAATAATGTCAATATTTTAAACTTGTTTGAGTTTTGAAATAATGGGAATTTGTTAAATATTTAGTATACCTGAACAGGTAATTATAATAGTGGACAAACTAGATAAATAAAAATGTATAGAAACCAGACCTTATATACTGATATTTAAACATAAACGAAAACTCATATTCAATTATTAAGTATATTAGTTGTATTAATTATTTTTATCCTGCGCGTAGGTACATCATACTTTTTATTTTTCTTATGTTACTTTTACCTCATTAAAAATAGTGTCGAATTTACTCATAAATAGTAAATGAAATTGAGACTAATGCCTATATCTATGTATATAAAATAATTTATAATACCATAATAATATATAATGCAGACACTGTTGCACCTTTATAAAAACACAGGCATTTACAACATTTAATTAAATTCAAAGCTCTAGGCTTAGGAAGTTTTATGATGCGGCACGTGGTGCCTGCTCATCATTATAATGTTACTCGAACAACATCATTTTTTAATCATTTATCAAGCAGAAAAAAGCGAAAACATGTGGGTAAAGCTCAGTTTACTTGCTAGGAGGGATAAGGTGTGTTGGGTTAGGATTCTTACAATAACATTAGGCAACAAAATTTAACATCAACAGCGAAGAAGTACAGGTAACTGCAGAGTTCTAATAATACATTTTCAGTTTATCTTATTTCGAATATATTAAACTACATTATGTTGTATGCTCATAACACCACGTAAATGAAATTCCACACGGAATAAATTAATTATCTAATTAGTTTATTATCCTCTCGCTTACTAGAATGAGTTATCGTTGTTTATAATGATATCTGAGGGACCTAGCACGTCCACGTATTCGGCGAGTATATACTATCGTTGAAACTCGATCCTTATTGGACAGGACCGGATTACTGTTGGATGTGGTTCAATAAAGCAGTAGAAACTTTAGCAAAGACTGATTTTGCTCCGCATATAACAGAATTACGTCAGCTTTGTAGCATAAACGTGTATTTCAGCTTTTGTTCGAAAAGTTTCCAAATAAAAGACATATATAGAATTTCCGAGCGAAGGAAAAATCGTATAATTGACATTATTATACACACACGTACAGATAAAACATTTTCTCTTATAGCTATGGTATCAGGTTAAGCAATAGTAAGGTTGATCTAAAAACTATTGAATAAAATTAGTTAAACTTGATATTGTTTGAAGTTTAAATTCATTTTATTATTTCGAATTTGAAACATCTAATTTAAATGGAAAATTTCAAGGAATAAACATCAACAACGAAAACAAATAATTAAATTTGTATTGTTTCTTTGTAGACCTGTTATCCATGGATGAGGACACAATATTCAACTCATTCGAACTAACTTTATCACGATTGTGTTTTATTACTCAAGAGTTAAGGAAGGATTATTAATCAAGGACAAAATGAAAATAGGGAAATTTTTTTGAATAAATATAAAAGTTTTGTAAGTATTCCCAATATGCAAATGCACAGCTCTAGCAATATGTTAAGATTTTTCACTTGAAATCTGTGTTTTAAATATGCATAAATGCATAAATATTTGAAATCATTAACTGCAAACTGGTTTAGAAGGTCAAATATAATTAGACGTTTTACAGCTATAGTATAGTAAAAGAAGAAGATATTATTCCCTTTCTTAGTAATTGAACTTTCATTTTAATTCTATAGTATCTTATAACGTGCGATTCTTTAAATTTCCATTCTAGGTAAGCCTTGGAATTTGAAAGTACGCGCCGAATTGATTCGTCTGTTGCTGTCAGTTTCAAACATCAACCAGAAAACCTAACATTTAAAGAAAAGAGGTGTAATCAAAGACATGATTTTTTTTCCACCGCCAACTCAGAATGGAAATTTAATGAATCACACGTTATAATTATGACGACAAGAGTTCTTCTGGTCATAAATTGTGATAATTTCAATAAAACTGTTAATATGATCAACATCTTAATATTAGGGGGTAATAGACTATGGATTTCATTATAGGATGGACCAACCTATATCAATCAAACTTATTTGCATTTTTAGATCAAAATTGTTGAATCACACATTTAAAAAGGAAAAATTAATCACATTTCTATTCAGACATTTCCCAGCAGCTTTTGTCTACCAAATGTTATCTCTATGTACATATAAGAAAGAAATTACTCAAAAAAGTGCTTCCAGAATATAATCTACTATGTACATCGTCTATATAACTTCTAAAAAACATGGTCTAATGGGTAAACACCTACTACGACTTATGTTCTTGACAAACACCATAAGTCCGTCAGTACGAATCAATATTACCAACCAAGTTTTATGGATTTCATAATTATAAATATTTAAAGAACCACTTACATTTCTAAGATTTTTTTATCCTGTGTCTATTGTTGCTCATATGCCGTAAACTTCTATTTCATTGTATAATATATTAATATGTGAATGACAATATCCCTAAGAGTTATATTTGAATTGCAAAAATCTATTCATATTCAAATGTTATCCATACATTAATTGTTTGTACAAAAAGCTGTTTCTTTGCAAACAGTATTTATTCAGGTACATAATAAGCTTTTAATAGCCCTTAAAATTCGTGCTATTGTATAATTCACTTTTTGTATCCATGGGGTCGCGGACCATAGCCCTCAGGGGTAGATTTGCGAAGGGGATAACGTGTCGCAGACGGTGTCGTCAGAAACAGTATAAGCAGCATAAAAACAGATTGCCAGAAAATTAATTATACAGTCTTTTTTCCGACTTCCAGAATGAATGAGTTCATCGCATCAGGAGGACTATACCATAGTATACAGATGAGAGAGGAGGCATCGCACCTAAACAAAACATAAAGTAAAATCAGTTGAGCCTCTTAACAAAACGCGGCTGACATTTACATCTTTTTACACGAGAGAGCCGTCACCGGCGACCCCTCAAACAATGGGGCTGCGAGAATTGTAAGGTTAGAAGAGGGTAAACATAGGTCGGTCGGAAGCACGGAAACAACCATTTGTCTCAAGACTGCACGATGGCATATACTGTGCGGTCTTCATAAGTAATTTCAGAGAATTATACGACTCTGGATGTTGTATAGAGGTGAAAAATGTACCCCTCGATTTCCAAAGTATAATCATATTTCGTACACATACATAAACAGAATTCTATTGTGTGTCGGTGAAAAGATATTATAAAGAATATATCGAGGGGTGCATATTATAAATTGGATATATTCGCGTAGATAAGTTAATAAATAAAAAGGTACAGGAAAAAATATGTTTTCGAACGATACCGGAAAAAATTCACAGTTAAAAAAACTTTAATGCAAATGCCACTTTTTCCATGTGTAGTAATTTAATGGTCAAGCTTTGTTGCACCCAGTCCAATTAGTGGCTGCAACTTTTGAAAAATAAAAGCTCGATGAATAAAATGACGATAACTCAGTACCCTTATATATGCAAAAGTAACGGACCATCATCATATGTATACGATGCGCAGAGCATCCAGAGCGGTTATAAAGAACTTTCATTTGTGAAACAATGTGTATGGCTGCTGGGGTTGGCGCACATTGCAATAGTTTCGTTTAGAAAGCAATACAAATATGGTTCAATTTTTATTCAAAGCACATAATACTACGTGTATCTATAAATGCAAATTTGCAATCCAGAAATAAAAATATAACATCGTTTTCCATATTACAAAAGAATATATGCATCTGTAAGATCCTTTACTGTCTTTTTATAGCCATAATGGCAAAATTCATAAAACTACACACAGTGCCATAATTTTTATATCTATATATGTATACCTAGCGAACGTCGTAAAAAATTCTGTTTGTTTTATCTACGTTTACGACAATGACGGCTGAAAGGTTTTGTTTGATTCAAAAGTCTTTTATAGGACGTTTTAGTTGTAACACTAAGAAACAAGTTTTTATTACGATGTTATATGCTTTATTGAAACTTGAACTAAAACGAGATATATTTACATAAATCTAATAAACGTTTTTTTGTTTCAGGTAAGAAAATACCCACTTCTAGTAGGGGCATAAAGCGTATAGCAGTCCTTAAGAGGTGTAAGTTTATAAAAGGATTCACTTACGAATAATTATTTCAGATTCTAATAAATGATTACCACATGTTTAGGTATTCAAATTAAACCAAATTAACTGGCATTGCGTTAAAATGGAGGTGATGCCGTAACTTCTTTTTGGTCATCCGACTAACCTAACTCAGCACGCTAGGCGCTAGGCGGACTAACAACTGTATTTTGGTAAAGCCGGAAATACACCATTCAATTTGGTTGAACAATTTGGTTGATTCAACCAGATTGAACCAATAGAAACATTGAAAGAAGTCGAGTGTATTTCTATTGATTCAATCTGGTTGAATCAACCAAATTGTTCAACCAAATTGAATGGTGTATTTCCGGCTTAATTCATGTTTTATATGTGTCACAGCCCTCTAGTGAAATTGACCGTTTCATGAAAAGTCTTGACATTGCATGAAGCGCTGCCAAATAGTGAAATGAATAAACATTACACCAAAAGGCTAGACATTTTAGACATTTCATGAAATGCTCACATCTTTCTACCTCTTGATGAAATAATGGAATTTTACACTACTTGGCTTTTCATGAAATGCTGCAAATCTTGCGTTCTAATGTGTTTTACAAATAAATAGGTAGTCTACTATTTCTTTCATTTTAAGCTTAACTTTTCTACGTAGAATAGTTTATAATTACTACGACATACTAAAGTCTATAAATGTTTGTTTGATCATTATACCTAATGTATTGAATTATAACTGTATTTTTTAAATATATTTATGTTCAAAATAAACGTGGATTTCTAATTTTTTTTAGCAATTGGTATAATATTACACATTTTGTTTTATTGGTATTTTCTTTTATGTAGTTGCTATTTTGATTCTGAAAAACACCCGCGGGTTTTCTATTTTTATAATTGAAATACATGTTAGCAAAATATTAGGGCCTTTTTTTCATTAGAACGCAAGTTTAATTTGCAGCATTTCATGAAAAGTCTAAGGAAATCAGCCATCTAGTGTAAAATTCCATTATTTCATTAAAAGGCAGAAACGTGTTAGCGTTTCATGAAACGTCTAAAAAGCTAGCCTTTTAATGTAAAGTTTACTCATTTCAGTATTTGGCAGCGTTTCATGTAATGTCCAGACTTTTCATGAAACGGCCAATTTCACTGGAAGACTGCGACATATGCATTTGTGGCCGCTATCCCTGCCCATGCTAGAACACTAAATAACTCATTGGTTTTGACTTATCTAACAATAAACAGTTTTAAGAAATATCTGTTTTGATGCACTTCTCTATGAATTTCATATTTTCACAATACTACACTGTAAACGCTAAAATAATATGGAAGTAAATGGAGGTTTTCTATGAAACTGAAATTTAGTTAATTTTATTCAAATATGCTGGTTTAAAATTCATAACTAGTAAAATTAAAATATAACTAATTGCAATATTTCACATATATGGCAATATTCATTACTATTTTAATTAAATTAAATAAAACACAAAGCAATATTGATACACACAAATTAAAAATAAATAAATAACATACGAAGAGGAATATAATTTTTAAATTTAAATTATGATAATCCTATCAGAACAAATAGATAGCGGTACTACACAATGGATGAAGGACATTTATAAAAACTGATGAAATGTTGGAAGCGATTGACTAAAAATTTTATATATTTGTATTTTTATGTACATTGTACACATTTTGTATATCTGAATAAAAGTAGTTACCTACAATTGAATAAAAGTTGTTGCGACCAAATATTGGCACTTCAAAAACGCTTTAACTGGTTACGTGTTTTTTGTGAATATCGCTATTTTTCCTATCATAAAGCCGACATTGTAACAGTACGATTACTGTGGGGAAATAATATATATTTGAGAATTTTGTACTGGTTTTTAAATGGTTTTCGGACAACACATTTGTCGAAAACTTCTATATGGCAAACAATATAATATGCGAATTTATGATTGGTGTACCAGTTTATAGTATGTGATTTGAGCCAATGAAATGAAAAATAATGTCAAAAGCTCCAGCAGTGTGTTACAGCAATCTGTTGGAAATTTTAAAAAGATTGTTGTGTGTAATTCTAGTATTTGCAGACTAATGCGCTAAAGCTGGCAAGAAAACGTGATGTAACTCAAGTATACTTGATATTTTTTATAAGTCTTTAAAGAATTTACAAGGTGTACTACCAAAATGAAAATTGTACACAAATTCATAATTTTTTAAGTTTAAGATTTTATACTATAATAAATTGTTATTAGTATTTAGATTCCAATTTGTTAATTTTTGTGGAGTTTCCGTTGAATGAATAAATTAAAAAAAATTAAATCAAATGTACCTACAGAGTATTTTCAAACTTGAGGAGTTCTTATATATGGAGGAGATTGAAAGGGCAATTAGTGGAGACAAACATAAACATTTTGCATAATAAGCTTTTGACCAAAACCAAATAAAACAAAAGTTACAGTGGTTAAAAGTTCTTAATTTTTTTTATCTATTAAGTATCGCTGAAATTCAATTCGGAAGGCGTGCGTCTATCTAGATATCTTTTCAAATATACGCCTTGCTCGTGCAACATTTTGATCAGCAGCACCAAATAATTATCATATCCATGTATTGATTATTATTAATGTAATTTACCATTTTAACTCAACTATTAATTTAATAACAATAACTTCTAACAACAATAAGTAATAAATAACAATATTTACTGAAAAGTAGACTAAGTATTAAACTGAAATGTAAGTTTGATACTTGGTACTTATATTTCAATGGCAACTTTCTTGCTATTTTGTTTAATATTCAGCAGCTCTGAAAAATGGAAAATTTGGGACATTAAAAGGAAAAATTGCAAAGGAGTAATTTTCATTTTACTACTTTCTTATAGTTTCTTGAACTAAATAATAGTTCAGTCAATTCATATATCCCCAATATAAAATTTAAAACATAAATTACACCTATTATTTTTTTGCAAACTTCTAGTAATTCATCTAACTTTGCATTGATGTACATAAGTATATTGTCACTATTCCTCAATTGTGTTGATTTGGTCATTATATACATATAAAATAAGTTCCTCTCCGTAGCTAAAAATCCCATGGATTAGGTCTGGGGATCTTGGAAGCCACAAAACAGTACTGTTAGATTATTCACTGTTTAAAAAACTTGGTGTCGAAACCGTGTAAAAACCGTATTCTCTCTCTCACTTTAAGTAACATGGTTAAATCGTTTTATGGATATGGAAGACGTAAATACACCCGTCCAGTCATTTTATCGTGTAAAAAGAAGAAACCTACTAGTTAGGTATATCATTCACATTACCAGTCCACACATTTATTGAGAACTACTGCTGAAAATTTGTTGAATTTTAACATTCGATATTTTTTCGTAGATACATATAAGAATTATAAAAAATCATCACCTTTTGTAGTAGTCGAGTATCAAAGCTTAAGCTGGAAATACACCATTCAATTTGGTTGATTCAACCAGATTGAACCAATAGAAATACACTCGACTTCTTTCAATGTTTCTATTGGTTCAATGTGGTTGAATCAACCAAATTGAATGGTGTATTTCCGGCTTTAAACACGTTGGACGTTATATGAATACAATATGATTTTTACTTGAGGTTTGTTATAAAAATTATATTGGACTAACATACGAGTATAACTATTGTTAGTTTCGTTATATGTAGTAGTTGATATACAATTGAGATATAAGGCAAAAAGAAAACTGGACCTGCTTTCCTACCTAACGGGACTCTGGAGTCAACCGGATATAGATCAATTTGTTTATTATTTTCTTTTAATAGATTTGGGATGATATTTATGAATTGATTAGTAAATGTTGAACTGCAAAGTTTTTCTTCAAGTTATAGGAGTAGCACATTTTATATTATACAAAATGGTTATTTATCCGTCCTACGTATATGAAATTCGGTATACGTCTTGTGCTCTTATTGGCTAGTTGAGTTACGTGACTTCATACTTACCTTGTATTCGTTTGTACTGTTCTTGTTCAGAACAAATACCACATTTGGTATAAGCCGTCGTGGTGTTGCGATTAGAGTGTCTGCCTCGAGGTGATGGTGGTTCGATTCCCTAGTTTTGCTATCTTTTTTTTATTCTTAAGTATTGAGTGATTTATTCGAAGCGGTTGTAAGTCACGGACCAGGTTAGGTTGTTATGTATAGGCTTTTTTTTCTTTTAAATAATAGCATAAATCGGTAATGAAGTCAGACTGTTAGCACAAGACGTATACCGAATTTGATATACGTCGGACGTGTAAATAGCCACTGCCTATATTATATACCTAGTTTGTGTGCCGATTATCACAAAATAAAATCGAAAACGATTATACGTAAATTTCAGTCATTTTATTTTAATAGTTCCGTCTGCGTCCTTATCATTTCACATATACATCTATTATTGAGAGATATGACATATGGTCTGTGTACTGATATCAATATTTTTATATTATTATTATTATAGTTGCTTTCCATGGCCTATTATGTTTTTTGTTCAATTTAATCTTTGTATATATATATTCCTACGTAGTGAACCCAAACAGACAGATCTACATTGGTTCAATTGTAAACTTTTTTGTTGTTCATAAATTAAAACAAACACATCATTCGTTTTTCCCCCAATACTTCATAAGCAATATTGTGATTTATATTCCACTGATGGTATCTCCAAATATACACTAACCCTTTTAAGCTGTGATAATAATGTCACCCATTTTGGTTTCAACCCCATCCATTGTCAATTAAACAGTTATAATTTAGCAGCACAATTCAACATGAATTATTTCACTATATTATAGTATTTTACAATACAATATAATATCGTGTGACAGTCCTTATAATACTATAGGTAGAGGGGTTTCAGTGTTATGACATCAGGGGGTTATCCGATTCGCACCCCTTTGGGACGCCATATGCATGGAACAGCCACGAGCCGCCAAGGAGTATTTTTGCCTTATACATGATTTATATAATCGTAAAATTTGTGTGTTTGTGTCATACGTAAAAGTCCATGTCATAAAAACTCTCTAAGGAACACCATACATCTGTTCAATTGAGCAGAAAACATTCGTTCCAGTTGATCTGTACTCCATGTTCAAAGTAATCGACCTCTGGGATGAGTTTTAATCACTACTACACAGAACCTGTTACCATGTGTGTGTATGTGTGTCTTTGGGGGATGATTGTGTCGATATTTCTGTGTGTATGTGTTCGAGTCGCGGTGGTTAAAGATTAACTTTGTGCATTGACATTTACACACGAAACCATACACAGACAGAATTTTAATGAAAAATTGCGCTCACGTAAACGGAAATTGTTTTGTTAGGTTATAGAATATCAAATCTCTATACCATGGTCAATTTTAAAACTGGACTATAATATCGTTATATTACATACCAATATTTATTTAGCCAACATAATAAACAAATTTAAAGCAAACATCATCTGTATTTTATCCATATCAATGTTTGCTCAATCGACTTTTTTATGTGGCCATGAACGAATAGATAGTTAATGTAATGGGTCGTGGTGGTTGGTGGTTCCAATAGAAATAGGGGGACGGTTAGATGTTTATATTTAATGAGGTATATCAATGTACAATATGCATGCACATGAGCCAGAATCGCAAAGTATCACAATAACTATTGATTTATCTCGGCTAAAGGTTATGGGAAACCAAAGTTAACTTGTAGCAAAAAACTTTTACTAAGGGGTATATTTTCTGTACATCCTCATGTTGCTTTCCACTTACAGTACGAATAATACATTTTTCCGACGATAATTGGAAATGTTTACAAGAATGGTTGAAACAATAACAGAGCAACAGAGAGATCTTATTGTTTTGTCGGGGAATAACTTTCGTTCCCCAAACTTATGTTATTATTTATCAAAACCAATATTACCTTATTCGTATTATTATGGTTAGAGTAAGCCGCGCGCACAAGCATATTTTATGTGAAATGTACGCTTAGGGGCTTGTTGTAAATTAAATTTGAGAACAGAACTAAGTCACTATAGGATCACGTAACCAGATTCCTTTAGGCCGTGCGGATTCAAAATTTAACCTCATCTACTAAAACAATCTGCAAAGGCAAAAACCCACACATTTTTGTGCTCTGTCGATTTCTAATCGAAAATAATTTTCACATGGAAGCCTGAATTTCTTATTCAGATTTACCGCTTTAGAAAACAGTCCCCTGCAAATAAAAGAAGCTGCTTGCTGGATATGTGAGCTTCATCCATTGGCACTGAGCTGATCTATGACAGAGCCTGCGTAAACGGTTCGTGTAATTTAGGATCTCCTTGTAATTGGAAATGTGCGCTACAAAAGAATTGTCTTGCACGGTGCACCAAGATGAGAGCGCCTCCACTGGTCGTTTCGTGTTGTTTGACGAGGCACAAAGCGATTGTAGGTTGAAGTTGAAGATAGAACAACTCTATTGAGCTTACGTTATCCTAGCAGATGTTGGTGTAATTTTCGCGCTCCGCTTGGTAGCGAGCATCCTGAACCTTGATGGAATCTCACGGCCGACTTGCTTTATTTAAATACATTGGAGATAAATCGCTATGTATGCGCAGTATCCGCATAAGGAGGAAGTGTCTACTGTAGTGATGTCGGTGTGATGTGTTGAAACCAGTGATTGATTGATTTGTATGGAAATTTTGGTGGTTCTGACGGAAATATCTAGGTATTTTTATGTGATGCGATAATTTTGCGTTTCGAATTGACTGCTTCCCGCCAAAACCATTACAAAAGTACCTAATATTATTATATGAAAAGACAATAGTTTTCACAAACATACATAATTGCATTTATTAAATAAATGCTTATTTACTTTTATATTTTGTTATTATATTTTTAAAAAGCTGATGTATCTAAACAATAAAAATTTTGTTTCAGTTTTGCTTAACACGATCTATAATAACAAAAAAAAAAACATCCTGATACAAGTGCGTAATTGAAGTCTTTTTATACACATGATACGCACATTATGTTGCACATCGTTGCGATTCTGTTTCTTTATGACAACCTTGTTATGACAACAATAATTTTTGCATCTCTCTTCAAGTTTAGAAATATTATATTTGGCTACCTTTGCTAAATATCCACAATTATCAACTGTTGGATAAAATCTTCATCCTACATCTGTTCAATAAATTAAATAATTATTTTCTCATACCTGCACGAAAATGGCCATTTTATTTTTTAGGGTAGTCGCTGAAAATAAGAAGTGGGGGTAACATTTCTCACTTGGGTAGCCATTTCCTCCCTGATATGCGGGAGTTATTTATGTTTGTTTATGGTTGTCAAGGTGATTTTCTCACTGCAGTGTGTCAAGCAAAAATGTCAGTGTTATGCTGTTATAATTTGTTCGCGCGTTTCACGCAAAAGAAGTGTCCATTTTCCTACAGGTATGAGAAAAAATAGAGTATGCTAGACGGGAGGAATTGATTCTGATTCGTGTTCTTACTTCGCTCGGGCCCAATTTTCACACTCGTCAGAATCTCTTAATTCCTACCTTGTTGCATAAACTACTATTTTCATACTGTATTACCTAAACTACTGATATATTCTAAAATTCATTTGATTGATAACAAACCTATATTGCGCACTAGTTATTTAAAATAAAACGTATTAGCTGCCCACAATCCAAGGTCGCACAACAATATTTGATTAATGTCTTCAGACATTTATCAAACACATTTTATGCCATCAGAGGTGCAAATCAAGCTTTTTTTATAACTTTAGAAAAATTAAACTATTTAATAATGTTTTTATTGATGACAATGTAACTACAAGCAGAGTAACTCCCTAGACTAAATCCTTAAAAGGAGTATAGTAGAAATATTTAAAAATACCTATAAGAAATGCACGTGAATTTTAGGTTCGATTGTTGAAAGTTGAAAGCATTAAAAATATACAAATTTTCGAGAAACGAGGTACAAATAAAGAAAATAAAGAAAAATAAAAACTGAGCCTCGAACTGAGCTATCTATCTATCTACTGGTATTGCGTAACTTTAAAAGTTATAGAGAAATATCTAAATTGACTCAATATCAAACAGTAAGTCTAGTGGATAGAAAAATTATTATAATAATTAATTCTATTTTCATCTAAATATGTGAGATTTACTTGGTTTTTATTGAAACATACCTATATTTACTTATTTTAATAATCTTTCAACCTAATTGCACTAAAATTGTTCATTAGATGTATGGATTTTTTACACTATTGGTTTCATTTTAATATAGGGAAAGGGCATCGAATGTGTGCGTGTTGGCTAGATTATACGTTGTATCGTGATGGATGTAATGCAAATCGACATCAATATTTTGTTAGTAATATTTTAAACTACACAGGAAAATTAGAAGGCTTTTTCCGAACATTGTCAAAATAGATAATCAGCAAATATCCCTATTATATTCTACAAGACAACAACAAAAATTTATATCATAAAACAATGTTTATAACATCACACCCTCTCCACCAAATTCCATCTTGTAATCCAATCTTGCATACTAAATTTTATCTATCCTCTGTGCTCAAATGTTTTTTTTCTTCACATTACCCAAGGGATTTTTCGGGAAGGTGGCTTGATAGTAAATAATGCTTACCCTTTGTTTTATGTTAAGTCAAACAGAAGTAACCCTTACTGTCCCAGCTTGCATGACTAATAATCGCTCTGGAGGCCAAAGATCATTGATTTAGGAGGAAACAAGGGGGTAGTTCTCCTTTGATCGACATTCATCGATCCAACAATTCTTGACATAGGTCGTATTTTAGTTCAAAGATAAACAACCTTACGAATTAGTTTATTAGCGTTCTGTTAGTTCTACTTTATTCGGGGCTTTAAGAAGAAATGCGATGTCGATATTGCCTCATGAATATTAAGCGACCATAATAGTAAAATAAAAAGATCGAATCGGATTAGTTATAAATGCGGGCGAAAGGTAGTGTCGAGGAGTTCTTTGAGATAATCTTCGGGTCTTGTGTGGAGAATGGCGCGGAAAATTGCTGATTTTTGTTTAGGTACCTACACGGTTAAATATGTCAAGTATAAAATAAAGGGGACTCAAGCACACATACATATTGGTGCAGAAAAATTCTTGATAAAAAGGATCCTAATTTGGTGGGTGCGCACGGGTTTTGCAATATATGAGGGATAATCCTTCGACAATCCCTAGACAAACAGTTAGTTGGCACGCTATATATGGCTTCGTTCTAAATTCCGGGTATGGCATAAGCAGACAAGAAACTGGCGAATGACACTGACAATGTTTAACCCTAAAAATATTCAGCTATGTTGCTCTGTAATATATATATTACGAATACTAAACTTTTCTCATTATTGTTGAAGTTTCTTAATTTTTAGGACCCGGCTGATGTATAGAGGGAGATAAGTAAGTTTGTTTAAAAATTTCCCAACATGGATGTCACAATATACGAATATAAACACATCCAACACGGTTATAATTTGAAAAGTTATTTTGATATTAACGTTCATAGGTAGGAAGGTGCTTTAATATGTGTGTAAATGTTCCGAACTGACTTAATTAAATATAACTAGCGGAAGTTATATTAAAAGTAAAGTGTAATACGCGAGGATTTAAAGAGGAAATGATTTTGTTGTAGTCCATGGAAATGAAAGAAGCTTTTTGTACAAAAATAAAACAAAATATTTCAGTTTATTTGCAAACATTTTTATGTCTTAAATACTGCTTAAAATTACATTATACGATAAAAAAATTTATAACTTCTAGGTCTTCACAATTTGCTATGGAAATGATAAAGAATCAAATATGAATTTTTTGGTAAAACAAACAGTTATATACTTTATAAACTGTCTAATATTAAATATCTTGAAAAAATTATAATTCATTAATAGCCCATTTTTTAAATGACTTAAGGACTAGCTTTTTAATCGCGGTTTATCTAAGGTTAGTTTAACCAAGTTCAGTTGCTAGGATTAATGTACTGTGATTCACCGTACCAGAGCGATTAAGCTTGGTCTTACAGGATTATAATTAATTATACAATTTTTATTTGAACATATCGTTCTGTTACCTGTGAACTTTCTACATATTTTTCCTTTTAATATTTCTTGATAAAAAGCCTCTGATGCTTTCAGATTAAAATAAGGACCACAGTGAATTCATGCGGTCCAGATGCTTGAAAAGAAAACGTCAACGTTAGGAAAAATTAAATGTATAATAATGTTTGTTTGTTGTATAAGCGCTCGTGAATAATGCAAGGAAAATCCCGTGTGGTAATATAAATGGAACGTCTGTAAATTGAAAAGTTAAGTATGGCTTTTTATATGAAATACGTGACCACAATCGTGAAAATGTAAAAAAAAATGTATAAGTCGTTTTCTGACCGGTGCCTTCCGACTTCTTTTCTATATAATATCGAAAAGGCTGGGGCAGCTTCAGAAATGACTGAAACATAAATCACAAGTTGGATTCGTGCGGATAATCGACAGTCGTATGTGACAGCTGAACATAATTTCGACTGAAGGTTTGGCCTTTAAAATCCCACGAGAAAAGGCACAAAACTGAATGCAAAAGCTCCCGTATTTCAAATCTATATGTAGAAAAGTTGTTGCCACCAAGCACCGGAGATTTCTCTAACAAGTTTTACCTCAATCATGCTCAGACTAAACAAAGGAGAAATGATTTGGTCCTGTTTCCTCTATACAACAGGTTTTATCCTTTTGCCAATAACAAAACCATCATCTAGGAGATTATATACAAAAATAAAATTAATTTAGTGTGAAAATACTGTAGAGTAACAACCGCATTATAAAGTTATTGTCAGTCAACTAAGTATTTAATGTATCGTAAGGGGGTTCTTGTAGTAGATAAAGATAAATAGCAATTGTTGTATGTCTTGATGGCGAATTTAGCTGAAGGCTATTCATAAAGAAAATTGAAACAAAATGTAAAGTTGGCGAATAAGTTTTTTGAAGTTTTCGTGCAAGTTAAAGTGCGCAGTGAGACATGAAATTATGTCATTTGTGACGTCTAAATTCTACATTATGAAATACATCCAATTATTCGAGCAGCATTTGAATGTAGAAGTTTTTAATCATACTGTTTTGCCCGTTACTATTACAATAGTAATTTGCCGTTGTAATTTAAATATTTTAGTGGCATTTATTTCAGCTCGGATTTAAGTTTTCAAACAGGAAAAAAGCTACTCCGTATAATTGCATCAAACTATTAGATGCGGGTTGTAGTTTCTCAACTGGCATGATGCGTTTTTTATAGCAGAATTATTTGACTGAGGGATTATACGCCGTTATAAATGTATTTTCAAGATAGTAATCCACCAAATTAGTTTACGAGTTTCGCATTTTTATCGTTATATCAGAAAAAACAAAACTGACAAAGAAAACTAAAACCTTAACAAATTTGTAAGTAGTAAACTTTATATGTAAAGTCCATTTTGCGTTTTAATCGTGACTTACTTTCTTAAAATTTGGAACTGACTGTATGCAAGGTGATTCAAAAATTGCGGATTTTAACTACTCGAAAAATCACATGAAAATCCTCATTGCTATAATACCGGAGAATTTCTTGAAAAACCAACAATTTAAGAGATTTACTTATTCTTTAAAAATGGTTTATAATTAAACTTATGCCCGGGTGCACCAAGCTCTGCTAAATGCTCAATTAACTAATTGCGCGTTTAAAATTTAGTAGCGACAGCTTATTGAATCTTTTAAATTTGTTGCTAAGCAACGCAGCAAATAACAATAATTTAGCCAATAACATGCCGCTGCTAAATATTTATCACTCTGTTAGTTTAGCAGAGCTTGATGGTGTAACCGGACATTAGATGACTAATATTTCCGAATTGATACGAAGTTGTCTGATGCAAAATATTAATTAAATTAACTTGCATTAATATTAATAAAATATCGGATGTGGACAGTGAACAGATTATTCGCTACGGCTTTAGTATATTTTCCAAATATCAGAGCTATGCCCATATCATAAGAAAGTCACGTGCTGGACCCATCAGATATTTTACCCCTGACAAAATTCTTATGAACCATTGTGGTGCATATACACTATTGGACAAAAGTAAAGCAACAACTATTAATTTTGAAATATGTGAACAGAAAATGAAACTTACATTTAAAAATATGAAAAATATGATTTAATTAGTTTTCTATAGTCGAAAACATTTGATCTGGAGATTCATACTTTTATAATATTTCTTATTAAGTCTCGATAAAAAATTAAAACCAATTGTAGGAAAACGAAGTCGGACATTTCAATTTTATTGAACTAACTGAACACTGACACATATGAAACAAGTAAACAATAAATATAATACTTTGTAATGTATTGCATATCCATTACTTGCAATAATTTGCACGCATCTTCTTAGCATCGACGAGATTAATTTTTGTATAACACTTTCCGGAGTATTCCTCCAAATATCGTTGATTTTGTCGATAAACGCCTGCTTGTTTCTAAATAATTCCGGAGTATTAGCAACTACAATGAAAGAAGACATCTAGAGACTGCATCAAAATCCGGACGACCACGGAAAACCACAATCCACACGGATAGAATAATTAAAAGAATTAGTCAGAATAACCTTTTCAAATCAGTTTTAAGTAATAAAGCAGAAATGGCGAGCCTAAATATTAGTTGCAGGACTATTCAAAGGAGACTGGTTGCTGTAAAGCTATTCAGTAGAAGACCTACAAGAAAACCTCTAATTTCAGCAAGAAACAGGGCCGCCCGACTTGCCTTTGCACTTGCTCACTTGAATTGGACCGTGGACGACTGGAAAAAAACATTTTTTAGCGATGAAACCCGGTACACGATTTTTAATTCCAATGGAATGCGTCGTGTAAGACGACCAGTAGGTCAGAGGTTTAATCCAAAGTTTGTTACACCAACCGTAAAGCATGGCCATGGAAGCGTGTTCTTATGGGGTTTTTTCTCATGGAATAGCGTCGGCCCCGTCCATTTCAATGATGGCATCATGGATGGGCTTGCTTATAGGGACATTCTCCAAAACACAATGCTGCCTTATGCAGAATGGAAATGCCCTTACACTTCATTTTCCAACATGAGAATGACCCAAAACGCAAATCACGCATAGTAACAGAGTAGCTAATAAGAGAACGTGTTCGATTTTTGGACTGGCCAGCCCAGTCACCTGACCTCAACCCAATAGAGAATCTGTGGGAAGAGGTCGAGAGACGAATTAGAACGGAATTATTTAGAAACAAGCTTTGATCGACAAAATCAGCGATGTTTGGAGGAATATTCCGAAAGATGTTATACAAAAATTAATCTCCTCGATGGCACGAAGATGCGTTAAAATTATTGCAAATAATGGGTATGCAATAAATTACTAAATATTATATTTATTGTTTACTTGGTTCATATGTGTCAGTGTTCAGTTAGTTCAATAAAATTGAAATGTTGCTTTACTTTTGTCCGACTCCTTTTTCACACAATTTGGTTTTCATTTTTTATCGAGCTTAATAAGAAATATTATAAAAGTATGAATCTCCAGATCAAATGTTTTTGACTATAGAAAACTAATTACATCATATTTTTCATGTTTTTAAATGTAAGTTTCACTTTCTGTTCACATATTTCAAAATTAATAGTTGTTGCTTTACTTTTGTCCAATAGTGTATGTTAGTGTACAATGCGAGAAAAGTTAAAGCTAATATAATACTCTAACAGAAAACAATATGCAGTGAAAATTTTATTAACAGAGTTGTAACCTTTGATTTTTGTGTAAGCTCCAATAAAGGTTGATTTGTTTAGCAGATTACGTCCGTTAAATGAGACATATAATGTTAGTTTTGGGTTTATATAGGGGTTAAGTTATGGCGGGTTGTTTGTAAATGAAATTTCAATTATAATTTATTGTTTAATTTCATTTGTTTGCGCCAGCAATATGTTGTGTATAAACACAGTATTGTATATGGAATACCTTAGACACCCATATGGCGCAAGGGATGATCTTCATAAATTCCCTACTATAGTTGGTCTGGGAATTTAATAGTGAGCCATGTCTGGAATTAAAAGCTTTTAGTTGGAGTACATCGCGGGTGTCATATTTCTGTTTTAAGTATACGGTAAGCCATTACGGAAGGGTATAAATGTGCGGATAGAGAGGGAAGTAAGTGTCACACGACAATAACAGAAATACCTTTGCTCTGACGGCGGCGATGGTGGCAACCGCTAAGGGCTTCTGCCTCGGACGGCTGTGACCACACTCACACTCAGACACATATGAGATCCACCCTCAACTGGCACGAAATAAGTGACAGAGTATGTGTCGGTGGTGTGAATAGTAGGCGTCACAGATGGGGTAACGTGAATAACAGACTGAACCCATGCGGAAGATGAAACATAAAGTATAATTGAAATGCGAAGAGAGGCGACACATTGTCACACTGGGTGTGGCATGGTGCAGGGAATCGACAATTGTTGCTGCTACATGCTACGTTGCAACCCAGTGCTTCTCCAGGCTGTATTAAATTTATTTAGCAGGTAGGTAGAGTACGTAACTGTGTCATTTGCGAAGTTTGCCCGATACATACAAGTCAAACACACACCAATACAACGATAGCTTGTGATATTATTTATTTTTTCTTTGTTTGATATGAAATGTTATTTCTGGAATTGACGCATTTCCAATGAATACTTTTCTTTTGTTTTTATTTGGTATTTTTCTGATTAGGTTAAAAACAAACATCTTGTTAGGAAGCTATTGACGTAAGCTATTGTACTTGGAATAATTAGCTGGAACATATAAAAAGGAGACAGATTGAAAATTTGTTTTTAATTGCAACTACGGTCAAGTATATGAATGCGACATTGTGTCAATGGAAACATTTTGTAATTAACTAATTTGATGCATTTTACACAGTGAATAACTGCATGTATTTTATCTTTAGCAGTATTCTTTTCCGCATACCCACTTCAATTTATACAATAATAAACCTATATTCAGCGTGAATCACAAGTCTCTAAAAACCTATAACTTTTTTATTAAACAAGCTACATTATTGGTTGAGGCATCAAATTGAAAAGAATTCAATTCTTTAAAATTCTAACTTGAAATCGAAAAACAACTTGTGGCGTATAAAAAGGGATTTTTCATTTGATGTTTCATACATCTAGCTCCTAATAAATTTTGCACAAAAAAGTGTTGAAAACAATGTGTTCACTTACATTAATTTGAGATATGTAATCTAGCCTATAAATTTAATTCAATAATATATGTATAATACTTTTATTCCTAATTTTGATCCTACATATACAATACAGAAAATACTTTTTTCTATAGCAAATGTTAAAGTTTGCTTTCATCAACTCAAAATAGTGGATAAAGTAGCACTTTATCCGCAAGAGTAGATAAATATTTTTGATTTTTTCGAAATGAATGCATTAAAACACTTACATTAATTTGAGATATGTAATCTAGTCCATAAATTTAATTCAATAATATATGTATAATACTTTTATTCCTAATTTTGATTCTACATATACAGTACAGAAAATACTTTTTTCTATAGCAAATGTTAAAGTTTGCTTTTATCAACTCAAAATAGTGGATAAAGTAGCACTTTATCCGCAAGAGTAGATAAATATTTTTGATTTTTTCGAAATGAATGCATTAAAACGTATTACTGTTGATTTTGACACCATAGTGACAACTCATAATATTCACTGACATTTTAAATTGTCATTGATAATAATTTAATTTGTAAGTAGTTTTTTTTATAATTGGTTTTTCTTTAACATTTGCTATAGAAAAAAATTTTGTATTATACACGACGATAACATTTTATTATCTTCTCGAGCTCATTATATAGCGTCTCGGCCGACGCCTCGACACTAAAATCGCTCTCTAAGATAAACTACAATGTTATCGTCTTGTATAATAAATAACTATTTGTTATCTAGGCGATGCCTACTTTTTGTTAATGAAAGTACAGCGTGATCAGGAATGACTGAATCTGTTGGTATTAAAACAGTTGCGACATTAGGAATTTTTTTTTGTGGTATGATTTGCAAACCTGATTGTCACAATTAAAAATGTCAGTTTACAAAATCTAAGGTTATATTATGGTGAAGTATTGTTATGATGGGATTGTCAAGATTGTCAAAAGTTGACAGTAAGATGTGCTCGCCAACGCCCTTACGGTTGTTTGCGTCAATAGTACCAATTCCACTAGTTATTTTTTCAATACCAATAGATTCAGTCATTCTTGATCACGCTGTATATCACATCCCCAAACATCAAATTTCGACTAAGTACTTTTTTTTTTGTTACATATTTACAATTTAGTGGGACTCAATCCGGGGACACCCTATATCGTTCGAAAACCAAAAATTTCTATGAAGTGTGAGACATCATTGAAATAAAAAAGTCACGATTACTATCTATATTTCCTTATTATTACTTCATACCATATGATAAAAAATTATTTAGATAAAGGGTGGCCATGGTGAATAGATAATACATAAATAAAAATAGGAAATGAACCCGTACTTTAATAACTAAGTTTTATTTGACAAGCTGATTAGGTATAATTTCAACTACTGACGATGAATCAAACATGCAAGGTAAATTCAGAATTCCAAAGCCACCCTTTATCTAAATAATTTTTGATCATATGGTATAAGAAAGTAAAAGTGTACTGTTTGGAAACTAAATTTCAAACTAAAACAAAACGTATGTTATTCAATTTGTACCCCCCTACGAACTTTAATGTAGGTATATAGAACGTAAAAACCTAATAACGAACAAACCATAAATAACAGGAAAACAGAAAAAATGGTTACAGTAAAAAACACTTCAACCGGTCCTGGGGGTGATAATGATATAATAATAATAATAATAATAAATAACCGACCGTCAAATGATGTGTTTTTATATTTGGTTCGTGATGTAGCTCTTAAGATATCCAGGAGCTCAGCCTAACTCCCTATTATTTTTTAATATAGCACACCGTTAAATTAATGTGGTCGTTTCGAAGGACTGTACCCTACATCATAGTAAAATATTATACATGCGCTTTCTGAGGGGGTCCTGGCCTACAAGAGGCGAAAAAATCACCAATAATTTATCATTTTCCCTGACATAGGGGACTCCCCATGCAGGTGGTAAATTCATGAAAGACCCCAAGGTGCAATTTTCATTGTCAAGAGTAGCTCGGGGGCGGCCCCACTAATGCATTAATGTATTCACAGCAGTTAAAGGATGACGTGTTGCCACAATGTGATTAAGATATCAAAAGTTAATTGTTTACTTTTACAAAAGCACAGCGGGTTGGTGAAATATTCTATGTATAAGTTCATGTTATATAAAGCTCTGGTTAATTTATCAGCTGCTTCACGAAACTCTGTCAAAGAACAAAGAACTACTCCAATTGTTAAATATTGCATAATGAAATACGTGTATGGGTGTTTGTGAATATGCCGAGGAATATACTCCACCTTCTTTTTTTTTTCTTATAGAAAACTACAGTTTAAATTTAGAATTAAGCAAGTGAATTTTTAATTACTGTATGTATATCTAGGTATTCAAATAAGATATATGATAGAAATTAATGAACTGGTTTCATATTAAGTAAATAAAATAAAAGAAGATTCTTGTGCTTCAAATTATTATTATTGTACGAGAAAAACCGTATATATTTACGTAACGTGGTTGTGCTACACCTCATTACCCTTAGGTAATTTTTTATGATGCGCGGGAATACGTATAGGGTAGAACGTTGTGTTTGAAGGCTTTGTATATTTTTTGCACTTCATTTTCTTTCGAGTTAGCACTCAAGCAACAATAGAATCGTCTGGGAAAAATTAAACTGAAATATCTAATCGTCACGTTCATTAAAGTATATAGGTACCTCAGAATAATACTTCTACATACATTTCCGAAAATGTTTCCTTATAGGAATAGGTATTAATTACATTTTCAAAATGGAAACATCTACCGTCAACAAAACATATAAAATATAAATATTTTAATTTTTTTAAATATATTTCTTTAAAAGAATCATCCCACACTCAATCAAATTTTTTGCAACATATTTATAGCAACAAAACCTCTTTCCTTTAGTATCCTCATTTCCTATATTTTTTGTAGTTCCATCATTACCCTATAACCAATTTACGCCTTTACACCATCAAAAATATACAAGCATCTCGCCCCACATACGTGCATATGTATCTTAAGTATTTTTGCGTATTATTTTCTCCTTGTTTTTCCTGCATAAAACTGAAATATTTGTGGTCGTTTTGTTTGCGCGCAGTAAAATCAATCTCATGAAAATAAATTGAAAGCACACATGTTTCTTTGTTTACAGTTACATTCGACGTCGTTCTGTGCACTATTGTGATGCTGTAACGTTACCAACATCATCGCATTATATCCACTCCCCCTTTCGTATAATACTCTATACTTGTCGAAAACTGGGTGATGATGCAAAAGGATATTGCGTGTGATTTCTATTGTTTAGCATTTTTTAACAGTGCATGGTGCGGAACAATGTATTAGTGTTATAATGGAACAATTTACATGATGTTAGGATTAGTTTATGAATACTGTCGTTATAATTTTGAAAGAGGTTGATGAATTTCAAGTAGGATCATGTGAAGTAGTTGCTTTTATTAAGCCCGTTTTACAGTTTGCAATTCATCGTGCAATAGTATTGCAGCAATTATTTGACCTTGTAGTACCTTGCCTGCAACTTTTTATTGCAAATTGTTTTACAGCTCGCAATTGCAATTATAACTGACAATATCTGAAGTGATACCAACCAAAAAAAAGTTATAAGGTATTATATTATTATAATATATATATATATATATATATATATATATATATATATATATATATATTAACACAGTTTCTACAATAGGCCAAATAACCAAATAACACAGTTGCAACACACCAAACCACTACTGATCAGTGATAACCATTAAAAATTTAAACTTGGTAAACCTGAGTGTTAACAAACAACAAGCACGATTGGTAATATAAAAATTACCACATTTTCCCCCAGAATTGCACGCAACTTGCAATAAAAATCGAGCCGGACCGATTTTGTGCAAGAGCTTGAAACGGCAAGTGACTTGCACGCGTTTTCTATACTGCGCATGCCTTTGATCAAGAGTATTGCGTATTGCAAGGAGAATTGCGAACTGTAAAACGGGCTTAAAACGGGCTTTACAGATAAAATAGTTATCTGTATAACAAGGCAATAAAGTTCAATTTTTCATCACGAATGTGGATGTTAGTTGCCGAGGCCACTATGAGTGATGAAAAATAACTTTACTGCCTAAGTTGCACATTTAATTTTATCTGGAATCGATCGTAATAAGACAAAACAAATCTTTATTCTAGTTTTTAATGTTAATTGTGATGGTACAATTATTATTATTCATAGTATTAAGAGTCTCTGTTCTGTTTGAACTATAGTCAAAGTGACATCTGTGCTGCATGAGGGTAATGAAGAACCTGTTGCAGTGTTTGACCCTGGAAGAATTCATATACCAAAATCATACAATAATGACTTACTTTACTACCGATTTCAGATAATAGATATTTTTCTTCATACGTCATTTAAGTGTGACATTATCCTACTGTACTGATTATGTTTAAGTGTCACTTTATTGCCGGCGACAGGTAAAGTTCTACTTTATCTGCCGCTGGTCATGAGTCAAATTAATTGTCAAAATTTATTTATTAAAATTTCAACTAATAATTTTACAATTTAATGAATTGTATGCGTTTGAAGAAAAAATAGCATATTTTATTCGGAGCTTAAGTCGCTTTATGTGCTTCGGCTGCTTTTGTCTGACTCACTTCGTTCGTCAGTCAAACACCAACCTCTGCACATAAGGCATCACTTAAGCTCCTCATAAAATAATATACTATTATTTTATTAAGAGTATAAGCGAAACTTTATGTGACGAAGTGTGAAAGTGTATATAAGCGCCCAGCGGAGCGAGGTGAATTAACTCCATACGGAGTCCATGAAAGGTCTTATACTCCGGAATAAAATACAATATTTTATTTTCAAATGTAATCATTCTAATTGTAATATGACAACCAATTTAATAAGTAATTTTGCAACTGTCATACATTTTTGCAGATAATGTATTTGTGTTATATTCCACCGAAGTATAAGTCCTACTTATAGGTACGCCACTTAAGAGTGGTGTCATAGAAATGAAACTTATACCCTGCCTACTCAGTCATATAACACCATGTTATATGACGTTTGAAAATAAAGTAAGTTTATTGTAACTTTGAAAATTCTTGTAATATTTTTGATTAAACTTTTATTATATCGTATATAAGTTTAAAATTGGCGGATGCGCCGGTTTTACTATGTATTTATGTGTAAATTCATAAAGTAATTACTAATTAGCTAACATATAAACTAACTGTACCTAAACACCTGTTTAGTTTAGTGCTGTCAGTTGTGATTACTTAGTAAAATTAGGTAATTACCGCCAAAAATTTTAAATGTTCAATATCAGTTATACATATAACTCATAGTGCTAATGTAAAATATCTGATGTGTCCAGGACATGCCTTTGTAAAATACTGTAGCCGTAGCCAATCATGCCATATCCAAAATCGATATTTTATTAATATTAATGCAAATTCATTTAATTATATTATTCTACCGCAACATTTTTTTACTCAGAACATATTCCCTATGTTCAATTTTAAAAACCACAGATCAATGCATTGTGAGTTTTTGCTATGCAACCAATTATATCACACACCTGATTTAATTTTATTTAATGAAATTTTTA
This sequence comes from Pediacus dermestoides, assembly GCA_963942485.1. NCBI lineage: Eukaryota > Metazoa > Arthropoda > Insecta > Coleoptera > Cucujidae > Pediacus > Pediacus dermestoides. The sequence goes on along the minus strand of OZ012626.1, from coordinate 23,331,201 downwards.
ATTATAGGGATAAGTGACTGAAAATACGGTTTTTCTATTTTGCGTCTCTAACAGAGTCATTATGAAACTCAAACGGGTTTCATAATAGCTTCATTGTGAACTCCGGCTTTTTATTTTTTCATAGTGGTAATATTGCTTGCCATTAATTTCCAATGACATGTGGGTAACGCAGCGTCAAAAGCCAAAGCCAACCTCACAAAATTGTAGAATATAAACTAGTGAAATTTTGAACATTTTTGAATTATATTTTCGAAAGTAAATCACTTATGCTTGCTTGTTTACACATTTCAATAGAATGCCAAAAAAGCTTGTTGATGGTTGTGAAGTAAAATTGACAACTAATTTCATTATTGTCTAAATCACCCAGGCCGATCCGTGCGTACTACACTACTGCCGCTGTGGTGTATGGTGTTATTCTGTATCGAAAATGTTAGATAACATTCTGTTAAATCGATGTTATTTGACGTTTGAACAATATAAAACATTGTTGAAATGTCAAATTACAAAGATTTTACAGAATGTTGTATAACATTTTTAATAGAGAATAGCTCCAGTAGTGGTTAGAGAATCCGCCTAGTAATCGAGGTGGTGCTGGTTCGATTCCGCAGATTTTCCTTCTTATTTTAATTTTAAGTATATGCGTTATTTATTCGGAGTGGTTATAAGTCACGGACCAGGTTAGGTTGTTTTGTATAGGCTTTTTTTTCCTTTAAAATATTAAATAGCATAAATCGGTACTATAAATATGATTCCGGTTGCCGAGATTACCCTTGCCCTGTTGCGTATGCGCAGTGAGCGGATCGACCTGGGTGATTTAGCTTCTCGTCTAATTTCAACCATTGTGAAATCATTCCAAATATTCCTAGGTTTATATTTTGCACATATTCTTAAATTTAAAGTATAAATAGATGCAAAATAGAAAAAATAGTATATTACACTTGTTTTATAAGACATTATTGTGGCACTCGTTCCTTTGAAGCACTCCTCGCTTCGCTCGTCGTACTTCAAACAACTTGTGCCACAATATAGCGTCTTATAAAACTTGTATAATAATATAAGTACTATTATGCTCTGATTGGCAAGGTATAATATGCATTATGTGTATTTTTTCTTCAGTTAAATAGGTGTTTTTGATTTATTTTATCACAATAATAATTGAAACAACTTGACAATTATTTTTTTTACTTGTCAAGTAGCTATTTTCACGTAAAATTGGTTACTTGATTACTTACATATAATATAAAATATATATGCATTGACGTGTTTTTTCAAACTAATCATAGGGACTATCTTCAAAGTTAAAACATTGTCCCGGTATATCGGGTGGGATTGTATGTCTTCGTTTCAATTTGGAAATACATATTCGAAAACGATTCGACAATATTCAGTTAGAAAAGGTATTCGAAAAAATTTAGCGGTAATAGTTTTATCAAGAAGATTTTGGATATATATATATATATATATATATATATATATATATATATATTCGTTTGCTTTCGATACAATTTTTTTAAGCATTTTAAAAAAAGTTTGATCAAAATATATTGTGTGTTAAAGAATAAAATACAATATGTTTTCCTCTTGGTAAATTTGACGAATGTGTACCGGAGCGATTATTAAAAAAAATTTGGATGTACCTTGTTAATTAAGATCCCCTGATTACAAAAATTCTAAAAATAAGCGGCGGTCTCCAATATTTCCAACAGTTTGAAAACTTGAAACATCCAATGTTGGGATGTGTAAATTTAAGCACTTGTAGGTATCAACTTTTATTCACTAAAAATGCACTATTACACTAATTATTGATAAATTAATCTTAATTTTACTTAATTAATTAATTTATTATTAGGTATTATTATATTATAATTAATAGATATTTATTTTATTAGGAGTATAAGCGAAACTTTATGTGACGAAGTATGGAGGTGTAAGCGCCGAGCGGAGCGAGGAGAATTAACTCCATAGGGAGTCACATGAAAGTGCTTATACTCCGAATAAAATACACTATTTTATTTTCAAATGGAATCATTCTAATCGTAATATGACAATCAATTTAATAAGTAATTTTGCTACTGTCATGCACCTGTCATACATTTTTGCAGATAATGTGTTTGTGTTATACTCCGCCGGAGTATAAGTTCTACTTATACGCCGCTCAAGAGTGGTGTCATAGAAATGAAACTTATACCTTGCCTACTCAGTCTTATAACACCATGTTATATGCCGTTTGAAAATAAAATAATTTAAAATGAACCAATTAAAATAGAAAAAAACATAAAAAACTCGTTTGATAAAACTTTAGAGTACTCGTCCTGCCTATCGGCAGTCGTGCTGCAAACCTGAACTCGTGTCTTAATATAAGTTTTATAACATTAGTTTTTTAATATACCATTGCAATAATTTATATTAAATGACATAGTAACGAATCTTGTTTATATAATAAATAAATAATTTCTTTTGATTCACTTTATTTTAATTCGTTTTATTATTGATTTTAGTCTAACACAATAATATACACTTGTTCGTAATACATATTGTTTTATATAAATATTGAAGTATAATTTGTAGTTTCTATTATTTCTTCAATAAATAATAATAAAAATGTTGCATAAATTTTTGTTTCACGTTTCCTTCAAATACATCAAATTGCTCATATTACTGTTTAAATAAATGCTACCCAAACCATTGGTTATTTATAATTATGTAGCTTGTTTATAAACAAACCAAAAACACTGACAATTTGAGTTACTTTCATTTAATTATCCAACTTTCTTGGTCGTTGTTATGTAAACTAACCAGCTATTTTACAAACTAACCAAATTCGTTGGTTTATTTAGTAAAGTAGGTATGCGTTTTCTATTAAAATAGCCAATAGTGTATATACCTATACTAACGAGTTAATTATTGTTTAGCTAATGGTGTTATTCTGTACTGAAAATGTTTGATAATATACTGTTAAATCTATGTAATTCGACGTTTGAACAATATAAAACAATGTTGAAATGTCAAATTATAGAGATTTAACAGAATGTTATCTAACATTTTCAATGGAGAATAACTCCATAAGTTTACATTCCGTAACATATTCATAATTATTACAGTAAATTTAGTAATATATCTAACAAATATCTGATGTGCCCAACACATGACTTTCTTATATTTACGGATAGTATCACAATAATTACTTTTCCTAAAGAAATTAAGTTAAATTTCTTGTAAAATTTTTGAAGGTTTCCAGCAATTTTCAAATAGTCTCTGTCGCACTTATTGCAATACGCATAAATCTGTCCTTATCCCACTCATTATAACCGAATTTTACGACAAAAATGTGTTTTACTTTAGATTTTTGACCTATTACTCATTTAAAAAAATTTCCCGGTATGAAATTACATTTATTTATTCATTATTATTGTTTTCGGTACCATAGAAACCAGTAAAATAAAAAAAACTAATGGTCCCGTTCCTTCTGGGATTCGAACCCGGGACCTTCCGTTTGGCAGCCATATAATGAGACACATGGTCTACCTCGACCATCGAATTCAACTATCAACGCGCGCTATGAGAAATATAAAGTGTTTTATGAATATCTAGTTTTTTTGAAATTTTTTTGACGGAATTTCAAAAAAATGTTCAAACAAAATTTGTTCAAAATTCAATTCTAAATCAATGTCAAAGAATAAAAAAATCTCATAAATTGTTTATTTTTCAAGATATTCCTAAAAATGTCTTCAGGTAAGTGTCACTTGTTTTGGTGCTAGATAAAAACCATTGAATGTGGCACCCACAGTAACTCGTTTTTTAGTTATGGTGGATACAGACAGACACACACACACACAGACAGACATCATGGCGAAAATGGTCAGAATGGATTCAGGGGCCCTCAAAACGTGTAAATCCATCAAAAACTCGAAGTCGAAAAAAATCACGATTACTATACTTCCTTATACTTCGTATAAGAAAGTAAAAATGAGTTGTAAATTTGTCCTTTTTCTAATTTTTATACAATTCCAAAAATACGAATACGGTTTATTACGATCTTAATATACAGTGCAATTCATGCACAGTTGAGCCAAGCCGGCGACCAACACGCGACAGCGTGCTAGCTAGTGTGTGCCCTACCATATCGCCGGTCTCGCTTGCTGCCGCTCTCTCTAAATCTGGCTAATTTTTGCAGTACATTGGGGGTATATTTCATATTGTACTGAAAAAATCTGCGCTTGAATTCAGTTTAAGCAATTCCTATCAGTATATTACCAACTCACCAATTATTTTGTGATTCACGAATAATAATCCTTCAATAGATTCTATTCAATAAATACTAGTTCATACAAGAAGAACATTACATATTTGTCTTTAACGTTGATATTTTAAAATGAGACGTTCGATTGAGTCTTACATATCTATAAAATGAACGAATTTCTTGTATTACTATTAAAAGTTGTAATTATGGGTAATATATCTCTACGGTCAACAAAGGTAATTTGATCATCAATACTCCTCAAATGAATGAAGCTCAAAATGAATAAAGGTTATTTATGTAAATCCATAGCATTTGCTATGAATCTATTAGCTCTCTTTGTACAAAGCGGGGAAAATAAATACATCATATTCGTTACTAATGACAGCAGAGAAATGTATTATATATTATTCCAAACGACTTAGTCCATTAATAAATTTTAATCAAATGAAATCGAAGCACCTACCGCCAAAAATTTTGGGTCAATAGTTTACATATATGAAAATCTAGACTGAGCTAATTAGATCAAGATTAGATACTCCAAAAATAAATCAGGATGTTTTATATACGGTATAGGAAGTTTAATTATTTACAATGTTTTTCTTAAGAGTTCATTGTTTAAAAACGAATAAATGAATCCTTCAGGAAAAATTTGAAATTACAATTTTTTATTAAAACTAAAAAGTTATTTCAATTTCATATCTGATGGTGTTATACATTTCGGAAAAATCTAATAAAACCCTCGGACACGAATCTGTACCAAAATTTTCCCAGTGTTGCTTACAATATTGTAGAGACTTCTAGATAAAAATAATTGTAGGCAACATGTACATTAAAAATAAAGTTAGAGTCAAGAGAGACAAATTATTGCACAAATGATAGTACACCGGTTGTTAACCACCTGGTGAATGTGCACATAGACATAAAAGCCACTTAAACAATAAATTCACACAGCTACATCCACAATAAAACGTGTCCTGTACAATTAGTAATTTAAACTAAAGTAAAACCAGTTACAAAGCCATAAAATAGTTATAGTTATAAATCTATTTCACAGTTTGTGGAGAAAGAGAGGCAGACATGCAGGAGCGCCAGTAAGTATAAAATCGCATTAAGCTTTTTGTAACATAAATCGCCTTTTAAATGTTATATAACTTGAACCATACGGCCATGCCATGCCACCACAGAAACCGAAAAGTTTTTACAAGAAGAAGCAAAAGTCATTTATCTTTAGGGAAGTTTCGCTGTGTGGCGACAACACGAGAACATGATATTCAAAATCATGGGTCTCTGTTTTATCCATTTTAAAATTCCCTTTCATCTTTTGTGTTGTATTTATATATGCTAACTAATTCAAGGAACATAAGGGCTGAACGGGTTAGGCACAAGGCGCAACGTTGAATTCTGCTGTTGTTTGCCAGAGTTGCATCGCGTGCCTTAAGAATGCATTATCTACACTTACTTCACATGATTGTATTCATTAATAAATAATTTGGCTCAATAACAGATTATCGTAGCGATCACGCAAAGATTGTGTGGCCTTGCACAGATTGTACAAAAGAATTCATTACTAATTTGATACATTAAAATAATTTGAATTTGACTACTTATCATATTCTAATTTGAAGCACTTCGTGTCTAAATCATTTATGGTGTGATTTATTTATGCTGCTAAAAGAAATTGTATGTGTCTGGGTTAATAATATAGTTTGAAAACAGCCGAAACCCGTTTATCGAATATTTCAAGGCAATTGACAAAGAACACTTTTAGTGTATACTACATTTATATATAAAAGACGCGGGAGAAAAATATAAATTTGTCTGAAACATGAAGTATTAACTAGCATATATCATCCGCTCAAAACGGTTTTCCTCAAATTGATAGCCTGCAATTTTGAAAGATCAGTTTCAGTTGCATTGGCATAGTGCATATTACATTTTGTGTATATTTTGAGTGCCATACACGTATTCGAAAAATAGAGAAATGTTCTACTGTCAACATAAAACAATATTTATTACAAGCGAAACGAACACAGCATCGATAGGTTTTTATTATTTTTAATATAAAAGGAAATTTATTGTTGCTTTTATAAATTGACACAAAACAAAAATGCTTGCAAACACAAAATGAAAGTAAAGTAGAGGCGTTCCAATTTTTTTATTATTATCGCTTTAGAATGTTAAGAATATAATCTGTTTCATTTTTTAAAAATAATAATAAAATAAAATTTTGCGATTAAAAATTAATATTGCAGATGAAAATTACCATCTAATTTTTTTTTATATTTATGTTAAATGAGTTTTGCCTCATCTAATATTTGTAAACATATAAAGTTTTATAATGATATAATTAGATTACCTACCTAATTGTACACGAAAAATCTCATACTAAAAAAAGTTATAAAAACTCGACTTCGAAATTATTGTTAGGTATTTATTTTAAAATAATTTAATTTAATTTAATTATTATAATATTCTAAAATAAAAAGTTTTTTTTAGTTACGCTTTCAAACACGAGACATTCCAGTTTGTCTTCACATATGAAATATGTACATAATAATATAATAATAATTATTAATTATTAATTATATTCTTATATGTGATTACCAGAACTATTATTATCATACAGGGTCGACTCCAGAAAGTTCGAAACGGTTTTTCGAACCAACTGCCAGGCAGTCAAATTTGCCGACAGTTTCATTATAATATAAGGTTTTATTTGGTGCTTTTGATATATTATGGACGCATCACGATGATCAAAATTTAGGGGCGCACCAAAAATCTTCAATAAGGTGCGAATAACCTCGTGCAGGTACTGCTTCAGTAGTATTTTGGTCTTGAAATATCTTTCCTGTTATCTTTATCCATAAAGATTACTTTCTCCTCGACTTTCCCATAAGAGCTATTTTTTGGACAATAATTGACAAATTATCTGCTATTTTGTATTTCCATGGATCATACTTCATGCCTAATTGTTAGTTTGCATTTAGTTTTAGCTTATTTTCATACCCAGAGGATATTTAATTGCATTTTCCAGAAATTTTTGCAATTATTATGCGCCAATAATATCTATAGATAAAATGCTGGCCAATACTTCCGTTTTTCGCGCCTTTATTAATTGTATTGTTTTACTACATTACCGTTGTTAATACAGTTTCTCTTCCTGTTGTTCCACTACAGTACCTAAAATATAATAACAAAAATTAAAGCAACATTCATGTTTATCGTTTTTTACCTCGTGTTTTTCAATCTCAAACTCTGGATAATTATATGTATATTAGGATGATATAATATATTTAGTAAATTGGAAATATAAATTGAATGTCAGAATACAATAAAATCCAATAAAAGCAATTAATATTCTGACATTTTACAGAAACCCTATTAGGACACAATACTGACTGTAATTGTTATTTCAGTAGATAACTGAAATGCCTTAAAGCGAAATTAATATAACTGTATATGGGATCCCAAACTATTGAAAACCGTTTATATTCAGTAAATCGTCTGTCCATTTTTTTCCACTAAAACCCAAAGAATACCCTGTTTTTTTCTTGCTATACCTACGCGCTTTCTTACATAATCAATTAATCAATACTTTGATGTAACACAGAACGGGCCAAACCATAATATAATGGCAAAAGTTTTAGAGTTTTGTATGTGTTGGTGTATATCTGGCAACCTACCTTAACATTCACCCAAGCAGCAGGATTACTAAAATATTCTTGCCGCTGTTTCCTGCCAGGATTTTCCTCCCGCTGATGAAATTGCTTTCTGTTATACAACTATAATTAATTCACGTGGTAGTATACAAACCAATTTTCGTATTGGGGTGACATATTTTCGTTTGCATTAAACATTAATTTGAATTTCTCTGTATAATGTGCGGCACAAACTCGTGTGGACAACATGTTTTACATTTATTGTGGGATTAAACCCTTTTTTGGCAAACAAACAAAAACAGAAAACTAATTTAAAACAATATGAAAATGTGTGTATTGGTTTGGGTATTATGTTTATTAATTATTAACATGGATATTCGATAATGTTGTTTTATCTGTTTACTAATGTTTCAAATCGAAGCGAGTTGGAATTGACGATGAAAAATTCAATTTACAACTTGTTTACTTCATGGCGAAATGTAGACATGGTCAATAGTCAATATAATTAATTGAGTGTGTAGCCAATGTAGTATACGAATATGCTCAAAATTTAATTTTAAAGAAGTACAATATTTTTTCCAACGTCACTTATGAAAATGTGAATATGAACATTTCCGTCACTCGATTTAGAAAAGAATGTAGGGATTTTTGCCACCCCAGTCATGGAAGTAATTTATGATTTTTACTTTCGTCACTATGAAAGTAAAAATCCTATTGACAACATCATTTATTGCTTTAATATGATTGTTGATAAATATAAGAAAATGTGTCCAATAGTTATAATAGAAATCTTTGATTAACGTATTTATATTTAGTACATATAAAATCATCTCGAAACTATGCAAGTTAGAATCGATTTTGTAAAGTACCTGAAAGTGTATTAACATTATAAGATGTATCTATTGTCGAGTTTTATTACACTAGTAAAAATTGAGGACGTTGTTTCACCAAACTTGAGTGGTAAAATAGTTTTGGTGAAAATTTTACACCAAATTTAGTGAAATACATATTTTTAACACCTATGTAATTGTGGTGAAACGGATATATTATAAAAACAGCGATACTTGTTGTTGTTGCTGTAGCCACCCTGTATATTTATTATTATACAGGAGTGAAATTATATAAAATACATAAAATATTATGTCTGAACACTAATAGTTTAATAACTGCACATATAGGTATATACATATATAGAGCGCACCATCGCTTAAAAAACCCTGTTGAAAAAACACACGCAAACCTGACACGCAAAGACTAATGAAAAGTTTCTCTCATTACCAGGTTTTATATAATGGAATTTTTTAACAGAAAACTTGCATTTTTACCAACAGACCTAATGACTGTGATTAACCAAACAAAAGCGATAATAAAACTCTCCTCGTATACCGTACTGTTTTTCTCCCTCCGTTTGACCCAAAATATTATCTTTTATATCATGATGTTGAAAAAAGGTAATTAAAATGGAAATATTATTTTCTATTATTGGTTAATTACATACCACCTGAATATTATCGCCACCGCACGCACTTTTCGTCCTAATTAAATAAAAATTTTCTTTTAAATAGATTCACTGTCTACAAGTGATTATTTCAACCTGGAACTTGTATGCAACGTAATATGATTGTTTAAAATGTTCCAGTTTTCATTTTTATGTTTTATTTTTCAGGAAAATTCATCAATCACTACGCCAGTCTGGCTGGAGAATACCAAACGAACCGTAAGTACAACCTATCTACATATGCCGGGCAATGTAATTTAAAAAGAAAAATGCGTGAAAAACTGCTCTACATCGTCGTATATGGTCGTATATACCTAACAACCAACCAACCATACCCATCTATATATGATATATGAAATACGGTATATTGATTTAGTTTAGGTCTAATAAATCATAACTGTCAATAACTTTATTATTTTAGCAACAGGGGATATTTTCATGACCCATCTCGCCTTCATAATAATATTTAGTATTTTGCGATTTTCTTTCTTGCATGCCTTGTACAGAGAAAAAATTAATTTGATTTATTATATACGATATTAATGATATTACTGCAAAACTTGCCGTTGGCATATCTTTAAATTCACTTAAATTCACGATGATTAAGAAAAATTCTGAGTATATTCGTCTCTATAAAATTTGAAACGGCCGGAAAGTATGATGAAATATTGTATAATTAGGGTCCAAGTTTTGGTAATGACCAAGCAACAGCGGCGCAACCCTTCCAAAAGGGTGTTTTTAGCTTTAGCATGGGCATATTTCAGTTTTAAATGATGTACGAGTACATGCAAAATGAGCTCCACCTAATAAATTAATTTCGTGGACATTAAATATTTGCAATTTCATACATATGGCACATCAAAAATTAAAATGAAATTAAATGCACTTTATGATTATTATTATGCTAGTAAGTAAGTAATTTAATACGAATGCGATGTACATCATGCGTAATGTATATGTGATGCTATATAATTAACGGACGCTTTTGGAGTTTATTATAAAAAAGTAATGGCTGGTTTTTATTTACTTTTTAATCACTTTAATCACTTCCTGGTAATTTCGAAATTATTTTTTGATATAAATTATAAATTCATTTATTAGTTCTATTATTTGCATTTGTAAAACTATATTTTTTATGTAGAACAAGGAGAAAAAAAACTACATTTCATATGTAAACTACTCGGAAAATGATGTATTTATACCCAGCTGGAAGTTATCAAATTTAAATAACCATAAAAAGAAACAAACACTGTTGTTTCTTCCTATTTTTTCCTGGTTGATCATTAAGCCAAACAAAAACCGAGGGCCCATCCCAAACCCCCCTATTGTATTTCAGCGGAACTCAAATAAATGTGAAACCAAGAGAAGCAATTATCGCGCTTAAAATTTATGCAACTCTCCTCCGTTCTTTCCCTTTAAATCCGAACCGTCAAAATGAAATTGAATCCGATATTAAAATTTACGCTATCTATAATGAAATCTTGATTGAGGAAAGTATATCGCAAGTGTAATAAAAATCTGACGTTGCAAAAGCTGCTTGAAAGATATGAAAGCTTCAGCATGACTTTGGTGTGTATATGTGTATGTGAAAAATCCTCTGCAGGACCTTCATATCCGGTCGGATGTCCTTGTTTGGTACATGTATGTTTGTCGGAGGATGTATGGTTAGTTTTCGTTTCGTTATCGATTTGTTGGTCATATTGGTCCAGCGGCAGCAGCGATTTAATTCGAGATCACATCAAGTCGGGGATGAACATCAGCAGCATCAGAGCTGGTGGCGGTGGTGGACGTCATAACACTCACCCGTATCCTATTTCAGGCGAATTTCGGATGTCGCACCGGCTAACATCCGGTATATACTATATATATATATACACTCACATTTCCCATTACGGTACACAACGCATTGCCAGCCGGCCAATTATTATATCGGATGGCACGAATTATCTTTTGCTAATGAATTACGTGATGGCCTCTACTTTCTAAAATGTGATTTGTTGTTTTTACTCTTCTTATATACTATACTCGCTGTTGTAGATCTTCTTAATTAAATTTTATCGCGGAATAAATTGATGATTTATTATTATTGTTACATGGAAAGGCTTACATTATAAATCGTTTCGCTTATTTTTAACATCTCTGGTTCTCTCTGGCTGCTTTTATGAAATATAGCTTTATCACATTGAACAATGGCTAAGGGAAACAAAAATTAATTTTATACAAAACAACGCTTAAAGTAATTATTTATTATAATCATTAGGGCAACACGCATATCATTTTAGTAATAGAATACAGCAGGGAGAATTTTTGGATTCGAAAATTAAGTTGTATAATATAAACAAAGTATATTATTTAAATTTTAAATTGTATCAAATCGATCCTGGTTTACACAATCGTTACATAAAGCCATTAGAATATGAATGATGTTAAACATAATGTAATCAGATAACTGTGAATGGTAGCTGAAACTCCTCTTTATAAAATACATGATTTTCTGATGCAGAGTCCTCAATGGATAGATTTTCAATGATACATTTAGTGATTGAGAAGTTTGAGTAAAGTGTTAACATCTGTTGAATACTCTACAAGGATGTTCATATAGTTGTTAGTGTTTATCAAAAATATCAAAAATATTGTATATAGAGCTAAATTTATTTGTTTAAACAAATCACTAATGCGATTATTAGCAGTGTTAATAGTAAAATGTAAAATATTTATAAATTAGTAATTTTGTGTCACTGCATGCATTCACTGCTAGAGCACCACTAGAGCTAGAGCATTTTCGCAACTCTGGTTTGCTTATTAGCTTAGCCATAAACAATCTGAAAATTACAAACGTACCCCCTAACTCCAACTGTGTCCTAATTTTGACTTCCACGGAAGATTATAGGCAGGAGGCAGTAACAGTTAGAAATGGAAGATGGAAGGCATTCTTATTATCAAGTAATATTTTGATCAAAACATGATTAACGCTATCGGTATGTCTTAGTTATTATTGGATACTATTACCTATATTAAATTATAATAGTGATTGTTTCCAGTGTTAAATATAAAGGTGTATACTTCTCAGAAATTTGATTAATATTTCATTAAAATTTACTTTAGAAAGCCATTTCTCCTAAGATTCATCAGGTATATTTCTGTAACTAATGACTTAATATTACAAACTGACCGTCTTAGAACGGCAGTTGGAACTAAATGCAGGCTAGTCAAACTATCCAACTCCTACACTAAAGATTTCTGTTTCTCTCCACTTCGTTTGGCCAACTGCCTTCTTGAAGCATAATACATTTAAGGGGAGTGCATTTTTTGTAAATATTATGTACCTAATCATAATGTAATACATTTTTTGTGCCTCAGGTTGGCATTAGTCATTTTGCATTCGCATAAATCGGCTGGAAACTCATGTTTTGCCGGGCTAGACCGGCAAAAACTAGGAATTTTTAGTTTATCGATTGGCATCATTGAAATCATAAAGAAAATTTGTATTTTCCATAGAAACGGATTATTATTTCTGTCATTCGGATACTACTGTCAGTGTCAATTTTAAGTATCGCGTGTTACCAATATAAAAAAAATCCCTAATACCAAATATTTAAACAAATATTTTGTAAATTTTATTTATTTAAATAAACTTCGGCACAAAAAATAGTGTGTATTACACGCCTTGAAACTGTTTTGCGAGTACTCGTAGTTGCGGGCCTCGGCCTACGGCCTCTGCTCGCAAACCCTACTCGCACTCGCAAAACTCTAGTTTCAAGGCTATTAGTTATACAAATTACTATTTTGTGCCTCAGGTTGGCATTAGTCATTTTGCATTCGTATAAATCGGCTGGAAACTCATGTTTTGCCGGGCTAGACCGGCAAAAACTAGGAATTTTTAGTTTATCGATTGGCATCATTGAAATCATAAAGAAAATTTGTATTTTCCATAGAAACGGATTATTATTTCTGTCATTCGGATACTACTGTCAGTGTCAATTTTAAGTATCGCGTGTTACCAATATAAAAAAAATCCCTAATACCAAATATTTAAACAAATATTTTGTAAATTTTATTTATTTAAATAAACTTCGGCACAAAAAATAGTGTGTATTACACGCCCAGAAACAGTTTTGCGAGTACTCGTAGTTGCAGGCCTCGGCCTACGGCCTCTGCCCGCAAACCCTACTCGCACTCGCAAAACTCTTGTTTCAAGGCTAGCAATACAAATAACTATTATATTTGCACCTTTTTCTACAGACTAATATGTAGTACACTGACCTTCCGTGTACGCCACCACAAGGTTCCAAGTAAAATTTTAAACTTGGCGCCTTACACTACCTTGCTTACTTCCTCTAAATCTAACTTCATTACTGTTTCTTGTGTGTGCGCGTCACCACGTCATTTTACTACCACAACAAATAAAATTAAAATCCCTATGATCCTAGAGGAAGAAATGTCTCTTCCGGATAAATTTCTGGGAATTTTGGGAGATGATATGCCTCCAGCAGTCGCCACTGGTCCACCTGTTAAGGTAGAAATCTCAAAGGTATAGGATAAAATATTAGGCTCTGGGTTATCAGCAACTACTAAGCGGAATTGATCGCTAAGTATCCCTATGCCAGCAACTGTCCGGTCTGGACAGCACCAAAATTAAATCCCGAGATAATCATATCTGCAGGGCCTATAGTTCAAAAGAGGGACGAAAGACTGATCACTTATCAGAATCAAATAGCTGCGACTACAATAGCAACTTGTCAGTAATGGACTTATTGAAAAAGGAGGGGGGGAGATTAAATATAATATAGAATTGGCAAGTGATGCGGCCAGGTTATTAGCGGATTTACATCACGAATATTCTTTCTTGTATAAAAAGATATAAAATTCCGTTTACCTGCAATTCTACTTAAAAAGTTTTTCTATATAAATATTCTGTATATTATTCTATATAAAAACACATATACGTACATATAAATATTTCTGTATGTATAGGTACAACATTTAGTAAGTAAAAAACTCAATAGTTTTTAACACCAGTTCACTTCAAATTGGAGGACAGATGGACTGTCACCAAACTAATTTCTAAAAACTGTAATGTCAACAAAAGACTTAAAAGAGGGATATTTCTTAACATCTATCCATAAATCTCACAAAAAATTTTGAGATTTTCTTTTGCAGGAAACTTGTACAGGCCCTATAGCGGTAGTACATATATCTGGATGAAATTTTACTACTAGAAAAATTCATCGAGAATTCTAAAAATAATGACTTGCCACACTCGGCAAACTTTAGATTTTATTATAAATTTTGACAAATGTCTTGACTCCGAAATCGTCCTAAAAATTCCTAGGATTTATATTTATTTCAAAATCAATGACTATAAAGCTTTCTATAGAAAAGCAGGAAAAGCTAGAATGCCTAGAAAAACTTTTCTGTTCTCCTCTCAATCAAAAAGCAGAGATTTTGCCAGAGCATTTAGATTATCGACATCTGTTTGTGCAGCAGTGCCATATGGTTCGGCTTATACCAAAACACTGATCGTGCCAAATGTTTGGCCTTGACAAGATTTAATAAAAACTACGATACAATAATGGAGAATTCTATTGATCGTTAAAAAGGATTTAGTATGGTGGCTTCACCATCTTAAAAATCCTCAAAAAAGATTTCGCGTTTGGTTTTTCATTTACACATTTTTCCGACGCTTCAAAAACAGGTTGGGGGCGGCATGTTAAGGAAACCATACATATTATGAACATTGGACGGTACAAAAAACACCGTACCACATAAACTACTTGGAAATGTTGCTGACAATTTTTACAATAAGATGTTTCGCATCCGAATTGAAGGATTGTAAAATTCTGTTGAGTATACACAATACAACAGCTGCCTATGCTATATTAATCGCATGGAGGGCATTAAGTTTGTTAATTTAAATATCTTGTCCAGACAGATATGGGAATGGTGTGAAAAAAGAAACATTTGGGTTTTGCATCATACATTAAGTCTTCTGAAAATACCGAAGCAGACTTTGAGTCAAAACGCTCTTATTCAGAAATCGAGTGTTCGAGTAGGAACTTTCACAACAATCCTTCGAAAGCATAACACGTAAATTTAGAATGCCAGACATAGATCCTTTCGCAACCAGATTAAATCGAAAGTGTCCTTCGTTCATTTATTGGTTACTGGATTCTGAGGCAAAAAACATTGATGCTTTTACCGTTTCTTGGACACAAAAATTTTTACGCTTTGCCACCCTTCTCAATTACCTCAAAAACCTTACAAAAGATTATTGAGAATAAAGCTGAAGGTATTGTAGTTAGGTTCCTCTGTGGAACACGCAACCATGGTTTCCATTGTTTTCAAAAATGTTAATAAGTGAACCATTAATCTTGAAACCAAATATTAATTTGTTATCGTCAAAAAATTGATTACCTCATCCTCTATGGAAGCACTTTCCCTGGTGGCAGGGAAATTATGGTTCAAGCCTTTACTTTAAAAGCTATTGGAAATTTGTTCATTGATGTAATGCTAAATTCCTTATCAAAAGCAACTCTAAAACAACATTTTAAACTTTTATTAGAAAAGTTTAACCAAGGAGCTTATTCTTATGGATCGCTAAACACCCATCGGTTGACTATCTCCTTATTAGCGGATCACAATTTAAAGGAAGAACCGAGTTTAAAACGATTTTTTAAAGGTATCTTTAACATGAGACCCCCAGCTCCAAAATATATATTTGGAAACCTGGGACAACAAAGTGGCCTTAGACTATTTAGAAAAACTTTATCCTGATGATTCCATAAGTTTAGAACTTCTAACATATAAATTAATAATTTACAATAATTATTGATTCTGTTGACGCTAAAGGATTTAGAATCAAAATTCCAGACAGAATTTATCTTCTGCTTCAAATAGAATGTAACCATTATTAATCGTAGCAGTATTCGATGAACACACAGATATTTGTTTTACAGAATTATATAAATCGTACCGATTCCTTAAGAAGTTCAGTTGAAAAAATCCTGTTTCATTAAAAAAAAAAAAAACCACATAGAGCTGCACTCAAAGACACCTTGAGTCGTTGGGTAAAAAACACAAAAAAGTTATATCGACACAAAAACACATTAGGTATACCTATTGTTGCACTAACTTTAAACATCTACATATTAGTCTGTAGAAAAAGGTGCAAATATAATTTAAAGATTAAACGAACTTACCTTAAGTGAAGTTCTATCTTAATTATATGTAGCACCTTTTTCTACAGACGGTCCCAACCCATCCCAATAAAAGAAGAATATTACCCCGTGTGCAACAATGAAACTTTGAAAAAATGAAGTTAGATTTAGAGGAAGTAAGCAAGGTAGTGTAAGGCGCCAAGTTTAAAATTTTACTTGGAACCTTGTGGTGGCGTACACGGAAGGTCAGTGTACTACATATTAGTCTGTAGAAAAAGGTGCTACATATAATTAAGATAGAACTTCACTTAAGGTAAGTTCGTTTAATCTTTAAAATATGTGTCAACATTGATAAGCAGAGGAGATGCCTATACTCCAGTGGAGTGGAAAGCGGCTGATTGAGATATAATCGAGTACCTGCAACATAATTTCTATTATATCTACATATTATTACCTTATAATCTTCATTGCTACAATAATTTCATTTCCAATAATGGAAACTTGGTGAAAAGGATTACAAAGGTGCACTGTTTTTCGGGTCCTCTCAGTGATCTACTTATCATCAGGAAAATATGTACCTTTAACAGAGTAAATTGTCGAGGAGGTATACCTCTTGTACTAATGGGCAATCCTACGAACATTTTCTGTTGATGCAATGGTTTTAAGGACAAGATGGATACTAATTGTCAAAAGAGGATATATTGGATTGCATTTACCTAATATATCCCATTCGTAATTTTATTCCATATTGGGTATTTCTTCAAAATTATTTTTGGACATATCTATAGAAAGGTTTAAGATAGAAATCTGATATTCGGTGGGTCTTTACTCTCCTGTTTTACAAAGATTCTCTTAATTTCCTAATTAAGTAAGTAATATCTGAATAAATCAATTTTACAGCGCACAAGTACATCTTTTTCATATATTTTAACCGTATGTTTTATAATTTTATAAAAAATTCAATAGGGACTTTGCATGATTTTCAAAATAATTTTTTTTGAAAAGCTGATACCAAATTATTTTTGAAAAAAATTTTTGGTCCGTACTTTCCAAGTAAATAAATAAAAAGTATTGCAAAATTTTAAATTTCCACGCATTCCCGGAAACGCCCGAATCGGCCCAAAAGGCTGCTGACGTCACGAATCTAGTTCCACAGTGCAGCACGCCGCATTTTGACTAATTTCGAAAAATGTCAAACGCGTAAAAAATATTTAGACATGCCAATGTCAACTAGATTTGTGACGTCACACAGGACTCTCCGATCTCAAAGCGTTTTTGGGCGGCAATAATATATTTGAATTATGGTCAATTTATAATTGTTTTTTTATGTACTAATATTGAGTAAAAAAAATATTTTTGCGGTAGAGTATTATTAATATAGTCGTTTTACATTTCTAACAGAAAATAACGGGATTTTAAAAAAATGCAACATCCCTATTTCCGAAAATGAAATGCCAGAAAAGGTCACTGACAAGTATACCCCTGAACAATATTATTTTTACTATATTAATTAATATCAAACTATAGCTTACTTAAAAAGCTATTAACCCACCATATTTCATATTTTAAACAGTTTAAAATATGAATGAATGAATAGATCAGTTTAAATTAAACTGATCTGTAGGTACATAGATAATGGAATTTCCAAAAATTACTTTAAACATATTATTTCTGTATAATAACTCGAATATCCACATTTCGTTCTATAACTATAAAACTGACACTCTGTATATTTCTTGTAGTAAAATATAAAACACTTTTTTTATTAAATGGTTGCTCCTTTTAATAGGGAGCTTTAAACTATGCTTTAGGGTCATTGTTACAACTGTTTGCGTAACTGCATGTAATAAAACAAAAATTATTGTAGATGTAAAAATAAATAATGGTCATAGTGTAAATGTTCAGAGTACAGCGAGCAGTCTATGTGTGAGAGAGCACACACTGTGTGCTCTAATCCTAAAGCAAAGCAATAGAACGGTTATATTTTCATGGTTTCTGGAAATCCGAATACAAACACAAGGACGCTGACACAAATGCTGTTTATTTTCCTAAGAGCTTATTAAATTTTGTAGTTAATTTATGCAGAATCTGAGAAGCAAAATTGGAAATTAAAGTCCTCGGGTAGCGTACGAACAATGTTCATCATTGCGGAAAATTTGCGGGCCCCCGTCGTCACCACCGCCACCACCGTCGCCCACCCGGTCGGATCTAAATCAATTTCATTGCCCCTAAGGTGGTAGAGAGAGGTGTTGTGCCTTCAAGGAATTGGAATGATCGGTAATGTTTCTTTTTATACAGAGAGACATAAAACATAGAAGGTTTTCCAAGTCGACGTGAAATACAATTTTATGTTTGTTTACTTGAATATGATGCAAAGGCTTTCTTATGAAAGATAAAGAAACTTCTTATATAGAATAACAAAATATTGTTTCAATATACCATCATATACGGAAATATATTCTGCTTTTAGCCTGTTTTGGGTTCTACCTCAGTAATGTTTAGATTCCTCTCCTACTATATTACTTATTACGTTTGCTTTACTCGAATGAGTATACATGTTTGTATTCATAGAAAATCACAGGCAAATAATATTGAAGCAAGACTACACTACAATAATTATTTCTACCATAGACGTTTTCATATTTCATTAGCGAAAAAAGTCACTGGTGCAATTTTGTAGAGAATTCAATTTGCAACAAAATTGCAACGAAACATTTTCTTCTATAATCTAAATTACGCGATTTATGTGCGAAAAACTAAAAAAATCCTTAAAAGGAAGATGGCGGCTTTTCACCACCAGGTAGAATTGTGCAAAATGTGTTTTCCAGCTCGTATACTTATACACTTTCGAAAATCGGAGCTCAAATTTGTCTCGGAATTAATTCCCAGAACACCATGTAAGTAATAAAATCTAAATGCCCCGTACTATATTTATTTCCTTGTTTTCCTGTTATGTTATAATCTCATACTTGAATGTTGACAAACAGCTAATGAAAGCAACACAAGGAAACCTTTAATTTTGAGAAACAGCGTTATTTTCGATATAAAGGAATCGACTGAAGCCAATTTCTAAAAAACAATTTACATAATTGTATTTTTATATGGTACCTAATTGAAGAAGTTCAAGGATTTATGTGTTTCGTAATGTTTATCGTTTTGTTTTTTTATATGATGTAAAAATAAAATTCATATCAACCAACTGATAAGTCTTAATTACCTTAATAACTATGCCTTACGGGAAAAGCATGATATGGAAAAGGATTTTGCGAGGAGTTTTGTTAAGAATAACATTGAACTGAGGAGAATAATTAATAAATATTTCAATTAAAAAGCGCAAGATTTCATTATTATAGTTTAAAATAATACAAACTTTTAAGGTCTTATCAAATATCCGAAATTATAAAACCATAATAACAAAACCGAGATATGTCACAAAATTTAGTGATGGTGATGTTGTTGGACATAATATTAGTGGAAACGGGCACCGTTCTCATATAAACATTTCATCATTTGAAGTGCAGTCACTTCGGGTGTTGCTTTCTTTACCAGACACTGATTAACAATTCTGTCAATGTCTTCCTGTGACCTTCCAGCCAGAAGATTGCTTTTAATTGTGGCTACATTAATGTCTCCGTTGGCCTTTTGTAAATCCATTCCCTGGGACATGCATAACAAATGGATTTTTACAATTGGTGGATTATCCTCGAAAATACCTTGGTTGATCTTGCTATGCAATTCATCGCTTATGTGGGTGGTTGGGTTCTTTTGACAATTGGCGTGGGCTACTTCGAGGGATGCTCCCTAGAAAAAAGAAGAATTTTTAAGGAAACACAACCATAAGATAAGAACATAAGTTAGAGTTATTTTAAAGGTCCCAAAGAAAACCCATTTATTTCACCAGTTGTTCCTGTACACAAAACCTCTGAACATCAACACAACTATTTTTATTATATTTGTAAAGTAAATTGGTAGGTACTAATATTCATACCTTATTATCAATGATTTTTTTCTATAAATTTATTTTGTATTTAATTCACACATACCTGCACGCTAATAATGGTGGCAAATCCAAGCAAAACAACAAGTAGGGTATTCATGTTGTTAGTATGTAGTGTTTGATGTACGGGATAAAATCAAAGACTGAAGTTGCTTCATCTGAATTGTTTATATATGTTACCATCTTAATCATTAATTGGAAATAAAGTCCATTGGTTTATCCATTAAATAACGTTTATCTTTTTACTACAGTTTTCTTATAACAGTTTATCATTAGGTACATTTTTCTGCATTGCTACATAAGCAACAGGAAAGTTTTTTACAAAACAATTCTTGTGAAGCGATAAATATACATAAACATGAAGATAAGATTTAATTAATTGAATATCTAGAGGACTTGTTTGGAATTTCAGTAGTTTTAATAGCTATAATGTGTAGTAGAGGTCGCCAAACCTAATACAGATATCATAAACAATAATTGATTTCAAATATGCTCAAGGCAATTTCTTTATATTTATTTATTTATTAAAAAAAGATCGAAATCATTATTTGATATTTGTAGATTCCTGTCGTATATTTGATAGTAAGTAATTTACAATGGATTATGAAAAATTGAATATTGAGTTTCTTTATAAAGCCACTCCTAATTTAGTCATTATACAGAGAGCTGGCATGAAAAACGGCCAGAGCTGTAGGATCGTTACTAGTTATCCGATTTTCAAAATTCAAACACCAAACTAAATGGTTCAAAACCTGCTATAACCTGACAACAAATTATATTTTTTTGTTCAAAATGCCTCTGAGCAACGATAGTCAACTTTTTTTTAATGGCAACTATAACTTTTTTAATCTAATTTTGGATTCCACGAATTTTTCTGGTATACTTAAATACTTTTTGGTATATAACTATATTCTACCTTTAAAATTTTTTAATAATTACATTAATACCGAAAAATATTTGGGTGAACTTTAAGTATGCTAGAGAATGGATAAGTAATTATATTGTATATATTTCTCTTTCCCTAAATAAAGGAAATGTTGATGAAATATTACGGGGGTATGGTAGGGCAAATGAGAGCAAATTGTTGTGTTGAAAATTTTCAGAAAAATTGCTTTAATATGCAAATAACAGCGAAACGTTCGACTGGGGACAACCGTATGTTAGATCTGTTAAAAACTTTTAATGTTGTGGTGTGACATTGTGTAAAAAATATTAAAATTTCCCATTTCCCACAGTTAGTCTTTATATTTTGCTGCTCCAAAGTTTCACATATTATCATTTATTGACACAACAACAAAAAAACAAACTGTCAGCGGACCCCTCGAATAAACCAAACAGTAATTTTATTACAACTTTTATTTACAACAGAAAACATCTACAAAACTGATGGTGTTCAGTGGTATAACACCTCGTTTTTCTTCCAGCACTTAAACATTTCGTAGGCGGTTTGTTCGGGGTTGTGTTTTTTGAGAACACACTTTTCAACCAACTGGTTGACAGCATCCTGAGACTTCACTTGCAACAATTTTCTTTTAATTAGAGGTACATCGAATTCACCGTGAGCATCTTGGAAATGCAACTGTTGTGAGAAACAAAGCAAATGGGCCTTTAGAATGGGCTCATCGACAAACACTCCCTGGCCAATTTGGTTGTACATCTCATCACTGATTTTTGTTTTGGAACTTCTTTGGCATTCATTATGAGCTGCTGTCAGCTTCTCTCTGATTTGGGGCGAGAAAACATCGGCCTACAAAGATAATTTCAACAATATTTTAATAATATATTCATCACATTTAATATGCTATATAGTGAATTTTTTGTATGAGTCTCCATAGGGATTTACATGGTAAAATCTTTAACTCGTGTTAATGATTTTTCTACTACGAATTTCAAAATAATTTTTGGCACACTATTAGTTTGCATCTTTTTTACATATTCTAGTAGTTTTTAAAATGTAAAAAGTGAATTTTTTTTATTTTAAAGGGAAAATAATTACATAATTTTAACTCGTTTTCACATTAAAATTTAGTAAGTTAGGAGGCTTTGTCCACTGACATTTATTGTAGAATTTTAAAGGTATGGGGTCGATTTGGATATTCCACCGCAAAATTATCATATCTCTCTACTTGAGACACCTTTAATATACGCCGTAATGAATTTTACTTTTTCTTCGATGGTGTACAAAGACATTTTCACGTTTTGAAAGTCTTTCAAACTTAATAAAAACATGCAAATAAAGTGACAGTTTTGGAATAGTTATTTGCTTGTCAGTGGATAAAGCCTCCTTACTTAATAAATTTTAATGTGAAAACGAGCTAAAATTATGTAATTATTTTCCCGTTTAAATAAATAAATTTTACTTTTTACATTTTAAGAACTACTAGAACATGTAAAAAAAGATGCAAACTAATAGTGTGCCAAAAATCATTCTGAAATTCGCAGTAGAAAAACGGTTAACACTAGTTAAAGATTTTACCATGTAAATCCCTATGGAGACTCAAAAAAAATTCACTGTATAATACATATACCTAATGGAAAAGCAGATTTTTGTATTGTTTTATGTGTCTATATAGGTCTTGTTCTGTCGTCGGTATATCATTTACAATCGATCAAACAATTGCACAATTCCATTAAGAAATGAGTTCAAGGTTAAAAAATATATTTGGAAGGTTGACGGTCAAGTTCGTTTACACCATTATGATAAAACCACTATGAGATTGATTAGAAAAATTAAAATTCAGGTGTAATGATACGGTTAAATCAAATAGATATGTAAATCAAAACCAAACTGTAAATTACCTGAATAGTTGCAATTAGGGCAAGTACGACAATTACGGCAAATCCTTTCATGATTGTTGTTGGTGTAATGGTTAACGATTTTGTATTGAATTACAAACTGAAGACATTTCAATCTTTTGGCTCTTTTATACGGTAAACAATTAAAAACAAAATACAGGGGATTTTTATCATTTTTTGTAATTTAATTTTAAATCCCAATTAATTTATCTGCATGGTAACAGAATTTAAAATATTTTTGTTGGTATTGTTTTGCAAAAAGCAAACGTGCTGACCGTTTTAATTTACATAATGTTCCACGAATCAGACGTAAGTCCCACGATTGTGCTATCGGTAGACGGGTTTTCCCTAAACTAGTTTTTAGTTTTATGGTTTGTATTTATTGTCTTGGTTCAATGAATTTGTTTATTGATAATTCTGACGTCTGATAGATTTCAGAGAACTTCATAAAATCTTAGAATACCTAAACATTAAGTAATAATTTTTTTAACTAAAATTCGCAATGGATTATGAGCTATATGAGAAAAGTAGGTAGGTAGGTAGGTATATAAAAAAGAATAACCTACTAAGATAAAAAATTCACATACATATACGCAATATTAGGAATATACAGGGTATGTCACGTAGAGTCGTAGAGGGCCATCGATCTGTATATGGAACACTAATAACAGTGGGTAGTGAAAGTGTGGTTTAAATACATTTCCAGTTCTTGGTTTATCCACAAAAAATATTATCTTCGAAACTTTAACGCGCTACATTTGACTTATATCTACAAAATCAGATGAAGATTTTGCAGGTTATATTTAAAATTTAAAAAATACTTACTCAATATCCATTAAATTTTGACGGGTTAGAACCTCATCTTGCCTATAGGTTTACATCATACTAAAAGTAGATATTAGCCATAGCATATTACGAGGAGTGGATGATGTTTGACGAAATTATTCGATTTCTGATACGGTCTTCATCTACCACGTTTTCCCAAACAGGCTTTTTTTCTGCGTCTGAAATACTCCAAAGGGTAGAAACAATATAATACTTTAGAGTCTATTGCTCTATATATGCCCTCCAAATCTATTTCACAACTCCACATAATATTAAATTTAGACGTTCATGTTTTGAAATCAAAAATATTAAGCACATATGAAATACAATTTGCCTATTTTGCTTAACTTATTAAGGTAGTTGACACACCTTAGTTACATCATTTCATAAAACTCTCAGTCTCAGTCACCCTCCTCCCCACTAAATTTTCAGTTGCATAACCACCTCTTGCTTCGCAAATTCATAGTCCCAATGACAAGGTGAAATGCGACACATCTCTCTAAGTAATGTGGATGTTTATCCGTCCTCATCCGCCTGTATGAATATTAATGCCATGGGATTAGCCTCGTAGTGGATGAGTTACGCCCTAGGAGGTGGCGGTTGGTGTGGTGTGACGGTGGTGGCAATGGCACTTACGCCGCTTCCCACTTTTTATAACCACTATTCCATATTTTAGTCTCTAAACTCGCTAAATTGTGCTACATCCGGATCATTAATATTTATGGCTAATGGGCAGGGAGATGGAGGTTACAAGCACGTGCGTGCTCTATGTATACTGTATATTTACGGCTAAGATATGACAAACATGATGTCATCATCGTCATAGTCTTCCACGTGAAGTTGAGCAAAACGAACCGCAGTTCTAAAACTTCCTCTCTCAACTCCTGCCTGCGTTCAGTGTAAAAGCCTTCCCAAGTTGTTGTTAACTTGTGTTTTTATTGGTTTAAGTAAATATGTTTCGCTGTTTATGTTTAACCCCAAAACATATGGGTGTATATAAAATGAACAAAACTTTCCACTATGTGCATTTCTGAGCCCTGAGACTGTATTTTACACATTTGTGTGTATAAGAAAATTGCTGATTTAGAAAATTTGTAGATATTTATCTGTCTATTCAATCATTAAGTAATAGTTTTGAAATCGGAAACATCCTACAGCTAACCTACCTAGTATGTGAAGATTTTTGAAAATTATCTAAGTATCTCTCTATATATATATATGTGTAACCTACTTCTATTCATATTTAAACACCTCACAGATTAAGTTGATAATCATAAATCTTCTTAATGTTCCGAACAAAATAAAATGAATTCTTAATTATTTTGTATGGATAATGTTATGAAACTTTGAGAATATATGTATATAAATATAATAATTAAATCATCTTGAAATTAGTACTATATATATTGTACATGATGTGAAAACAAATACATTATTTATGTATGTTTGAAGTCATGTACACGCCATAGTCATCTTAATTACTGTACTTAACAATTAATACGTAAGTGAATCTGTACAACAAAATGACTTTAATATACAATATTATATGGGTACGTAGATTGTTGGAAATTAAAGTAAATTAATTATGTACTTGGTACTGAAAACTGCAACATAGAAAAATGTGTACTTAATAATAAATTGCGACACCCATGAAAGGTATGTAGGTAGGTAGGTATGCAACATTTCGTAGATAGTCAAAATGAGAAAAATAATAAGAATAAGAAATTTATTCTCAATAATCAAAACAGTACAGAATTAATCGACGAAAAGTTTTAAAAATTGATGTTGGTCATGGAAATTAATTAATTAGTAATAAACAAGAGCATCATTTTACATTGACAATTAAAAGCCCAAAAATTTAGACTACTCAATTTATCTAACCCCGAAACTCCCTAAAGGGTCTATTCTATAAGTAAAATGTTAAATTTTAACGTCGGCTAAATAAACAAAAAGATGTTATTATAGAATTTAATAAGTTAAAAAGAGGCAAAAAAATAAACAGGTGTTAAAATTTAACATTTCGCTTACAGAATAGACCCTTAAAGCTGTAAGGTTCTAGTTTTAACAGATAATAATTAATAAGGCTTGTTTTGAACTTATTGATTCGAAAAATAGATTGCAGCTCACTAGGCAGATTATTGTATAGGTTACGCACGAATAGAAACATTTTTTTTCCTCAAGAGATAACCTGTGACGTGGATAGTTCAGATTCATGGATCTCGTAGGGTATTTATCGTCTTTTACCAGTTGCGAAAAACTGGAGAAATTTTTTTTGCATAAATAGGCGACACTTTCTTAATAAATGTGCAGTTATAAAATGTTTAACAAATTGTTAGCTTTGACGACCCCCCTGCAGTTATCTTTTGTCTTCATTTTAAAAAGTGATCGAATTGTACGTTTTTGATAGGTCCCTGCCCCTACAACATCAGTCCATATCTTATGATCGGCAGAAAATTAGAGATGTAAATAATTCTTAGAGTATCTATCTAAGTATTCTAAGTTAACGTATTTTGACATAAGCGAATAGAAAAATGCATACCTACAGTTTAATTTATTGCAGACATTATAAATAATAATGTGAGATCCCCATTTACAGTCACGATCTAGGATTATTCCTAAAAACTTTGTGGAGTCGGAAATAGTGATGGTTTTATCTTTGTCTAATCGTAGTTCATTAGGTGCGATATCTTGATTGGCTAGTTTTGAAGAATACAAAATTATTTTTCTTCGGGTATAAAGTGTATAAAATATATAGAGATACAACATGTGATTAAGAAAAGTTATTTAGAATGAAAGTTACCTCGCTATGCCAAATTGTAAAATAGTAAATAGACATTAATTTTCACAGTACAGCTAAAAACGAAAGAGTAATACTCCTAATAGTTATTTGTGTATCAAGGCCGTAAAAGTCATCTTTTTGGTCGAATCTGTTGTTTGGGGCCGAGGCTCCAATTCAGATGAGACAAAAAAGCACTTTTGGCCGAGGTGCACACAACGTTTTTAGGCGATCTTCACGAAAGAATTCAAACATTTGCTCACAAAGCACAAAAAATTAATTTTTTTTTGGACATTTTGCTGAAAAACATATTTACCTTAGACAACTAAAAACCAAAGCATCTCCCTGTCAAATTTAATATTAAGCGTCACAATTTATTTCAGTTTCTGACAGTTCTGTCCCAAAAAAGTAACATCTGACAGATTTGTATAAAAAAGTAACATTTGACAGATGTGTACAAAAAAGTAAAACTTTATGGCGGGAAAATTGCAAAAAAAAGTTCAAATAAAATGTGTTCAAAATTTAATTCTAAATCAATGTTAAAGAATAAAAAATTCTCATAAATTGTTTATTTTTCAAGATAAGTGCAAATTGTGTAGGTGCTAGATGAAAAACATTTAATGTGGCACCCACAAATTTGTTCAAACTCTTAAATATGAAATTTGAATCAAATTCGATAAGCAGTTTTTGAGTTATGGTGGATACAGACAGACACACAGACATCATGGCGAAAATGGTCAGAATCGATTCAGGGGCCCTCAAAACGTGTAAATCCATCAAAATATCGAAGTCGAAAAAAATCACGATTACTATACTTCCTCATTACTTCGTATAAGAAAGTAAAAAGTAATTGTGATACTATCCGTGTAAGAAAGTCATGTGTTGGACACATCAGATATTTTATTTCAGTTTCTGACAGATAGGTAAGGAAAAAATATCTAATGTGCCCAACGCATGACTTTCTTATACGGATAGTATCACAATAATTACTTTTCGACCCTCGGATTCAACTATCAAAGCGCGCTATGAGAAATATAAAGTGTTTTAGGAATATCTCGTTTTTTTGAAATTTTTTTGACGGAATTTCAAAAAAAAGTTCAAACAAAATTTGTTCAAAATTCAATTCTAAATCAATGTTAAAGAATAAAAAAATCTCATAAATTGTTTATTTTTCAAGATATTCTTAAAAAACCTAAAAATGTCATCAGGTAACTGTCACTTGTTTTGGTGCTAGATGAAAAACATTGAATGTGGCACCCACAATTTTGTTCAAACTCTTAAATATGAAATTTGAATCAAATCCGATAAGTCGTTTTTGAGTTATGGTGGATACAGACAGACACACAGACAGACAGACATCATGGCGAAAATGGTCAAAATGGATTCAGGGGCCCTCAAAACGTATAAATCCATCAAAATCTCGAAGTCGAAAAAAATCACGATTACTATACTATTCCTTATACTACGTATAAGAAAGTAAAAACATTAGACAGATGTGTACAAAAATGTAAAACTTCACGGCCCCAAATGAAGCCGTGAATGGTTTGATTTTGTAAGAGTCGCCTAAAAACAATGTTTTTAACGTAGATTATTTGTGTGTTTTAGAAAAATGACATATTGATCAAAGTAGACAGATATTCTAGAAATTTTGCATATTATAGGAGAGAGAACTAGTGAATAAATTTTCTTAATCAGGTTTCGCTGTATTTATTTTTGAGTTAGAAAATACGGGCAAAAAACCATAAAATTGAGATGTCCAGATATCTTACAAAGTATTAATAATTAAAATCAATAGCTTATAATCAGATACTGTGAGCTTCATTAAAATAAATGTGACTACCTGGATTTATAATTATAAATTCTGTTATGTTTAAATAATCAAAACCAACTCATTCTAATGACCTTACTTGGCATCGACTGTTTAGCTTCATTGCTTAAAAAAGTAGTAAATAATTATTGATCTTGTTTGCTGTCGTGTTAATGTAGCGTGACCCTATTTATTTGCGTGAACAATCAATTTGGTCTATGCCACATACATACACTATTTAATTATCTATTTGACACACCATGAAAAAAACCGAGTCTCTCGAGGAGGATATATTCGTGAATTGATTGCACATCGAGATAAATCCATCTGTTTGCAGCATCGGTCATGTGATATTAAAGGTCTTTAAGTGTGGCAAATACTGGACCTGAACAGCCATTGAGAGCCCTAGTGGTCATTCAGACAAGTAGAGTCAATTGATCTCGGCAATGTTATGTAATATATCATCCTGAGTGACATCGTTGAAATAATTTGTGGACAATTTGTATGTTGTGTTTGGAAAAGCAGTTCACAGTACAATCATTACAATGATGCCATCACCCATAGTGTGGATTATCCGTCTTTAATCAGTCTGGTCTACCACTGTTCGATTTTCACTAAAAAACTAAAAAAAGATCAAATTATTTGTTCGGTTTTTGATGCATGCAGTAGTATTCAGTGGACGCCGGTTGATTTCCGTTTCATGTTGTATTAACAATTTATGTTTTATTTCGAAAACCTTTGGGAAAATTCGAGCTGATCGTTGCATCGTTTTTAGCGGTTTTTTGGCGTATATTTACCTTTAATTATGCATTTAATTGAGAATACATAAAAAAATCCTATTAATTTAGAGCGTGCGGATTACTGAAATAAATATACATGAATACTGTAAATATCGTCAATACAACATGCAATGGGGGTCCATGTCATTTTAAGACTCTAGGCGCCAGCTTACAATTAATAGAAGGACAATAAGTATCTAAATTAAGGATATACTGAATAACAAGAGTTTTTCTTAAATAATTTTCAAACTTTTTTTTTGTGCAGTAAATCGAAATAGTAGTTTAATAAACAAGAGTGTTAATAAGAGCGATTAATAATCGAAACGATTTTAACGCGTGAGCGCAGCGAGCGCCTTAATGAGTCGAGATTATTAATCGCTCTTATTAACACTCATGTTGATTACAATATTTTTTTGTCGATCGCTCTTTATTAGAATGAAAATAATCTAATTTTGTTCCATGGCAAAATCCAAATTCTGACATAATATGCAATAATTCAAAATACCACTGACGTAATTAATTAATTTCGGCAGGTGTCAGTTCCAAATGCATGTTTCAATAATATAATATATTGTTGGTTACCTAGCAAATCTCATAATCTCAACAATGTTTTTAATGTGCATGTATGCATTAAACTGAGTTATTAATACACTCCTTTTATCACATTAACTAGATCTTTAATAAACGATCGACAAAAAAATAAATTACCTGCTACGGCTCGATATTGCAATGTTGATATTTAAACCAAGTCTTTAAAATATACAAATTTGTAATGATAGAATTCACATTCTAAACTAAGTTTAGGCAGACTTGATTTAAATCAACATTGGAATAACAGGACTAAAACACACATGTCTTCAAATATAGTATATTAAGTATGGAGAACGGTAAGGGATTTTTACCGTTCGACATGCTTATAACATTTTTTGCACGATCCGTCAAATTCACGTATTTATGGGTTTAATTAAAGAATAGCAACCAAACTAAAATTTGTTCATGTCAAAGTGACAACTATAAAATTATCTGAAATAAAGTGACAAAACTTTCAAATGTCATTACTTACCGATCAGAAGGCGAGAATCTGATCGGTAAAATTACTTACCGATCAGTAATTTGTAAACAAAACCTACTATTCTTTTAATTAAACCAGTAAATACGCGAATTTGACGGATCGTACAAAAATGTTTTTTATTTAAAGTTTCATTTATACAGATGTTTACGGTCTTGTGATTACCTAAAAAGAAGGTCATTAACGCTAAAACGCCTTAACAAAAGTTGTATAATAATATGTTTTTTCTTGTTAATAAATACTTTAGAGTTTATTTTCAAAAATTGTGCAAACAATAAGTGTAATAAAATGAAAAAAAACCGCTTTACTCTAGTTGTTAGCAGTTATCGCCCTATTGTTGAACGTAAAGTCTGGCTGGACGTATCCGTGAATGAGCATAACTTGCAAGGCAATTGTCAGCGACTGCTTCAACAGGGTTACGAAGATCCTCGAAATCAACTATTTCGTTGGTGTATACCATGGTCTTCATAAAGACCCATAAATAAGAATATGGAAGGGTACGGCCGGGTGACTGAACAGGCCATGGAACATGACCACATCGACCAATCCATTTATTTCAAGCACATTGTTCAAATGTTGGCGAACTAAACGATTTAAATGTGGAGGTGCGTCATCTTACAAAAACCACATCTGTCGACGTACATTCACAGGAATTTCAGAGTTCTTACAAAAAATTAGATAATCATTTCCAGTCAATCGATTTGGCAACAGAAAGTTGCCCGTTGACAAGTTCGGCCCAAACGTTTATCGAAAATCTGTGCTGAAAATGATTACGATGAACTGCACTGTCCAGATATGAGTATTATGACAGTTGTTTATGTCGTTACGTGTAAACGTTGCTTCATCAGTCGCCAATACCTAGAGCAATTGTTTTTGCACAATTTTGGAAAATAAAATCTACATTTTTACTTTCTTATACGTAGTATAAGGTGATTTTTTTCGATTTCGAGATTTTGATGGATTTACACGTTTTGAGGGCCCCTGAATCCATTTTGACCATTTTCGCCATGATGTCTGTCTGTGTGTCTGTCTGTATCCACGATAACTCAAAAACGACTTAACGGATTTGATTCAAATTTCATATTTAAGAGTTTGAACAAAATTGTGGGTGCCACATTAAATCTTTTTCATCTAGCACCAACACAAGTGGTACTTACCTGAAGACATTTTTAGGTTTTTTAGGAATATCTTGAAAAATCAACAATTTACGACATTTTTTTATTCTTTAACATTGATTTAGAATTAAATTTTGAACAAATTTTGTTTGAAACTTTTTTTGAAATTCCGTCAAAAATTTTTATTTATATAGTGGCGCCATCTATCTCTGATTTACAAAGTACATGTTGTTTACATACAGAAATCTATACCGTTGAGGAAATCGATTGTAACATTACTATTTGAAAAGATCGACGGCTACAACGGCTACGGTTTTATGTTTTGGATATCATGGCAACTCGATTAAAATTTTTTCTAATATATACAATAAAGTCGTGAAATTGTATTATGCATGCAAATCTACATTAAAGATATCGACGCCAAATTTTTTGTGAATGCTCTTTCAATTTTTAGACGTGTCGACAAAGTAACAAAAGTGTTTTATTTTGCGCCGTTTTTTAATAATTATAAATTATTTATATATTTATATAGTGTTGCCATCTATCTCTGAGTGGCTGTTGTTCACATTACAGAAATCTATTTGTTTTTATACTAAAGATTCTATTTGCATTAAACACACGAAGAGCTCGAATAAAGTTATAAAAATTTAAAAAGTGAAAACCAATTAATCCAATCCTGGTGAGAGTGGCTATATCGCCAAACACCAAAAACTTGACATTGCTTTGCAATCCAAGTACGAAGAAGAAGAAGAGATTGTTAGTCAAACAATTGTCAAAGGCAAAAGATCGAAATATTTTGATGAGAAGGATTATTGTGCACTGTACAGTTTGTTTGAGTGAAACGTTGACCAAAACTGAGAAGTATTTTATAAATCTTCAAAGTTTAGCTACAGCAAATTCAAAGATATCAAGCATTTTTCGCACTGTGGAATTTTGATAAGTATTCTGTTATTTATTTGTCCTAAAATCTGGTAGTAATGAGTGGGACAAGGACAGATTTATGCGTATTGCAATAAGTGCGACAGAGACTATTTGAAAATTGCTGGAAACCCTCAAAATTTTTACAAGAAATTTAACTTAATGTCTTTAGGAAAAGTAATTACTGTGATACTATCCGTATAAGAAAGTCATGTGTTGGGCACATCAGATATTTTCTCTTTTATTGGCGTTTTAGCGTTAATAACCTTCTTTTAAGGTGTTTCATCACCCCTTAAAAATAAAATCACAAGACCGTAAACCGTATTGCATGATGCACTTTTAAAATACACAATTCAAAAATTTTCTACAACGAATTCAGTTGCAATTATGAGAATAACGGTTTACAAAAAGTGAAACAAAATAGTATATTATGCTACAAGTTTTAATAATCGAGTTTCTAGAGAAGTTTATAAAACGAATTGAATACTATACTTTTTCTACGACCACCATAAAAATACTGAAATTTTTGAGTTTCACAAGTTTCACTTGACTTGAAAGAATTCTGAATGTGAAACTGACAAATGTCAGTTAAGTCAGTTTCGCATTCAGATTTACATCAACAAAATTCAAGCCGTGACTTATGAAACTTCGAGCGTGCCGATAACACCCGAAGCGGCCCAAGCCGTGACTAAAACGCACAGAGCCACGGGTGTATTTAAAAGATCACTTAGCGTCATGGAAACATATGCAATAAATGGCATTTTAAACATGGGAGTAGAAAAATTCTTTAAAATATTTGTCAGTGGATTAAATCAATCCATTTTGAAGTCCCTGTTATGCGTTCTCGTACGACAACATTATAATTTTCAGATAAATACACATTCTCAAATCCGTAACAACGAATGGATCATAAAGCAAATCTGACATTTGTTTCGTTTTAAGCTTCGCTTACATAAAAAATGAAGCACCAGATGAAATCGTATTTAAAGTATTTAAAGTTCTATTATGGTATTTAGTAAATCCATCCGATTTAAATTACATAGCTCATCAAAAATATATCTGCTTTTGAAAAACGAATAACACGGGGTACGTTGGTGGTGCGGCGCCCGCCACGACTCTCTTCGTATACATTCTTCGCGAACGAGCTCAATTTATATAGGGTGGGTATACATAATGGAACGGATCGTAGATGCAGGACGGATTCCACCTAATCTAGATTACTGAAAGTTTTACAGACCCCGGATTTCAGGATTGTTGGATAAAACCTTCTCGAGAGATATACTACAATTTAGCTGATATATTAAACGGACACTAAACATAATAGAAAAAACAATTTACATTTTACTTATCCCCAACTATAGTAATATTTTTCGCTAGGCGGAAAAATTCATTATTTTCATAAGATCGTATAGTGAAATTTATTAATTAAAATGTTTGTCTCATCGCATAGCCAACTAATCTTCAATATAGAATATATAAAAGGTTTATGGGTTTATCTTGTATATATTATAGCTTTTATTACTGAATTTAAAAATTTTAATGTTTTTGCACACAGTATTTAATTTTAAATTTAATAACATAATATAATTTTAATCTGGAATGTACGTTTTAGTTTTTAATTTAGAAGCAAATTGCATTCTTTGATCCTCATATTTCAGCACATCACTAAGCCTAAAATAAATTATCTTTCATGCTGATTTGAGTTTAATGATGTTTTATCTTGCCAAAAATATTTACCGTAAAATAAATTAGGTAGGTATATTGTTAAATAAAATGTTTGCCTTCAACAGCTCTTTAAATGCTACAATATTTTGTATACACTTATATACAGTTTATTTCAACTTCATGTAGTATTTTAAAAATCACTTCATTTCAACGCCCGACCCACACCAATTCAGGACCAAGTACGCGGAAAATTCAAATATAAATAAAATAACAATAAACCCGTTCTACCTATAAATTTGTTTATGAGGGTACAGCAGAGGTTTCAAGACCTTTAATTTTCCGAGTGCTTTTGTTTCAAATCAGTATTAAAATTAATTTATTGCCTAAATCATTAAGGCTAGCGAAATTTTCATTTCATGCTCGGATTTAAAGAAACCATTTAATTTTTTAACGAAAAAGGAAAAATACGTTTGTGTAGAGTTGATAAAAGAGTATTTTTCTACGCAATTCAAATAAATTTCATGCAAAGCTATTAACAAAAGTAATAAATTAAGTAAACAACGTAGGGCACCCTAATTAGCTATTTATTATATTTAGCATGTAAATTTTTGTGTTCGTATGGTAGATATGTTTAATAATATATCTTGCTTCAGGAGATTGTATCACTTTAAAATAAGGAGCAGCTAACAATAAATCATTTTTGTTTTATTTAAAAATGTATTATGCCATTGTTTTGATTTTTATAAATATTTACGGATTTTTCCTATTCTGTCTAATTAGTTGAAAAAAGTTTAAAATTTTCTTTACCTATGTATCTTCCAAAGGAGAAGACTGAAGAAAACTAATTTTTCTACAATTGCCAAATCTAAGATATTTCACCTTAAGAAGTAATTAGGTCACTAAATCTTTGCACTTCAACACTGTATGATATCTTTTAGAGATCTCCATGAACGTATTTTAGGTCAGATTCCTACAGACATACTATACAGCTAGCTAGTTAATAGGATGAGAATCTAACTGGGACACATAGCTGCTGCATTATTAACATGCTTATGGAACCAATAGTGCATTGTCAACATGGGAGTTTATGCTCAACTCCGCAACGTACAAGCAACTGTACTATATATTGACATAAATTGATCACTTAATGTCACAATATGACAATAAGGATAATGTGTACACAAATGTTCCTGAAAAATGACTGGAGTTTCCTTTTATGTTTAATCAGTAATTACATTTAAATATTTATTAGTGAACGTCCATTCAATTTCAAAGTACTAATTTTATATCGGCTTATCAGTTTCAATATTGAATCAATTGAAGTAAACTACCCGGAAACTATTTTAACTATAAATCCATCTATTATTATTAATACGTATAATAATTATCGTAATTTATTTATACATCAGGAATTCAATGACGTTTGATATAAAAACCGCTTTCAATAGAAGAATTGAATGCAGTTTCGCATGGAAAAATGCAATATAACAGTTAAGTACACGACAGCTTAATATTTTCAATCATTTCTTACACAAGTTGAACGGACTTGAGCACGGAACCAAAGCAAAGACCAATATTTACCTAGAACTACCCCCTCTGTGCTACCTGGCATACCGTTTACCCAGCAAAACCTAACACTACGAGCACGACACGCCGCGTCCTTATCCTGCACACATTCCACTATAACCGTTTAAGCAGGACGAAGGAATGCCTGTGATATAATTTTCAGCAAATTTCTGTATGTGTATCACGCGCAACTAACGGGGGGACACGCAGTCCGCTCGCTTTATTTTGCATAATGACGTACCGGTCCTCGAAAATCCGCCAAATTTGCAAAACGTTTATTCAAATGACCTGGTAAACCCTCCAGCGAATATATCCTACTTAAGCGATACTTGGAAAATAAAATTAAACTTAAAGTCCTGTATAATAACGTAAAGTGACACAGGACGTGAGGTGAAAATTAAAATACATTGGCAGTGAGTAGATTTTTCGGTTCTGTGTTTCCTTACTGGTAATTTGTGCAAAAACTCTTTTACCTATCATACACACAGCCCATTCACCCCGTACTAGTTAAATTCAGTGAGGTTGGAAAATAATTTTACAAATTGGTATAATTAAATTTTGAATAATAATTAGCCTCGTAACTCGGCAATTTATTATTTCGAATGTTTCGATGTATAACCCAGCGGGACCGACACGGCGTTCTTTCATCAACAGCTGTTAATTTTTGGCACTGGATACTCGTCCGGTAGACGATTTATTTAGAATTCGTCTTCAGCGACTCAAAATACGTAAGAGTTGACTATTCTGGTCCGTCGGAACACCTATACTTTTTTTTGTGGGGCTCTGCAATTACCTATATGCAGTGAAACATTACATGCCCACACTCAAGACGCACATTTTTAATGAGTAAATCAATTAAAAGTGAGCAGAAAGCAAAAATACATCGACTTTTTAGCTAAAATTTCATGTTTTGCCAAATTCAAAGTATTGTAACTTCAACAATTTTCCTTTAGTTTGAATGAAACTTCAAGGGGTTATTGTCTTCACTCGAAAATTTTCTAATTACTAAAACATCGGATGAAAATTGTCCTACTTATCACAAATTATCACAGACCACCAAAAAGTTATATTTTCGCTTGTAGCTTGTAGCCAAGAGAGCATGTTCTTCACCAATTTACTGTAATCAGCTGCTTTTTGATTCCCGAGGAAGTTTTGTACAACAAACACGAAAGAGGACCATGCTTCAATTTCATAGCTGTGCTACACGTTAGTAGCTACGGACAGTAATTGAATTTTTTTTGTTCTGAATCCAGTAATGCTTGTTGGATATTAAAAATATTCATTGAATTTTTGAACGTCTTGATGTTAAACATAATTGTCGTACATAAATAATTAAAAAGATATGATTTTCATCATAACGTTATAAACAGAACTCATGGTAAGGTCATTTATTCATCCTAAGCGAAATAGTATATTAAGTATGAAGAACGGTAAGGGATTTTTACCGTTCGAAGACAATTGTTTGGAGGAGGAGCGAAGCGACGACTCCAATTATTGTCTGAAAACGGTAACCCTTAACGTTAGACATGCTTATAACATTTTTTGCACGATCCGTCAAATTCACGTATTTATGGGTTTAATTAAAGAATAGTAACCAAACTAAAATTTGTTCATGTCAAAGTGACAACTATAAAATAACCTAAAATAAAGTGACAAAACTTTCAAATGACATTACTTACCGATTAGAATGCGAGAATCTGATCGGTAAAATTACTTACCGTTCAGTAATTTGTAAACAAAACCTACTATGCTTTTAATTAAACCAGTAAATACGCGAATTTGACGGATCGTGCAAAAATGTACTTAATTTTGGCGGTCTATGTTTATTTGTTGTAACTTGGACAATTTTCCTTCATTCTTTTAATGATTTATTCGTCTTCGATTGAAGATAATAACCTCTTGAATTTATAAGTTTCATCCAATTTAAATAAATTTTGTTGAAGTTACAACACTTTGAGTTTGGCCAAACATGAAATTTTAACAGAAAAGTCGATGTTTTTTATTTTTTCTCACTTGTCATTGATTTCCTCATTCAAAATGTGCCTTTTGCGTGATTTATCTATAATGTGGGCAAGTAAATGCTTCAATATAGGTACATAATTGTTAATTTATTTTTCGACAACAAAAAAATACGGATTTTCGAATTTTAACATGTTTAATAAAATCAATTTTCCACAGTACCTATCGCAAAAACAAAAGCTGTTTGAGCAAAACGATGGTCATTTTTGTATTCAGCGGGCCAAAAGTACCCTAGAAAGAGTTATGAGAACCTTGCAATAAAATGACTGTTGACCAGTGTAATAAATAATTTCATTATTATATAAATTGTTTACCATTGAATATAAATTCTTATAATAACCTTAATTTTATAAAATAATTATTCCCTTTCATTAACATCTGCTTCAAAGAATTGTTTGATAACAAATATAAAATAATAAAAACATGTTTACATTTATTTTTAATTAATCTATTTCACAATAAAATAATCTTATTACTACAACAATAAATTATTTGTTATAAAATCCGCCAACTTAAATATGTTTAAAATTTTATTTCAGTTTAAGGACGGTTTAGAAACTTTTGTAATCTGATATACTAGTGGGAGTAAGCTTAAATAAACTGCCCCTATAATAGAGTTTATTAAACGAAAACATCATAAGCATATAGCACGACAAAGACAACGCACGAACGTACGAACTAACGAAATATTTAAGCTGCGGCTTGTTACCATTAAACACCCATTGTGATTTCAACCCTTGTCAGTTTATTTTGCAGCTATGCAATGTTTAATACCATGCAGGTATTGTTTCTTTGCCCGGCTCATTTGCATAAGCCCCATATCTCTTTTACACATTGTTTTAATATTACCATCAAAAGATATCCTATACTATAATTATACGGCTGCCACACTATAAATTGACTATTTATTATTATTGTTATTGCTGCTTTACATAAAGTATCGCATATATGATATGGTTTTGTGTTATGTTGTATAATGTGAGTGGATGTGCTTCTCCTGCAAAACCATTGGGTAACATGTTGGTGCGAACGCAATTATCAGATTGTGTTTGCATGCGTTGGATGGTGGAACAGTGTATAGAGAACAGCACTGGGGAAGGAATCTAATGGTGTATAAAGGGTTTCGGTAAACAGATTTATTTTTGCTGTGCTAAGCACGAAATTGAAACATGTTTTGTTTGTACTCACTGGATTTCAAAATATGATAAACGCACGGGATGGGAATAAGGTTTGATTCATAAAAAACGAAATGAACTTGGAGTGCTTTGACACACGTTACGGAAATTTCCCGGGGTGTGATTGGACTGAAAAGAAAAATTATTGAGCTGGTTGAACCGGAAATTGGTAGGCCGGAAATAAAGATTGTGGTGGGGTTGCCTTGCCCTGTGGAGTTACTTTTCTGTTTTGATGTGTTCCAGATTTTCTATTTTCGTCAGTGATGTTTATTCATATAAATATTTATGTCTAGTATTGTTCATAATGTACCTACATACATTTTACAAATTATTTTTAAACACAGATTCCTTCATAAATTTATCAATTAAATTGAACACCACTAAAGAAGATTAAATTATGTACATTTTAGGAAATAATACATTATTTGCTAAATTTCTGTTTCTATTTTCTATAATTCAGAAACTAATGATTCTGAGAGCAGAAACATTCTTCTTTTAATGGTCTAATCATTTAGACTCTCTTTCGATATCTAATATATCTACATACGTATTATACGTGGTAGGAGACTTAAAAACAATCTTGAAGAATTTTAAATTGGATTGGTTTCGCTTGGTTTTCGAGTAATGAGCAAAAAACTAGAGAATCATAATAAAAATTTTTGAAGATTGTTTTCTATTTGCAGATTCACCACTGCTTAATTTCAAAGCAATCAGATATCTTTGACAGGGAAGCAAATTTACCAAAAAAGAGTTGTTTGATTAATTATTATCTATCCAAGCCCGAGGAATAGGTATGTACAGTGTACATTTGAAGAAGAAAAAATATATCAAAGAGTACTTTCAAATTTTAAAATTATATGATAAATAATGAAAATTAGGTAAATATACATATCTAAAAAAAAATCAATAAAGGATATATCATATGATATAAACTTAATTCCTATTGTAATATATTTGTTAGAAGATATTCTTTCACGCAGTACAAAGACAAATATACTAACATTGACCGCGCCTTGTAACCGTATGAAAGTTTTTGGTTTGAATTCGTAATAAGCTTTCCAAGAAGTAACTTAGAACAGCAGGACACATGTCTCTTGCCGTGTACCGTAGTAAAACTGTTAATAATTTATTTATTTTGCTACAGCCAAATAATTGGTATAAGTTCGAAGTAGGCAAACATTGTAACAAATTCATGAAGTATACGCTAACAATTTGTCTAGTTGTTGACAGAGCACCTGGGAATCACTGACCCAACTCTAAAAAATTCATCCTGACAATTTTTCGGCCATACACCTATAACCTTTTGCACTCTCACAGCAGCGCACCCGACAACTTGTTGGATAAATTCAGCTTTAACTTCAATTAAAGCAAAACCCGGGATTTCCATATTAATATCTCAAATATAATCCCGCCGATGCAGCCATTGGAGCCCACGAACACGAATATGCAATTTTCCGGTATGAATAGAAGCCATAGACGCCAAAAGCAGCAGTAGTGCCAAGCAGAGATTCCTTAATGCGAATCCATTCCTTGGACTATGGAATAGGAGCAGGATCTTACACATACATGCACATTTATAATATGGCTGGTGCTCTGGATTTCCGTGCATTGGTCAGCCTATATGGGAAATGTCTTGTAACGCCCTCTGCAACTTTACGACGTGTTAGTCCACCCACCACGGGTCGACCCAAAGGGCTGACGATGCTGCAGCCAAATAAAAGCTTA
This sequence comes from Pediacus dermestoides, assembly GCA_963942485.1. Taxonomy (NCBI): domain Eukaryota; kingdom Metazoa; phylum Arthropoda; class Insecta; order Coleoptera; family Cucujidae; genus Pediacus; species Pediacus dermestoides. The sequence goes on along the minus strand of OZ012626.1, from coordinate 23,290,415 downwards.
GCAGGAATGACCTAACCTATTTACGTGACTCTCCAGAAGATATATCCTAGCTTCTTCGGCAATACACTTTAGAGTTATGGTTGTTATATTTTTTATCTTTTGTAAGGGAGAAAGAAAAGTCTGTTAATATATTATATTAAGAGGGCAATATTTTCGTATAGTGCAGAAGACGTGATACAAAAATAATTCGGATGAAATCTAAAATACATTTTACAGTGGGCATATTAAAATAATGGTTAATAAATATTTAGTAATTGAATATATTATTTTAATTTAGTAAACAAACTGGAAATTATTATTTTTGTTTCAAATAATTTCAAACAAAATGAATAATATTAAACTAAAATAGCTAGTTTTAAAGCTCACAAAACTATTATATGCGTTATAATTAATTAAAACACTTCGTTTACAAAAAAAATTAAATCGACTGGCTGGGCCAAATATAATTGAATAATTTATTTTTGAGCAAATTCTGAAATAAATAAACATGGTATTTTCATCACATTAGTTTGAGAGAGTTAATAGTATATTATACAGTGTGATTCAAATTCGATCCTCACCATTACGATCTCGTAAACCGTAAGAGATACAGGGTCGGTTAAATGGGACAAAATTTGAGGCATTCGAAGTGTATAATGAATCTGTCATCAAAACTGCGATATCTCTTTTCGTTCCTGAATTATCCTAAAAAAACTGAAAAAGTCGATTTTTTATTTTTCTGTCTAGTTCGGTTATTTCATAACCGATTTTAATTAAGTAAACACATTATTAGAGCAACTTTTTATGGTCTAGGTACACGATTAGATAAAAAAAATTTTTTTCGACGTTTTGTTTTTGTGAAACCATCATCAGGTTTAATTTTACTTCTGGGCGCCATATTTGATTTTGATGTCATATTTTAGCATATTTTTTCCTGATTTCAATTATGTATCGCATTTCATGGATATCTTTGATTTTAAGATCAGTTTTTTAAAAAAAATGTTTCATTTGCAAAAAAAATATGAAACAAATAAAATAGTACACATAACGAAATAAATCATTTTTGAACCATTGCATCAACTATGACATTTATTAATAATAAATCTTTTTCCAAAATTTTATATTATTTTTAATACTTTAATAAATTATTAGGTAATAGTTTATAAATAATAAGGTATGTAAGTAATAAGAATAAGAAAAATAAGAAACGTAGGCTATGCAAAATTAAACAAATAACATGGGTAGATATTGTAGTGGCTAATTGTTATTGTAATTAACATGAATATTCATAAGAACGAAGACAAAATTAATACTTACCTACTTACATCAAATAAAGACATATTACAGTTAATGCTTGTTATGAATATCATAATTTATACCCTAAAATAAGATACCCTCATATTTAAAGAGTTAGAAAGAAATTTAAAAGAACATGGATAATTTTGTGCCCCTAGAAGAAACTACGGGTATCGCCAAAATGTAGAAAATGTTATTATTCAGTCTGTCCAGAATAATCCCACAAATTCAATTAGGAAGATTGACGATGATGTGGATACATCATATTCAATTGTTCAAAATGATTTATTTTGTTGTGTGTACTATTTCATTTGTTTCATATATTTTTTTTTTGTAAATTAAACATTTTTTTTGAAAAACTGATCCTAAAATCAAAGATATCCATGAAGTGTGTTACATCATTGAAATCAGCAAAAAATAAGCTAATATATGACATCAAAATCAAATATGGCGCCCATAAGAAAAAATGAACCTGATGATGGTTTCACAAAAACCAAACGTCGAAAAAAAAATTTTGTATCTAATCGTGTAGACCATAAAAAGTTGCTCTAATAATGTTTTTACTAAATTAAAATCGGTTATGAAATAACGGAACTAGAGAGAAAAATAAAAAATCGACTTTTTCAGTTTTTTCAGGATAAATCAGGAACGAAAAGAGATATCGCAGTTTTGATGACAGATTCATTTTACACTTCGAATCCCTCAAATTTTGTCCCATTTAACCGACCCAGTATCTCTTAATCTCTTAATCGTAATGGTGAGGATCGAATTTGAATCACACTGTATACCAAGGGATTGAGGCGCATCATTTAATCCCTGAGGGTGAATTAAATTTCATGAGCGAGTAAAACGAGCGAGGGAAATAATTCACCCGACAACGTCGACAACAACAATAAAATACTGTCCAAAATGACAAAAAATACTCGTGTAACGTAGCAATGTAAATTTAATCCCCTGGGATTAAATAGGTCACTTCAGTCCCTGTAAAGAGGGATTAAATTAGCACATTTAATGCCGGAAGTACAAAAAAACACGAAGTCTGGTGTCCATTGAATATTGTACAGCTACAAATACGAATCCTTTTTCAAAATAACAAAACTTATATTTTATAACATTTATGTTTTATATACTGAGGCAACAATTAAATTACTGAGTTTGGTACCTCCAGAAATGGTACTTTACTTGAAGACGTCATATGAGTGGTCATCTTAGATATATTTTAGTTTTTTAGGCTGTGAGAAACTTTCTAATAAAGTTTCTTGTTTTTTTTTCTGTCGCGGGTGAAATAATTTTGTCCTTTAAATATTAAGCGCCTTCAGTTTAAATAAAGTAAACAGTCGCTATAACCTGGAAAAGTGTAGGAAGGAAAAATAAATAAAGAGAGGTTTAACGGGGACGTACTATACAAACACATCAACTTAAATCTACAATGCCACAGAACACCACAACCAACTTTCACAGAGAGACAGAGGGATGAAACAAAGAGTTTCAAGGACTGCACAGTAGTGGTATATGCGGAATTGGTGTTTTGTTTTGGATTAGGGTACGAGGGGTAATTGCTGGAGAGGAATAATATGTTGTCTACTCATAATTTATATTTTGAGTAATTATGTTTAGTTTTATTATGTGTAAGAGTGTAATGTTATAATTTCAAGAATTTACACTGAAATAAAAAATGTGTATAGAAGCAGGCAGCATTATTGTCCGAACAAGAGAACAAATATTGAACGATAAAGTATCATATTCAACGACATATTTTTATTTAGTAGGTACCTATATTTTGCCGACCTAATAATTAAATAAAACAACAGAATAAATTACTCCCGATAACCTAACCCCTCAACTCTCCCATTGCAACCTACTACTCTCATAAAGAAGACACTCATAAAGAAGTTCTGTCTATTTTAAAATATAGTTTACAAAAATTGAAATAATTTTTATAGATGATATTAAATTTTGGAAGATTTCCATTATATATTTTACATCATACTGTACTGTAATAGACCGTTTTACCTCATACTGTACTGTAATATACCGTTTTACGTCATACTGTACTGTACTGTAAAGTGTGTTATTACAGTACACTATGTTTTCACGTACTGCTTCTTATTCATTTTTAAATTATTGGCGAATGACAAATGTAAACAACCTAAGCGACCTAACCACCCTTTAGCCATGCCAAATAGCGGTTGTTTGTGTAAATTGGTGGAAGTTTGAATCAAATTCGTTTATTATAATTTTTTTTTATTTTAGTTTCAGTATGATGTAATACTATATTTCATTACCAGTCTGGAAATAAGGATTTTTTCGTGCGCGCGTGACATATTCTCGTAGGAGGCGAAGCCGAACACGGGAAGTCATGCAAGCACGAAAAATCCATTTCTGGACGTGTAATGAACGATATTTTTTATTATAATTATCTAAAAACAACCCAAAAAAGGATTAGATGTAATGTTAGAATATTTTATTTTCAAAGTAATCATAATACATCGTAAAGATAGTAGGCAAACACGATTAACATTTCCATAGCAACGACTTGTTTATTATCGGCGATGTTTTATTTTCTGTAATATTTAGTGCACGGAAATAGTTATTTGTATTGCTAGCCTTGAAACTAGAGTTTTGCGAGTGCGAGTAGGGTTTGCGAGCAGAGGCCGTAGGCCGAGGCCCGCAACTACGAGTACTCGCAAAACAGTTTCTAGGCGTGTAATACACACTATTTTTTATGCCAAAGTTTATTTAAATAAATAAAATTTACAAAATATTTGTTTAAATATTTGGTATTAGGGATTTTTTTTTATTGGTAACACGCGATACTTAAAATTGACACTGACAGTAGTAGCCGAATAACAGAAATAATAATCCCTTTCTATGGAAAATACAAATTTTCTTTATGATTTCAATGATGCCAATCGATAAACTAAAAATTCCTAGTTTTTGTCGGTCTAGCCCTGCAAAACATGAGTTTCCAGCCGATTTATACGAATGCAAAATGACTAATGCCAACCTGAGGCACAAAAAATTAATTGCTTATTCGTCCGTAATATCTGTTTTACCGGACTTATAACGTAAATAACTATTTGCTCATAGTTACAGACTGTCAAAAATTCGGATCTCCGAAACGGTGGTAAGAAATCCAGCTCTTGTTATTCTAGGACAAATTTGCGTAAGTTAGATGTCCAACAATATCCAAAAAGGAAATCGTACACCTATTTTGATTAGTTTCTGAAATATCTAAAAAAAAAAAACTGAAATTTTAGAGTAAGATTATTTCAAAGATTTTAATCTGTTTTTGAGTACTTTTGCAACCATCATCAAATTATTTTTTTCAAATACAATGATAAATCACATATTGGCATTTTTAGCCTATTAGGTTTAACATCATAAACATGAATTTTCCCGGTAAGGTCCTAAAGACTTGCGTTTTTAAAGTTTGTAGAATGACTTGATGAAAGTATGTCACAAAACCTTACAAATCTTTCCACTAAATTTTAACTCGATTTGTCAATAACCTTGCAAGAACGAAAAAAAGGTATCCTGAAATCTCAGCTTTTTCAGATATTTCAAGAATTAATTAAACTTTATTTCTCTCCAAGATATTGTTGGACATAAATTACGCATGTATGTCGTAGGTGGTAGTACTAACATAACAAAATCAAGTTTTTGCAAAAATTGTAGGCGTTTCGCAAACGAGCCTTACATGAACTTAATCAAATTGGCCATGTTCAGTCTTCCAGACAATCTCACTTTCCTACGAACTCCATTATACTAGTATGAAGTTAGGGGAAGATTAGTTTGTCTGGAGGCAATGAGTTTTGCTGTCTTCTCGAAAACTTATCCTCATTCCAAGCTCAAAATTACTAGGGAATTACCTTCACATTCACAGAAATAGATTATCTTTAAGGGACTGATTGTTATAGGAACAATTGTGTTACGTAAATAAACATATAGGTATATTGGTGAAAAATGGGGTTAGAGTTACTGGGATGTTAGGTTGTCAGGACGTGATAATCTTCATTGTCCTCCTTAGTCCTTACTCGAACTAATTAGTGTACAATATTCTATCTGCCTAAGTATTTATTATTAGGCATTTGGCAAAATGGAAACCTACTCTTCTTTTAGAAAAAATTTCATTTTATTATTCAAACGCTTATATTTTTTTTCAAAACGCCTGATTCTGCTATGTGACTGCGACACATAAATAAGTTGGTACTGAGTCAGCCGGAAAATTTTGCGGTGGTCGGTGGGTTTTACAAATTTTTATTTAAAAAATAAACACCCATTTTTTTATACATAATACTAAAATATTGACTAATGGTGGAATTTTTTTAAGATTGTTATGTAAATGCAGTGATAAGAAAAATCATCAGTGAAGTTGGAATTTGAAAAAGTATTAGGTGTTGGGCATGTGTTTTATTTTAATGCGGTGCTTGTAGAGCAAATTTGTAGCTTCAACAGGAAGTAAATCTGTTCTACATTTATTGGTTGAGAAAATTTATGTTACGTTATATGTTTTCGTAATGGGCTTGGATAAGCAGCGATCGTGATTCTTCTCTAAAAACTCAATAGTCGCATCCTCCTATCTGTGCATGTGCTTGTTAAAACGACCACCATCGGGGTCCAAAACCGCCGCCATCAATTTGCATATATTACAACCATTTTGTAATTAAAACTAATTTACTACTAACGATGTTAAATAGATTTCCATCAAACCAGTTTCGATATATTGTCCCAAGATACATAAATATATAAAACATGCATGTGGATAAAAAAATTTTTTCAACAGCGTCATTTCCCTAATGATATTTTCCAAATACAAAAATCTATTTTTCACACCTTTTCGCTACATTTTACTGTGTTGTTTTATTACCAAACTATAAAACATAATGTTAGACAACATCAGCCCTTAAAACTCCACACGCACCAACCACCCTTTCGATGGTAATTCGTCGGTTGGCCGCAATAAATTAGGTTAATAGAAGAAGTGCAAAATGTGGTGTGGTGTGTGTGATACCTACTCTGTAATAATATATCACGAAACCATTCTTTCTAACAATTCGTTTACTAATCGAACAGTTCATTTACATGTTGGTACAATAAATTTAAGCAGCACCCAGCATGGCAAGAACTGGCTTCTATAAATTTCTGTCTTGACATAAGCCAATTTGTATCTAATATGTTACATAGGGAATATATTATATCTAAGTGTATTATCCGGTATCCCGTCTGTACAGATTTATGGATAGTTCCTACGGCATACTAATTTTTCAGCTAGATCAACATTAATTTTTATTTAATAGGAGTATTCTGTTAAAGATTTAATGGAATGAATGCGATTTAAATTGAATAATGACTCTAAAATTATTGTCAGTACTTAACAACTGCATATACATATATAAAAGACTTTGACGGGGATACTGCTGCTATGTATAGATAAATTTATATGGAAATCTTTCATTTTAATCGCAAAGCTTTCAATTCTATGCGGAAACATCATCAGTTTAGTATCAAGAACCTATTAAAACTTTTTGACTAATTTGCTCATATTCGTTGGGAAAAGTTTCGGGCGGTAGTAATTTTAGAATTATATTAATTTTAAAATTTTAATGGTGGCGATGTGAAAGTTTTAATGTGTTTGGTTGATGTGGTCCTTACAAAACTCCAATATACAACTAAACTTTTTTAGTAGTTATATAACCATAAATTCGTGCATCCAAATAAATTGATGTAAGTTTGAAAATGAAATATTGTTTAAATAATACAGATGTGGTCCGAAAAAAATCTATATTTAATTTATTTCTTACCTATATCAGTTTGAGCATTGTGATCAATTTATTTTCACAGTTTTACTTTTTTCACTTTACTATTAACTCCGTTTTTGTACTGGTGAAGAAAAGTGTCACTTTTAATACTACTTGTACAGATAACTATGTTTTATAATAGAAAAATGAAACAGTAGATCTCACCAACATGTGAACCGAAGAAATATAGAAAATGCAAAAATGGAAATAAATAATAGTGAATAATACAGATCAAAGGATAAAAACTAGAAATTGTAAAACAAATGCAATCAATAAATTTCTTTTTTATTCTATTTATTTATTTATTTATTACGAATATATGAGCTGTGTCATTTGCGAAAAGAGGAAGATAGATCTATATAAAACCAAAGAATTCATCTGCACTATCAAGAACAACATTGACGGCTTTTAGCCTAAAGCTAAGATATAATACACTGGGACTGGGTAGTGCACATTTCTGTTTACTGACATGTGTACTACATGCATTTGTAAAAACAAGCAATAAAAAAGAAATATAGTACATACTTACAGAATTTTATTCTGCACCAAAATAAAGCGATATTTGAGGAATAGACAAATTTATTAAGGATAGTTTATATTGGCATGGCATGGCTTGTACCTACATAAAGAATATAAGTCACAGAGTCACAGCGCAGGAATTGAAATACCTAAGGAAAATCGCAGAGAAAATCAGAGAAGACAAAGAAAAACGGCAGTTGAGTTGGTATTGGCGAGTAATAAAGATGATCAAGAAAGTAACAGAAGCTGAAAGTGGATGATCAAGAAAAATCTGGCATAATAGAAATTGAGAACGCAGTAGCGAGAGAAACACAAAGGACTCTAGAAAAATTGAAAGTATTAACAATGGACCTAGAAGAATGGATGCATTGGATTATAGTCCAGTGAAAATAGGATTTAAGGTCAACTTGTATATTTAACCTGAACACGCATCAAATTGTTGTAGGAACGGACACTTCAAACTTGAGGTTAACCTCACCGTTGCTCCCCCCCAACTATGTACGAAAAATTTCCCAGATCATAATTTTTCTTTATCTTCCTGGATTGGACTATTAAGTCTTACATGTACTCCCATGGTATGTACAACATCTGACGCCCATACAGCAAAATTAATTTGAAGAAAAAGATACAAATAATAGAAATAACATTAGCATAGATAAATACCAGGAGGTATCAGAGAATTCCGATTACAATTTGAAATTTGAAAAAAAATTATGAAAAGAACTATCAGACTATCATAATGAGATAGTACCTAGCTGAAAATCAAACTTTGTAGTATATTTTTACTTTTAGATTATGTTATATGTATAAATATAATGAACGGTCGGAAGCAATACCCTATACAGCAGTCGTGTAACTTATATCATATTGTCGTATAATATAATCACAGCTATCGAGTTAAGATGGCCGATACGACTCGACTCGTAAAACAGGATCCCACTACAAGATGTACGATTATGAACAATAAAGATTTTCACCAAGAAGTTTTTCAGCACACGGACTATGCATTTTGTGCATTGCATTTTATATAAACATGTATCGCTCCTCTTACTTAACATGCAAACTATTCTAATCCTCTTAATCATTTTATTAACCATAAATGATTGATAGGCGTTTGAATTTCTCGCTATTTCAGTTACGTGTTTTTTGGTATTATAGAAAGACTTTGTATTCCGTTTTTTCCATAGATACTAAAGAATATGAAGCTCACTTGGTGAGGATAAGACGTTAAACGTCGACAGTCAGAGGAGGACTTGAAGTTGCCGAAGACTGTGCACCGAACGAAACAGAATGAACAAAATGTTTGATTTTTCTCGGGTTGCGCATAGTCCGGGTTTGTTCCGTCTTTGATTGCCGACGTATTTCGACTCAAAGCGTAGAACATAGGGAGCTTCATATCCTATTAGGTACTTTAGTATCTATGGTTTTTTCGATACTGCTGCAGATTTTGATGGTACGTAAAAAAAAACCGCAAGAACTTATCAAGAAGGTATATAGGTGCCAACATTGAGAGAACAACAATAACACGCCAAATTCAAGCGTATATCAATTATTTATGAACACTCTGTACTTGGGTGGTGAACTGATTTAATATCGGTTTAAACAAAATATGTATACACTTGAAATAAATTGTCGAATAAAATATAATTATTATTGCACAATTGAAATAAAGCTAATATTATTAAAAGGATCCACCGACTATTACAGCATAGGTAGGTACCTCACAAATTTGTAAATATAATTATGTCAAAGGGGTTAAAAGAAAATTAGCCCATTCAGAGTAAAACACGCATAAACAAACTATAAATATAAGCGAATGGTGGTGGCGGCGGTGTTAGCGGCCCTCATCATGATGAAGTTGTTATTTTATAAGGGTTTTTAGTCGTTTGACCTCAGATGTACGCGACCACCAACGCTCTATATGAATGTATATTAGCATATCCCTTCGGCATGGTAAATTACTTAATTTTAATGCAATCTTGTCGTAATTATTATGCATTATCAGTTGATAGTACGCTACTAACTCTATGCTATACCATATTAGTTTATTGCCATGACCGGTAACATTACAACCACCACAACTCAAGCCGCCGTTTATACCTTGCTTAATACAGCCATTATTTGTTTTATTAACCTGGAATGCACGAGGGGTTTACCTTATGTCATGATGTTACATTTGAGAACTATACGTAAGAATTTTAATAAAATATTTTTGTATTGGATGCATGCTTTATTCCCAGAATTCGAGAGAGCAATCCAAAACAAAGCGAATATACGGTTATTTAGATAAGAAAGTGAAACAGTTTTTCAATTCTGCTCTTCAAGTGACAAATGTTGGAAATCCCTGTAGTAGACTGTAAGAAATTTAGAAACGCTATTCTGCATCACCATATGTGTCGCATTCTTGGAAAGAATACGTCCTTCCTCGAGACAGTTTGCAAGCCTCGCCGAATCTTTTTGTGCCGTCCTTGTTGGATTTTATGACCTTGCTTTTCTCATCCTGAAACATATATCCTTATACAGCGACATGTGTGACGGCTGTGTAAAAGAATCTGTTTCCGATTTATAAAATCAAAATATTTTTCGTGCACCCCGCACACTCCATGTAGCTCACACCGCGCCTCGACAACTTTACGATCAAATCAAATATATTTTTTTCAGCTCCTTTTTTTGTAGACATATGTAAGTATCTAATATAATATTGTGTGTATGTTTGTTTCATTTTCACTTGTGTTTTTATGGCACGTACATGACTGCCAAAGTTTACAACGAAAGCAGCATTTCTACAAATATATAAACAACTGGATCTGGTAACTTTGATGTAAACAACACAAATTTAGAAACCATTACCATTTCGTATTTAATTAAAAGGGAATTTATGAACATCACCGTCATGCCGTGAGCCGCCGTGCCTCGCTTCGAAACGAACGTAACTGTGGAATTTTCATACTTTGCATCTGTACCAAAGGTTCATCATGATGCATCATTTAATTATTTTAATAAATGCGAACAAAGCTGAATATTATAGCCAGCAAACTTTTATACGTTAACGTTAAAACTTCATTATTCCCGTTTCGCAGAAATATGATTATCATCACCTCTACAAGGTTTAACCACGTTTTTAACTGGAAGTTTATTTTCAGGAGATCCCTTTATTAAGTATTTTAACCAGTCCTGGCGCATATATTTAATGATATTACTCGCTGCCCTCTACATGTGTGTGTGTTCTCTGGATCGATATTACATTTCAGAAAACAGCAAATTTACAAGCGTTTTGCGGAGTATATAGGTAGGTACTGCAAAATACTTATACCTTTTTTTTTATAAAATTAACTTTTAATTAGAAAAGTAAAAGCAGAAAGTTGTTTCCAGCTTTAGTACCTAATACCTGCATTAATTAGTTTCATACGTTCATTCGGATTCAGCTTTAATATATTCATTAGATATACTTTATTATTATTAGGTGCATTTTTTGTAAAAATGTGTCATATAATAGTTATTTATGTATCAAGGAAATTACAAAGATGTTAATGACCGAGGGCAACGGGGTTACAATCCAGAGGGATAGTATAAGTTACCCGAGGTTATTAACATCCAATAATTCACGTGATACATAGATAATTTTATTTCTTACAGAAGTAAAGAGTTATATTTTAAAGTATTGAATTTTGCTGTTTTTAAATTAGATGACAATCATAAATAAAACGTCAAAAATTAATGGTAAAAATGTCACAACTTTAAACAGTCACACCTCGGAAAGTAAAAGTTTCCGACGCAAAATGCTTTCAGATTCGTGATCTACGCATTGAAATTAGTAATATAAGTGAAAATTTGTAGCTGGGACTGCCCTTGATTGGAGGGAGTTAAGGATTCAAATTTGTATAGTTATAACTCCCAAGGGAGTTATGAGTATGTTTATAGTTACCGTAACTAAGACAATATTCAACTGTAATTGATCAGTAAGAAATAAAGTTTTTTTTATACATATTAAACAGTAATTATGATTATACATCTAGGTATAGTGTAGTTTAAAGTTTTAGTCGATACTGTTTTTTTACACATCTAGTTTTTAAATATTTTACGCTTTCACTTTCACTTAATACAACTTCATAGTTGGTTCTAAAGTAGTTGCTATTTACCATTCTTAGAGAGCTCTCAATTCTGCAGAAATGTTTGATTTCCCTAACAAATATCATTGTGGAAAATTTTAACTTGGAATTTGTGTATATTCACCTGTTTCTTATATCAATTGAAATCGACTACTTCCACGGAACTCTATTCTTAATTAGATAATGGTAATTGCAAAAGGCGGAGATACCGAAGCCAATCACAGAAACCTCCTTTCACTACTTAGTTCCGTCCTCGAATTGACCAGATCTTCTATGAAGTTGAGTTTGCCGGTACATGCAAGGAAACTAATCTCAATCCTGTAAAGTGCGCTGGTACCAAAGACGTCATGCTTAAGCCAGCCTAGCGCCTCACATTCATCCAGGCAATGGAAAGATGTCTCTTCATCCTGCCCATAACCCAGCCACATGAAGTCCTCCTCTATTTCTATCACCGTTAACTGTCTCTTGAGGACTCCCACCACACAGAGTCCTAATACTTTTCCAAAAGTCTCTATTTTTTACTTGATTCCTTCATAGTCGCGTATTCCCAGTCGCTTTCCTTGTTAATTCTAATGTTGGTTTCGGGCTCCAGCAACGCTAACTTTCGTCACGGAAAATTCCTCCAAAGCATCCCCGTACTCCTGAACCAGAGCGGATGCAATCCTTGGAGATCACAGAGCCTTAAGAACACAAAGGAAGATTATACACCTAAAAGATTTCATTTATTTTACTTTTTTAATTCCTATATCTAATTGTGCTGTAACTTTATATAGTTATAGTCAAATTCTTATTTTCACTGATCGTGTTAATATAAAAGATTAAGATTTGAAGAATTCCTATTCTTATAGCTAAACTTAAAATTTTGAAATTTAAAATTGTCATGTCTGATTTATGTTTACTGATCGTGTTAATATAAATGATTAAGATTTGAAGAATTCCTATTCTTATAGTTAAACTGAAAATTTTGAAATTTAAAGTTGTCATCTCTGATTTATGTTTACTGGGATCTAGAGCATGCGGGGACAAAACACTAATCCGTGCATTGTTCTTGTCGTAACTCTGTTTTTTTCTTTTTTTTTTAATTGGAAAATAATATCTAGTAGAATTACGCTATAATTAGCGTACTAGATTAAGAACTTTTCTTTTTATCTGTGACTTAATGAAGAAAAGAAAAAAAAAACGTTTGTAAATGTGGTGACACAATCAAACTTAATTCTAATAATAGTTTATGGAAGTTTGATGGTAATCCTAATCTCATTTGCAATAGAAATTGGTAGAAACTTGAAGAGATGTAGGAATTTTATGTAATCATTTTGTTACTATTTATTTACTTTTTACCTATCATATTTTTTTGTAGTTTATGAAACCTTAGAAACAAATAAAACACATTCTACAGTCTTACTTATACTATTACTGACAAATCTAGTAATACGCGATACATATTTTTATAGAATAGTATCTTCTGCTAGCTTCCGATGTTACCTTATTATCGAAAATGGGAATCATGTGTTGAGGAATACTTGGAACTCGTATGACGGCTATTATACTTATTTTTTCTTTTCTTTTCCATAATTTTCCATTTTCCATGGACTGTACGTTTAAAATCCTGAACCGACATAAATAGTTATTTATTATACAAGACGATAACATTGTACTTTATCTTAGTGAGCGATTTCAGCGTCGAGGCGTCGGCCGAGACGTTAATAAGCTCGAGAAGATAATGAAATGTTATCGTCGTGTATAATACAAAATTTTTTTCTACAGCAAATGTTAATGAAAAGCCAATTATAAAGAAAAACTACTTACAAATTAAATTATTATCAATGACAATTTAAATTGTCAGTGAATATTATGAGTTGTCACTATGGTGTCAAAATCAACAGTAATAGTTATTTATATTATAAGTGGGATATGAACATCATTAACATAAGAGTCTGGAAATTGCAGAACGAGTCGTAGACGAGTTCTGTAATCAGTCGAATATGTTAATGTGTGTATATCCCACGTGTAATATACAAGATTTTATCTTCTACCGTCCAAATAATTAAAAATGAATTTTGAATTTATCTCCAACGACATTGCTCAGTAGTTGTTGTCAAGTTGTCGTACTGGACTACCTAACCTAAGTTGTGTAAAAACTAGCCAGCGCTACACAACAGTTAATTTGAATTATAAATTTTCAAAAAATTAAACAATTTAATAGACAAAAAATTCGGGGACGTGGACCGTGTTATATTTATTATTAAAATATAAAACTGATTTTTTATAAAATAAAACTAAAACTTTTCTCAGCTGTCTAACGTGAAGTTAGGGTTTTTTCTAGGTAGATACGCTATTATAAACTTTTCCAGGTTTCAAAAAATCAAACTTAAGAGTATGAAGTGTCATTACTCAATGTTAATCACAAATTTTGAAGAATTAAACAATATATATTATATTATAATTAGACATTTACAAATATAAACTTTCCTATAAAGATACTAAATTGTAAAAATTGTGTTATAAATACTTGTAAGAGAGAATTTTCTTGTTGAAATTTCAGTGTGGTAATGATTTCTTTAAAACACATGTTGCGTAATAATCTGACTTACCTTACTCAAATTAATGTCAAATCAAGGCTATTATGAATTGGTAGTAGATAATAGGTTTTAATTCATTCATTTCTAAAAAATCAAAATTTTTTATCTACCCTTGCGGATAAAGTGCTACTTTATCTACTTTTGCGGTTAAAGTGCTACTTTGTCTACTATTTTGAGTTGATAAAAGCACGCTTTAACATTTGCTATAGAAAAAAATATATTTTTGACAAATGCAGTAAATGTTGAGAATCGTAATTAATAAACGTACGTGTATACCTACTTCCAAATGTAAACATAAATAAACTATTTTGTTATACGTTGTTTTATGGTTGGAAAAAAATGTAGTAAACTTTCTGTGTTTGCTTCCATAAACGTCAGATTATAGTGGAAATAAAGATGTCTAAGAGATTAAGTCGATAATAATACACTTGAGTAAAACGTAATGAAGCTCGAGCCTGTAAAATTATCAACTTTTATAGAAGTGAATGGATTGGATCGTAAAGTATTGATGGGCGTATTGTTTTATTACTTTTCTCTACCGCCAGCCATTATAATTTTTCCTTTATATCCCAAGTTTTCCACAACCAAGCGAGATAAGTGTCTTTAATTCAAATTTGCATACTTTAAACTGTAATTCGCTTCACACGTTACTGTCTTTGCTATTATCCGATTCACCCATAAAATAATATTTTATTGTTTTTTCTTATATCTACTCGACCCATACCGCTCATCTTGCAAAACACATTTCAATTTATTTTTCATACGCGTAAATTTATGCATACAAGCACTAAATCAAATTCTTCGGGAAATGCAATCCGAATTCATTTGTTACAGTTCTGATGGTTGTTCCTGCTGTTGTGGCAGCAGTTGATGTCTAATGTCCATTAAGGTGATGTGGCGGTGTGGCGGTGGACGTTGAAATTGCCGGCCGCCGCGCCGCTGCCACGACTGTGAAGCAGTTTACTACTTACAGTGTTTTCTAGACACGCAAGTGTATCTGCACGCAATTCAGATAAAAATGGATAAAATTTGAGGCTTGCTCAAAATCGCACGGTGCTCCACTGTTTGTTGGTAGGTATGTTGTTTCCAGCCAACAATTTTGGTCATTATTTAATGTCAGAACGTATGAGGTGAATGTGGTCGTTCGCAACACACAAGCGATGCTTTCTTTGTATTGATTAAAAGTTGGTGGAGTTCATATAATACATAATAGCGGTATTCTTTATTGGTTATATTTTTCTAAACAGACGTTTTTAATCAATGAACGCGTAGTCAATTTGAGATCAGTCCCTTCGGTATGATTTATTGTCCAAATTATATGTTCTACTAGTTTACTGCAGGAACAAATCGACATTTTTTAAATGAACACAAAGCATTAGTTGCAATGAGAAAATATTTTATTGTAAATATTGGGTTCTTGTTGGAAAATGAATGTATACAGTAAGATTGGTTCACTGATTTTTAAACTAATGCGACTGCTCAAATTTTCTTTCCTGTGTATAATTATGAAGTATGAACCTATTCTTGCTTGGTAGGGATCTTCAAATAACCATCAAATCAATTTGGGTTGCATAAGTGTTTTGTAAATTTTTATCAGATTATAGTCTTACCCCACAGTTCCTTCTTTGATGGCTTGGAAGTAATAGTTAAGTATTGTTGTGGAGGTAGCAAAATTGTAAACTATTTTTTATACCTATATCCGTACAATAGAATCTGCTCTTTTTCATGTAAATTCTTAGCCCCCATATCTTTTACTCAATAATTGTACTTGAATGAATAGAAACGTTCACTCTTTGTATAAACGGAGCAGTTGGAGAAACGACAAAATAAAATAAATTATTCCGTGCTAATTACTTTACAAATAATTAATGGCTTCCTTAATGAGGCGCTTAATTTAAGAAAAGAATTAAAATGCTCAAATATTTAGCAAAGCGAAATGTCTGTATTTTTTTCTAAGGGGTGAACGCGGTTTTAAAACGCTTTAAGTAAAATTTACTAAATCAATTTCTTTGCCAGGGGAATTCCATCATCATTCGCGCGTTGGCAAAGTAAAGCTATAATTAATTTTAAATACTTTTTTATCACCTGTCTCTGTGATGTTTGCTGAAAAAATACGTCGGTTTTTTTTCAAGAGGCGGTGGAATTCAATCAAAACGGAACGCTGAATAAATTCAAGCAGGTGTTGGGTGTGTTAATATTTCCGGAACATTATTCTAAACAGACAATCTGAAACGAAAATAAACATGCACGGCATCCAATAAATAAAGGTAATTGCAATAATTTATATGTCATTACCAGAGAAGCAAACTAATTGGCATAACTATATTGTATGTTATATATTTAGAGAATATAAACGAGGTAAAGTGAGATGTGGCTTTATTATTACCTGCGGAGAAAGTAACTTGTATAGTAGCTAAACTAATATTTTCTCAAGCCGTATATATTACTCTAGCAAGGAAGACTCTCAAGTACAAAACAGAGTGCAAACACATTATAATTTTATTATAGTCAGTTTGGTTGTTAGAACTGTTTTATTTTAAAATTATGCAAGAGGTGCAACTACTTATATGCCAGACAACATACACACATCATACATCCAAAAGTTTTCATAATAATGTAGAATTGTAAGTTATATTGTATGTTATATGAAGGGTTGGTTGGGTGAATATGTCATATAACTTTTGCATGTTCAACCCAAGGACCTCAGCAAGACCCAAACTGTTACAGACTGGATGTTTAGCAGTTATTTAATTTGTATCTAGTAGTGCTTCTATTTAAGAACAAAATATGGAAATTGGGATTAGCAGCAAAAAATAGTATATTGTAATACAAGTGCGGAAACGGCATCATGACAATACGAGTGTGAAACTTGCAACGCGAGCGATAGCGAGTGCTGCAAGAAATTCGTAAAAAATTAAATTATTTGTAAATCTTTTTTTAATAAAAAAAAAATCAAGTGAGTTTGTTGTCATAGTTGTTGACAATTTATAAATTGTGTCCTGTCATCGAAATAATTTTGATTTTGAGATCAAATTACGTGAATATAAACATGGAGTTTCACAACTAAAACGAAAGCGATGAACTAATATGCACTCCTCCGGTTGTTAGATATTAAATAAATGTTATAATTATACTAAATGTAAGTAATTCTTTGTGTTTTTGTTTGTGTGCGGAAAGTTTAAAAAAAGCGTACGGAAAAAATTTTCCGCACTAATTTTCCGTACTAGTTTTTCAAGAGCCTACTTTCAAGTTCGATTATCTTGTCAGAAAAAACGTCATTCCGCATTTTCGTAGAATAATAATATTTTTGCACGATCCGTCAAATTCACGTATTTACTGGTTTAATTAAAAGAATAGTAGGTTTCGTTTACAAATTACTGATCGGTAAGTATCTTACCGATCAGATTACCGCCTTCTGATCGGTAAGTAATGACATATGAAAGTTTTGTTACTTTATTTTAGATAATTTTATAGTTGTCACTTTGACATGAACAAATTTAGAATCATTTTAATTTGGTTATTGTATGAATCGCGCAAAAAACGTAATAAGCATCAAAAGCGTTAAGGGTTACCGGTGTCAGGTAACATTGGAAAGCTCGGTACCCTCGACCACCAAACTATTGCCTTCCACCGGTAACATACTCTTACCGCTTTTAATGCTTAAATAACTATATTGTCACATAATATAAGTTAGGTAGGTAAAGTTGTTTCACTTGTTACTTCTACATATAATAATTACATACTTATTGATAATATGTGAATGTGATATCACCTGTTTCTCTTCGTCATTATTTCTATTCCGCCGTATTCTTCAGTTGTAATACGAAATCTAATACAATGGACCGTAAGTGACTGGTGTAGACTTTAGAGTACCTAAGTTAAATTAAACTTCACACATTTAATAAATAGGTAGAAAGATTTAATTGTATTGGCAAAAATATTTGCTCTGTCATATTTTACAGGACAGGATAGGAGAGAACTTAGGTAATATTGCACCATGTGCCAAAATTCTGGGATAATAGATTGTTTACACAATAGGTTCTCTTTAAACCTCAACATTTTCAACTTCAGTTACCTCAATTTTGTGGACCTATTTCTTTCTTGTTTTTTGTAAGTATAAAGGGCAAATTTTAATCATGTCTTTATAACTAATATGGTTGGAAATGTTGGCACATTTTAAGAACTTGATCTAGAGTAGGTCAAAATAAATTAATTTAATCAAACTTACGTACCGTATAAGTACGCAAAAGTGGACCCTGCAAAATTATAGTCCTTCGAAGATGACAAAAATGACCGTTTTGTAGGAAATTAGGTAAATTGACATTTTTTTGAAACATTTTACTAGGTGCCACAGATGTACGGTTATTTTTAAACTTAATTGTTCCTTGTTTGGCTATTGGGGTTTTTCAAAATATTTACATTATATGTGTAAGAATATAAATTATAACAAAGGTCAAAATATGAAATTCACATTGTAACACTTATTTACGGTTTAAGGTTAAAGGTCGAGGTTTCGACTACAATTTTACTAGATAAATCAATATACAAGTTAAAAATTAAACGATTGAACTAGAAGTTTCATAAATATTTTTTTCTCATACCTGCACGAAAATGGCCTCTTTATTTGCGTGAAATGCGGATAGAAAGTCGCCTTTTTAGGGTAGTCGCGGAAAATAAGGAGTGGGGGTAACATTTCTCACTTGGGTAACCATTCCCTCACTGATATGCAGGAGTTATTTGTGTTTGTTAATGGTTGTCAAGGTGATTTACTCACCGCACAGTGTCAAGCAAAATGTCAGTGTTATGCTGTTTTAATTTGTTCGCGCGTTTCACGCAAAAGAAGTGGCCCTCGCTTCGCTCTGGTGCATATTTCACACTCGTCAGAATTTCTCAGTTCCTACCTTGTTACATAAACTACTATTTCCAAATAAGGGAGAGCATGTCAAATAACTAAATAATTATTTTTTCTATGTAAATGCGGAATGACGTTTTTTCTGACAAGATAATCGAACTTGAAAGAAGGTTTTTGAAAAACTAGTACGGAAAATTAGTGCGGATATTTTTCCGGACGCATTTTTTAAACTTTCCGCACGCAAACAAAAACATAAAGAAGTACTTACATTTAATTATACCTAATTGTAACATTTATTTAATATTTAACAACCGGAGGAGTGCACATTTGTTCATCGCTTTCGCTTTAGTTTTGAAACTCCATGTTTATATTCACGTAATTTGATCTCAAATTTATTTCGATGACAGGACACAATTTATAAACTGTCAACAGCTATGAGCTTTCAGTTCTATGACCACAAACTCACTTTTTTACAAATAATATAATTTTTTACGAATTCCGGGTTTTCGTAGAAAAAATCGTATGTAACACGCTTGCGGAAATGGCCCATGACAATACTCGTGTGATTGCAGCACTCGCTATCGCTCGAGTTGCAAGTTTCACACTCGTATTGTCATGATGCCGTTTCCGCACTTGTATTACAATTTACTATTATGTTAAATATATTCCAAAACACTAACTGTAGTTTTACTGTAATGTAGTGTCATCCACCTGTATTGCTGAAATGAAATTGAAGTGGAGCAAGGTTAGTTCAATTAAAGCGTCGGTATTAAACACTTTTGATCGATGTTGCGTGAGAATGTTACTTTTCCCCTTTAATGAAATTTATAAACTTGCCATAACCTCTAGCAACATTTTCAAACTAAACCAATTTTAAAAAGTACAGATGACATAACTATCATTTTTGCAGAATATTTTACATCCTAAAGGAGATTTACAATGGATGTATATGTGCGAAAATATACTATTTGAAATTTATCGTTTTTCATGTAATGCTAAAATTAATTTTAGGACGACATTTTGAAATCTTTATTTAGGTAGGTACTAAAAACCGCAATATATATTTTAAAATATTATTAACGTTGTCGTCGGGTTTATTAATAGACGAAGTATTGAATAATAATGTAGATGTATTTGATATATACTATTAAATTTATTAAAATTAATTGTAAATAAATCAGGCAAATTAATTAATTAAAAAGGAAATATTTGCTATTTAGTAATTGTTATAAATATTTTTCAGAGATTCATGGCGTGTGAATTTAATATTAATAGCATCAATCTGTTTAATTATAACTGTTAGAATGCTAGAATAAAATTTTTATTTAATATATTTTAACTTTTAGACAAATAAATGCAGACAATCTGAAATTTATTCACCATATCGAGAGTTACAACGTGAAATTATGGAAATTTTTGGTCAGGTAGTCAATAACTTTTTTGTAGTATTTACCATAAACTATAATTAAATAAAAATTTGCATAATACCTACTGGATGTTTGTATAAATATCACAGAAAAAATCGAGTTTGTGATTGTATTTATGTGGGAAACAAAACGAATTTGTTTTTATATAAATTGACAGAGGCAACATATAAACATATTTATCATTTTAATTTTTCTACTGGAATACAAACAATGCATTCTATAATGTAGTCCACAGAGAAAATTCATTATAAATTATAATAACAACAATAATATTCGAATCGAATATAATGTGTAACCATTATTGTGCAGGAATGTATGATATTTCAGGAATTATTTTCCACCGCAATTGTTACAAATTTGAATTATACACTCAAATATAATACACATACACATTAAGCGGTATTGTTCTGTGTAATAATATTGAATATTAGATGATGATATTGTCAGAGAATGAGGGTAGTTTGCTGTAGGGGGTCGTCGTCGGTATATGATTTAGAGTAAGTATTATTAGCAGGAATGTTCATAGTGAAATTTCATGCACCGTTGCCACTGAAACGAGTCAAATTATGCGCCATCGTGTCGGTATAAAACTGTGTGAAAACAGCTTGACTCTCCCGTTAATTAAATCCCAAAATTAATTAGGTTTGCAGTTTTCAAACTATTCTAAACCCCACTGTATAAAGGCAAGTAAACGTTCGCTATATGTAATATGTGGGTTTTACTTTTACACCCACTGAAATATTTGCTTCTCTCCGGAAATCAAATAATGTGTAAGTGTTTCAACTAAAAAAAACATTATTCGTGTGTGTCGTCCAATTGGATTTGCTTCGTCTGGAGCCTGATCCCCTGAATTATGGAGTTGTAGACGACGCTCACTGGGCGAAATCCAGACTGAGATTGAAAATGATTAAATATGGAGTAATGACTCCTTTATGGGCTTTATATGAAGTATGTCTGACTCATAATCCGTCGACGACGAGGTAACAAACGTAATTTTATAGTAACAAATCTAAAATGTAGAGGGTTGTAAATTACGGTGTAATTAAACCCTCGTCCCCAGCGTCCCGCACTCTAATGAACTCCAGTTGAATGCGTTTTCATAATTACGTGCAAACAAGTCAGTCCATGGAGCAGCACCAGTAACACCACGCATCACATGACCTAAACTCCCCTTTCCAACCTCCCTCCTTTGGCAACCAAGTGCAAAGTTACCAGAAACGGAACATGCGGAACGAAGAGTGAAAAGTTAGCAAAACACTTATGAGCCGCTGAGGTTAGTCGTGTTTGAAAGTGCGATAAACCAGCAGAAATATTAACTTGTAACTAATGCCATTCCGCACCAAAACAGCCTTCACCACCATTACTTACATTTATTATAATCTAGTATTCATATGCACTAAAACTCTTACTCTTGATACTAAATGAAATGTATGGAATACAGCATCCTTTAAACTGAAAACTTTAATGTCTTCTTGACTTTCGTGGAAATTAGTCTCTGGATTAACCCAGTCGGTATACACTCATATTTCTGAGTACGCTCTCACTCTGTTTTAGCTTAAATACAAACAAATATAAACACTTTAAAATTAATTTATTAACTTCTGTGGATATTATGCAAATATATTCCATCTAAAGGGAACTTTATGCTTTTGCTATTGCATCAAAACTAAAGAAAAAGGTTCAAACCCAAATAATCCAAAACAATAACTGCATATAATATCGTCCTCCTTTTAGTTTATTAGTTGGAAGGTCATTTTGAATTAATCATTCTGTACAACAGTTGGTCCATGTTGTTACACAGTTTCGTTAATGTGCATAGCTTCTAAACTTGTGCCTTTCATTTCTAAACTACTGAAAAACTCCAGAGAGTTGAATTTAATCAAAATATATTATATCCTATTCTGACGGTTCAACTGATGTATGAGTATGACTGTAGAGATAGATATACAGGGTGATCAGTAATTGCCGCACTCTGAGCATACTGTGATAAACTGTACGTTTTAAGAATGACGATTTTTTTATCACAGTGCTGTAAGTCCTTTCTTTACAAAGATATGACCCATTTTTGATTTTGTAAGCCTGGTCCGACTGTACATCTCAAACTTGCTGCACAGTTACAAATCGTGTCAGTTTGACAGAAAATTAACTGTCAATCTGACACTCTTTGTATAACTATGCAACAAGTTATCGATGTATAACCAATTATTTTGAAGTACTTATAGTAGGTATTACTACTGATAAAATAAATCAAAAACATGTATTTAACTGAAGAAAAAATACACATAATGCATATTATACCATCCCAATTAGAGCCTAAGACGTTTTTCAGTAACTTATCCCGATTATTAAAACTTTAATTAAATAAAATTAAATCAAGTGTGTGGTATGATTGGTTGCATAGCAAATACTTGCAATTAATTGATCTATACTTTTTAAAATTGAATATAGGAAATATGTTCAGAGTTAAAAAAATATCCCGGTATACGTAGTTCAGCAGCGCTAAGACATAGAAAAATATCTGATGTGTCCAACACATGACTTTCTTATACGGATAGTATCACAATTACTTTTCCTAAGAAAATCTCACGGTATAAAATCACATTTATTTATTCATTATTATTGTTTTCGGTACCATAGAAACCAGTAAAATAAAAAAAAACTAATGGTCCTTCTGGGATTCGAACCCGGGAGCTTCCGTTTGGCAGCCAAGCCTCTATGTCTAGTCTACCCAGACCGTTGGATTCAACGATCAACGCGCGCTATAAGAAATATAAGTGTTTTAAGAATATCTAGTTTTTTGAAATTAATTGACGGAAATTCAAACAAAAGTTAAAACAAAATTTGTTCAAAATTCAATTCTAAATCAATGTTAAAGAGTAAAAAAATCTCGTAAATTGTTTATTTTTCAAGATATTCCTAAAAAACCTAAAAATGTCTTCAGGTAAGTACCACGTGTGTTGGTGCTAGATGAAAAAGATTTAATGTGTCACCCACAATTTTGTTCAAACTCTTAAATATGAAATTTGAATCAAATCCAATAAGTCGTTTTTGAGTTATCGTGGACACACACACACACAAACATCATGGCGAAAATGGTCAAAATGGATTCAAAACGTGTAAATCCATCAAAATCTCGAAGTCGAAAAAATCACGATGACTATACTTTCTTATTACTTCGTAATC
The DNA here is from genome assembly GCA_963942485.1 of Pediacus dermestoides. Taxonomy (NCBI): domain Eukaryota; kingdom Metazoa; phylum Arthropoda; class Insecta; order Coleoptera; family Cucujidae; genus Pediacus; species Pediacus dermestoides. The sequence goes on along the minus strand of OZ012626.1, from coordinate 23,266,670 downwards.
ATTACAAGTATTTGCATCAACATTTTGTGCAACTGTTAAACAACGAAAAGGAATATATGGTGGATAGAAATAGAATAAAAACATATTTTTTATTTCTATTAGTTACACAATTCGTGTGCTGTTTCTTAAATTCTTATTGAAGCAATTTAGAAGGGTGCCAAAAAATCTCAATTGTTATTATGACTCCGAACTATTGGCTTTCACATCCACCAATTTTACAAGGTGGTTATTAAACTGAAGGGGATATTCATTAACTTACATTAGGAAGAAAAAGTTCTATTAGTACATTTTCTAAATTACTTCGTTTCCAATATACAAGAGTGTTAAACATCAACAACAAATGCCTTAAGAACTATTATATTTCACTAATCTGTTTTTTTATTTTTTTTTAATTCAGTCAAAAATTTTTAATAATAAATCTAATCCTCCTCCATTTCAGATAATAATCGATATAATGTATCTAGGTACCTATATTCCTAGGATAAACAAATATTAATTTACGGTGTAATAATATATTATTTTAAGTTTCACGTCATTTATTCTATTTACCTACATACTTTTATTATATTATCCTTTTACTCATATGTACGAATATTTTGAAATTGAATTAGTCAAATAAAATGTGTCATGATAAGAGGAAGCCCGTGTTCTCTATTAGCAATGTAAAGTTCATCAAAATTTTGGCGGTGTTTTATCAATGGATAACAAGGTTATTTTTATAATTGATAAACTCTCAAACCATGTTGTTAATTAATAAAACACCGCCAAAATTTGAATTTACTTTTCATTCCTTACGTACACAGAGTATACAGGGTTGGACATATGTGTGGGAACACCTGATTTCTGGCTAAACTTTTGTATTATTATTATTGGTCTTAAAAGAAATATTTGTAGCTTTTTTCACTCTATTCACTGACGTATTTTGTTTTCCAGCAGCTACTCGATTTCTCGAGATAATAAGTGATCGGCACTTTTTTTTAATGGATCACCCTGTATATTTTTAAGTTTTCAAATAGACAATATTTCCACAATTACGGTGATATAAGGTTTGGTGGGTGTGCGACTTGTGGTTTTTTAAATATTAAAGAAAATAATTAAATAATAAAATAAAGAGTATTAAAAAATAATTAATTAAATTAATTAAATAAAAAATAGGGTAGCTGTTTTAACAATAAAGTACGTCACTGAATAGAATAAGAAAAATACAAATATTTCTTTTAAGAGTAATAATAATAATAAAAACGTTTATTCAGAAATTAGGGGTTGCCACATATATGCCCAACCCTGTATAATTGTACATGATATTTATACAGTGTCATTATAAATGAACCTAACATCATAGATGGCTGTGAATTACTCATCTATTAAGGATTTGGCGGTTCTCGCAATAAAAGCAGCTGTAAGCTTCCTTTATAATGACACTATATTAGATTCAGTGTTTTTTTTTTCTGAACTTTGAATTAAAGTAATTATTTTTTTGAATTAGTTTACAACGAAAATTTTTTGTTCCATGCGTGATTTAATCGAGATGGACTGCTTATAAACCACTAAAGCGATACATTATACAAGTTGGTGGTGATATATACATTTACTACCGGATTATATATCGAGAAGTTTTTCAAACGTGGAGAAACTTTTAGGAACACTCTTTTTATCAACTTCTTTCCAACTAGTACAAATCTGTCTTTTTATAAATTGTTATTCAAGTACATTTAAAGTGTTTTGACAAACAGACAAATGGCATTTTGAAATTTGTGTTTGTTATGCAATAAAATGTAATTTTCATAAAAATCTGGATTAAAAAAATATGGCTTTCTATCTGACTCACATAAAAAAAGACAAGTTGTCATTAGCAAACATGTTTATGTTATATGGTTTGATGTGTATTTCATCACGATTTGTTTTACCTAAAATAATCGCACGGCTAAGCAGTGTAGCGAAAAAAAACTGTTGACTGCTACTATTTAGCACAATGTACTAGTAGAACAAAAATTTAAAATACTTTTAGTCTAAATTAATGGTAGCTTTTTGAAGAATCAGACTATCCATCTTAGTGTTAAAATATAAATCATCAGTCACTTTCAGACGCTCAATCAATTTTAACTTTATCGATTAAGGTCTCAACTATCACCTTAACTCCTGTCTGTTAACTGGGTTAAATACATTTGTTTTTAAAGTCCATAAGATTAGTGCGGCGTAGTATATGTATGTTTGAATGTTTATTACATCCCATCAAAAATTAATTCGCCCTAATTTTAGATGTGACTAAAGCAAATTTTCTCGTTGTTAACATCAACGTAATGGCCACATAAAACTATATAGCCGTGTATAATATCCAAGAAAAGAAATCTGGTCTCCATAACGAAACAGCTGGTATGATATGGAACTTTACTACTTTTTATTGATTATGAACACAGTGGATAATCCATTACACTTTTTTTTATTTCCATCGTTTATGTACACATCACACAGGAAATTGCCCTTTACGATTTTTTTTCGGAAATCGAATAGCAAAAGAAAGCCCCATAAAACTGTACACGTTTCTTGCAAATCAAATTAAACACAATCGGTTGTAATGAAAGGTGTCGTCGACTTTAGGGCCTTCCCTTATATGTGACCGATAAGATAGCAAAGTGGAAATAGCAGAGGAAAAGGACTGTACAAAGACGTATCTGATTGTAGGTGGCGGGTGCGGTGGTGAGAGGCAGACATGGCTGTATGTCCGGGGGCTGAAGCCGATGCCCTACTATAGGGCGATATAACGAGGTGTGCCACAATGAGATGACCCTCCAGCGAGCTGTTGCCTTGAACGTGCTATTCTGCCTTTTCTTTGTTAACTGATGGTCAGCACTGGCAACTCTTCCTCTTCCTTCCTATTTCCCATAATACGATCTTCTTGTTCCTATTTATACAACAAGCCCTTGCTCATTGCAATAACAGTTTGCCTGTTATAATGCCCCCTTTTAGGTAGTTTTTATGTACACGGGAATTATTTTATGGGTGAAATAACAAAAATGGCATTGCTGAATTATAATTAACATGTTGGGGTTGTTTAGATTGTCAACTGGATACTAGACATTAAATTAACCGGACCGTATAATATTATTTGGAGACCGCCCCGCTTTCTCTGTTGGAACAAGGCGCGCTTGGAAAGTTTCAGGAAATTTCTGAAATAAGTGTAATTGACCTGACTATTAAAAATTTTGTTTCACTATTATTATGTAATTACAATATGGTTAACAAATTTATTTCGTCTCAACGACTTTAAAAAATTTATTAAATTACGAAATGGGCTTGTGAAACTTCATATAAAAAACGGTTCTTTGTAGAACATTTACTTAAACTATTGTGGAGGCAACTCGGAAGAATTATGAAAGCTTTTTGTAATTGTTCGAATAAAATGTGAAAAAATTACATACAATAGGATCAAGCAACAGCAGCAACATTTCCCCTGAGTGTGTTTCTCCTTTCTTCATGTTTGCAAATACAGATACATTTTTTTGAAGTTCAGTTTCAACAGAAAGTATAATATATTATTTGATATGATGAAAATAAATAAATCTGCTGATTTTGTTTCACGGCTATCTAGATTTATTTTTCAAAACACCCTATTAGAATTATGCCTAAATTAGAAGTTTTCTATGATTATGTTATTAATTCTAAACTGATTTTTGGGCCATTGGAATAATGTGTGACAAACTTACAAAACCATAAAGTTTTAAAATATTTTTTGTCACGGAATGTTTGACCACGGAACCATGAATATAATTTCTTCAATTAAAGTGTTAAAAATTATCATATACCACTTGATATACGCCAATGAGCCTTAAACCAAAATGATGCAGATTTGTCCAAGCTTTCTAATGATGTTATCAAAGGTATACCTTAATGTGGAAATTTTCGGAGTTTAGAATTTTAATATTTACTTTTCAATTGTGCCCCCTTGCGGGAAATGCCGAACTTAAAAATAATTTCCAGAATTTTCTCATGGCCACTCTAGTCATGAAAAAATTTTCCCTGAATTTCTATGCCTAGTAGTTTCCGAGATATGGCCGGTGGCCACCCTTAATGAAACAGCCTGTATACAGGGTGTCCCGAAATTAGTGGACAATATTTCTAGGACAAGTTGTACTTGTCAAAATATCACGAAAAGTTTATATAAACATGACTCGAAAAATGCTTCCTAAGGAGGCTAGAGCCCCCCGAAAGAGGGACCCCAAAAAGGAGTTTTCTGTAATACCTTTTCAACTGTTTGAGGTAGATTCATGAAATTTGGTGATTTTGAAGCTTTTATAATTTTCCACATCTTTCTTTTTTCAATTTTCAGATATTTTGCCAGAGGCGTCACGTACCGGGTTATTGCTGGGTAAATTATGCCCCATATTTTTTGTGTGGATAATTTTAAAAATTTTTATATCAAATTATGAAACTTGGTTTATTTTTACAGAAAAAAGGTAGTCTCAGTTGATTTTCGTATCTTGACCCGTTTTTAAAAAATTTAAAATTATCCACACAAAAAAAATGGGACATAATTTACCCTGCATCCACCCGGTATGTGACGCCCCTGAAAAAAATTCTGAAAATTGGAAAAATAAATATCTGGAAAATTATAGAAGCTTCAAACTCATCAAATTTCATGAATCTACCTCAAACAGTTGCAATGATATTACAGAAAACCCCTTTTTGGGGTCCCTCTTTCGGGGGCTCTAGCCTCCTTAGGAAGCATTTTTCGAGTCATGTTTATATAAACTTTTCGTCATATTTTGACAAGTACAACCTGTCGTAGAAATATTGCCTACTAATTTCGGGACAGCCTGCAAGTATACTTGTATGTACACATTTTCTAGAATTTAAATAATAAAATGAAATTTTATTTTTACTTTTATTTCCATGCTTTTTTAAGAAATAACTTTTCATTTCGTATTTTTAGCCTTGTGTTAGTTATAATTATACAGATTGTTCGAAATAAGTAGAGACATTAGGCACAACCTTTAAGTACATTTAATTTTAAAATTCCTATTACATATTTAAAATTTTGGGTGTTAATTTCATTTCAAATTATTATCATTTGTTAACAGAGGAATATTTTTGTTAATTTTGCCACATTTAAGTTAAAAATATTTCTGAAATCTTTTTAAATATTCTTTAAAACACATCCTACATTTCAAATTCTTTCAGAGCGGCTTAATGGGGACCACATACACACGAATATACATACTCTCCCACTCACCAACATTAAACCTATATGTATTCTTAATAGGCGCACTCTTTTTACTTAAGGGTTTTGCTATGTCCATTTATTTCGAACAACCAATAGAGCAACAGTGAATTTAGGACATCTAAATATTACGATTTATTCAAACTTTTACCCTGCGTCAAAAGTTTATAAAAAGAAAGATTCGACCATCCAAATCGAAATTTTAGTTTTGTTTGTCGTAATTTAACCAGTTTTTCCGCATAACTACGTATTTGACATTGGCGAACCATGTTTTTAGGGATACGAAATAATAATTTTACTCTAGCTCTTCGAAGGCGCTACATTCGCTGCCCTCGCCCTTAATCTCGATTTTAATCGTCCCCGACCATTACCACCTAAAACACAGGTGGTAAGGGCCAAACAGACAGACACACAGTCTCGCACATCATTGCGAAAATAGTCGAAATAGATTCCAGGGGTCCTCAAAACGTGTAAATCGATTTATTTCTTACTGATCAATTACAGTTGAATATTGTCTTAGTTACGGTAACTATAAACATACTCATAACTCCCTTGGAAGTTATAACTAGGCAATTATGAATCCTTAACTCCGTCCAATCAGGGGCAGTCCCAGCTACAAATTTTGGAGGGTAATTTTCACATAATATTACTAATTTCCAAGCGTAGATCAGGAATCTGAAATCATTTTGCATCGGACACATTTACTTTTCGAGGTGTAACTGTTAAAGTTGTGACATTTTTACCAATAATTTTTGACGTTTTATTTATAGTTGCCATCTAATATAAAAACAGCAAAATTCAATAGGTAGGTACCTACTTCAAAATATAACTCTTTACTGTTGTAAGAAATAAAATTATCTATGTATAACCTCGGGCAACTTATACTATCCCTCTGGCCTAACGACCCTCTGGATTGTAACTCCGTTGCCATCGGTCATTAACATCCTTATAAATCCCTTGATACATAAATAACTATAAAATCACAAAATAGAAAAAACCACGATTTCTATACATCCTTATTACTTCGTATAACAAAGTAAAAAATATTCTGTTTCTATGTCTCTAAAATCAACCATTTTCAAGATATTATAATTCAAGAACCAGAACAACTAATATTCTAGAAAGACAAATATTTTTTAAAGAAACATTTTGCTGATGGTAGGTACTTTTAAATTTCTTATTATTTTCTACCTTCATTTTAGTGATTCTATATGAAAAATGAAAATAGTGTTGATGAAAATGTATTATAAAGAAAACGGAATAGAAAGCTTTTGAGTGCATGTACAAGACGTTATCGATCAAGCTATGTTTTTCTTGAAAAGTGCTTTAAATTTAGAATCTGTTCTCGTGTCATGGAAAAAATGATTGACTAATATATGGTTCAGGTGCAGTTAGATATTAATTAAGGCTATATTTCTAATACCACCCATTAGTTAAAATTAATTAAAGGACGAAGAAATCAGTAAGTAAATTTAATGTATTGGATTTGGTTACTAAAACCGCTATAAATTTTATGTTTTTAGTAAACAAGAGTGTTGTACTTGTGTATATTGATTCGGACCTTAGAAGTTAAATAGTAAGTGAACAAAAAGCTCTCATTGAATTTAAAATTTAACGAACTTGCGACTGCATTTGTTTCATGAACTAAATAAAAATTCTAACAAAAGAAGTTCAGTTATTAAATATTTTGTCCATCCGCGTCAGCAATACATCCAGTTTCCGTTTGGACAAAATAAACAATGACCACAAGGTATAAAAGAAAGGACAAATACAAAGAACAAACCGAGAAATTTAATAAATGCCTTTGCAAACAACAAACTGAAAATACGTTACACAGGAAATGATGGTGACATTCTTTTTGTAGATTCAAACAACTGGACCACTTTAAAGCACTTTAAGTTTTTACATTATACCAGACAGGAATTATTTATACTTATGAATTTTCTGGTACTTAATTGTCGCGTACTATCAAACTCAAATTATATTGAAGGTTTGATTACCTATAAATTAAATTAGTTTTATATTAAAATCGCGTGACATAGATAAGTTGTATACATGTTTGTGTTCAGAAACACATATTTGTTTGATTCAACTAGAAAATATGACATTGTTTCCTGTTGTAAACGGTAAATAACAATTACATGTCGCTTTTGTTGTCAACCTACGAGGCAAACGACGAAACATTAAAATGTAAAACAGAGCGATTAAAGGTATTAGTAGTGACTGAAAAAGCATCACATCTATATAACACACATAAATCTTTCACCGTATAATATTTTGTACACAGTGACACACACCCAACTATTAAAAATGCATTATCCGTATCTGGTGTTTTCAAAGGCACACAAAGTGAACGAGAGAGCAAAGTATTTAAATTCATTTGCGTAAATTTTGCTGACGCTTTAAAGAACATTATAAATGCAAGTTTACTATCAAAATGCATAGCTGCAGGTTCTAAATGTGTCCCCTAATGCATTGCTCCTTTAATGACTTCTACTTTGAATTTAATGCTGCAAACTTTCAAATTGCACACTGCGGGGATTTTCCCCCTGCTTACTAATATTAAATTAAATATGTCTTATTAGGCCATCTTAATGCTTTAAATGTTGCAGGAGGTTCTTAATGCTTAGTGTTTCCCCCCATTTCGTTTGCTTGCGTTCCTCTTATTTGCGGTTTTCAAATGTACCTAACCAGTTAGTACATATTAAGTGAAATGCTATAAACCTTACAAACGGGTTGTTGGGGGACGGGTGACGGCTACGGGGATGAGAAAGCTGCCATCAACCGTAATTGCTAATTATTTAACAGGTTTATGTGGGCAAATATAAATGCTTTTCAGTGATATTTATTTTAGCACTAAGATGTACACGAATATGTTCCCTTTTATACAAATCCAAACACCTTAGTTTATATCTTGAAATAGAAATCGAAAGTTCCTTCCTTGGAAACTTTACAACCGAGTGTACCACCTTTACGTGTAAAAAATAATAATACATCGGCTGTTGGATACATACTTGAATGTTTTTATTTCGATCAGACAATGGTTTAAAAATAGATTCATTTTGTTAAAATAAAGAATTTTCAATATCTACATATTTTTTCTCACACACTTTCTAAATATTTTTGAAAAAAAAAATTCGAAAGTATTGTTATATTAGATTTCATAGTAGGTTACCTACTATAGCTATAGGTTAAGTCGTACTTAGTACTGTTGACATGCATAATATTATTAATATTAATAATAATAATCTTTAATAGTTTGGATTTTTGGGATAGTAAGATGTAATCTGAATTTAAAAATTATTTCTCAGCGGTTCAATTTTATTCTTATTAGTAAAGAATAAAGATTCTTTGATAAATATATTATTCATATATCCAAACTATATGGTATATTATCGTCTCTAAATATTTTTTATGTGGTTAGACTATTAGATTTTTTGTTGCTTTATAAGATCCTATCAGATGCGCTTTGATACCAAATATTACGGTTAATTTAAGATAATTATTGTAGTAATGTTTTACATTTTCCTTTCATAACAAATATGATCTGGGGTTTAAAAGTATGCAACATTATTTATATTTATATGTATCAATTTTTATATTGTGTTATAACTTTTCCTCGAAAAGTAAAAACCCAAAGTTGAACGTTTAAATAAAATGAAACGAAATAATGTCTATAATGTAGTATTATTAGATATTTATTATTTATTTATTTTATTATAATAAAAATTTAAATGATATTCCAATCTTCTCCAATCTTCGCGAAATGATATTAATATAATACATAAATATTTAACAGTTTTTTTAATTTTTAACAAAAAATGTTTTATATAAGTTGTTAGGGCTTCCTTTAAGTCAAAAATACTTTATACCAATCTATTGAATACTATCTATTGTTCTAGTTTTCCACCAATATTCTAAATATATGGTCATCGTACAGAATCATAATTAGAAGTATAATTTTCCAGGTATAATATTCACTTTGCCAACTGATAAATAATAATTACACTGAATCAATTTAGGTAATCCACAAATTACAGTATTTATCGCGTTTATAAAAAAGTATCTACCTATACTATTTTTCTGTCACAATCATAAATTTTCTTGTAATTAATTTGTACCTGACTGTATGAAATGGAAATACTTCGTTTCGTTCATTGTTAAAGCGACGTATAACACAGTACCGAAAATGTTTTATGCATATTACGAAATGATTTTTATTGTAACGTGTCCCCGGTTTACATATTCTGTGGTAAAGTTGGAACAGGGCAAGAGAAGAAGTTTTTGTGAAATCAGAGAGTGGCTGGGCTGGTGTGGTGATGGTGGTGGTGGAGGCGGTGATGGCGGAGGCGAAGTAGAATAACGAGATGTAAATTGATTCCGGCGGCTTCAGGGGTTGAAATTGCTGAACTTTACCTAAGATGAATCATCTAAATTGCAGCTTGGTTAACCTTTTTCGTTTCATGAACAAAAAGAAAAGCCTTATTTTTCCTCAATATGAATTCTATTTGTTGAGGTCGCTTTATATCCGAAGCATATTCAGTGAAACAGAGGGAATATTTTTATAATAAATAAACAAGGAATGTCTGCGATTCCCCAGTCAAGTTTGTAAGTAAACACGATTTTTTTCATGCTGTTGCGAAATGAACAAATCGTTATTTTCTAGGGTTCAGATTCACATTTCCATTGATTATACAAATTCCTATGAATTATAGTTCAATTTTCTTTGGAAATTCTGAATACTAAATATTAAATCTAACTTATGATTTATTGATTTTCTAATTACATAAAAACGTTGAAGACAACCAGTTCTGCAATCTTATAGTTTTCTAGTTCCTATATCTTCTCTTATTTTTCAGGTCGATCAAATACTTAATTTTTTTTATATTATACGAGGTCCTGTGATAACAAAAAAAAATAACAAGTTCATATATCTAAGTCTTTCTTTACTCTCAGTAGAAGACGGATAGCGCCATTTACATTATGTGAGCCTCAGGATCTGAACAATATGAGAATTTTCATGGATACGTACAATAATACAATAATTTACGTTGTAATTGTATTTATTAGTTAAATAGCTAATGTATAATTGTGCATGAAAATTATCATACACCTAGAGGTAATCCTCGAAATTATGTCGTGTAAAAGGCGAGATCTGCCCTTTAATTATCAATCAGAATTATGTTGAGGATGATATGCATCCGAGAGGCTAAAATAGAAAAAAATAATTTTCAAAATGTCAGTATGTTTCAAATATTTAAAGATTTTTTGAGTGTATTTTCGGTCACCTATTAGGCAAGTTTGCCTCAATTAAATGAAACTGTATGTACGAGTAGTTAGTTATCTGCAGTGTCTCAAATTTCAGCCTAAGAAATAAAAGTTCCCTCAAAATCACTTCCCTAGACTTTACAATTTTATATTTTTCATAGATATGGTAGGTAACTTGTTAGAAATTACATAATATCTGTTGCTATACCGATATTAATTTAGGTTTTCTAAGGTTAGGTTAACTTGAAGATATAACAAAAGATTTATATACATATTGCTTGTTGATATTTGTACTATAATGACATCTTAAATTTCTCGGTGAATAGATGTTAAATTTTTATAACGCTTTTCCTGCTTAATATAAATTAGTTACGGTATATTTTATAGGTTAGTTTTACTATTCGTAGTAAAATACAAACGTGAATAGTTTTGAACTACAAGCACTTCAATATCACTTTTTTATAATAAAACTCATATTTAGTTATTTACTCAAAATGGTTATTTAAGTAAACTCTCCACAATATATACGGAAATCACTGAATTTAGCGATTGTGTCGATAATAATAATGTTGGCATAAAAAATAACGTTCCTCTATTACCTATTATGTTTTATCGATGAAAAATCCGGTGTTACGTACTCCTGCACCACAACTTTCTATACTGTATAAAAAAATTGTCATAGAAATATATTCTTTTTTACCTCAAATTTACAGGTTGCGTGCATTAGTTAGTGTGGTGCGGTTATTATTGACCTGTTTTTGTACCCGAGTATTAGGATATTGTTACTGTATTAAAATGATTTATGAATTGTGTGTTTATTGTTTGTGTAAAACGCATAGCAATATTTGTTGACTGTTGGGTCATATTTCTGTGAATTTATGAATTTATTCACACACACATGTTGAACTTTGTCGTGGAAAGTGGAATTAAGATTGAGGATTTAAGTTAAATCTATATTAACCTAGAGTGATGAAAGGCGGAAATGGAAAACCTACAATTTATGTCATGTAGATTATTTCGAGTCTCAAATAATGAAACGCATTTTATTTTAATCATGATTATTTTTGCTTGAATGTAAATTGACACGAAAAATGCCTTGATAAAACAATTACATAGGTACTGGTTAAAAAATATAAAGAAATCCTTATTTATAAAGTTAATAAAGTAAATGTCAGTTTTTCTACAAAAACGTCACAGAGGTTTTTAGACCAACTGAGGCTGGATCGCCTAGTTGGTTTGAAAAATGTATGCTTAGTTAATATATGAAATATTTTCTTCATAGATATAAAAATTAAACACATTCTTCTGCACCAATAAATAATATATATCTAATAATATTGTCGGAACTATTATCAGTTTATAGACATTCGTAAATTTTTATATACCTTATACCGGGTGTCCGTTTTCAAACTCGCACATATGCCCAGTTGCATAAAAGCGAGTTAACTAATTCCGAGGTTAACTTAGAGTTAAATCATAGCAACTATTATTGTTAACAATCGTTACTACGATTTAACTCAGGGTTAATCTCGGAATTAGTTAACTCGCTTTTATGCAACTGGGCAATAAGGGATTAACATTATTGTGAACTCCTGCTCGCCAATTCGGCCTAGAGAAAATATTTTGGTATGAGTGGAATGAGAAAATTATTGCGCATCGAAAACTACATTATTTTAATTGATTTTTATTGAAAAATATTAATTTAAAATTTTATGTTTTTAAATTTGATTTCTAGTATAAGTATAAAAATACGTACGTATAAAAATGTATTTAATATTTATAGAATTTTCCAACTGAAGTAATTTATTCCGTTTTATTTATTTAAGTAGTCAATACAGGGTGAGTTTTTTAACGTGGAAAATTTTTTCATTTCTTGAAAATTAGGAAAAGAAATAAAATATTTACTTTTCCAAAGACAATAATACCGAATAAATACATACTGTATAATAAAAATCGATACTTAATCATCCTTAAATAATTGAGGTAAATATTTTTTTAATCTGTTGCTCTGAGCAATTCAATTTCCGTTTCTCGTTAGTTGATAGACATAAATAAAATGACCCAATCTACGAAGTGCAAAGTTGGAAAGAAAGCTAATCCTTCGAACTATACAAACATGCATATTGTGAATATTGGTCGTTCTGTGGTGCATATCCTTGAAAACACACTAAATCTTTACCCTCCGTTTATTTTTTTAACTTCTCTATTGGCCTTGGCAACTTTCCAGGCGTTTGTGTATTTTTTAAATAATATTGAAAATTTATAACGCGCCGACCATAAATAACGAAAAGTGCGCTAAAGACTAAGTGCAATAAAGTTGTTGGTGCAGTACCTAGACTAGAGGTTTTGGCTAGTAATATAGAGACGTGAGATAACTTTCCATTCTGGTGCACGGCACCCTGGAGAGAAATGTGCATGGAACCTGCTGCTGCTCCTGCTACACTGCTGTTGCCTGTCCTGGCCTCGATCTCGGCGAGCCTCAACGTACCTATACTACAAAATTACGGCAATTGGGTCACACAGGTCGACGTTAAATAACGACTGAATCAGTGCGCTGTGCTGAAACGACCATCGTATATATACCAACCACTCTGACATTCGTTAATAGCTAGAATGGTCACTTTTGGGCTCTTATCTGGGATCCAATTCGTTTAGTGGTGGTGGCTGTCACCAAGGCTATCGTTTGTCAATGTGACAAGCTACCACATACACAAAAAATCAATCACCATTCAGCAGTAATTTAATTGGAAAATAATCCGGTGAAACACATAGTAGTACACAAAAGACTTGGTAGTGTTATAAATTTTCTTATAGTATTGTTGGTTAACTTTATCTAAAATGCGTTCTAAAATTACTCCTTATTAAAACTTTTCGATTTACCATCACCGGGCTCAGAAAACAGGAAGGAAGAACAAGTTTGTGAACTATTTTACAATTTACAAATTCTATTCATTTACGCATAATACCTGAGTTTTAATACGAAGCTTAATTCTAAGTAAATTTAATCCAAATTTCGATATAAACACAACAACGAACTATGTCAACAATATTAATAGAATTCCTGTTTTGCCAGTATGATTCCCTTGCTGCTGTTTACGAATAATGCTGTTTAATATTTATGAAATTAAATGTATTTTATATTGTTTTGAAGAAAAGTAAATATATTTTACTCGAGTGTATAATTTTTAGAAAATATGTTTCATATTGTTTTTGCATACCTAATATAATTTGTAAATATATTAAGAACGAATATATTATATGTAGAAGTAAACAAATAACGGTAAAATATAATAGAATGATTATATTTTGATGAAATAAAATCGTTAATTGTTAATTAAAATATCAGATGTGTCCAACACATGACTTTCTTATACGATGCGATATAGTACCACAATTACTTTTCCTAAAGAAATTAAGTTAAATTTCTTGTAAAAATCGTGTTGAAATTTTGAGCGTTTCCAGCAATTTTCAAATAATTTTTGGAAGTCTCTCTCGCACTTATTGCAATACGCATAAATCTGTCCTTGTCCCACTCATTATAATCAGTAGTAATACGAGTACTATAAGTACTTGGAAATAATTGGTATAACCTTAATTATTTTGAAGTACGAATTGTATTTTACGCGATTATTTTTTGAGTACTATGGATATGAAAATAATTTAAAATTTGGTGGAGCTACTCTATGTATAATCAAATATAATCGATATAATACAAGGTAACTTAACTATTTTAGACGTTCTGATTGGTTGAAAATCATACGAAAAAAATAATCGAATTTTACAACAAAAATAAGTGTTTTATTTTATATTCTTGACCTACTACTCACTTAAAAAAATCTCCCGGTATAAAATCACATTTACTTATTCATTATTATTGTTGTCGCTACCATAGAAACCAATAAAATACAAAAAAAAATAATGGTCCTTCTGAGATTCGAACCCGGGACCTTGGCAGCCAAGTCTCTATCTCACTAGTCTATCTAGGCTGTCGTATTCAACGCGCACTATGAGGAATATAAATGTTTTAAGAATATCCCGTTTTTTTTGAAATTTTTTTGACGAAATTTCAAAAAATGTTCAAAATGTAATTCAAAATATATGTTAAAGAATAAAAAAATCTCGTAAATCTCATATTATTTGTAGCCTCAGATAATACATATATTATTAATTATTATCAGTAGTAATATCACAAGAGCATAGGAAATAATCGATTATACTTCCGAGTCACTAGATGTATTCTGTGTTTTAAGGATAGGTATACGTCGAGTGACGAGGTTAGTACAACGATTATTTTCGTTTGCTCGAGTGGTATTAGTTACGATTTTATAAAGAATTAACAAATAAATTGTTTTTCTGACGATTATTAATAAATATCAAAAAAATGTTACTATGACAAAATTCACATTGTTGGAGGAACAAATATACGAAAACGGTTATACCACGTCGTCAAGGGGTATATTCGCTTATCAATATATAGTAACTATGTAAAACTTGTAATTGCTATTGGCTAAATTTATGATGAGTTATATAATCATTAGTTGTTTCAGTTTTTTCTATTTGTATCGTCAACCTATCCAAAATTGTATTGCCTGAAATGGAATGCCAAAGGTAATTTATAGCAGCTTTAATTTCAAAAGACACCTCGTCATACTATCTGTCTCTATATCCCTTTCCCTTACATATGACGAATTGGTTACTGAGTAATTACAGATCTACACTAAATAAAATTTATAAATCAATTTTACTTTTGGAATAACATCACCACTTTAATAAATACATATATAACTAGAGTTATCAATAGTTAAAAAGATAAAAAGCAATTATCCGCACCTCCGCTTTCTTTTTCAACTCGTACAATTTAACTACTCTTTATACGCACCTGCACTGTGCAAGAAACTGATATTTTATAATCAGGATTTTTCCAATGCCACTGCTTTTAAGCACAAAAACCCTCTTGAAATATTACACCAATTAATTGTACTGGAATACAAAAACGTGTACTCTTAATAGGTACAGTAGAATTTTATTCTTAATATTCGAAACGACAAACTCTCCGTGGACCCTCACAATTAATTCTAGAAAAAACACAGAAAAAATTAATTCCTATTTTTATTCAAAGCATCCAGACCCTTCCACTAACACAACTCGAGAATATTTTCCTCACTGTTCTGTGTTTTAATTTATTCCCTCTTCAGTTTTTTTTTTGTTACGGAAGAACAAATTACAATATAGCAATCAATTCTACAGATTTGCGTGAGGCACCGTGTCTCGCCCCTTTCATTCCTCATCGTAACCGTATTTAAAAAAAATCCCTCTAATTATTGATGAATCCTTGGAAATAACACGGCAGCTTAAAAAAGACCCCTTCTCGGACAGGAAGAGTTGTGATGTTAATTTTTTATCTCACAAATCGATGTTTTGAATTTAGAGGGGCCTCGAGCTTGTGGTGCATGTTATTGGGGTTGAAAGAGGTCAACAGATTCTACTACCCGTCATTTATGTGCGCTAGCCTAAAGCTCTCTCCTTCACCAAGAAGGAAGGTTGATGCTAAATAGAGGTGAACTCTGCTACTAGATACACCGTTCATGGCATAATGTGGAAAGTGCCTCTTTAATTTTTGGGGGCAAGTTTATAAACTCTCTGTTCTTTGCATCGAACACGTCTTGTGTTATACTTATTATTAATTCATTGGGTGATGTGTATTTATCGATGACGGTTCAAAGAAAATTAGAGCGGCATTTTCTGTATGATTGTTTTGATTCATTGTGTGTACTTTTGAAGGAACAACATGTTTTGAGTTTACTTAGTCGAGAAGATGATTTGGCTTGATTTAATATTAATGCAGCCTTAAATTTTAATATATCACTAGGCAGGTTTAGCTATTTACACAGATTAAATGGATTAGAAGCTACGAAGTAATGATGGACGATTTATTCAGGCTCCCAATACACAAACAAACCCACACAGATACAGGATGTTTCAATGTTTAAATGTTCATTCAATTCCAATGTACTGTTTGTAAATACTTAAACGAAATACGATGCAGTCGCAACGTTTATGTCCTCCAGCTTTAAACTTCATTAAACTCATCACATACTTGCTAATGTGTTTTTTTATGTTATTTTCTGTACATTGTTCATACAAGATACAATGTATTTTTCAGACTAACAACGATGAGAATTTCATAATAAAAATGTTGTTGCATCTCGCAGCGCCCATCGAACTAGAACATCAAGCATTGATTTTGTTTCACCTGCATGACTACCTTTGATAATAATATCATCTTTACTGGAGATAGTCATCCAGGAAAGTATTAAATTTTCTTCTCCTTGTCCCCATTTGGCAAGTTGTGTTATCTTTTGGTGCACAAATTTTATTACTTTGGGAATTTTTTGCGTCCGTGTGCGCCATCAGGAACTTTGTGCGCTTGTTTGGAAATAAAAACAACGTTTTATCTGAAAAGTTTTCTGTCTAATGGGTTATTGGTTATTATCTTCAATAAAAAATAACAATATTGGATGTGAGCATTAGGGGGGCGTTGAGGACGTGTTGATGGGAAAGTTTATAGTTTTTATTGCCACCTCAAACAGTATTCTGCTTGTAAGTAGTCACTTCCATCGTTATTTTGTTTTAATACTACAGTTAATTTATGGTAATAATAATATAATAATATTCTCTACGAGATGTAGTATTATATTATATACTTGCCTTATAGTAATTAATTAAATAAAAATAAACTATCGTACCTACACACTTACTCGGTTTGAAATTACAGAAATCCTTATGATAAAGCAATTACTAAAACAATACCCACGTTAAAACAAAGACTCTCCTTGTTGAAATCTGTTTTCCAAATTCTGAACACGCTCTAAAAACAAAGGAATTAATTATGAAGAAGAAGCAGATGCTTTATTCTAACTAGGTTTTATCTTATATACATACCTGTGTAAGATAATTTATATGTTAAAAAATTCGAAATACAAAAGAGTATGTATGTACTGAGAACAAGTACCTACAATATATGCGTGCAATTTCAATAATCAAGAATTCCATATAAATATAATCAGTATATTCATTTTTTCCGCTGTTGTCTCATTAATTGAAGTAATTTTAAATAATAAGAAATTGCTTTAGTTTGCTTGGCATTTTCTGGATGCTAAATAGTAACTTCAAATCGTGTTAAAATACAAATATTGACGTCGAATTAAGTATAATTGAATATTATATTGCTTATCATGTATCAGTGTCTTCCTAGTCCTTACACATTGTAAAATAAATTCAGTATTTCGGTAGGTATGCAATAGGTAATTTATAATTTAATCAATTAATTTAGTTGTAATTAGTTTTAGATTTACGAAAATATTTGTAGGCTTCAAGACTAAGAAGGAAAGAATAGTTTTTAGAATTTGAATGTTAACCAAAAAAATAACATTAACTTAAAATGTCGTTGAAACTTTTGCAAAAATTAATATAAATTTGTTTACCTTAACTTGCAATATATACCAATAATTGAATCCTAATTATTACTCCTATATATCTTTCCAAAGTCAACAACTATACTTACATATTTTACAAGAAAAGATACAAATATTATTCAGAAAAGACATTAACCCAGTCCATACTGATAGAAGGAAAGAGAAATAATGAAGTTCTTAGTTAAAATTTAATTAGTTGTGTGCAGTAGTAAATTACATTTTTAGTACATTGTTTCTCTTTTCTTCTATCAAATTAAAATATATTAGTAATATGATGTATGTGTATGTAGGTAGTTGTTAGTGCTACACACACTGAAAAAAGTAAACGTGTATTTTTACTACTGGCCACCAAGTGACCAATGATAATCATAGTAAAAGTACGTAATTCGATAAAATTACATGTCTCACGGGATTTTACATAAAATATGTAATTTTAAAATTACAGAAATATTGTACTTTTACCAGATAACGCGCAGACAAACTATGTGATTGGTCAACGAATTACATAAAACCTGTAATAAAGTATAATAATCATGTTCTGTTACATTTTTATGTAATATTACAATTTTTTGGACTTTTACTTATACTTTACAACAAAAATGTAATTTTCACAATGAAATACTAAAAAAGTGTAAATTCTACAATAAAAGAATAATTTTTACAGTTCTAGTTATGTAAATTATATGTAAAAGTACATAAATTTTTTTCAGTGCAGGGTCACAGGAATCTTCACCGAAACCATGAGTTAAACAGCCTATTTGTATAAAAAAAAAATTTGAAAAAAGGTTTATCCATTAATATAAATATTTTTAAAACCTTGGGCTTCCGATTCTATCAAAAGTTAACACAAATTTTGTCATTTTAAATTGAAATTATATGGCTCTTATTAACGTACCTATAACCTAAAGTCCATCCAAGTTTCAAACCGATCTGAGTAAGCATGTCTAGAACTTCAATAGCTTTACTGACAGTCAAAATAAAAAGTTACAGCTCGAAATTTGAAAATATATATTTTATTTTTGCATTATTTAGATTATTAAACAATTGAATCTAAATAATTAAGATATTTTACTCTAAATCTATAATTAATAGAAGTATATTATAAGCGTATACAAAAGTAATTAAAATGTTTTTTTTATAAAATACTAGCTATACAAATTTACAACAAAATTAGTCTAATGAACGACTAACTTTCTCGTTAGTTTCACTACTATCATCTGAAGAACCTGTGTTTACTATAAAAAAACGTTTTAGCAGTTTTATACATTAGCTCTCACTTTTTACAACATGGTTGTTTTTTTTTCTCAAATGCACATGTTAGCAACTCTTTCATTTCTTTATTATTAGCAATATGTATATTGTCCATGGAATGCAACTTTGTCTTTTGTTTGTACTATAATATATGGCTCACCAGCTCCATTACTCCGATATACTAGGTTCTTAATCAAATAGTCAAAACTGATGGTTCATCGATATGTTGGCACAAAATAAAAAAAAATATTATTTTAAACGGATTTATTTTAAAGAAAAGGCTTGGACGGTAATTAAAACACGCAAAACACATAAATACATATATATTCATGAAAATTTACATCATCCTCAAAACTACCAACTTTCTGTGTGGGATGTACCTACTTATCGCTATCGCTCGGGTCATATATATCTATACGATCTGATTTGTCACTTATTTCTTCTACTGTTATTTTTTAAATATAGTTTCGTATCCATGGAAATCACTAAAATTAAGTTTTTTCATTCGTTAATGAACATTAAATGACAGATGAATTAAATAGTCAGTTATAATACGACAAGTAGTCAATGTTATGCCGATTATTTTTGTCGTGGTTTTACGAATGTCAACTGCGCTGGCATATGAATTTGACGAGTGCTTGCACGAGTCGAATTCGAAAGCGCAGTTGACATGAGTGACACCACAACAAAAATGATCTGCATAACATTGACTACGAATCGTATTTGGAGGACTATTTAATGAATCAAATCCCTCAACCCCGTTTTATGCAAATTAAATAATTTATCAATCGAGCCATTCATGATTGTTACTGTAAGAACACCTAATAATATTCGGTAAGTGTCATAAGTGTCAGAAAACGTCCCACACAATCATTTGTTTAAAATTATCACCAAAAGGACTAGTACAATATCCGCTGCAATTTTTTTGTAACTATGGAAATGACTAAAATAAAGTTTTTTCATTCGGTAATGAACATTAAATGACAGATGAATTAAATAGTCATCAAAATTTACTTGGGTAGCTAAAAATAGGATAGTACGCAATTGAAAGTAGGTACTCCCTTTTCGAAATACACTGATTGTTCAGGGGGTCTCTGAAAGGTCTGTACAAAAAGCTACCACAAGTTTTTGGTTCAAAATAAGTTGTTTGAACCAAACATATCTCAATCCAAAAGTTCTTCCTTACTGAGTTACAGGGCGTTAAGAAATATCTTTCGAAATCATTTTTAAGTAAGTACATCTACAAAACGGTTTAAAGTAGAGATCTGAAATTTGGTTGGTTAATAAGTCTATAAGGAAACTATAATGTATTGGTATTACAATCAAAATCAAAGTAATATTGTTCAGTGGCGTACTTATAGGAGAGGTTTTTTTTTGAATATTTTTTGTAGGGAATTGAATTTTTTTACAAAATAACAAAAATTATGATAGATACGCTCAAGACACGTAAAAAATGTATACTTGTTTGATATGCATTAACTCAACTCGAGACTCAACTGTTTGCGAGATATTTAATTTTGAAAAATTTTTTTGTTATTAAAACAATATGTTGGATCACTCTAATACAGCAGAATCTACATTCATATCTAAACATAATTTCTTATTTTAAACCATTCTGTAGATATACTTAAAAAGATACAGGGGGAATAAAAAAGATAACTTTCAGCACCCTGTATTTTAGTAACGAAATATTTTTGTGGGTTGCTTTTTTTTATACTTAGTTTTAGACGTAGAATCAGCTGAATTAGAGTGATTCAATATTTTTGACAGAAATTGTTTTCATAGCAAAAGGCAAGTATACCTTTTTGTGTCTTGAGCTTATCTATCATAATTCTTGTTATTTTGTAAAAAACAATCAATTCCCTACAAAAACTATTCAAAAAAACACTATATCCCCCCTTATAAGTACGTCACTGAACAATGTTATTTTGGTTTTAATACCAACACATTATAGCTTCCTTATAGACTTATTAATACACCAAAATTCAAATCTTTACTTTAAACCTTTCTGTAGATATACTTAAAAAATGAAATGGAAAGATATTTTTTAACGTCCCGTAACTCAGTAAGGAAGAATTTTTGGACTGAAGTATGTTTGGTTCAAACGACTTATTTTAACCCAAAAACTTGTGGTAGCTTTTTGTACACCCTGTATATCATTCCTGCTAAACCATCACTATTTTCAATAGACACAATCATCTACACGGTGGGTGAAATTCCGTTGCCAGCATGGGGATCTCGCTTATTATAATAGGTAGACCATAGGTTTAAATTTGACAAAGTTGCCAAATTTGGTGCTTACAAATAATCCGAAAACAAATTTTGAATTATTTTGAACGGTATGTTAGAAAACTGAAAAAACTGAAATTTACGATTTTAGAATTTCGTTCATAACTTCACTATTTCTGAACTTTTTAAATCTGTAAAAACATTCTCAAAGCAACTTTTTGTACTCTATCGATCAGTGATCATCGTTTCTTTAAACATCGATTCGTTTTTGTTTTTTTTAACACCATCTTTAGTTTTTCTTATGGGCGCGCTTTCTACTTTTCACACCATCGGATAGTACTTTTTTTTTCAAATTCAGCGATGTGCTACACATGGTATTCAGATTTAATTTTAATTGTTGAAATTAAGGAAATGTATTCAACAACGCAATTATAAGAAATCAAGTAGATCAATCTCGTCTATTTTGTGTGGTTACCATGGTAACTTGAAAACAAATTCAAAATTGAAGAAACTTAACTACTGTCATCAGTGCCAAATTACAATTATTGTTAAAAAATCTTAATTTTGATTAAAAATAATGTTTCCGAATAATGAAAAGCGTGATATGATGCGAATTTTTTATTCTTTACATAGAAACTCTATTATATCAAAACAACAATACGCCGAAACTTATCCTGAGAGAAGACAACCGTCTTTAAGATTATTTTCAACATTGGACAAGAATTTAATGGAATTTGGCGCCTTGGAGAAACCGAAAAGCAAATATGGAAATAGAATTACAGATGAAAATAAAGAAAATATTTTGGCTGCGATAAAATAAAGAGTTAATTGTACTAATGATATAATTATAAAATTTCAACCCTTTATAGGCAAACGAAAATCCTCGACATCAAATTCGGACGGTTTTAAAGGAGGAAAGTTATAAACCTTATAAAATTCATATTACGCAGACACTGAGACCTGGAGACGAACTTCACAGGCTCCAGTTTTGTGAGTGGTTTGTTGAGCAGTACCAACGGAATGGGGATTTTCTAAAAAATGTTATTTGGACAGACGAGTGTTCATTTACCAACTTGGGAATGTTCAACAGACACAATGAACATTATTGGGCCAGAGAGAATCCCAGCGTCTACAGAGAAACAAGACCACAGCATCGGTTTGGGTTGAATGTCTGGGTAGGTTTATGGAGGGAAAGGATTATTGGTCCACATATTTTCCAAGGCACTCTAAATGCCGAACGCTACGAACATTTTTTAAATCAAAATGTTATGGAATATTTGGAGGACGTCCCTTTAAATCAATTACGCCAAATGTGGTGGCATCAGGATGGCGCACCAGCGCATAATGCCCACGTTATTAGAGTGCGGTTGAATGAACTCTTCCCTGATCAATGAATCGGAACTCACGGACCTGTGCATTGGCCAGCCAGATCGCCTGATCTTAACCCCTTAGATTTTTTTCTATGGGGTTACACCAAAAATAAGGTTTTTTAAAGAATCCTACAACACTGTGGAAGAACTGACGAACGGCGTTTTGGAAGTATTACATAATATTCCACGTAGAACAATAGCGCGAGCTTTAGACAGCGGAGTACGAAAACGTGTGCGATTGTGCATTAGGGAAGGGGGGCATTTATTCGAACACCTACTTTAGCTTTAGTTCTACAATGTTTTTTATAATTCTATTTTTCTATTTTGTTTTCGGTTCCTCAAAGGCGCCAAATTCCATTAAATTCTTGCCCAATGTTGAAGATAATCTCCAAGACGGTTGTCTTCTCTCAGGATAAGTTTCGGCTTATTGTTGTTTTGATATAATAGAGTTTCTATGTGATGAATAAAAAATACACATCATATCACGGTTTTCATTAATCGACACTTTTTTTTCTCGCACAAAAATGGCCACTTTATTTGAAAATAAGGAGGGGGGAGTAACATTTCTTTTTAACAGTTTTTTGTGTTGTCACTGTTGTCAGTGTGATTTTTTACCACAAAGTATCAAATAAAAATGCCAATATGTTATGCTATGTTAGAATTTGTTCGCGCGTTTCACGCAAAAGAAGTGGCCATTTTCGTGTAGGTATGAGAAAAAATAGAGTAGGTATGCTAGACGGGAGGAAGTGATACTGACTCGTGTTCTTGCGCTCTCGCTTCGCTCGGGCCCAATTTTCACAC
Source organism: Pediacus dermestoides (assembly GCA_963942485.1). Taxonomy (NCBI): domain Eukaryota; kingdom Metazoa; phylum Arthropoda; class Insecta; order Coleoptera; family Cucujidae; genus Pediacus; species Pediacus dermestoides. The sequence continues at coordinate 23,243,058 of OZ012626.1, read as the reverse complement.
TCGTCAGAATCATCTCCTTCCTACCTTGTTGCATAAACATCTATTAAATCCCAAATTATAATTTTACAAGAATTGTAATTTGGCACTGGAAACACTAGTCAAGGTTCTTCAATTTTGAATTTGTTACCATGGCAACCACACAAAATAAACGAGATTGAGCTACTCGATTTCTGATAATTGGTGTGTTGAATTCATTTTTTTTTATTTTAAGAATTAAAATTGAATCTGAATACTATGTGTAGCACATCGATGAATTTGGAAAAAATTGTACTGTCCGATGGTGTGAAAAGTAGAAAACGCGCTCATAAGAAAAAATGAAGTTGGTGTTAAAAAAACAAAAACGAATCGATGTTTAAAGAAACGATGATTACTGATCGATAGAGCATAAAAAGTTGCTTTGAGAATGTTTTTACAGATTTAAAAAAAGTTCAGAAATAGCAAAGTTATATGCAAAAATCTGAAATCGTAATTTTCAGTTTTTTTCAGTTTTCTAACATACCGTTCAAAATAATCCAAAATTGTTCTCGGATTATTTTTGAGCACCAAATTTGGCAACTTTGCCAAATTTAAACCTATGGTCTATCTATTATAATAAGCGAGATCCCCATGCTGGCAACGGAATTTCACCCACCCTGTATATGCATAGTCGTTTGGCAAAAAAGGTACTTTCTGTCTACTAACTAGTAGTGACTTTCTGGCAAGTAAGTACTAGGGAAAGTAGTTACTAAATACCGATTATGCATGACAATTTTCATAGTAGCGAGAAAGTAGCTACTTTGTGACCACTAAACATGACTATGCATATAACTGACTATCTTTTTTTCTCTTCTCTCGTTTGCCTTCCGAAAGATAGAGAAAGGTGAAATTGTCTTACGTGATCAGTGTGATCACGTGAATGTCAACATAAAATAATTCTTTCATACGCTTCGATTTAATCGCTTATTCCCAGTGTCATAAAAGCGAGTTAACTCTGAATTAACATCGGAATTAGTTAACATATAATAAAACTGTTTGTAATTCTTATCACATTAAGTAGATACGTAAGAAATAAATTTTTGCCAAATCAAAAGATCCTCTTCTATTATTTCAACTCGTAACCGGGTCATGAAATTTAGTGTCCTGAATAAACATTGCCTTATCAAACCCCTTTACAGGCCCCCTCCTAGGGCAGTTTAACCGTCCGATCAAATATTCCAGTTTTGCCTTTTTCCATGTGTATGTGCGAAAGTTTAAAAACACAACGGGGAAAAGAATAGTAAAATGTTCATTAATCTCGACCTGACTCTAAAGTGATTTGTCATTTGTTTTGGAGCCCACCCTCGGGTGTAATAAATTATAAAATGTTAAATTATGCTTAAGGGCGTGTCACACTGAAAAGCATATATCATAGGTTAAGTATTTTAGCCCAGCAGCAGTATTTTGTGGTGGGATGCAAAGTAAATATAAAAATATACGCACATACAATCTGGCAGGCGTAACATCAGTCATTGCCATATTTCTGTTAAACAAAACGAAAAGAGAAAAAATCGCGTACAAAAGAAATCAATTTATCTGTCTATAAACTGATATACACGCATATGTGATACGGTGGAATTTTATTTCTTGGCAGTAAAATCTCGACTTGTGCTTTGTGTCACCCCATAAAATGTTCCCTGAAAAAATGTCACATGGTATAAATTTAGAAATAAATTGTAACCGAATATGTTCCTCTAATTTACTTTCCATTCACGTATGGAACGCAGAATATAAAGAAACCGTGTACAGGTATGTAAAACTGTTTCAAGCCACAAAGACACTTGTCGAAATAAATGCACCCACATATCCGAAAAATATTCTACAGTATTTTTTGCACGAAGCTAAAGTTTAACATATATGAAAAATTGAACAACATTCTCCGTCATCCACCGAATTTCGTTCGGGTTTGAAGTGACAATCGAAATCAGTTGTATCAAAGGCTCATTCAAATAATAATCTAGTTGTGCTGCCTCTCTCAACAGTGGGCTCAACAGTTTTATCTCAGTGTGGATTCGAAGCTTTTTTTGTGTAGAATAAATGAAGCTTAAAGATTTAACTTTTACATGATGCTGATGTTGCAGAATGTTTTCAACGAAGTGCTTAATATGTTCATAAATTTTAATTCCGTTTATAATAATTTAAAAGCTTCTTTTTAATAATTAATATTTTTATAATTTGATTAAAATAGAGCAATGAAAGCTTTTAAAATTAATTTAAAAAGCTCGTTATAAATAAACATTAATTTAAATGCCGCGTTCATATAGGAATCACTCGTAATATAACGCAAGTATATATTTATAGAAACTTGATGTCTAAATAAATTAATGATTCCAACAATATTATTTACATAGTGCTACATTTACATATATGTATATATGTTATTTTAAATAAATATACTCGTTATTTATCTAAACTCCAAATTAAATAATATCTACTATTTACATTCTCCCAACAATAATTTTTAATATTCATTGTTCTCTCTGTTGTAGTTATTTCTTAGAAAATGTGACATTCCATTTGGTTAATATCACATATTGTTGCAGTTTATTTTCAGGATGCATTATCCGAGGAAGTTCATTTACATTTTCTGTCACAATACAAAATTGCAAGAATTTCATTTAAGTATGTACATACATCCTATAGCTATACTACATATCCATTTGTATTATTTTATTTATTTTATGAAAATTTTGAATAAAAATGGGATTGTGAGTTTAGCATCATGGTTTATCTTTCGGAAGTTGTTATATGGCAGTGTATTATTAGCTGTTGTTTTAAAATTAATTTAAGATGGTAATTATCGTGATATTAACAAATGTATTTTATCTTCGACTGTTGCAGATGGAAAGAGATAAATAACCGTGTAGTTAGTTGATTCATTAATTATAAAATTATATGTAGGTGTCCATTAAATTCTCGTAAATAGTATACTGGATTTTAGAAGATTTGATTTCTTTCGAGATTTCTTTCCAAATTGAATACGTGGGCCCACTCAGACGTAGGAATATGTATATGAAACTTTATAAGTTCTTTATTTCAAAATGAAATTGTCTCAAATTCTATACAATTGTACATTATACACACTGTTACAATTTCAACTCTCACTGTAAAGATCTCAACAACGGTAACAGATACAAATTTCATAAACTTGGGGGAGAGTTAGGTGTCCAAAAATATGTGGAAATTAAATATTTTTACGGATACCAATATTAAAATAAACTGTAATTTCAAGATTTTCGAATTTTGTAGTGAAAAACGAGGTTCGTATTTGAGAAAATGAAATGCAATGTTGAAAGAAGACGAACAGTGGCTCTGAAGGTATGTTTTTGGATTTTTTATATCTGTCCAAACAAACCCACAAATGAAAGACATCCTTAATTTTCAGTTATTAGATATTTCAGGGACTATGCAATATATCTTAGATTTCTTTTAAATATATTGTTGGGCACCTAATTACTTTACTTTGCTCCAATTTAACCAAAACTTTATTTCTTTATTGTTGTTGTTATAACCGATTTTCTAACAAGCTGAATGTATAAGTGAACCTTTAGATTTAGCAATCCCTCCAATCTTCTCGGTAAACATTCATCATGATGCCACAATTTAATTTCATCTAATTTCTAATTCTACTTCGTCTTCTTCTTCTTCTAGTTCTACTAATTCGAAGCTTAGCTCAATAATGACAATGCACGACCTCATGAAGCACGAATAATAATTATTATTCTATTGACTTCGAAAGAATGGAAATTTGGTGTAATCCTCCACAGTCGCCAGGCATATAAGTGCACTATTTCATTATGATTGTTTCGGTCAATTTAAGAGAAAGCTAAGAGTACATTACACCGATTGAACCATTGAACTGAATTTTTGGGGACATTAGAAGAAGTAGTACGAGAACTCGAATTTGAAACATGAACGCAACTGAATGAGCAGTGGCGGATTTACGGGTGGGGTTTGGGGTTTGCTGAATTTTTGAAAATTGTCATTTTCTAGCTTAATATAGAAAATAATTACAGATTGTTTTATATTTTTGTAAAGTTTATGACAAGCTGGATCCAACTAGTGAAAAACATACAGGGTATTCCATTTAAAATAACATAAGTTTAGTAAACTTCCCGAAAATTATCGCATCTAAGAAGAAAGTGAGTACGCCACTTGATTCTACGTAAAAATCTGTATAAGATGCAGTTTTTATCTTTCCAATATCTTCAGCCGTTCCCGAGATACGAATTACAACGAAATCTGAACACCCTGTACACACTTAATTCTCAATATTTTATTTTTTTTGTAAATGATCGTGTATAAGATCTTACAAAATACCCCTGTATATTAAAAAGATTCATAATCCTTGTTCCTAAATGACAAGTAATGCTCCATTCGGAAAGGTACAGTTTTATTTTAATAGGGACTTTGCATGATTTTCAAAAATTTTTTTTTTGAAAAGCTGATACCAATTTATCACTATCAATATTTTTGAAAAAAATGTTTGGTCCGTACTTTCTAAGTAAATAAATAAATAGTATTGCAAAATTTGAAATTTCCACTCGTTGCCCGGAAACGCCCGAATCGGCTCAAAACACTGCTGACGTCACGAATCTAGTTCCACAGTGCAGCACGCATTTTGATTTATTTCGAAAAATGTCAAACGCGTAAAAAATATTTAGACATGCCAATGTCAACTAGATTCATGACGTCACACAGGACTCTCCGATTTCAAAGCGTTTTCGGGCGGCAATAATATATTTGAATTACGGTCAATTTATAATCGTTTTTTTATGAACAAATATTTAGTAAAAAAAATTATTTTTGCTGTAGAGTATTATTAATATAGTCGTTTTACATTTCTAACAGAAAAAACGGGATTTTAAGAAAATGCAACATCCCTATTCGACAGCTTTCAAATGGAAAATAGTAAAACAAATTAAATTATGGAAATTGTAAAAAAAATTGAGATTATTAGATGGTTCTCCCCTCAACTCCATTTTATTTAGTAACTGCTCCATAAAATACATTTTTTTTTGGAACTGTTGCAGCAAACTTGCTTTAGGACGAAATAATAAAATCCAGATTATGCATTTAATGGTTCTCTGGCTTTGCTAAATCCCTCATAAAAAAAACAAATAATATGTGGGTATTTTTCTTTGAAAATTATATCTGTTGTTCCTGATAAGTACTATATTATAAGATATATAAACCAAAATAAAAAATAATCTAAAGAAACTACATAATAAACGTTTTTGCACGCGTATTTACTGGTTTAATTAAAAGAATAGTAGATTTTGTTTACAAATTACTGATCGGTAAGTAATGACATTTGAAAGTTTTGTCACTTTATTTTAGATAATTTTATAGTTGTCACTTTGACATGAACAAATTTTAATTTGGTTACTATTCTTTAATTAAACCCATAAATACGTGAATTTGACGGATCGTGCAAAAAATGTTATAAGCATGTCGAACGTTAAGGGTTACCGTTCTCAGACAATAATTGGAGTCGTCGCTTCGCTCCTCCTCCAAACAATTCTCTTCGAACGGTAAAAATCCCTTACCGTTCTCCATACTTAATATATTATTTAGCAACTAATTATTATATTAGCAAAAAAAAATTTAAATTGATTTTCTTTTTAGGTGGTGTAATGGTACACGTACAAGCGATAGTTGGAGGAACTGCCCTTCTACCATGCGATCTCACAGCGTCGGCGCCAAACGACACCGTCGTCCTGGTTGTTTGGTACAAGGACGAACAAACGCCAATTTACAGGTATTTTATTATTTATGGATGGAATGCAACGCTAATGTAATTTTTAAAGACGGAACTTCCAAGTGTTATGTATATTTAATGGTTTCAAAAAGTTTCGTCGCATGGGAAATCCTTTATTGCTAAATGCGCGCCCGTGATCGTTACATGTATATTTTTCGTTGGTAAAATGAAAAGTTTCTTTTTAAATCGAGAGCACAGCACGCTAATGTTGATTTTGTGCGGGTGGTGCTTTTGACATTCATGTAGAAAAACCAGATTAACGTATACCTACCTACATTCTCATACAAAATAATAATTTTTTGTATATAAGAGTTGAAGTTGGGATATGAAATGTATATCCAATTAGTTTCATCGTGTCTTTATTATTTATTTTGTCACAAGTTTTATGCGGGAAAAAAAGTTCTAACATAGTTAATAAAATATTATCTAATAATTCTCATTTTTTCCGCTGTTGAGAGAAATTTCCCCAACGTTTAACTTTCGCTAATGCACCTTTTGCTTACCGAGCAGAAAAAATGACATAGTAGAAGACACAGCACAACTTCTAAACCAGTTTAGTTGTTTTAATAAAAACTTAATGCAATTTTTGTGTGGAAAATTACTGTGAAACTTTTGTCCTTAACGAAGCAACACCGCTCAACGGTTGATAGAATTAAGGCGCATGGAAATAAAAAAAATGGTGTAGAAGAAAGTGGGAAAGTAACTGAATTACACACAGATCATCCCTAAATAATTCATTAGACCGATAATAGATTGCGGTGGCATCTTCCGACCTGTCTGTAGGGATTACAGAATGATGTGAAAAGACATGTAATCCTCTAGGGTGGCACCAGGCGATGTTATTACACCAAAAGTCATGTCGACTACTCTTGCTCAATTATATTCAATAGTATTAAGAACATTAATGAAATTATAATCAGCTTGCATTCAAGTGATTTTATCAGATATAGCAGATTATTAATAAATTTCCATCAAACCAAACTCAGCTTAAGTTCGAAAGCTTCACTTTATAATATAATTACTATGGCTGGTAGATAAATTTGGTGTTCACATATTACACCAACATTTCAGTTTTGTATGAAACGGGGCTTGTGTGGTTTACATGAATTCTGTATGTCACATTCCTAATTTATAATGATGTATGTGGATATGTGAGTGCAGACCTTAACAAGCTTCGAAAGCGCCAATGAAGGTAGTTTGTCTGTGCCAAAGTGGGATTTAGTGTTTCCCTCGATAATGATTTTATGTTATTACGAGATAAATTTCTACAATACGTCTGTATGGAATCAGTACGTTAATCTAATTAGAAGTGCATAATAATCCTAGGTAGTTCTTTTTTAAGATATATATTCTAAATTAAGATTATTTACAACGATTTTCTTAACCTGAACATGATTGGCTCAAAATTTTGTAAAAAAAAGTGGTCAGATCTGTTGTATAGTAGTTATTCGTTTAGGTGTTTTCGCATCTAATAACGATTATTGCGAATAAATAATAATCATTTATGTATCAGGTGTGAAATGGAAAATTTTTGCCAGCACAACAGTAATACTGTAAGTCCGATGGCGTAGCCAAGGTCTAAAACACGACAGGGATCAAATGTTCTTTACACCCGAGATTTTGCATACAATGTTTTATCATAGGCAGTTCTTTTTTAAATATGCAGTACATTTTGGTAGTTTTTTTGTGAAAAGAAAATTTCATATTTCTACAAGAATGATAATTGGAAAATAGGCGTTGATAGGAAAACGAACTGTAATGAGTGCATATAAGTGTAAATCGAAAAAAATATAAAAATATTGTGCAACAATAACGACGCCACCTTACTATAATATTATACACCATATGGAACCAATGCGACATACATCGATTCATCTATTTATTCTATCCTTTATATGCTTTCCACATTGCTGACGTATTTCGTCTTACGTCAACTGCTCTTACCTCCCCTGTTCCTAGTCTTCTGGGGAAAAGTTTTTCTAAAATCTTAATTCGCGAGAGTTCTCAGCTATTCGGGGTGATTCTATAACTTTTTAATGACCGTGAATATGTAACCACTGTGGTTGTTTTTACGGTACGATGTTTTTGATTGGTAGTTATCATAACAACAACCACACTGGTTAATAAACACGGTGGTTAAAAACTTACAGAATCGCACCGATTGTGTTTGAAAATGGAGGAAGATTATACAAAATCCTGTACCGAACATTGACTATTTTTTTATTTAAAAAAATGAGCGAGCCACCAATTGGTAAAAATAGATTTGCTCCATTATACAGCAAAATCGTAATTCACTTTAAATGGCCATCTTCGAGCTTCAGGTTCATGTCGGAAAAGACTTAATCATCATAAAAGGCTTAGAAATTAAAAATATAGTAACCGGAAGCCACATAGGAAATTCTATTGCAAAAGAATTAGAAATGGGTGAAAAAATACATATTAGAGAAGAAAGCCTTAAAATGAAGATATACTTACAATGATATAAGAATGAATGAGAATAAAGCTGAAAAACTTTAATGTAATGTTATCTGAATAAATTTGTTCTCTATTAGTTATGACTTTCATTACTACTTTAAGCGCCTACGGCGAAAAAAGATAAACATTTAGCCGTATGATCTGATTTCAAAAGTGGACTTTCTAGTTAGGTCGTAGATAAATCTAATTACTAAAATAAATAACCAAGTTACGGTAAGCAAATTGTGAGACAGTTAGTTCTCTCATTTCTACCTATATCTTGTTGAATTTGACAGTAACCGAGTAGGTAGTCTTATAGACGCAGTTCATGGTGGTAAACACAAGTCTGTCATCTGAAGCTAGATTTTCATTAGATCCTTCAAACGCCGCCAAAGTCGCTGTGATCGAGGGCTGTTGTTTCTTATGATTCTAATCCAACCCAATCATCCCTCGATCATGGCACCTCCGTCAGCGTCTAAATGAACTAACGCAACTGGCATCAATAGCTGAGACAATCCCTCTCGTTCAGTTACCTGACTTGTGTAAGACCGTGATACAGACCTAGAACTAATGAATAAGATTCCAGAAAAACTGAATATCATAAAACTTCGTATTTCTTCAACTACGGAAAATACAAAAAAATGAATTGGAAAGTACCTACTTGCCACATAAACTGTCGCAGCTTCCATGATAACGCACACCGCATATACAGGGTGTAACAGAAATAAGTACATTAATATTAACCATGTACCATTTTTTCCAAATCGCCAATTTTTTTTAATTCCATTCTCCCATAAATTAACGAGCCCTCCATGTATTGTTCTAATTACAAGCTCTAACAATGGGTATTTTCGTTAAAATATGTACTTAGAAATGGTCGCTATCCTTCTTTGACTTTTTTGTTGTGGCAGTTGTCAACCAGGCAGCATGGGCAATTTTTTAAACAATTTTAACTCGATAACGAGTACGTTTATAACAAAAAAATATATAGCAAGGTTGTTGCTCTTGACAACTTTTATTATCAGTTAAAATTAATGTACTTATTTCTGTTACACCCTGTATACAGTAATCTATAATTGAAACTTTCAGTTAGAAACGTTACGTTACTAGAATTAATAAACAAAAGACGGGCTGAAATTCGCCTTGTGATATTTACTTGTTGCACCTACTGTCAACAATAAAAATAAACTTTTAATATACAATTTAGTCAGATGGTTGTTTATAAAATTATGAATATATTTCTTCACTAATTTTACAGACAAAAAATATCTGATGTGTCCAACACATGACTTTCTTATACGGATACTATTACAATAATTACTTTTCCTAAAGATATTAAGTTAAATATCTTGTAAAAATTTTGGGGGTTTCCAGCAACTTTCAAATAGTCTCTATCGCACTTATTGCAATACGCATAAATCTGTCCTTGTCCCACTCATTATAACCGAATTTTACGGCAAAATGTGTTTTATTGTAGATTTTTGACCTATTACTCACTTAAAAAAATCTCCCGGTATGAAATTACATTTATTTATCCATTATTATTGTTTTCGGTACCATAGAAACCAGTAAAATAGAAAAAAAACGAATGGTCCGTCCTTCTGGGATTCGAACCCGGGACCTTCCGTTTGGCAGTCATATAATGAGACACATGTCTACCTCGACCAGAGATAATAGAGAAGTATAGATAGCGGACTCTACCGGTAGTATCTGAATCATGTAATAGTACGCGCCCCAAGCACTTCGCGCTAATATGGCGCTAGTGTCGTGCTTGGCGGGAAATTTAAATTCAATGCCAGTACTAAATTTTATATATTTTATTAAACAAGAAATTCGAAGTTCAACCCACAAAATGTATTTTTTTAATATAATAATAATTATTATACTAATAAAAATACATTTTGTGGGTTGAACTTTGAATTTCTTGTTTAATATTTATATTTCCCCAATTCAAAATATGGACCGATTTCAACGATTTATATAATTATTTATTATAAAAAGTTTATATGTACAAGTATACAATTTAAATAACGAAATGGTTTAAAAACAAAATTATTTCAAATCCATTGATACAATAGTTATTTACATATCAAGTCATGAAAATTATCTATTACAGGACGAAGAGAAGCATTATTAAGCTTCCTGAGTCCTGGAATAATAATTTTCATGACGTGTTATGTATAATATTTTACCTGAAATCTTTAAGAAAGTCAAATTCTCAAGACTATTTTACTTATTTTAGTATTTTGATTCAACAACACTTAAAAACCGTAATTCACAATAATTGAATAAAACACTCCTAAAACTCTAAAATACTCACAGTTATAAAAACACGTGTGAACTAACCGAAAGCAAGAAAGGCAATGACATTTTGAATTTTGAGTAATTTTGACATTGGCCGTCTTTAACGCAGCAAATATATACGCCGCCGCAACATGTTACCGACATACCGACCGCATATAGAAAACTAGATGACCGATCATTGCTTGCAGCGCGCAGTGTTTGGGGACACCTAACTACATGAAACAACTTTTTATATGGGAGATAACAGACCCTGACCTCGACCGTCGGATTCAACTATCAACGCGCGCTATGAGAAATATATAGTATATTAAGTATGGAGAACGGTAAGGGATTTTTACCGTTCGACATGCTTATAACATTTTTTGCACGATCCGTCAACTTCACGTATTTATGGGTTTAATTAAAAGAATAGTAACCAAATTAAAATTATTCTAAATTTGTTCATGTCAAAGTGACAACTATAAAATTATCTAAAATAAAGTGACAAAACTTTCATATGTCATTAGGTACTTACCGATCAGAAGGCGAGAATCTGATCGGTAAGATACTTACCGATCAGTAATTTGTAAACAAAACCTACTATTCTTTTAATTAAACCAGTAAATACGCGAATTTGACGGATCGTGCAAAAAAGTGTTTTAAGAATATGTTGTTTTTTTGAAATTTTTTTGACGGAATTTCAAAAAAAAGTTCAAACAAAATTTGTTCAAAATTCCATTCTAAATCCAATAAGTCGTTTTTGAGTTATGGTGGATACAGACAGACAGACATCATGACAAAAATGGTCAAAATGGATTCAGGGCCCCTCAAAACGTGTAAATCCATCTAAATCTCGAAGTCGAAAAAAATCACGATTACTATACTTCCTTATTACTTCGTATAAGAAAGTAATAAAAATTACCATAATTTCCCCGTAGTTGCAGCAAATAATTGATTGATATTCCTTTCTATGTATGAATGATCAGTTATTGATGGAATACATGTACCTATACAGTGAGCTGATCATATGGTTATTTTCCTATGTTCAGTTTTAAATGACGCAGGTCAATTCATTGATGCAGAAATTTGTATTATCCCAAGAATCCTCTGATAAAACAATTGCCATAATGCAGTCTGCAATGAAATCAATTTAGTTTTTTTAAGAAATGCTGTTCAAGGATTTTACTATCGTTTAGCATATTGTTTAGAACAAGAAGGTGGTCACTTGTTATAATTATTTTGTTAAAAGTTTTTAATTTAAACCTGTTATTTCAATTTAATGAAACATAACCTACAAGCCTATTCTATCAATATTAAAGTGTCAGTGTCAAGAACACAGACTATATCGTCAAGAAGTTTTTAATAACACATCTGTAAGTTTGGTTGTCTAGGCTACGCCATAAATTGACTCACGTCATTTAAAACTGAACAGGAAAATAACTCTAGGTATATGTTCAACGGTATAAGATCCTCTCAGTACCTATATATACAGGGTGATCAGTAATTGGCGCACTCCGAATACAGGGCGTTATAGAGCACATTAAAACTAAGGATAATCTGCAAAGAAAAATTAAATCTGATTGTTAGTTTCCGAGTTATAGAGTTTCCCTCATCCAAGTTACAAGCTAATTATTTTAATAACCAAGACAAAAATAAGTGAATAATTCATGCTACTATAATCTCTGGATAAAATACAATATGATTTGTTCAATTTTTTTCACAAAATCTCTAATACAAAGAAATTGAAAATGTTAAAATTTAATAAAATACCTAAATTTGAGAGAAATTTGAAGTTTGGCAACCTCTCAAGCTCGCCTTGGGATAAAGTAAAATACCTTCTATTGCCATGAAAATATCAATAATGAATTTCAATTGTTGTTTCTGTTTTTTAATAAAATTGACAGTACTAAATTAGTTTGACAAGTTCTCGCATCAAAATATTGAACGTTTCTCTTTTTTTTTCTCGTCGAACCTATTCACAGTGTTGCCACTTTTATTTTCACAAAAGTGGTCATATCTTTGTAAAGAAAGGACTTACAGCACTGCGGTAAAAAAATTCGTCTTTCTTAAAAAGTAAAGTTTATCACAGTATGCTCCGAGTGTGGCAATTACTGATCACCCTGTATATACATGGTGTTCGCGCGAAGTGGCTCACTATTACTAATTTCGTTTTTATTGGGGCTACAAAGTCTGTTAAATTAGCAAACTATTAGCATTTTTTCAGCTGATTGCAATGGTGAAAACAGAAAAACAATTGACCATCTGGTTTTCAAGATATCCACAAAAATAACATTTTTTTAAATGGAACACCCTACCTATATATTTTTGCAAAAATTTTAATTTTAATACTTTGTTTTTATTATTAATATTTGACCAAGAAATCCTAAACGAAGTAATAAAAACCTATAAATTTTAATCTATGGTCTACTTTTGATAAATTTTAGTTTTGTGAGTATTATTTTTATTAGTGCAGTTTTTATGGATGTTATGTATTCAAAACGATTTTACTCGAAAACGGTTCAAGATACAAAGATCGACTGAGAGTACCTTTTTTGTGTAAAAATAAGCCAAGTTCCAAATTGATATAAAAAATTTAAAAATTATCCACACAAAAAATATGGAGCATAATATACTTAGCACCCACCCTGTATGTGACGCACCTGCCAAAATTTCTGAAAAATGGAAAAATAAATATGTGGCATATTATAAAAGCTTCCAACTCACCAAATTTCATGAATCTACCTCAAACAGTTGCAAAGATATTACAGAAAACCCCCCTTCCGGGGGGCTGTAGCCTTCTTAGGAAGCATTTTTCAACCTATATTTATTGAAACTTTTTGCATTATTTTTTAACGTAGAATCAGCTGGTACATTTTGGCAGGCTAATTTTGGGACACCCTGTATATCTACTCTAATAGATATTTAGTCTCTCTTTTACGGTTTATATGATTAAATTTGATAATTCATCAATAAAAATATTGTGAAAAATACTGAAAGCATGCAGTTCATCATAAAACACCGATTTGATTGTAATCAAAAATGTAATTTATAGTTTGGTCCATTTCAAATTTTGTGTACCTACCCCTAAAAACTGTTAATTAATTTAATTAATACTTTAAACGTGGAAGCTTATATTCTGTACACAGCAGCTAATTTGATTTATACTCTGATGATTAAATCAGGTTTCAACTCGATGTGACAGTATATTTTACAAATTATAAATTGGAGATGAAATATATCCGAGTATATTATGCCTGCACATAAAATATTACCCCCATAAAAACCAAATAAAATCGATAGGACATATTTTAAGCAACAATAACCATATACCTATGTGGCATATGGTATAAGCTGAAAATTACTGTTGCTTTTTTTCTATAAAAGTTCATTAATTCGCGAAAATATTCATATGTATATGGAAAAACTATTTTAATAAATAGTTATTTGTATTGCTAGTCCAGAAACTAGAGTTTCTTTAAATTTTCTTTATGATTTCAATGATGCCAACCGATAAATTGAAAATTCGTAGTTTTTGCCGGTCTAGCCCGGCAAAACATGTTTGCGCTAACTGGTTTGAACAAAACATGTTTGCACAAACCGTTTGTGCGTGAAAGGGCTCACAAATGTTTATACAAACGTGTTGGCGTCGGTTTGCACAAACCAAAATAAGTCTTGTTTGAGCGTTAAAGTATATACAACGACGCCAACAAGTTTGCGCAAACATGTTTGTGCGTGTGCCCTATACCCAATCGTAATAATTTCAATATTTCTATCCAAAAAACTACGGATTTATAAATTGTTTAAATTTGCTGTTACAAATTTCTAATTTGATCGATGAAAATACTCAGTTTCTAACTTTCTAAATAACATGTCTGGTTGGGCCCTAATACATAAGAAAAATAGTAGATTACATACCGAGGCTGAAAGTATTCCATTCCTGTCGAGAGAACTATAGTTTACCGAGAGGCGTAGCCTCGAGGTGAACTAGTTCTCGAGACAGAAATGGTACTTTTGCCGAGGTTTGTATACGATTTTATTCACAGTCAGTCATTTAATAAAACAAACAACATTATAATAATAAAAATTTATTTGACATTGACATTGACATTTCATCAAATTAGTTAACAAAGTCACATCAAATTTCTAGTTGCTCAGATAGCAGCGCCCTCCCAGGTTAGTAATGGGTTCATTACTGACTGCTTTTTTACTATTACTGACTGGTTGAAGCGTAACCAAGGAATGGCTCACTTTCTAACTTTTAAGGAGTACGAGAAGCTGTACATTACTAACTGATTGTGAATAAATATATTTACGTAGTCTCTGTGTGTAAAACGCAGGATGCGGGAACATAAAACTTAAATAATTCGGTATTCCATTACAAAGGCATGCGCTTTTATGTAAAGGTTTAGGTCTATTTAAAAGCGAAAACATTTAGGAAACACATCATTCGGATGAGATTTAGCCGAATTCGAAGATGATTACTGGTGAATGTGAGATATTCAATCTTTTGGAAGCTTTGTCATTGCATATCCATCCTGTAATAATAGGAGTGGAGATTGGCGCAATCGACGTGGCTTTGCTGAGTGAATTGAATGCGCCTTGAAAGAGGTAATATGGGAGAAGGGTAACGAAGTGTTTGAAGTAAGCAGCCCATGCAGCATCGCAGCCCTAGCGTTCAGTCGATGGTGAGCTCGAGATAACCCCCTAGATGGCTTCAGCGTTACCAAAACCCTATTATTGCTTTCACACCATCCCCACACATTTACCGAAATTACTCTTTAGAAACACAAATAATTAAATACAACTGTTGTAGAGCAGATTTCTTCTTGAATTTGGAGAAGGCACAGTGTGATAGGTACTTTACATAAGAAACGAAAAATCAACGGTTAATTCACTTTTAACAGCGTCTAGTTACCTACACCGCGCTTCATTCGTTTTTATTCGTATCTCCAACGACAACTGATAAGGAAACTTTACCTATTCAGCTCAATAATACAAGAATTCAAATTTTCAAGCTCTTGTTTAAACTTGCAAAGAAACTCAATCTTGAAAAATACTAAAAAGGCTACTTTTCCACGACGTTAATAAAAATCCAAACCTTATTACCTATAGTTGATTCGATTAGAATTGTATTATAATTCAATAAAATATTAATCAATAATAGTATATTATTTTATGAGGAGCTTAAGTGATGCTTTATGTGCAGAGGCTGGTGTTTGACTAATGAACGAAGTGAGTCTGACAAAAGCAGCCGAAGCACATAAAGCGACTTAAGCTCCGAATAAAATATGTTATTTTTTCTTCAAACGCAAACAATTTATTAAATTGTAAAATTATTAATTGAAATTTTAATAAATAAATTTTGACAATTAATTTGACTTATGACCAGCGGCGCTTAGGTAGTACTTAAGCGCCGGCGACAGATAAAGTAGGACTTTACCTGTCGCCGGCAATAAAGTGACACTTAATCGCTGCTGGATATAAGTCAAATTAATTGTCAAAGTTTATTTATTAAAATTTCAATTAATAATTTTACAATTTAATGAATTATTTGCGTTTGAAGAAAAAATAGCGTATTTTATTCGGAGCTTAAGTGATGGTTTATGTGCTTCGGCTGCTTTTGTCTGACTCACTTCGTTCGTCAGTCAAACACCAGCCTCTGCACATAAACCATCACTTAAGCTCCTCATAAAATAATATACTATTAATGCAGGAATACCTAAAATTAATTTAGAAAAACATTCAAAAGCTTGGAACATTTTCCCTTGATGGTCGTTATTATACGTACATCCAAGAGTTTCCACGTAACAATACCACAAACCTGATATAAAGACTTATTCACATTCAATTAATATTATATATTTAAATTTATACTCAGGTGCAAAAAAATACCGTGCCACCTATTATTTTTTCAAAATCGGCTATATTTGTTTATTATTTTGGCTTTTAGTTTACACTTTGGATTTTTTATTGATAAAGGACTCCCTCCTGGACTATAAAAAAAAACAGTATGGTACTTATTTTTTCTTAATAAACAATAACACAAATAAAGAAAAAGTACGTGTTAACAACAATAAACTTTAGAAGTACAAAATCTTAACTCTCACTTGAAATAAAATAAAAAAACCTCCCTAGATCTAATAGTAATAGTAATAGTAATAGTATTTATTTCCTTCATAGACACAAGGATTGTCAAAATAATACATTGTATAAAACAAATAATAAAAATAACATTCAAAGTTAGTATAAGAATAATACAAATCAAATTCACAAATGAACATAATTCACAAACACAAAAACAAACAACACTTAGCATGGTGTATCACAGTCTAGAAACTCTTGACTAGAATAAAAGGAACGCTCCAAAAGATATTTCTTGACTTTGTTATTAAAAGACTTAAGAGACAAGTTCTTCGTTTCTTTTGTTAATTTATTGTAAAATTTTGTGCCCCAATATATTGCGTTATTTTGCGTTCTTCTACTACGATGAAAAGGAATCTTCAACTCGTTCTTTTTCCTTGTATCAAATGTATGTTGATTACTGTTTCTCTGTAGTTCATGGTAGTTAGAGTGGATGTGCTTCAGACAGGCAAATACATATGTTGATGGCATGGTAAGTATCCTAAAATTTTTAATGCGGCGCGGCGTGGAACGATTGAATTTGAATTTTCTTACATGTTTATTGTTCATTTAACACGAGAATAAGTACCATATCCTTTTTTTTTATAGTCCAGGAGGGAGTTTGTCTGAAAAAATGATAGGTGGCCCGTTTTTTTGCACCTGAGTGTATAAAGATTAACGTTGGAACATTAATGACCATTAAAAATTGATAGTGACAAACATTTTTTTATTGATCGTAGATAGGTTCGTAGAATCGTAGATAGTGGTTATACATAATGTAAGTAAGTAGGTGGTTGATATATTTACCTTATGCTGAATACAGGGTTTGAAGTATATTAGGTAGCCAATTTTTGTGAGCAAGGGAGATCGACGACATTCCTTCAACTGGGCGTGGCCCAGAAACTGTCTGTCTCATTTCATCCTTCAGTCAGCTATTATTGTATCATTGTCGTCTAGTGCCTACCTAATGCATTACAAAGATGTTAACGATACATGCGCTACTATAAATCTTTCTCTACTTCTCGTTAGCCTCCTATGATAGAAAAAGTAAGAAAGAGTTTGACGCACATGTCTACTGACAATAATTTTGTCATATTTATGTATTTTTAGCCCAGTCAACGAAGACCAAAAAATGCCGATCAGGCGCAATAAATAATGTCTGGTTTTTTTTTTTGAGTTGTAGGGTGGACCCCCACAACCAACATACTGAAAGTCCTGACCTGTGGGGTGTGAGCGTTGGCAGGGAGGGGGATGGAAAGGTCCCTTTTTTCAGTTTTTCATAAATATCTCGAAAACTATGCGTCCTAGCGAAAAGGTCATCCTATATAAAATTAATGTAAATTAAATTCCATACAAAAATGATCGTATTCATTTTTCGGTAGGAGCAATACTTAAGGAGATGCGGGGGTGTAAAAAGTAAAAAAGTCTTAAATAACGTAGTTTTTTCCGTGAGGGAGGCCAGGTTCGGCCTCGAAGTCAAACCTCCCATTATGTGCGCCCCTGGGAAATTTTCTCGTTCAGCTGGTAGGTTTGGCACAGGTCATTCATTTTAATATAATAATATAATAATAATAAAATCGTTCAACAGGAGCATTTTTCTTGCAAATGAAAAGAACAAAATCAGGCTTATCCAACTACTCTCAGACAAAATGAAGGCAAGGGGAGTACAAACGGTACTTGCAGAAAGGGATAGAGATGCAACTATAGTAAGATGTTGGTTGACGAAAGGTGCCCTACACCCTACTGTAACAATAATAATCGAAGATGTAGACTTATTGGTCTTACTCCTGGCTCTTTCACCACCAGAGAGAAACATGTACTTCTTCAAGCCTAGCAGGGGGAAGGCGGAGTCAAAACTGTACTCAACAAACAATCTCAAACAACTACCGTTCGCAGACACCATTATCCTGCTCCATGCCTTCAGTGGGTGTGACACCACATCTGCAATATTCAGTAAAAGCAAGGGAGGTATGGTAAAACTGTTCACCAAATTTCCCAGGCAAATAAAACAAGTATACGACGTCTTCTCAAACCCTTCGGCAAGAGCAAAAATGGTGACTGAGGCAGGCGAGAAGATATTTTTGGAGGTGTACCAGGCGCCACCAGAGCCCGATTTAAACAAAGTTCGACACGCTGCCTTTGTGAAAGCCTCAACAAAGCCAAAGTCTGACCTGGCCGCACTACCACCAACCAGAATGCTCGACAACACTCGTTCAGAGTTTACTTGCCGGTACATCATGATGTTTACTTAATGCTTATTAAAAATGTTTACATATTTTCTTACTGGATTTGTATAATATTTTTTATAACATTTCTCGTGGTTGGTTTTCTTATTTACAAATCGAACAATGGCTCGAAATTGATAACGGCATACAACCGACCGATTGGGGATGGACCCGGGGGCAAGATTGATGGTTCATCCCACTCACAACTACGGACCCAGTAGCTCCGAAAAACATCCTCAACAACATCTTTCGCAGATGTTCAACGGGTTGTGGAGGACGTTGTGGATGCAGGAAAGCGGGCATTCCATGTTCCATGGTGTGCGGCACTTGCCACGGTGCATGCACCAATAGTCCTCCTCAAGATCAACTCGATGATGAGGAAGATTCAAATGATATTGACCCTTTTTTTAATAAATAACTTTTTTACTTTTCCACCCCCCGCACCTCCCTAAATATTGCTCCTAGCGAAAGAATGAATAGGACCATTTTTGTATGGAATTTAATTTACTTTCTTTTTATATAAAGTGACCTTTTCCTTAGAAGGCATAGTTTTCGAGATATTCACGAAAAACTTAAAAAATGGACCTTACCAACCCCTCCCCTCCCAACGCTCACACCCTACAGGTCAGGACTTTTAGTACATTGGGCGGGGGGGTTCCCTCTATCTCTTAAAAAAAAACCGGACTACATGATTTATTTCGCCTGATTTTCCTTTATTGACTGGGCTATTTAAGTCTCTAGGACAATCAGGGTTTGAAGTTCATGTTTGACGGGGTAGGACACCAACTTTGTTATTTTTAAAACAACCTTGCCAATAATTGTGGACTGACAATTCGTTTGAAAAATTTCTGAAAATTGTGATATTTTACTATTTCATATTAACTAAGTATCTATTCCCCGAAAGTTCATATCATTACGGTTAATAAAATGCATTTTCTTGTGCATATATTCGCTCAGAGTTTACATAATTAAAAGCGTACTGTCCTGAATAAATAAATAGAAGCTATTTAACCTATCAAGTTTTGTCTTTTGAAATTGTCGGATTAAGTAACCGCTTAGGCTAGGTTTTCTATTACAATCGCTTTCTTTGCTTTACATCAAATGTTTCAAGGTGCATTTAGTTATAGTGGAATGATATTTTTGCAATTTTTCATTGTGGATGCTAAGCTTAAGATGTTATGCGCTCCCTAGACAACTTACTTATACAAAGACAGACAGAAAAAGTGTTGCGATATCCTGCAATATTAATGTAGTACCTTCCTTCAGTCCTCCCAACGGACACACTTTTAGTACCATTGAACACTCCTAAATTAGCAATGTCACATTTAAAATAAGCCGTTCACACATTCTATACACAAACAAAATGTTGAAGTGTGTCTCTCTGGTTGGTAGTAAAGATGCAAACAATGGAAGAGGTTGATTAATTACCCCACAATGAATGTCACAGATGATACCTGCTGTATGTGTATGTATATACTCCTATATAGATGTGTATGTGTGTGAGGTCCAATTATAAAGCACAAAGACAAGCATTATGTTTTAGTCAACGTTTTCAGATGAACAATTTATCATGCAATTGTGGAAAAGACATTGACATGTGATGATTAAACAATTCATTAGTATTATTGCTTTCCATTGAATATTATTAATAATTCATGTACAAAAACGATCGAAATTAATTTCAGTGGTAGGTAAATAATTGTATAGTATTATGATTGCGTTACAGTAACATTTCAAGTTGACATTTAAATAACAGGGTTTCATTCGGAGGATTTTTGGGTTCAGTGATCAGTTTACATAAGAAATAGTCAGACGTTGATGTAGTCAGAGTGAATAGCAAACTAAGTTAATTATATGTAAGTATAAGTATAAGGTAGAAAATAGTAAGTCATTTCATCATAATTTGCTGGCTGAAAGTTTAATTACATACATTGTTAATATTCGTGAATGTATAAAAATGGTAACAAATTAAAGGTATTTCAGGCTACCTTTATGTTCTACGGAATTCTACTGATCTCAAAAATTATTTGTAGTTCCTATTCCGATTGTTCAGTCTGCATTGAGAGACATTTGTATTTTTCTATATTCTATTTTTATAAAAGTAACCAACATTTCTTCACGTCCCCAACTTACATTAAAGCAGAACTCAGTAGTGCATTATTATGGTAAAAATTTAACGTGATCTACGGATAGATACATGTATATCCCTAAACAACGGTTCATCTATATAGGTGGGTGTTATACGAGTATATGAAAGTTAATTTGTGGCAATGTTTGTTAAACGGATTACAAGTACCTAAGTATTCATGCGTAAAATAAGGCTCTTCGTCGTCGGTATAGGGTAATGTTGACAGAACAACACCGTAGTGCAAGTTGATTGTGGCCTGTTGTCAGATTAGCCGATTCTCAACGAGTTCTAACCCAGATTTCCCTGAGGGAGAATTTCCCTTTTTCCTTTTTTTTCTCGCATCTCTAAACCCACCGTCACCCCACACACAAACACATACATACTCACCAACTTGTATCTCTGAGCATGAATGTCATACCAACCGCAAAGTGGATTAGAAAAAGGAAAAGTTGACATTTGGAAGTGTGGATTCCGACGGCGAAAATATGAAACAAGGATTGTTATCATCACAGTTGGTCAGTGTCGCCATTCCTGTTTGACATCCCATCCTCAGATTTATGTACGAACAGGATAACACCCGGATGGACGGGTGGGATGGACGGAGAGAGTGTTCGTGATCTGAGAACGTAAAATTTCCCCATAATATTCGGTGACACTTTTTCCGCTAGTACATACCATTGGTTTTGCTATGTAAAAATCAAACAAACATCTTTGACGCCAACTTAACTCTATTGATGTAGGGCTACACTCAATTAAATAGATAATGAAGCGCCTTGTGCCTCACACTTTTAATTAGTTTAATTAATCTTTGAAAATGTGTTTGCCGAAAATATATAGCGTTTGAACTGTGCCCCAAAATATTTAATAATTTATTAGCCTCCAATAATGAAACCCACGCGTTTTCTGATTTATTACCATTAATGATATTACAGAGATCATTGCAAAATTGCAAATTAAACTTATTACATATACTACACTTTGTTCAAAACAGGCTTTTATTATATTTTTTTAACTATACTTCATTGATTTCCTATTTTCGATAAAATTAGCTTTTATTCGTTTGAATCCATTTATATCACTGTGTACAATATCCAAGCTTAAATGCCGTATAAACTGACACTCAAAAATATTTCCTAAGTTGAACATTTTTGAGGGTCTACCTATAATACTAGTTTATGCAACAAGGTAGGAATTAAGAGATTATGACGAGTGTGAAAATTGCGCATGAACACGAGGCAGAATCAATTCCTACCGTGTAGCATACTCTATTTTTTCTGATACCTGTACGAAAATGGCCACTTCTTTTGCTTGAAATGCGCGAACAAATTAAAACAGCATAACACTGACATTTTGCTTGACACTGTGCGGTGAGCAAATCACCTTGGCACCCATAAACAAACACAAATAACTCCCGCATATCAGTCAGGGAATGGCTACCCAAGGGAGTAATGTTACCCCCACTCCTTATTTTCCGCGACTACCCTAAAAAGGCGCATTTCACGCTAATAAAGTGGGCATTTTTGTGTCGGTATGGGAAAAAACAATTTATGCTTGGTTGTCGTCCTAGTATCTTGGACTTTCTAGAAAAGATATAGGAACATTATTTGTTATATTTTATTAATTATAGAAATTGTAAATAATAAATTATTTTTTCACTTAGTACATATACTTTAAACCGAACGCAATGTAAATAATGTAGTTTAACTAATAAAATATGCTGCTATAATAGCGTACAGCTATCTCAACCGGCATTCAGTTAATTAATTATACTCGAACATTAACAATATCACAATTAGGTGCTCCCATTTCATTGGTTTATTTTGATGGAAACTTATAATTAGTCATAGTAGCGTTAAATAATTGACTGATTAAATTACAAATTTAATAAAACGTCCACTAATGTAAAATAATTAATGGTTTGTGATAATTCAAACAAACACAGTATAAAGCTTAGGTAGTGATGATAATGGTAAACACGACTATAGTTTGGTTGGATTGTTTCTGAATATCTAATCTTTGATGTTTTGAAATAATGTATTGACATGGGAGTAGGCTGTTGGGGGATGGCAGTCCTCTGGCACCTGCTAAGTAAGGTAACTACTATACCAACAACAACACTGTGTTTCTAACCGCAGGCGAGATCTAATAAGCCGTGTGTACACGGACAACTTTAGCAGACATTCCGGAGTTGGAGCAGGAGCGAGCTTAGACAATGAATACGACAGCCATGCATAATTCATACTCCTAAATAAATATACACCTAGATAGATATCATCATCTAGGTAGATTATTGCCCCTTGGCAATTTGCACGATAACCCATCCGAGACTAGTACTTACTCATTGTTCTACACCGGTTTTAAAATGTCTCCAGCTAAGGGTCTAATAGCTGTACAATATTCCATCTCTTGATACACTACAACCAAAACACAATTTAATATCAGAGAGAATACTCGATTTGTTTGTGCAAAAAGATAAATAAACAAATAAAACCCTATTCGCTAAGATGATCTCAAGAGTTTGCCTGTATATTCGAGCATAAAATTCTAATCAACATAAATACCACATGGTAAAATTTGCAATATAAATATTTTAATGCCACATGCCGATGTATCAGATTCGAACAGCTTTACGATATTGCCTCGGATAAAATAACTATCGAAAATTTATTACAATCTTTATTTCCTCATAATTCAAGCATAAAGAAAATTAGAATATGTATAAAATCCGACTATAATAATAACAATAATAACAAAGCTTTTTGACGTTCTGAGCAATATTATTGGTCATAATATGTGACCGTAAATGATGTATAAACTAACTGGGTATCGTCTTCGTTTGACACAGAATCATAACGATTTTAAATTCTTGATACGCACACTGTATACAAAAAGTCAAGAAGAGAACGAACCCATTTTAGAAGCCAAAGTTATTTTTCATCATGGACGTGGTAGGATATGGTGCATTTCATTTATACGCATAGAAATTTGTGATTAATGAACGGCTATCAATTTGTGTTCGTGTCACGGAAGCTGCTGGAAAAAAATGGAATCGTCGATGTGATATGTCATTGACCAAACTATCTACATTTTTCGTCATTTTTAACAACGGGTCATCAAGTTTTTTATTTAAACTATTTAAGATATTTACTAGTATATACCTAATCACAATAACAAAATATTAGGATGTGCCTGATCTGAAAAATATTTAGGCTTAGGATCCTTCAACTAAGCACCATTGGTACGTATAACTGAGAGAAACCAGTGATTTACACATCAAAGTCTGGACAAGTTTCATAGATTTTCCTCAATTCGGCAGCTGCTCTTAACTCTTATAGCACTTATCTAACGGGTGGCGCAACAAAAAGTGCAATTTTAAATAAATGAACAAAACAAAAGTGTTTTTTTTGAAATGTTCATATTTATTGGTATCAATATAAGTGCACATAGGAATTATGTGTGGAAAATGAAATTGACCAGATGACTACCTATAGGCTCCTGTTACCGATGATGACTCTAAGAGCAACATTTTTCTATATTTAATTGTACCTATTATGCGTTTGTTCCACTTTACTTAATATCACAAGTACTCTAGACACATTAAAAGTATTTCATATTTACATAATAAATAAACCGTTTTCAAGTTTATTACACTGCTTACACCTGACTTTAGCGTGACTAAAAATATTCAAAATGCCAAATAAAAGCAACATTAACCAAATATGAACGAACTTTCAGTTTATTTTCCACTTATTGATGATGCTTGCATTCCGAGATTATGATATGTGTATAAAGTATGCAAAGAATTAAAATACCTTTGAGATTTCATCAACTTAGTAGCTTAGGAGCGCTTCGAATTTCCAAATCCAATTCCTTTCGAGTTATTTTAACATTAGAATGTGCATTGATTATTTGCTGAGTGTTCCAATCTTTTTTTCTTAAGCAACATAAATATTTCTATACATTCCTCATTTGAAAGATTAAATTAATTCAAATTTAGTGTTTTTTTTTTTTGAGATTGGCTCATATAGATGTCATCGTTATGAAGAGATCTGCCACAATTTCAATTTCATTTTGAAATCCAGAATTTTTTGCCCTGAATAATAATTATTATTAATAATAAAAAGTTTTAAACGAAAGTGCAGATTGCCTAGTTCCTAGAGATATATTTGACCTTTTATATTGTACCTATGTATTTAAATAAATTGTCGTATTGTTAGATGAAGTCAAGCGACTTTAATGATTAAACTGAAACTGTTTATGTACCGATATGGATGAAACGAAGTCATTTTATTACCGAGATTGAATTGACAGTTAAATAAACAGGCAAAGTTCTTATATCCTTTTTTATATTGGAAGATAAATCCAAGTGACTGTAAGATTGCCAGGAATGACAATTTGAATAGCATTTAGAGGTGGGAGATTATCTATTTTCTTGAAAATATCAGAAATGGAATTGCGTTTTTTAAATCATACTGTTTAGGATTTTAGTTTCTTTTAATTCGTCTTGATTAAGTTCAATCCGACTCATTTGAGAGATTGGATTAAGCAACTTCATTCGTATTCGATGAATCCTATCGATATTTCTATGATTATATTGGTTTAAATGGCCTAGACTACAAGATATAAACGTGATCAATATTAATGTTTTATTATCATTTTATATAAGTATATTATCTTCTATAATTATTCCATTATCGCTCTTTAAAGTGGTGAAGTCAAAAAAATTGTTCATTTAATATTTTAAAACTTATAAGCGTTTAAATATCAACTGTAGTAGGTAGAAAGAGTGGGCAATACCGTCGACGATTACCGGCCACTTCGCTTTCTCTCGCGTCTCCTCTAAAATATTCTGATTGATTCTAAGGGCGATTTTCTCAGAGCGTATCACATTTGTTTTCTAATATTAGGGCTAATAATATGTAGGTACGTATCAAGAAGACTAGAAACAGGAGAGCGAACTCACTTGGAAAGGGAAGGCCGACACGGCGACAGCTCCCCTCACATGATAGATGCGCAGTACAGAAATTTAAGAGCATGGGACACATGGCGAGTGGAGATTGAGAGGGGAGCTACCGCCGCATAGCGTCCCATGACAAGTTTGCTCTCCTGTTTCTAGGCTTCTTAGTACGTATTCATAAGATATAGTTCTTCCATTACTGCTATCTGTAGTTTACTGACTAGAGCAGCATTTTGCCTAAATACGGTCCTGAGAGAGAGTATAAAAATTAATTTAAATTATAGAGGAATTTTCAGAATAATGTTTAATGTTTTTTGAGAATATGCTGGAAGTTATTATGAATGCCATATTCATCCATATATATTTCCATCTCTTTCCATCGCAAAGAAAAGTTATTTTTAAGTACAAATAAACTTAAAAGGATAATGAGGCATATAGATAATCTAAAATATGAAAAATATAGTGAGACTATAAAATTGGATCATTAATTTGAGTATGTAACTAGAACTGATGAAAAAATATAAATAAGTGTAAGTGATTTTCATTTTTCGGAAAGGCTGCGAATATTAGTTATATGAAGAAGCAAAAACTGAGGGCAATAAATTCGGTACATCAATGTAAATGTTCTCCTGTAGAGGTATACATGTTGAAAAGTACATGATTAGACATATATTCTTATCGAATAAATATGACTTGGAAGTATTTTGTCTTATTTCAACGAATAAATATGATATCACAGTTGCAAAAACATAACGATATTTTTAAGTTTCTAATTTGTTGAACTATCCGATTAATTAATTTGAAACTGTTTTTTTTTTTGTATCGCATAACTATTTGTTAATAAATACTACTCTCGTTACGCTATTGACATATTTTTCATTTTGTCTAATGACAATAAAAAATAAATAAATTCCTGGCCGCTCTTACACGATCAATAACATTATGCGGAAACCATCAGCCTTTGTGTTTGCCAGTACAAATTTACTTCCTTGAATTTTTTCCGCTTCTAATGTGACACCGTGATGGTTTCCTCTGTTAGCAAGTGCCCTCATTAACATACAAGTATAAAATTACGCCTATGGCATTTCGAAACAGGATCAGTGCACATCATTCGCTTTGTACTGGCAATTTAATGAAATTTCTACCTGATTTCATTAGCAACAAGATCTTGTATTCTCTTGCCAAATTTAATCTGGTTCTACAATGATTTACGGTCAAACGGCATTATATAGTATAGCATCTGCTTGGCCCCTGGAACATGGAGCCCAACAGTAATCTTTATTAGATTCATTTAAATGATTTTTTGACTTTTAGAGAATTTGTTGTGATTAACGCACGCATTGTCTATGTACATTTGTGCATTCAATCAGAATTTCATGAAATTTTTATGATGAAGAATATTTTATATAAGTATGTAGTTCAAAAATTTAATATATATAATGTATTCGTCATTTTGAGTGATTTTATCACTGGAATGCTTTAATACATTTTTATTGCAATTATACAGATATATTTGTTGTTGAATGTGATGCCTTTTTAAAATAAGTAAAATTTTCTCTTCAAACTAGAATTGCTGATGTTGCGTGACGTATAATACGGTTTTATGGTATTTATCAGATTTATTACTATGGTCGAGTTTGGAATATATATCGTAAAAGGAATTTATTAATATAAATAAAAAATAAATCTAAACAACAATTTCTATCGGATATGTGTATGTGTGTAATAAAATATTTTTAATAAGTACTGTTTTGAAAAAAATATGTTGAGATTTACTTTTCCGTTAATGTTCAACCAAAGTGAACATTGCAAGAAGTTGAGTGAATTTCTGTTGGTTCAATCTGGTTGAATCAACCACATTGTTCAACCAAATTGAATCGTGTATTTCCTCCTTTAATAAAGGTACGGGTACACACAGCTACTTTTGCTGCGCTGCAGCATAAAAAGCTGCGCAACTCCAGTGAATCATCATGTGAGTACCTATGCAACCTGCAAAGTAGCGCATGCAGCAAGTTTGCGCGCAACATTTTCGTGTTGCATGCAGTCTCAAATCTAGCCTAGTGTGAACGGAATTTTTAGGGGTTGCAAGCGGTGTAAAAAATATCAAATCGGCTGAAATTTTTGCAGCGGAAGCGTGTGCAGCATTTTGACGGTAGACAGTTGTAGTTCTGTCATATTAGGCAAAAAATCGGGTTTTCTCGGGAAAAATTACCACCTGGCTGGATTTTTGTGTACAGCTTCGCTTCGTCATTATAAACATTGGGTAAAAAGTCCCCATGTGTGCGACGCAAGCTTAATTTTTTATTTGGTAGTCTGCACATGTATAGGTTTTTGCGAATATTTCCGTAAGATTTGCAGTCATCCCAAGAAGACCTATCATAACATTTGTAGAGTATAAAATTCCCCACAAAAAACGTCCAGTAATTTTTTCCGAAACCGCAATGGTTTTCGCGCTAGCGCTTTGTTAATTTACGACGCGCTTAAACATGGTTATTTGCAACATGCAATGATTTTGCGATAGACATGATTGTATTCCTCAAACATAGGTACCCTTATTAGATGTCAATTTACATGGGATTACAAAAAATTATTCATCACTCCTGATTTTTTTATATCTTTCGATATTGTAACTACGTTAATTTTCATACATCAAGGGTGCAAAAAATTTTTTTTCCAACCGCAAAATTTAAAGTAGGGTTCAAATAGATATTTCACATGATCACTTTTTTTATTCATTCATTTTCAGCGGAGCTACATCATTAACAATACTTTTGCAAAATTCCCGAAGTAAGTTATTCATAACTCCACATTGGTATCTATTTCTGATCCATTCCTTCACCCAAATTCTCTTTTTTGGCTGACGTTGACGTATTTCTCTTCGTTTCAATAGTACAATTAATAGACAAGCTCCCGCTAGTATTGTTTGATCACAATCACTCATATTGCAGAACGTACCTATAAGTTTTTTCCACACAGTTTGCAAACGACACGAACACGACAACGGCGCCAAACAAACTATAGGTACCTACTAGGATAGCATCCCAAAATGCTGCAGCTAGACTGCATGATGCAAAAACAGCCTGTTGTGTGTGAACAGTGTTGCAACCTTTTATTACCCTTGCAGTTTTATCCAGTAGCTGCAGCACGAAAAACTGCGTGCTGCACGCTACTATTGGGATGTGTGTGAGTGCAATACGAAACTTTTGCACTCTTAAACTGCGCAGCAAAAGTAGCTGTGTGTGCACTTAGCTTAACTCAGTTTAATGCATACATGCATATTAATAATATTGTTGAAATTTGCTATGCAACCAACAAAATATTATATTATTGAAACATTCATTTGGAACTGACAACTGTCGAAATGATAATTAATTATGTCAATGGTATATTGAATTATTGTATATTATGTCAGAATTTGGATTTTGTCATGGACCAAAATTAGATTATTTTTATTCTAATAAAGAGCGATCGATGAAAAAATATTGTTAATCGGCGATTAATAATCTCGACTCATTAACGCGTTCGCTGCGCTCACGCGTTAAAATCGTTTCGATTATTAATCGCTCTTATTAACACTCTTGTTGATTAAACTACTATTTTTGTCGATCGTTTATTAAAGATCTAGTTAATGTAATAAAAGGAGTGTATTAATAACTCAGTTTGATGCATACATGCACATTAAAAACATTGTTAAGATTTGCTAGGTAACCAACAATATTTTATATTATTGTCAGAATATGGATTTTGCCATGGAACAAAATTAGATTATTTTCATTCTAATAAAGAGCGATCGACGAAAAAATATTGTAATCAACATTAGTGTTAATCGGCGATTAATAATCTCGACTCATTAAATTAAAATCGTTTAGATTATTAATCGCTCTTATTAACACTTTTGTTTATTAAACTACTATTTGTTATACTTATCTGAAAACACCTTGTTTTCATCTGTTTAATGACGTAAAGGTGATATTTTCAGAACAGCGCAGGGAAAACTTTTCCCGATCTCCTATTCTTTTTTCCGTGCGCTAAATCTGAGAGAAAATAAAATATTGCCGATAATAAACAAGTGTTTGCCTACTATTGTTTTCATGTATTATTATTACTTTGAAAATAAAATGTTCTAAAATTACTTCTAATCCTTTTTTGGATTGTTTTTAGATAAGTATAATAAAAAATATCGTTCATTACACGTTCAGAAATGGATTTTCAGTGCTTGCATGACTTCCCGTGTTCGGCTTCGCCTCCCACGAGAATTTGTCACGCGCGCACAGAAAAATCCTTATTTCCAGACTGGTAATGAAATATACTATTTTTTTATTTCTTTATTACTCGGGGCGGTGAATTTTTTAACAAAGGGGGTCAACAATGTGCAAAAATTTTCGAACATGGTTGTAAATGTTTGTTACACAGGTACAGACTGTACTTTGAACTTGCAACCATTTCATACCTCCGGAACTTTGTTAAATTGATAACGTCTTGTAAATAAATCCAATTTCGCATATCCAAAATATTGCAAAAGAGTTGCAAATCTAAAATTATATTTGTCTATAATATTATTGAAAGTACTTTTCAATTTGCAACCTCATAGCAAGTCCGGAAAATATTTTTCCTGATTTTTATTTACACTAAGTTAGTAGCGAGTGAAAGTGAGAGTGCAAGGCACTGCCTTGCCTATAGTGCCTATAGTGCCTGAGAGCAACTTCCAAATAATTTGCGTAGTGTAAACAGTGTCTGAGAGTACTTTTTTGCTCTCAGACATTTACTTGCGATAGTTTTACTTGCTCGTGTAAACTACGCTTAAGGATTTGCCGCTTCTCGCAACAAAAACAGCCAACTACGATGTTAGATTCTTTTGTAATGTCACTGTATTATCCTGTAATTCTGATTGAGCACAACTTTAATTTCTAATTACTGTCAATTATGGTTTTTATTAGTTATTTTGTTTTTATTATGTTAACATAATTATTACAAATTAATCTAATTAAATTTGTCGCAATGAACAATAGAAACAGAATTTCAATTATTTAACAATTCTGCTCCCTAACAAGTTTTATTATGCTATAAAATATGGAAATGTTGATATAATGTATTCAATTTTTAATTGAACGTAGTGAAAACTAAAAGCAGGGGCAGAGTATTAAAATAATAACAAGTGCTTAAAATGTATGAAACATCAGCGTGTTAAGTAGAGATTAGACTTTGATTAGCTGTAGTGTAGAGTGGTACGACCAAGTAAAACCGGAGATTAAAACGATATTTATTAGTAATAAGGATTTCAACTTTAACGTCAGTTTCAAATGTTGGTAATTTATTTTCCAAGCTTGGTCTGTTTGAAGCTACCGTTTATAATACAATTTCATTTTGTGCCAGTATCAATACAAAACCTGTAATTTTGTTGCGCTTTTTCATTTGCAATTTATTTTTAATCATTCAATTAATTTTTTGTTTGGTTTACAACTTTCCTGATTACATAGATTCACTATAAAAGTATCTAATATGTAGTATATATATATATGTATAAATCGACTATGGCGACGCCAGATAGTGGGTAGGTAGCATTACCCGAGATTATATTGAACTATTTCCTGTTTCAGGTAATATAATAAATTTACGTGAGAACAAAATTTTCGCTGAGTTGATTAAATATGATTCGATGGTTTTAATACCATCGTTCCATCGTCGCCTAGGAAAATATTCTGCTGATTCAGCACATTGTAGTTTTGTGATTTACAGTGGCACTAAACCGCCGGGGTGTTTATTGAATTTCGCATGGGTTATGAGATTCAAATGTCATAACATCCCTCATGTCACCAGCAGGGTCCACTCAATCTTATCCTTTGCTTCGCTGCGTACATTACTTTGATGTGCCAGCGTTGCCGCCGCCGCCACCAACGCCTCCATCGTCGTCTGCCAACATGCAAAGAGG
Source organism: Pediacus dermestoides (assembly GCA_963942485.1). Taxonomy (NCBI): domain Eukaryota; kingdom Metazoa; phylum Arthropoda; class Insecta; order Coleoptera; family Cucujidae; genus Pediacus; species Pediacus dermestoides. The sequence continues at coordinate 23,211,186 of OZ012626.1, read as the reverse complement.
AGGCGTTAATAACACCCGAAGCCATTACGGTTTAGTTTTAGTGCAAATTCTCTGCCATATAACACAGCAAAACTAAATATTTTCTCAACCACTAAAACCCGTTTTAATTACAATTTTGGAAAGATGTGTTTATGTTTAGCAATTCCTTGTTTTAGCGCCTTTACATAATCGGGAGGGGCCGATCTGAGTGTAAGCTATACTAAAGGAAAACGATATATTTGATTCGATGATTCTGATAAGATTTTCATGGGTTGTTGTTTCAGCATAAGTATAGTTCGTATTAACCAGAAGTGATGGATGATTTTTTATTTAGATGGATTTTTACTTTTTCATACGAAGTAATAAGAAAGTATAGTAGGTAATCGTGATTTTTTTCGACTTCGAGATTTTGATGGATTTACACGTTTTGAGGGCCCCTGAATCCATTCTGACCATTTTCACAACGATGTCTATCTGTATCCACGATAACTCAAAAACGAGTTATCGGATTTGATTCAAATTTCATATTTAAGAGTTTGAACAAAATTGTGGGTTCCCCATTAAATCTTTTTCATCTAGCACCAACACAAGTGGTACTTACCTGAAGACATTTTTAGGTTTTTTAGGAATATATCTTGAAAAATAAACAATTTACGAGATTTTTTATTCCTTAACATTGATTTAGAATTAAATTTTGAACATATTTCTTTAAACTTTTTTTTGAAATTCCGTAAAAAAAATTTCACAAAAACGCGATATACTTATATTTCTCATTGTGCGCGTTGAATCTGATAGCCTAGACAGACTAGTGACTAAAGGGACTTGGCTGCCAAACGGAACGTCGCGGGTTCGAAGCCTAGAAGGACCATTATTTTTTTAAATTTTACTAGTTTCTATGGTAGCGAAATAGTATATTATATAATTATTAAGGGACTAAAGTGAGTGATTTTATCACGTAATGGATAAAATATCACTTTAGTCCTGAGGTATATACACTAGAATCTCTATAACTCGAACCTCCACAACTCGAAGTTCTCTATAAGTCGAAGTTTATTTAGTTCCCTGTACCTACATTTTCTATATTTACAATGGATTTTTGACTTCTCTAACTCGAAATTTCTATAACTCGAACTAATTTTGAGGTCCTTTGAGATTCGAGTTATTCTACTGTACGCTATTTTTTGCACTTCCGAAACATTTAGAATGATTTCACATACAAATATGTAGTATGTGAAATCATTCTAAATTTGTGCTTGTCAAAGTGACAAACAAACCAACAACTATAAAATACTGTCCAAAATGACAAAAAATACTCGGGTAACGCAGCAACGTATATTTATTTTTTTACTTTATGCCTCTAGGGATTTGAAATGCCACTTTATGACCCTAGGGACTAAAAGAGACACTTTAGTCCCTGTTATAAGGGACTAAAGTTAGTACTGTAGTCACGGAAGTGCTAAAACAATAATAATGAATAAATAAACGTGATAATCTATAATAAAACACTTATTTTTGTCGTAAAACAAGGACAGATTTATGCATACAGCAATAAGTGCGAGAGAGACTTCCGAAAATTATTTGAAAATAGCTGGAAATGCTCAAAATTTAAACACGATTTTTACAAGAAATTAACTTAATTTCTTTAGGAAAAGTAATTGTGGTACTATCGTATAAGAAAGTCATGTGTTGGACACATCAGATATTTTTACATTAAAAATGTTTCCTATAATTGAAATTATTGAAACTATAACTTTCTATCCATTTAATTTAAAAAATTAAATTTTGAATGGTAATTGGGACTATTCTTTTACAACTATCTTTTATATAAATTATACACTAGTTGTTGACTCTTCAGTATCAGGTACCTATGGGAAAGATTATAAAAGTAGTCCTTAATCAACCATTAAAATATTAGAAAATTTTAAATGAAAATTGATAGGTAAAAGTTATAGACTGGTGAGACTTAAAAATCACACGGCATTATATTTATTATATTACTATTTCAGATTTTCAAGTCCCAAACTAGTAGTTGATATAATGTATATAATATATGTATATTATACATATATTATACAGATTTCAGAATGACTACTAGCCGATTACTAAGACAAGGACAGAAACCAGAGCATGGTGTACGACCATGCATTGCTCTCTGTCTCACGCAATCGTCGAGCTAGTTGGCAGTAGTTATACGATATGTATAATATAAGGCGATAATCTCGCGGTATTATTTTGATCCTAAACCTAGTATATGCCTATATGGACTGCGACTCTCCATGACTAATTTTTCGTATACCTACCTAATTTAATTATTTGGGAAGGTGAAAACCTTCAAATTAATTAGGTACAAGCGAATAATTCTCTTTGATAAAGCTATTTAGTTTATCAGAAATCTGCATTTTGCTCTTTACCGACTAAAGTTTATTATGATGCTTATTAAAGAGGAATGTTTAATGGAGAATTGAGGTTTTCAATAAAACAACGTTCTCTGTCCCTCCTGACGTCACAAGACACCCTAATGACTGTTGCCATTGCGCATATCAGCTATCTCTCAAAATTGAAAACATGTGAGGTTTTCAATAAAACAACGTTCTCTGTCCCTCCTGATGTCACAAGACACCCTAATGACCGTTGCCATTGCGCATATCATCTATCTCTCACAATTGAAAACCTGAATTTCATGAAATTTTAGAAGTTTGTTGATAATAGAAGAATCCTAAAATTCGGATTGAAGTACTTGTACGTTCCTAAAATTATGATAATTACATCGTTAAAACAATAAATATGCGTTCTAGATCAATCGATATTCATAGTGCATAGTGAAAGCAGAAAGAGGTGTAGGTATACAGAAAATTCATGTTGATTATCGCATTCTATGGCTTATATGTTAATTTATCTTATATGTTATAAAAAATTACGCATTTGTACTTTACTTTCTTGTGTTTTGAAAAAATACATACATGAAAGACGAACTAGGATAGATACTTACTGAAAAAATGGTGGTCTATAATATCATATGACACATATAAAAACGACAAATCTGCACCGGATATTACTCTTCACACTGATTCACTCTTATTAATCTATTTTAGAAATGTATAGTGCAACAAGTCTAACAAGCAGGATTCGAAGCGCGAAACGGTTTTCCTATACTCTGGTACAATCTAAGGAAGAATGTACAATAATACTGCTATTATTTAAAAACGTATAACTTTTATGTATTAACTGGGATGTTTTAAATTATAACGCATTTTTCTCCTGAATGTACCGATGTTTTGACGCGAATCACTCGTAAAAGTGCTTCTTACACTTGTTGGACTGTAGTTCTAAACTACATTTCGTCTTATCTGTGGACGTTCTTCGATTTCCTCATGTTCAATTTCCAGATGTTTATCTTCGGACCATATGCACCAACACTAAAATCGTTCTAGCACAACGCAAGTCACGCTTCGCAATATTCCTAAATGAAGATGAGAAGGTGCAATTTAATTTAAAAACATACCATAATCCTGCATCGTGCAAACTGATAGGTACATTTTTACATGTTATAGGGAACATGTCTAGTAAAAGTGTATTAACAAATAGAATGTTTCTTAAGAAACACTATTTTAAAAATATCTATAATTACAACATATCCTCGATTAAAACACTGAACTCTTTAGGATATTATATAATTGTATATCAAAGTTTAGGTATCGGGTGTTCATTTAAATTTCAAGTCAAATGACTCTTTAACGCCAACTAGAGGTGAAATTTAAATGAACACCCGATATATAAAATTAAACGACAAATTCGAGATGGACAAATTGCTTTTGGCGTCATTATTAGTAGTAGGTATAATTTATATTGTAACGTTAATTATTGTATCTTGTATAATTCGAAATTTATCATCATCAATGTTATTAATACTACATTATTTAATTGTTCAGGAAATTTGTTAATATATTTTTATGACCAATTCAAAATTACATTACAAGAACGACACATATTTTTTGGAAAGACTTTGATTTTATTTTATTAAAAAACTTAATTCCTAGATCAAATTCTATTTGAGGATTCTTGCCTATCGACACAAAATATTCTCCTTTAAGAATAGCACAGTAATTAATGTTGAGATGTAAATCGCATTTAAACATCTTACAGTAGTTAAATACAAATTGAAAAAAGTTTTGTACTATTAAATCAGGTTTTCGGTAGTCACGTCTTGGTTTCGTAACAAGAAATTGAATGAAACATCTAAATATCATCACGTCACTTGCAGAAGTCCACTCAATCTTAATGCAGAGGGGGTCCCGAGAATGAGGTATTAGATTTAACTTCCTTAAATTGTTCCTAAAATATGCAAATGATGCGGTATTTGCATAATGGAGATTGCCATGGCGAAATGCAGTTTGGTACGACTGTTTGGACTTGTTCTTGTTCAGTATATGCCACAGCATAATTCGGCCATTATCACCACTACTTCTGCTGGTCCTGACTTGACTAATGGCAAATTGTTTATTTGCTAACTTCCCTTGCCTGTCTGCGACCACCACACCACCAGTTGTACCATATATAGAATGTCTTCAATTCGATGCCATAACTGCTTATAATAACGACGATGGCAGCCGCGGCGCGCGTGTGGGTTATTGCTTTCTTCAACTCACACCAGCAGTTCACTTTTATGTGTTGCATTAGAGAAGTTGTCGAAATGAAGTTTAGAACAGCTTGCCTGTGTGGAAATTGTTCAGTTCAGTTGGAATTGCTCGCCAACGGACGGACAGCGGCGACTAAAATGTTTGTGTTGAATTTTTCAAGCTTTTCACCCCTGTTTCAGCTTGGACATTGTTATGTTCGCAAGTGTGAATGGCTTTGTTATTTTTCGACAAAAGAGAATTTTTCCAGACACATTAAATGCTGTGTTTTGCCACTATATGTGTGAGATGCGGCGAAAATATTTACGCTTTATTTTTGGTTTCCTTTTTTTATATCAACATTAGAATTATGGCATAATTTCATTCAACAAAAAATTTCAATTTATCTAAAGTAAGTCAGATAGTTAATCATCATAAAGGTAAAACAAAATAGAATTAAAATGATACCTTCGTCAACATCTATTGATGGAACGGTTACGTCAAGGATATTCTATACCATTCCGTATTTCTCGTCGAAAACTGGCTCAATAGTTCAGCGGTCTATTCATTTGAGTGACAACATTGATGGACTGCCACAAACTCATTTTCTCTTAGTGCGATTTCTAGAGTATTACTATACTATTCATAATATTAACTCAACTGTTAGTTTTCATAATATAAGTATCTCATTGTTCTCCCAATATTTCAAACATGCAGGTAGGATAGTTTAGAATGAACTCTACGAGCGAATAACGTTAATATTATTTAGTTATTGACCACCTTTCAAACCACCATGGGTACTATTGTAGACCTTTGAAACGTTAATATAACGATTTAACAATGTTGAGTAAGTTGTACGTACAAAACATCGGAAATAAATTCAGCTGTAAGCAAAAACATTTCGGGTATATTCGAGCTCTTTAATAGGGATGTTGCATTTTTTTAAAATCCCGTTTTTTTCTGTTAGAAATGTAAAACGACTATATTAATAATACTCTACAACAAAAATATTTTTTTTTACTCAATATTTGTACATGAAAAAACGATTATAAATTGACCGTAATTCAAATATATTATTGGCGCCCGAAAACGCTTTGAGATCGGAGAGTCCTGCGTGACGTCACGAATCTAGTTGACATTGCCATGTCTAAATATTTTTTACGCGTTTGACATTTTTCGAAATAGTCAAAATCCGGCGTGCTGCACTGTGGAACTAGATTCGTGACGTCAGCAATTTTTTGGGATGATTCGGGCGTTTCCGGACAATGCGTGGAAATTTCAAATTTTGCAATACTTTTTATTTATTTACTCGGAAAGTACGGACCAAAAATTTTTTTGAAAAATATTGATAGTGATAATTTGGTAACAGCTTTTCAAAAAAAATTATTTTGAAAATCATGCAAAGTCCCTATTAAAGAAAATATCTGATGTGCCCAACACATGACTTTCTTATACATTGCCATTATACAGTTTTAATATTTGGAAAATACTGAAGGGGTAGCCAATAATCAGATGCAGTCGACATTCAAATTTTAAATTAATATTTTTCAATAAAAATCAATGAAAATAATGTAGTTTTTGATATCATTTGATGCGCAATAAGTTTCTCATTCCACTGATAAAAAAATATATTCTCTAGGCGAGCAAGAATTCACCACAATAATGTTAAATCCTTATGTTCAGGTTTGAAAACGGGCACCCGGTATATTGATATATTGTAATACAATTAAATATTATTGAAAAAACGGCGCAAAATAGAAAACTATCGTGGTGCGAAGCCCGCGGGGGACAGTTAGTAATAAATAAATAAATATGATTTTATATGAATAACGTATTGAATGTCGACTGCATATGATTATTGGCTACCCCTTCAGTATTTTCCAAATATACAAACTATATAATGACAATGTATAAGAAAGTCATGTGTTGGGCACATCAGATATTTTCAATAATAATTATAGGTACAGTTAATTTCATAGAAATCGACTACACCTAATATTTCCCTGATTCCCTGTGTTACAATGCCTTTGTTTGATTGACGTTTACTGTCAAATTGACAAATTAAGTGCTTATTTGCTTCCGTCGCCAAAAATCAAAATGCCAAAACTTACTGAACGACTCATGATAAAAAATAACCTAATTTCTGTGAAACTAACTGTACATATTACAATATGACACAAAAAACACAAATCAACGACCGCTTAACAACCGGTGGTAGTTTCGCCACCACAATGCTGCCGTAGCCGTCGATCTTTTCAAATAATACTGCTACAATCGATTTCCTCAACGGTATAGATTTCTGTAATTTAAACATGAACTTTTGTAACTGAGGTATAGATGCTACAATCGATTTCCTCAACGGTATAGACTTCTGTAATTTATATAAAGTACTTTTGTAACTGAGTGATAGATGGCGCTACTACCTATATGAAAAATAATTAAAAAATTTTGACGGAATTTCAAAAAAAAGTTCAAACTAAATTTGTTCAAAATTTAATTCTAAATCAATGTCTAAGAATAAAAAAATGTCGTAAATTGTTTATTTTTCAAGATATTTCTAAAAAACCTAAAAATGTCATCAGGTAAGTACCACTTGTGTTGGCGCTAGACGAAAAAGATTTAATGTGGCACCCACAATTTTGTTCAAACTCTTAAATATGAAATTTGAATCAAATCCGGTAACTCGTTTTTGAGTTATCGTGGATACAGACAGCAGACACACACACACACACACACACACACACACACACACACACACAGACAGACATCATGGCGAAAATGGTCAAAATGGATTCAGGGGCCCTCAAAACGTGTAAATCCATCAAAATCTCGAAGTCGAAAAAAATCACGATTACTATACTTTCTTATTATATAAGAAAGTAAAAATATTGAAGGAATTTTAAAAAAAATTAGAATAAAATATGTTCAAAACTGAAATCTAAACCAATATTCAAGAATAAAAAAAATTTGTAAATTATTTCCTTTTCAAGATAGTCTTATAAAACCTACAAATGTCAGGTAGGTATACCACTTGTGTTGGTGCTAGATGAAAGACACACACACATCAGGGTAAAAATAGCCAAAATGGATTCAGAGGCCCCCAAAACGTGTAAATCCGCCAAAAACGTCATGCTATACTTCCCTTATGACTTCATATAAGAAAGTATTGTTTCCTTTTCAAGATATTCTTAAAATACCTAAAAATGTCTTCATGTAAGTACTACTTGTGTTTGCAAGATGAAAAAGATGTAATACGTGACCCAGAAATTTGTTCAAACTCTTAAATGTGGAATTTGGATCAATTCAGAAAAGTAATCCTGATTACGGACGATCAGACACATACAGAGACAGACAAACATAATTGTAAAAATAGTCAAAATGGATTCAGACACCCTCCAAACGTGTAAATTCGTAACAATCTCAAAGTCGAAAAAAATCACGATTGCTATATTTTATTTTTATTATTATACCAAGTAATAAGAAACTATAAATAATAGTATATTATGCTACAAGTTTTATAACCATTTTAGTAACGAGTCTCTGTTAGTCACGAGCGAAGCGAGTATTTAATAAACGAGTTTCTAGAGAAGTTTATAAAACAAGTTGCATACTATACTTACTTTTTCTACGACCATCACAAAATACTAAACTTTTTGAGTTTCACTTGAAAGAATTCTGAACGCGAAACTGACAAACGTCAAACTATCAACTTGATTTATGTCAACAAAATTCAAGCCGTGACTAATTAAACTTCGAGCGTGTTTTAAAGTACCGAAAACACCCAAAGCGGCTTCAAGCCATCAATAATGAGTACTTGTGTTTAAAGGGAGTCGAAAAAAATATTGTTAGGTATTAAAAAAACTGAGAATAAAAATTTTTAATTTCTACGAGGGATTAGTCATTAGTGACATTTTAAACTTTTGAGTTACTAATTTTTGACCTAAATATAAAATTTGATTACTAAACATCTTCAACTTTAACTCAGTTATCAATACTTAAAATCATGTAAATAATATTTATATTTACGATGAAAATAATATTTCATAGATGGACACCTATTGTGGAGGAGACCTTTTGAAGCAATATTTCTATCACAAATCAAATTAGGTAACTAGTTTAATAGGCATCTAATGATTCAAATAGAAACTATTTTCTTAAAACGTGACACAATTAGCATCATACATTATGCAAACTTTTCCACCAAAATGTAGGACAATTGTTCGTACATAGTCGTGGTTAATGTTGGATGCCGCTGTGTCGTAAAGGAATCTGGAAACATTTTGCATTTAATGCGGAACGATTAAGCGGAAATAAAACGAATTTATGCGAACTGGTTGGAAAGAGCTACCAAAATTATGTCCATAAAACATAATGAAATTAATAATCTCGAATGCAGCGGCAAGTTACTGAACTGAGAAATCACTTAATTTGAAACATATTTCGTTCGTCCCGCCCAACATTAAATGAGGGTTTTTGTTGCTGCTACTGTATCCCTTTTGGTTATGTATTTTATGACCCACAGACAAAGCGAGAGGGAATATATATAAATTAACCACCTGGAAAGGTGATTTCAGTGCCAACGGCACACTTTGTCTCTTGTATCATCCCCTTAATATATAATCTGCTTATAATGTATAAGATATATTAAATTATTATCCCTGTGCTTAGTTCAGAGAAACTACAACTAAAACTAAACTAAATAGGTGCGGGTAAATGTGAAAGAGTAATTAGTTGAGTGGTGCGCCAATTATCAACTAGCAACACGAAACTTCTGCGTGTGTTTTGGAATGGAACATCTAGAGAATAGACAGGGGGTAGTTTCACCAGCAGCATCATCATCACTGGTGGTGGCTGACCGAGCAACCATCCACCGATTGATTTAATGCGTGTGTTGTGTGTAAAATGCAGTGACGCGCACACAACACACCGCCGCACCGTCGGTGGTGGCATCGGGCCACAGAATTGGCTCCAGTGAGAACCCTTCGATAATTACCCCCGGGGGGCACAGCCGCATTCAACTGCTAACTGATGTGAGTCCGACGAGTTCCATAAACGTCCATCCGGCATCGACATATATGGTCGGTTCGGTCTTTCCTACAAATCGATATATGACAAGTGCTATTTCGCATTTGTTTTATTCTGTTTTTGATTGTTTGAGAGTTCGAGAGCAACACCCAGTGATCTGTGCCTGAGCTGTGAAGCATTTAGGTTTTTGTCGATTTCGCTCAAATATTAAACACAGACACACATTCGTTGTCGGAAGACTCGGAAGGAAGTTTTTATAGGGGAAAGTTTTTCTTACATCTGACTCTTTTGAACTATCGCTGGGATGGTTGATGGTACTTGACTTGGGACTTTAATTTGATACTTATTATTTTTCTTAGTTCCTATCAATAGTATACGACTAGCAACTGTTGCCAAGGAGCAACTTGTCGAATGAGACATTTATCATACAGTATATCCAAACTTAGAAAAGCACCGTAAAATATGTGAACTAATATTAGAAATTTACAGCAAAAAAAATTACCGACAAATGAAATCGTGCAGATCTGATCCGACAGCGACAAGTACATTCCACAAAGAAAGTTGCCAGTTTTGCAGATGATGCAAATTTTTTTCAATATATTTATGGTGTTTTCAGTGCGTTAATTACCATTCATCTTCAAAATAAATCAGCTTTTTCAAAGCTTACAACGATTATTTTTGTGATTTTGTGTCTGGGATAAGCAAGTTTTGGCTGTCTGATTAAGAACCTCGTGTATATCAATGTAATCGAGTTGGGATACATCCTAGACCATATAGTGCATCCAGGAGGTTTGTGCCAAATGAAAAAACTGTAGAAATGCATTAATTTATTCTTAACACAAGTACTTCAGATGAGTATAAGTGAAACGGAAGAGGTCTCGGAAGAGGCATCAGTTCATTAAAAAAAAATAGTTTTTTCTATAAATTTGTAAACATGGACCACGTTATTTTTATAAATAAATCGAGTTTTATTATTTTTGTAAACATTTGTAATATATTATTTATACAAAATATTAAAATTTCTTGATTGTCCAGATTAAGAATTATTCTAGATAATTTATATTTATTCATTCAACGAAAAACTCAACTAAACTAACAAATCTTAAATACTTTTAAATAAACAAACAATAACAGTATATTATAGTACGAAATCTTAAAATTAAAAATCTATAAACCTGTATACAATTTTTATTTTGGTAGTACACCTTGTAAATTCTTCAAAGAGTTACAAAAAATATCAATTTCTTTGGTACCTATCATTCAAATTATTAATTTCCATACATGCTCTATCTATTGGATTTATCCCATGTGTGATGAAAGTCTGTATACAATATTTTTTTGTTTCTTGTTTGTTGTTGAGGTGCTTTTATTTTCAGTTTCCTTAGGAGAAACGGACTGTCAATAATACTGTTTAAAATTTTATAAATAAATACAATGGTTGCAATTGTTCTTCTTATTTCTAGTTTTGAAATATTAAACACAGTTCTAACCAAGTTATTATCAAGCTCAAAGTTACTAGGGTGCTTATTACTGAACAAGTCACTTTTGAAAGCGATAAATCTTAGAAATTTGTTTTGGACGCGTTCAATTCTGAGTTTATGAACAGTGTAGTAAGGTGACCAAATCATTGATGCATACTCCAAAATTGATCTTACATAAGAAAATTATACAACTTTAATGACATTAATGTTAGTTATGTCCTTCATTGTTCTCTTAATAAAACCTAAGAATTTAAGAGCACGATTTATGATGTTCTCAAAATGTGATATAAATGAGAGTTTATTGTCAAAAATGACTCCCAGATCTCTTATTTCATTTACAACCTTTAAGTTTTCACCCTTTAAATTATAATCAAAGTTTATTACGTTCTTTATTCTATAGAATTTTATTATGTGACATTTTCTTCCGTTAAGTTCCATATATGTAGTTTTCTTCACACCAAACAGCATCATTATCTAAATCTGATTGAAGCAGCATACAATCATCGGGATTTTTTATTGTTTTGTACAATTTTAAATCATCAGCAAATAGCAATAACTCACAATGTTTAATAACTTGGGCAATATCATTTACAAAACAATTGAACAAAAATGGTGATAGATGTCCGCCTTGGGGAGCACCAGATTTAATGAGAATTGGATCTGAATAATGTTGAAAGGTTTTTACCATTTGTACACGATTTGTAAGAAAATTCTCAAACTAGAGCAAAAGTGGACAATGAATGCCAAAAGCCTTCAATTTATTGATAAGTAGGTCACAGCAGACCCTCTCAAAAGCCTTAGAGTAATCAGTGTATGCTGCATCAACTTGGTTTTTATTTTCTAATGCATTAAGAATGTCACATTGATACGTTAGTAAATTAGTAAGAGCTGATCGATTTTTGCCACAATAACATGCATTTTCAAATATTCCGCTGTAACTCTTTAGACACGAACACTCAATGCTGTTTTAAACTTGGTCGGAATACCTATATAAAATTTATGTCTAAGGTCCGGTACTGAATGTCTGTTTAAACCAAGTATGTTTAAACTTCGTTTAGAATGTTCTTTATAATGCTAGATTTCACAAACTTAGTTTAAACCGACATACCGAAGCTAAGAGAAAAAAATAGTTTTCAAATATCACATACTTTTATTAGGTACGTGATTGTCTTCAAAGTAAAAATCCACACCAGAGATTTTTAATGAAAAACATTACCTGCATTAAAAATTATGAGATAACATTCAAGTTCATCTTGTGGATTCAGGGGACTCAAAACGTGTAAATCCATCAAAATATCGAAGTAAAAATAATGTTATAACCGAAATAGGTATATAAGAGTATAAGAAAGTAATAAACCAGGTAGCTAGGTAAATGAAACAGAGAAACGACAAGCAAAGATGAAATGAAACAGACAGTTGCTGCAAAAGTGGTGGGCATTTAAATTGCTTAACTTGATGAACTCTCTTTGAAAGCACTCACTAATATCATTTATTCATTTTACATCTTGTCAACTTAGAAATACCTATACTATTATTATATAAAATACAAATAATTTTTGCCTGCTTTATACGATTTATAAATTTATTCTCCTAATTTATGAATAAATAACTAATTATCGCCCAACTTTATTATTTATTAGATTTTACCGTTAAAGAAACTACTTTACGCCAACTGTTCACCCGATAAAAAAACTGTCCGAACGGACGTTGCCATATTCCGTTTATTATTAAACATTTTTTGTTCCTTTCGCACAGATTTGCTAGCCTCTGAAATTGCATAATCCTCCATTTTCATTTCAGTTATGATACGAGAGATTCTTACGCGACAACGGCGAAACATTGGAGCGTCGACGATTTTGGTACGCGGGCCTATTTCAGGACAATGACGGAACCCTCCACTTTGAGCATAGACCGTATCAATGAAAAGGATGAGGGGGAATATCGATGCCGCATCGATTATTTACGTTCACCCACGAAAAACTTAAGAGTGAAGATGACAGTTATAGGTGAGTAGGGGAACATTATTGTTTAGTTATTTTACAAATTCAGTCACGATATAAGGGAATACGTGAAAGTGTTTTAGACATAAATATTTTAGTTATGTTCGACCTGGCACTATCCAGGAGGGTAAAATATGGGTCATATTCGATCTCGGGGGAGTCAAACTTATTGTACTATTGATAAACTCGGTTCTATGTGTGCACCAATGTCTGCCTCGACTGTAGGTATACTGTGTGGTAATGTACCTTTTATATATTTAACATATAAAACTTACATACCAGGACGTATTCCTTTTATAACTTACTCATGACAATTTCAAACGAAACATCAGGTGGAAATGAAATTATGAGAATGGTAGTAGGTATGTACTTGGATCAATAAAATATGATTTAACTAATTATTTCCCACTGTTATATTCTCATCCACATCATTGTTAGAAGATGCTACATAACCAATTAATCAAGTTGTATAGGTATACAATTACTTATTATCTATTATCTATTATTATCTATAAAGAGAAATATTAAATTTCTGAGAAATTCAGATAAATGTTAAACTGAAAAATATGTTTGTATATTATTATAATAGTTTGATTGAACGTGAGACTATTTTCATATACAAATCATAGATGAGAGTACTTAAATTAGTATGATTCCATAAATTACAGACCTGATTTTTTAAATTATTTTACGTCATACTGTACTGTAATAGACCGTTTTACGACATACTGTACTGTAAAGTGTGTTATTACAGTACACTAGGTTTTTACGTACTGCTTCTTATTCATTTTTAAATTATTGGCGAATGACAAATGTAAACAACCTAAGCGACCCTAGCAACCCTATGATGTAATAGTAGATTACATACCGAGGCTGAAAGTATTCCATTCCTGTCGAGAGAACTCGAGACAGAGTAATGGTACTTTTGCCGAGGTTTGTATACGATTTTATTCACAGTCAGTCATTTAATAAAACAAACAACATTATAATAATAAAAAATATATTTGACATTGACATTTCATCAAATTAGTTAACAAAGTGACATCAAATTTGTAGTTGCTCAGATAGTAGCGCCCTCCCAGGTTAGTAATGGGTTCATTACTGACTGCTTCTTTACTATTACTGACTGGTTGAAGTGTAACCAAGGAATGGTTTTAAGGGGTACGAAAAGCTGCATATTACTAACTGATTGTGAATAAAATGCGTTACGTCATTCGTCCGGTAAAACAGATATTACGTACTCATTGCGCAATAAAATTAATTGTTTGTTCGTCCGTAATATCTGTTTTACCGGACTCATAACGTAAATAACTATTGATTATTTTATGAAGAAGTCTATATGAACCATAGATATTTAAGTTTCATTTCTTTTTTAACAATTTCGATATATCTACTTCTTGAAATTTGGAATAATGTATATTATTACAAGCATATATTACATGCTTGCAGTAATTGCAAGAATAATTTTAATGTAAAGAAATGCTTAAAATGCAGTTATTTGCTTGGAAAAAGCAGAATGAAACCAATTTGATTTTACGAACAATAGATATTACAATACAATTTGCATGAATATTTAAATACAAGTTTCAAATTTTACGGTAATAACAGAACAGCTAATGAGAGGAAGCCGGCTATTAATATTGCAGCTCTGTAAATTATCAAGCAGTTTTGACCAGTCAAAACCTCGAAATAATTTCTCTTTAATTCCCAACGCTCTATTCTTAATTATAATAGACCATAGCATTTTTTTAAAGCTGTAAAAGCCGGAATATCGAACATTTTTAAATCAAATTTCAAACAATTGATTCTGCTCGCAGTTTCATTTATCTACAGATTGTTGGAAATAAATAGACACATAGGCATAACTTTCAAGTACTTACATTTATTTTTTAAAAATCATTCCACATTCCAAATTCTTTCAAAGCAGCTGGGTGGGGACCACGTACAAAGAAATATACTCGCTCACTCACCATCATTAAATTTTAAATCTATGTATTCTTAATAGTCGCACTCTTTTTAACTAAAGGTCTTGCTATGTGTCCATATTTCGAACCTCCAATATGTAAGATTCAGAGCATTTGTAAAAAAAAAAATTTCAACTAACTATTGGTGAGCCTCGAATTTGAATCACATTTTATACAAATATTTTATTTAAACATATTATATGACTCACCAAAGCTTCTAAGAATGATTTTAGTGCAAATAATACTTTGAAAACCCGAGCGTGGCGAGGTTTTCTGGCATTTGAAAGCACTATAAAATATAAAGTGAAAGGTACATTATTTTTTCTACAACAACAAAAATATTGAAAACATTAATAAAATGAAATACATTTGCCTTCATGTTTCACTAGATGGTGTGTATTTATCGTTCTAGAACAAATAACATATAATAATGATTTCAATTATTGCCCTGTTGTCATGAAAGCCACTTGCAAGATACCTTGGCATAATTGACATATATTCAGGACCGAAGGGACTACCCAGCGTACATTAGTACCAACCGCTACAATGTTCCTTAAGTTTTGAGTTCTTGAAAATATTTAGAATAAAAACAATTCTCATTCTAGAAAATGGCAAATTTTCCACCGCGTTAGGGTAAATAATTTTCAGGTTTGGAAGAATCGGGGGCCCCCGTCAATTCAGGGTCCTAAGCAACTGCCTATTGTGCTTATGCTTAATCCGGCCTGAATGTTACTATGTAGGTGGTTGAAAAATACTTACGAGTAATTAAAATATACTTACATTATTTTTGAAATGAAAAAAGATGGAAACAAACTGAACATTACGAAATCCTGGATTGGATAAGTTGGCATTTAGTAAAAAACATGTCAAGAAGAATTAATGATAAAAAAAGAGCTTACTACAGAGTTTTCAAAAAATAATTGATATTTAAATTTTTTTTTCAAATTTCAATTTTAAATTAAAAAAAATGGAGTCCAAGCCCCTATCAATCATTTATGAACACTCTGTACATTGTGTACATGTGCATTGTACATTGCATAAGTTACTCATATAAGAAAAGTATGTAAAATTGTAGATACGAATATACAGGGTGTTTGGTACATCGATAGAAAGTTTTCACTGGGTGATAGTTGGGGTCGTTTGGAATCTATATGACCATATTTACCCTTATGCAAAGTCTCACCGTTTTTTAAATATCAATCTTTTCAACTTTCTTAAATTTTTTTTTAGATATTCTTCATATGCACTTTGACGAAACAATCCGAAAAGAAATGCCTAAGTATTAGTATAAAAAATATGTAGGACAATTTATGTGTTAAAATACATTGATTCGAATTTATTTTTCTGTTTGTTTTTATTTTTTCTAGTAAAAAACGATGAGACTTTGTATAAGAGTAAATATGGTCATATAGGTTCCAAACGACCCCAACTATCACCCAGTGAAAACTTTCTATCGATGTACCAAACACCCTGTATATAAGTTAGCAGATTCTTGAATTTTAATTTACTAACATCTCATACCATCTCATATCAAAATCATAAAGACGTCTGTTGAATAGCAAAAAATATCTACTGGTCTTTTGAGTAACTTTATGGTTTTTGTGTTGTAAAGTTCAAATCCGTTATCCGTTAAGAATTAAATAAAATAAACATAATTGTAACAAATATTTTGAATGGTTTAACTTGTTTTATTTCTTATTTATTTAACGTCGATATTTCTACTGGAACACCCTCTGGGTCTACAAATATTAAATAAACATGTATTAACTGTAATTTTACGGTAGGTAAGGTAAACAATAAATTTAAATGATCGTGTGTTTTAATTACAGTCAAAATCTGTGTATATTTAATAAACGAAAAATTATTGAGGAAACGTGAAAGAATGCCGTAAATAAGGTGCTTTATATTTATATACTAAGCTATTACCAACACCTGGAGGAAAATAGTGGTATTTATTTCTTTAGAATCCGGTTTAACAATATACGTACTAATTAAATTAAAACAGTAAAGTAGTTATTTAAATGACAGAGAGTAATAAATTAATGTATTTGAGGTTGTCTTCTAACATTATAAAATATGTGCTTGGTTAATGCAAGTAGGAAACTTTTTCTTCTTCATAGGTCATAATTTATTACCTTGACTACTGTGAGCCTTTAAAGCACCATGTAAACTTGTAAACATTAATTCAATTTATTACAAAATTACCATTTTATTTCAGCAAATAGCTATCACAACAAACAAAAATAATAATCTATCAGGAAGCACACAAGCAATATTTTTTCAGATAAAATTCATACAGCTGGTTGTTGAATCACAATTGGACAGCTACCATATTTCGCATCAGGTATAAACTTGGTGAAGTTCCATTTTGAGCTATAAAAGAAGTTTGTTATTTGAATACGAACGAGAAATAATGAAAGTTTAGTAATAAAAGGCTGTGATCTGTATGGTAAGGCGGTTTCGCGCGTATTTTCCACCTGCCACCGAACTATATTGATTTCGGAACACTGTTGTCTCTCCCTCTCAAACTGTGTCCCTGGTGGCTGTTTTGGGTGGCTCCCACATCACCCATCTTATATTGCCCAAGCCGACTTAAGCCCCCTTTCAATAGAAATTAAGTAATGAAGTGATGTAGATTATGCGGAAGAATTATACAGGGCAATTGTTATGGATATTAGTTGTATTAAGTTTTACCCGAGTATACGGAATTATTGCCGTTATAATGCTAGATGGTGTCTTTACCCTGTACACCTTTTGTTTATTTAGCATAATTCATTGTACGAATAGTAAAACTATGTGTAGAGAGAGGAGGAACACAAGAAGAAGGAAATTAGTTTAGTTGTTGGTTCTAGGCACGTAGACACCTTCACGGGGAACGGGGAAGTAATATTGGTATAATAAAGTATACATTTTAAACAATTAATGTAATTAGGTATTATTGTCAATGAGAAATTTCCAATACAATGGTATTTTTATTTCATATCTTAAAATTAAATTTGAGAGAGATGAACAATACAATTTCTTCGACAGAATCTCTATAAGGTCTACTTAATGAAGCCAAATGTTTTTAAAATTTTATTTTCATACTTGGAACTTCATCTCTGCTTACATTTTCAAGTAGGCTAGAACAGATAAGCACAGTGTTTTTTCTTTCCGACAAATTATGTTTTCTGTAATAATGCTATAATTGCAAAATGTAATTAGTAAATGTTATTCTGAATAAAATTAACTTTCTAGGTAAAATTTTAAGAACATTAGCATATAGTTTGATATATTAGTCTTTTTTGTAAAGTAGGTAGGTACTCGTAGGTACATTAATAAATTACATTAAAACATTTTGTAAGTCAACCTGAAAACATATAAAAAAACACACTCTTAAGCACGAGAACATCAAGAACAAGCAATTCTCAAGTAGGTATGAATTTTAATGTCCAAGATCATTTAATATACTAAAATCGGGAACCCACTCAAAATTATATTGAGGTTAAGAGCAATTTTGTATGAAAAGAAAATTAAATTTTTGTGTGCTTCATTACAGCTATACAGAACACATTTGGTGGACACACTGTATAATATAATATCGTATAACTACTGCCAACTAGCTCGACGATTGCGTGAGACGGAGAGCAACGCATGGTCGTACACCATGCTCTAGTCTCTGTCTTTGTCTAAGTATTCGGCTAGTAGTCATTCTGAAATCGGTATACATATAGCCCAATACCAACTAGCCGACTGCTATAAGACAAGGAAGAGACCAGAGCACGCATAGTGTAAATACATAAGGTGTGCTACGACGGGAGCTCGTTTTTGCGACTTGCTGCGCATTGGCCCAACCACCGCCATATTGCCTAGGTGTCAAAACAATTCAAACTTCAATCTTTCGACTGAATCAGGACTGAATTTTGAATTAAGTACCTATAAACTGACTGAAATGCCAGTTGATCTATTTTAAATTGCAAAAAATTGGTCGTCAAAGACCAAAAAATACAATATTAGTTACTTTAGATTTCCCAAACATGAAGAATTCGCCCATAAATGGATAGCTTTTTGTAACCGCGAATCTTAAAAATGGTAAGTTAAGTGTATTGAGAATAAAACACTTTTTCTCAATATTTGTCCTGCTGATGTTTTCAAAATTTATTGAAACAAATTTTTTCCATGTGTGTTCAGCACATTTTAATGATGAAGACTGCCGAAATTCTGGAATCTGGAATATTTAAGTGTAGCTGGTTTTTCTTTAAAACGAAAAGTTGTTGACAATATTTATTGTCAATTCCAATATATGAAATTGAAAGTATTTTTTCGTTTCAATTTCATTAAAATTACACCTTTTTAGATACAAAATGTTTTGAAATTACTCTTAGAAACGGTTGTATCAGATTTCGAAAGTACCGCTCGCTAGTTCGTACGCTCATTGGTTTGAAATTAAAGATGGACACGATTGGGTCAATCGTATGATTGGCTGAGAAAAGAAAGCTGCTTCGTAGCACACCTATGTATTTACATCATGAGAGCACGTACGACCATTGCTCTCCGTCTCACCCAATCGTTGGGCTAGTTGGCATTAGTTACTCTGTATAATCGAAAATCATTTAAATTAACTTTAAGATATACCTACATACCCCCTATGTATAGATAATTTTAAAAAGTTTATACATTACCATCATTATAATAGAGTTAACGATCTTAAGAGTTCTTGTAACATCAGTTACTACTTATATTAAATTTAATCTGCACACTACATATTAATCAGATTAATTTTTTTCAATGATAGCATTTTCAGTTCATTATTTTGTGTTCGCTTGCCTTTGTAATAAACAATATAAAAAACTTGATATAAAGTTACTAGTTGATTAAAGGGCTCGTCTGTCGGATACTAACTGCCACTTAGAAGCTTTAATTTTATTTATCCAACATCGATTCATAATAAGCCTATTACTATGACGATTTGAAACATAGAATGTTCATCATTACTCATTAGTGACAGAATAATTTGGAACTTTATTATTGTTACATTTATTATTGGAAACAATGTAACACAACTTGCTATAGCAACCACTAATTAATTACTAAAAACTGACAAATTTTGCAAACCTAACAGTTTTATTTGTCAAATAATTTGTCAATTGAAATAACGATAAAATAATCTTACAATTTAGAATTGACGGCGATGTTGGATAAAATATGATGTTAAATTCGTGTGGAATGCTTATTAGTCACTCAAGAAATTAACCACTCACCCTTCGGGCGTCGTGGCTAAACTTTTTCTTTCGGGACTAATATATCACATTCCACAATTATATAATAATTATCTAATCCACAACCAGTATATTATAAGGTCATAATTCTACTACTAGGAGACGTCTTATGATAGTAATAAAACACATGTGTCTTATAATGTCAAACAAAATTTTTCCAAAATATTAATTTAAAAACTCTCTGGTCTGGTTGTGGATAAAACGTTGTATTGCATAACGTGTCTTAGTTGTATATTATCCACTTAAAGAACATTAAACATTGTTGCGTGGATAATATACTACTTAAGACACTTATACAATAAATAAATATTGTTTCATTCGAGCATTTCAATTCTAAAATATGTCCTTTAAAGCTAAAGCGTTAAACCAAAATTAACTCATGATAAAATCAATTTGTATATATATGTATATATAGATATGTATATGCATTGATAACATGTGGAACACTTCAGACAAAAGACAAGTTAAAAAATAGCAATATGATGGTTCCAGGATTGAAATCAATGTACTGCTTTACTGCCAAAAACCCGGTTTTAAAGTTAATAATTTAAATTATTATTAATGTGAAATTTGTAATTTGGCTAAAATCACTAAATAATCGTAAAAAATGAAAACGTTTCCAAGTAAAATTCTAAACCATATTTAATGTGTTATACCTACAATATTATTCAAATTGTAAATAGGAAACTTTTTACTTTTCGTTTTGACAATATAGACACAAACAGACAAGTGTCAATAAGAAAATTAAGAAAATAATAATGCATTTAAGTAGTTAGTTTCAAAACGTTCAAATCCTCGAAATTTCAGTCAGTAACAATACTTTCTTCTCATATTATGAGAAAATAGTACAACTAAATTATTTTCTTATACAGGGTGTGTCACGACGAGTTGACAGTAGGAGTAACTCTATTACTAAACACAATTTGGTTCTAAAAATTGGTACACACCCATTATACAATGTGCTCTATTTAATGAAAATATTGCCACATGTCTGGTACTTCCGGTTATACCGGAAGAAGACACAAATTTTGTTATTTTAAATGGAACACCCTGTATATTTTTGAATTTTTAGATTCTACAATTCATTTTAGATATAAAAGTATTAAGGTTGTATGGTCCTAACAATAACGGTATTATAATTATTTACATTTTTTAATTTTTTTTTATAAAAACATAGATGTAAATAAAAATTCAAATCTTGACAATGACACGTTTTTTCTAAAATTTGTTTCTTGTGTTTGAAGTAGGAATATACAAGCAATAAGCTGATATAGTTTTAAAAAACTTTCTTTATACAGGGTGTTGGCGGTGGTCCGTTCATTTTTAAAAACTTCGATCAATGATAACTTTATTTTTTTAAATGAAACACCTTATATATTTCTAGATTTTCGAATTCTACACTTAATTCTAGACATAAAAGTATTAAGGTTGTAAAGTCTTAAAATTAACGGTTATACAATTAATTACGTTTTTTAAAAATTAACGGTCAATCACAAGCACCCTGTATAAAATAAGTTTTTTAAAACCATATTACCATGTTTCTTGTACATTTCTGCGTCCACTAAAATTTGGATTATTTTTTGAAAGAACGTGTCATTAGTAAAATATGAAAATGTTGACTCTAAGTTTTTGTATGAAGAAACTGGAAGAAACATAATTACTTAATTATAATAAATAAAATAAATAAATAAAAATATTAAATTAAATATAATAAAGAACAAATTTTAGTCGACGTAGAAATGTACAAGAAACATGGTAATATGGTTTTGAAAAACTTATTTTATATCTACAGGTTTTTAAAAATTTACGATCAACCATAAGCACCCTGTAGATATAAAATAAGTTTTTCAAAACCATATTACCATGTTTCTTGTATATTTCTACTTCGACTAAAATTTGTTTTTTATTATATTTAATTTAATATTTTTTATTTTTATTTATTTATTTTATTTATTATAATTAAATAATTATGTTTCTTCCAATTTTTTCATACAAAAACTTAGAGTCAAACATTTTCATATTTTACTAATGACACGTTCTTTCAAAAAACAAACCAAATTTTAGTGGACGCAGAAATGTACAAGAAACATGGTAATATGGTTTTAAAAAACTTATTTTATACAGGGTGCTTGTGATTGACCGTTAATTTTCAAAAAACGTAATTAATTATAATACCGTTAATTTTAAGACCCAACCTTAATACTTTTATGTCTCGAATTAAGTGTAGAATTCGAAAATCTAGAAATATATAGGGTGTTGCATTTAAAAAAATTAAGTTATCTTTGATTTAAGATTTTAAAAATGAACGGACAACGACCAACATCCTGTATAAAGAAAGTTTTCCAAAACTATATCAGCTTATTTCTTGTACATTCCTACTTCAAACACAAGAAAATTTTTTTGGAAAAAACGTGTCATTGTCAAGATTTGCATTTTTATTTATATCTATGTTTAGTAAAAAAAAATGAAAAAGTGTTAATAATTATAATACCGTTAATGTTAGGACCATACAACCTTAATACTTTTATGTCTAAAATGAAGTGTAGAATCTAAAAATTCAAAAATATACAGGGTGTTCCATTTAAAATAACAAAGTTTGTGTCTACTTCCGGTATAACCGGAAGTATCAGAAAGGTGGCAATATTTTCATTAAATAGAGCACATTGTATAATGGTCGTGTACCAATTTTTAGAACCAAATTGTGTTTAGTAATAGAGTTATGTCTACTGTCAACTCGTCGTGACACACCCTGTATACATACATCATAAAAAAGTATTGTAATTGTATTTTTTTTCGGTCTCAAGATTTTCAAGGATTTACAAGCTTTCTATTTTTGTATTTTTGGCTTTATCTCTCTCTCTCTCTCTTGTTTCAAGAAGGCAAACGCGAGGTATAGAGACAGCGATTATGACGAGAAGTTCTACTGAAAATAATGTTGCTATAAGTAAAAATGAAAAAAACATTTAAATGTTTGTTATCTTACTATTAAATATTTCCATAAACAAACTTGAACCATGAGGCCATTAGGAAAATATTCGAATTCGTAAAATGACTGTGAAACTTAATGTACGTTTTTACACAAAGAAAATTACTTTAAAGTTCACCAATTTTCAACTCGAACGAATTTCTATATTAAAAATTTTACAAAGGACATTAACTAAATAATGATTTAGCAATTTCTTTGTTCTATTTGTTGTTAGACCTTTTTATTATCATTAGCAGCAAACAACCAGTCAAATGTTTGATAAACGCAATATTTATTACTTAGAGGATCAAACGAAAAGAATCGCATTTACAAAATGCCATTAAGAAAATTACAATTCCTTAGACATGAAACATCCTGGGAAAGTGGGAAAACGTCCCTAAAAAAATCTCGTTCATTTTCAATAGGAAGTGTGCGCACAAATTTCATTTTTTTACCCCTCTTCCTTTACCCCATCAACCCCAGTACGAAGTGTGCAAAATTTACAAGGGTTTTGTGATTTGATTATCTTTTATAAATTGCGAACAAATCTCTTTCATTATGACGATGGATTTACGGCAGATAAGTTTGTCTTAAGGAAGCTTAATAACCAGTTAAGAAATTTGATTGAGTTATAAGTCATTTAATCAGCTTATTTGTATCGTGAAACACGCGGGGAAAAAGTTTAAACAAAGTTTATGCTTCCTAAAATAAATATGAAACATAAAACCATTCATTTGGGCTACATGTTGTAGATTTTGGTGTTGCTGACGCAAAATCGATTTTCACAATAAGGATAAAAGATATCAGTTGATTTTAGTTAGGGAACGGGACAGTGGTACTGGCAGGGCGCGAGGGGTTTAATTAGCCATTTAATTCCTGTACAGGAGAGATTGTGAATACGGGCTATTGACTTTGAGTTATGTGTATTTGTAAATTTTTAATTTTTAATTGAAAAAGTATCGACCGAAAACTTTTAATTAAACAATTTAATAACACACAGGCGCATCCCAGAAAATTTTTAAATATTCTCGTAAACATGTCAACTAACAAGGGCAAAATAACAATATACACTTCTCATAGATTCTTATTTATATAAAAAAACTCGGCGCACCAAATTAAAAAGAAAAAACCTCAAGCCAAGCTACTACAGCAATAAAAAATCTGAAATATAATATTTAGTTTATGAATTATTTAATGACCTTTGTGTAGCAACGGTATTAATTTATAACAGTCAAGTCACTGATTTCTAATGACTTAAACTGACCCTCTCGACTCCAGGGCACAGAATGACAAATTGCTTTCCAAGAGTTTCCAATAGTTTTTGACAGAAAAAAACTTGATATAGTTTATCAACAAGTGTAAGTTTTGGCAAACAACCAAATATTGCCACAAATGCCTTTCGTTTGGACGGTGGATATGACAGAAATAAAATAAATATACAAAAAATAGTTAGTAGCCGTAAGAAATCTTAAATTTGCATTACATTGTATGCCTTTTCACCGCGTTTATATTACACATGTTTAGTAAAACCTGCTAACAATTTTAAATTAATTTTCGGTGTATTTTAAAACCATATAACACAGTTATAAACTATGCAATTTGGAACAAAGTATATAGTGTGTTAAAAGCAGAAACTTTACGATTAACAAACTAGTTAACAACTTGTTGTATGTTTAAGTAAAAGGGATTAATGTTGCACATCTACATACAGCTGTTTAAGACTGGCATAAAACGAAAATGTCTCTATAAAGTATTTCTACGGAGTTATATGCTGGATCGTATGGAATGGAATGTCTTCAGTCTTAAGCAATTTGAAATATTTAATTTATGTTACTTAGTTGGAAATTTTGTTTCGTGGAGAAAAAGACACATATTTCAGACATTTGATGTGCGGAAAATTTGTCTCCGAAGAATTTGACATTGTGATATAAATTATAAAATTTTATTGCTTTGTCCACGAAAGTGGTGATTGGAAAAGGAGTTTTTATTCTTTACGAGAAAATGCATTATGCTATAGGCATACGGAAACTTTACAAAATTGAATATGATAAAATAACCGAAGCTTTGTTTGTCATGAGATTCCTCAGCATTACCTTATTAGAAACTATGGAGTCGAAAATTAAATTACCGTGTTTAACATGTCACCGGTAGGGTCTTCAAAAGTATCGTTTTCATGAAAAATTTAGTAAGTAGATAGTAGTAATTGACAGTGACTTGTGTCTCGACCTGTCTTTCTAACCTGATACCTATTGATGTAGCTGTACCCTACCAAGTTTCTGAAGACACCTCAAACACAAATGTATTTATTTTTATAAGAGGGTTTATTATAGTTAATATTGCCATTTTGTGAATAAGTGTGAATAAGAAACATCTATGTCGCATTATCTGAGTACAAATTATTAAGATTTTGCAATGATATGAAAAATATGGTGATAGGTATATTTTTTAACACAAATTGAAAATTCTCTACAATTTTTGTCACTTAATCACTCTATAAAAAAATATCTTTTAAATATGATTTTCTCGCTCACTTTATGTGAAAATTTAAAATATTTGTCATAAAAATGTCTTTTTTCCCAAAATTTACAGTTACATATTTTAAACATTAATTTAACAAATTTTCTTATTATGAGAACATATAGATTGAAAATTAGTAGGTAAAAGTTTATACGCACAGTCTTTTTTCATAAAATTAACAGAAACAAATTTCTTAAGTATTAATAGTTATAATATTCTATAACTGAATACTATTACCTTATACATCATGTAGTTGTGATGTAATACTATTAGGCATTCACACACCTTTCATTATTTCTCCCCAATAACAAAACAAAAAATTTGCAATAACTTCTGAATATCGAACCACATAAAACACTTTCATGTTTCCCTTTTTATTTAGGTTAACGCTTTATAAAATGTGTCTTATTTCCTATTCCCTTTTCCTTATGTATACCCACTTTTTACTTGCAAATGGTTCTCCACTAAAGCGTACCTTCTACTCCCCGAG
Source organism: Pediacus dermestoides (assembly GCA_963942485.1). Lineage (NCBI taxonomy): Eukaryota > Metazoa > Arthropoda > Insecta > Coleoptera > Cucujidae > Pediacus > Pediacus dermestoides. Next base: position 23,184,894 of record OZ012626.1, on the reverse strand, counting down.
TCTTCCAACAATCCATCTGCATGCGAAAGTCATATCTCAATTATTAACAATTTTTCGTGATTCCAGTTCCTCCACAAAAGCCAACCATTATAGATGAGAGAGGTAAAAATGTGCACTCCATGGCGGGGCCCTATCAAGAAGGTGGCGACATGAAACTTACCTGCATTGTGTCAGGAGGTAAGGATAAAAAACACGTTCCAACACAACATTATTATTATTGCTGCAGTTGAATTCCCGTTTGTTGATTTACAAAGCAAACCGGCATCAGCAATTTTACCATTTACAAACCATTGTACATTTTGTTGTGGAATCGCATTGTTCCAGCCACAGAATACTACTATGTAAACTCCTATTGTGACATTTGTTTGTCTCAAATAACAAAGTAAGATGTAATCTAATAAAATACAGTAGTTATTCTTCTCGCTGGTAGATAAGCTGATGGCTATGAGGAGAGAAGAGAGCAGTATAGACCTCGTGCGGCAATACAACCACTGATAACCAGAGAGCCCTCTGGATTAAAAGGCAAAACAGCGTTGAGAGGCGTAATGGGGCGTAAACCATATTTCACTCCATGCTACAGACCGCCGTGCCCCGGCACCAGTTTCACCTTCATCGGTTTTTGGACAAACTGAGTCTGCTTGAAAATAAGGCCATTACATCTGGAATAAGATTGCCCTATTTTTGTAAACTCCTCCGGTTTATTTTATATTGGCCGTGTGGATGGGAGACTTAGGATGGGGAAAAAGAAAAAATATTTTTTTATAGCTTTGTCTTGTGATATCTTTATCCTGAGGTTTTATTTAAATGGACTCAAATTTGTTATATTTACCTGTGGAGTAAAAATAGACGCATGATCATAGCAACTATATATATTTGCAATTTATATTTAAAACTAATCTATTAAAATAAAATAGGGTTAATACATACAGAGTGAGTCAGAAATATAGGGTCACCGAGAACATAAATTGTGGAGATAAAAATAACTTATATATTCAAGTTCTTCCATGCTGATTTACAAGATGTTTCTTTGAGTAAAGTATAATCTACGGAATTATAACAGAAGTAATGTTGTTCAGTGTATGGGGAGAGTGACCCAGCTTTTTTGGTGTATTTTTAAAATTTTGTTATAGATACGGTCCAGGGTCCAAGTACATAATATATTATGTAATTACAATACCTTCATTTGCCTTAACCCAACTCACTACAAGAAAATAAATTTATTTGATTATATTCATTTTAAACCATTTGTATGTTACCTTAAAAAAATAATATTGAATCACATAAGTTCTGAATATAGAACCGAAACTAACTATTATGAACAGAAACAGAGAAAAATGCTTCCAAACTTTGCTTAATTTTCATTTATACGAAAACCAACTCCCTTAAGTGTATTTTATAATATCTATAGTAATTGATATACAAGGTGGGCCAAATTTTAATCAGGAAAATGGCAAAATCTACAGAATACAGTAAAATAATATGAATTTGTTTTATTATTGACAAAAATGCTTAGTTTTTTAGATAGAGAGCGTTGAAATTTTGGCATGATTATTGCCTATTTTCATGGAATTACTATAGATACAAATATTCTATTTTTTTTTACATAGGCAACTATGAAATTTTGTAAACGATTCTTAATTAACAACTGATCAGGAGAGGTGAACATTTTGAAAAGAGTTTAATTCCGTAACTTTGCTTCCTATCAAAATATTGAAAATAACCTTTTGTATGATAGTATAGATGTCGAAAACAAAAAAAATGTAGGTCGATGTATACCTTTTTTTAAGTATCTTCGGGATCCGTCCCCCTTCTGGTTGGAATTGAGAGATGAAAATAATGTTGGCGTGTATTAATGTGCCCAATATTCTCCTTTTTCAAAAAATTATCTTAATTTTTCCAGAGCTACCTATGTATTATTAAGTATAGGTTATTATAGAAAATATACATATATTTATAGTAGAATATTATCGCAGCAGTAAATTAATCATTCCCTAAAATTTGAAATATATTCTATTTTTAAGTATTTACACATATTTTTATAAAGTGAACTGTTTAGAAAATTAATAATGCTTCCCTAGGTACAGGATATGTATGATTTCAACAGAAATAAAGACGTTTTATTTATTTTATTTATTGTCTACACCCACTCTTTAGTACTTATTTCTACTAGGTATAATAAAAAACTTATATTCGAGTAAGGTTGGTAAAATACTCTTTCCTTAGAAAACTCGTAACGATAAATGTGTAGAATTCCGTACCCTTGAAATACCAATGAAATTACCCCACATAGTGGATTACATCCTTGAAAGGGTAGATTTGTAGATTTAAATCCGCACTTGTGGTGTTGGTCAGGAAAAAATGTAATAAACGCACGCAAAAAAAATAAAATTTAAGGGCTATTAAGTTGAAAGTGGGAAACAATGATATAAGTTAAAGGGCGCGTGTAAAAAAGATTGCGCGTCAACCAACCGAGAAGCTTGTTGTGGAGGGTCGAAAACACACACTGGCTGTTTTTATTTTTATTCCCTATTATACATTTCCTCATATTAGAGACTCGCATGATGGTGTCTGGAGAGACTTTATCCCTGTTGCAAGTGGCCCTGGTTTTATTAGGGAGCGTCGTCCGCTTTCGTCGATGCGCCGCTGGTCTGGCGGGTTATTATGTTGTACTATGGTTGAAAAGTTATTATGTTGTACGTAGCACCACGTACATTCGTTCTGCCGCCTCCGGGGAGAACATGTGCGATGTAAGTAACTAAGTGGGTTGGTTACGTGACAACGGTAGCTGCCGCGGTGTCTACTACTGCAAGCGAAAGTTAAATATTGTCTGACTCTGGCTCTGCTTCTGAGGCTTCTCTGCCTCTGTGTCGGCTCACACCAGCTTAATGTCTAAAGTTGGAGTTTTCATGTTATTTATTTACTTAAATTGTACTTCCTGCCTAAATGGCACCTAGTTTGCACACTTTAGTTGCCCGCTGTGTAGCTATCTGCTTAAATTATGATTTCGGCTAATACACTTGACAAACTAGGAGAGAATTTTTTAAATAATCTGAGAGGGCAGAGTATAATTTGTTTTTATGAATATTTCCATGGTGGTAGAAAGTTTCATTTGCTATGAAACCAAGGTGGAGAGGGAGAGAGTAGTAGTAATGATTGAAACTGGCGCATCCTCCAAAATTTCAAAAGTAAAATCCTAAATAAGTTGTGTTATATTGTTCACGTACCTATGCTCCTATATTTGATCAAATTAAACAATGATGCAATAAGATTAATGAGCGCAGAAAAGTTAATACAAATAAATTAATTTAAATTAATATACCTAATTAGATTTAATTATTTATTTTATAGAAACTAGCCCATTCACCAAAATTTCAAAAGTAAAACTCGTGACTAGAGGGCAAATTTTGCCATCCTCCTAACTTAAAAATATATTCAGGCGTTATAATTAGTTAGTACAAATTTACGAGATATGTTATTGTATCATTGTACCTATACATGAAAATTGTCAATTTGTTTAAAATGATTTTACGAAGTTAGCGGAATCAGCCCTCTACTCAGGACAATCCTAAATAAGAGCCATCTGTATATTTTTTGAAATACATTTTTGTAGTGCCCGTATTTTGGATCAACTTAAACAATGATTGCTGAAACTTAGACTCTCCACATTAATAACGGTAATGCACAAAAGTTTCAACAAAACGCTAATAATTAGGTTCAATTTTATATAATGGTTGAGCGCTTTAAGTAAAGTGAATGTAAATGACCATTTTAATATTAACCATTTGTTAGAAGTATTTCACTCGAAAACCACAAAACCACCATAAATTATCCCTTTATACAAATAGCAGAGGAGACAGTGTAACATGAATAATATATTAAATTATAATTACTAAGTGAATAATTAATAAAATTCATGCCTGGATGTTGTATCCACTATTTATTTAAGTTTGTATATATGTTTAGTGTAAATTGAACATTCATTGATCCAGCTTGCAATCAGGAACATAATAAGGAATTAGGTTTTATTAGAAAAATTGTTATGCAGAAGATCAAACTATAAAGATTATTGTCATAAATTTTACTGATATGCATCTTCTTGTCCTAATTACAAAATATAAAATAAAATAAACGCATTTGAGCAAGAATATTCTTAAATAATTAATGAAGTATATTGAAAGGGCGCTACTTATTTGAAATTTTTAAACTAATACTATAGATAGAAGTTTGCTGACAGACTGCCACGTTGGATTACATATACATATTGTTTATACAACAATTAATAAAATGTATTTTTATTGAAAAAGCCTTTAATTCTATCTATAGGAATAGATACACCTAGGTTAATCTGTTTCAAACACGCGTATTGTGATTTTAAAAAACAATTTTGGCGAATGCGCCGGTCACACGGACACTCCACACTGTTCCACGTTTTGGTAGCATGATTTTAACAGTTGTTAGATGAAAAGTTCTTATATACCTACATTACATATTTCGTTTGTGAGATAAATTTTTTAATAAAATTGTCTCCAAAACGATTTGGTAGGTTAGTTGATCTTTTACTACATTACAAATCTATATCACGACAAAAATAATATGGTTCATTGAGGCATTACAGCTTTTTTGACACACATGTTTAGGAAAATTGATTTTTTTAAATAATCAAAACTATGAAAGGTAAGATCAAAATACGTAAAAAAGTCATATACAGGGTGATCAGTAATTGCCGCACTCGGAGCATACTGTGATAAACTTTACGTTTTAAGAATGACGAATTTTTTACTGCAGTGCTGTAAGTCCTTTCTTTACAAACATATGACCACTTTTGTGAAAATAAAAGTGGCAACACTGCATTGAACATGTGAATAGGTTCGACGAGAAAAAAAAAAGAGAAACGTTCAATATTTTATGATGCGAGAACTTGTCAAACTAATTTAGTACTGTCAATTTTATTAAAAAGCAGAAACAACAATTGAAATTCATTATTAATATTTTCATGGCAATAGAAGGTATTTTACTTTATCCCAAGGCGAGCTTGAGATGTTGCCAAACTTCAAATTTCTCTCAAATTTAGGTATTTTATTAAATTTTAACATTTCAATTTCTTTGTATTAGAGGTTTTGTGAAAAAAATTAAACAAATCATATTGCGTTTTATCCAGAGATTATAGTAGCATGAATTATTCACTCATTTTTGTCTTGGTTATTAAAATAATTAGCTTGTAACTTGGATGAGGGAAAGTCTATAACTCGGAAACTAACCATCAGATTTAATTTTTCTTTGCAGATAATCCTTAGTTTTAATGTGCTCTATAACGCCCTGTATTCGGAGTGCGCCAATTACTGATCACCCTGTATATTTGATTCACTTTAACCCAACTATTTACTAGAAAATTAATTTTATATTATTTTTACGTTTCGAACCACATTTGAATCACTACAATTTCAGAAATATTGGATTACAGAATAATGTAGCAAATTCTGGGACCAAAAAAGTCATCATTTTCTACACTGGAAAATACTGAAGGGGTAGCAAATAATCACATGCTATCAACATTCAATACGTTATTAATATAAAATCACATTTATTTATTCATTAATTATTGTTATCGGTACCATAGAAACCAGTAAAATACAAAAAAATAAAATGGTCCTTCAGAGATTCGAACCCGGGACCTTCAGCTTGGGAACCAAGCACCTATGTCAATACCGGGTGATCATTTCAATTTCAGCTCTAGTTATCCATGGAAATTTAAGTCATGACTTTGATTAACTCATGCACACAAACACACAAAACAAATTAATTGAAATGTCAAATTTATAAACTAATCAAAGTCATGTCATCAATTTCCATGGATAACTAGAGCTGAAATTGAAATGATCACCCGGTATAGTACATATGTATTCATACTAATTTATATTTTGAATGTTGTCTATGCATCTAGAACATTTTTTCTAAATTTTATTATACCATACTACAAACAGTAGATTTGGTAGTATTTTTCCTCTTGTGTCTAACTGATGACCGTTTTGCATTCCAAAGCATCGAGCGAACCCCGACTGAACTGAACTGAGCGAAGAATCGCTTCCCGTTCCTTCTTTCTAACCGTCGTTTTTTCTTTATTTGTTTTCCTATATATATGCCGTTACATGTGAGATCCGTTAGCATGAGTTTTAAAGTAATTTATTTCTTCCCTTTCACTCGCCAAGTGCCGCTTGCAATAAAAACATTTAATCTTTTTATATTGAACTCGGCACTACTTATTTCCATCGATAAATTCCCTGGCAGTTTGATTGACGATCTGCTCAATTTATGTCCGAAAATCGTACATTATTTTGTCGTATAAACTGTAGCGACAAATTTAGATGTGAGTTTTATAGTTGATCAACGATGAAGCGATGAAAAGGATTCTAGGAGCTGAAGTTGCATTTTAATAACTCTTAAATCATCCAAGTAGCACTTATTTTAATATTTAAGCGTTAATTAACATTATTCTTTAATTAATCTTATATGTATGTACCTAGTAGATTAATTGGATTATGGTTCATTCATAAAGTAATCTTACAGTGAGAGCAATTGCAAGTCACGATTAAGTCATATATTTCAATATCGTATACTATTACACTCAACCAAGTTTAGTTATTAGCTGTGTAGTATGTTGATTTCATCGAAGTAGTTAAAGACATGCAACTGGCGCTATTGTTTATAGAAAAGGGGGATAGACCCCACACAACAGATACACAGTATAAGCACCATTCATAAGTGGAATAATTGATTAACCCCTCATTAATCATACCGATATTAATAATCCGTAAATTATTGGACACTTTGGTGTTTATGTGTATACGAGGGTAACTATAAATATTGACTCTCACGTTTAGGAGAAAAATTTGAGATATTAATCCGCATTAATTTTATACACAGAGTGATTTTAATGCTTCACAATAGCGATCATGTAAATCGTCAGAAATGGGGTTGACAGAATTTTTCAAACATTTGATATCTTTTTTCTTACCTGCATTTTTTTGAAAAAAGTGAAACAGTTTTTTTTTGTTATTTATTCTTAAACAATTTTATTGTGTTGAAAATTTTATTACAGCAACTTTATATGATTATATGTATTTATTACCTATCAGGTTCATTTTTCCATAGTTTTTATGATGAACGCTCTATTTGATTTTTGTCATATATTAGAATATTTTTTTCTCTTTAGTGATGATCAACTATGATCTAACGCCTGACCTAACTAGGAAATAATTTTAACAAGTTAAGGTTGGGTAAGGCTGGGGACCCGTATTATAAACCCAACTTTTCAAACTCGGCAGGGGTGCAGGAGCGCCGCCATCTTGCTAAAATGCTTGCTAAAAAGTAAAATCGTTTTTTCTCGATATCTCAGCTGGGACTGCTACCTCAAAATATCGAGCGATCAAATAAATTTGTAATCGAGTCATCCATGGATTTGAATCCGTATGTCTTTAACTTGAACCATTTTAGCTTTCAACTGAAATTTTATTGTAATGCAGTTCAAGTAACTACATACGATTTCGGCTTCATGGATGACACGATTACAAATTTATTTGATCGCTCTTTAGTTATTATCAATCTTGAATTCCCAACTTTTCTTTAAATCAATTTTTTGGCATCAGAAAGCAGATGACACATCTGTCAAGTTGGTCAAGTTTGTAAAACAAATTGAATAGTGAAAACACGAAATGTCTAACACCATTTGTTTTTGAGAGAGAGAGAGAGATAGAGAGAGAGAGAGTTTTTTTCTAAGTTTAATAGATACCCTGTAACCTGTAATCCCATCCACATTTTGCATCTCCATAACTCAAAAAGAGGGCAATTAGTTGGAACTATCATAAATATTTTTGCAAAATTGGTTATGCATATTTTTAACATACGACCGATAGAAATGGAGATATTTCGAGTACAATTTTTTTGTAATTTCAAGATGGCGGCGTCACTGCACCCCTGGTGGACGGTGAATTGCGCAAGCCAGGTAAAAAATGGCTGTAGGTGGTCTCGGGGTTCGGGAGTGAAAGATGACTTCTACCAATACTCCTCCTTTCCCTTCTTTCTCTTATAGTGTAATATATTGGAAAATTTTACTAATATTTATTAGACAAGTTTAATTTTCGAGAATGAAACTCTTTGGAGATGTACTAATAAGCAGTGCAATGCGAAACTTTACACGCGCGAGCCGGAATATAGGTACAGTTGGCGACATGGATTAGTTTCCAGGCATTTTTTTCCATTGTAAACTAAATCATGTTCATAGGCTCGATAACTGCTTAGTGACATTATTAGCAGTCATAATTGTGTCACAATATTTTATGTAAAGTATTTGAAGTAAAACGCCTAGAAAATTTCTTACTGATGCTCAAAAAGGCGCAATTGTGGCACAGCTAAAAGATAGTTGGTCAAGTAGATAAGTAAATGTAATCTAATGAGATCTTCGCCTGTCTACACCACTGTCGTTAAAAGAAATTTTGATTTAAAAAGTCTGATTTATAATGCTAAAAAAATTTAAAAATCGCTACTTTGATCAATTTGTCTGGAAACTATTCCGTGTCGCCAACTGTACATGTAACAAAAACCTTTTCTACCTGCGTTTTCCGGTCGAAATCCGGAATTTTTTTAATGTTTTTTTAAGCTTCTTGCGTAATTCATAAGTAACCGCACCCTTTTCGATTTAGAAAACTGGGCTTTTTAAATAAGAGCTCCTAGCATTACAAAATCCACTCAAAAACTTTATCTGTTCAAATTATTTGTCAAACAATCGATTGACTGCTGACTGGACTAAAAATAAATAATGAGAACATGCAAAAAATATAAATACATTCACCTTTTACTTTCTTATACGTAGTATAAGGAAGTATAGTAATCGTGATTTTTTTCGACTTCGAGATTTTGATGGATTTACACGTTTTGAGGGCCCCTGAATCCATTTTGACCATTTTCGCCATGATCTCTGCCTGTCTGTCTGTCTGTGTGTCTGTGTGTGTGTCTGTGTGTGTGTGTGTCTGTCTGTATCCACCATAACTCAAAAACGACTTCTCGGATTTGATTCAAATTTCATATTTAAGAGTTTGAACAAATTTGTGGGCGCCACGCGGTCGTTGATTTGTGTTTTTTGTGTCATATTGTAATATGTACAGTTAATAGGAGTATTTCCTTATACTACGTATAAGAAAGTAAAAATCGCATAAATTGTTTATTTTTCAAGATATTCCTAAAAAACCTAAAAATGTCTTTAGGTAAGTGTCACTTGTTTTGGTGCTAGATGAAAAACATTGAATGTGGCACCCACAATTTTGTTCAAACTTTAAATATGAAATTTGAATCAAATCCGATAACTCGTTTTTGAGTTATCGACACACACACACACACAGACACACAGACAGACATCATGGCGAAAATGGTCAGAATGGATTCAGGGGCCCTCAAAACGTGTAAATCCATCAAAATCTCGAAGTCGAAAAAAATCACGATTACAATACTTCCTTATACTTCGTATAAGAAAGTAAAAAGAGAACAAATTATACATTATGTATGTACACAATCATAATAATCTTCATTTTACAAATTAGACAAACCGAAAGCAACGCGTGCGTTATATTCTACCTATATACATAACATACATGATAGAAAAGATCTTCTACTTTTCATTATATTATCTATACACCATCCTACGAGTGAAATGCTCCACCGACCATAGCTAAAATTTGCATTCACCCTTTCTTGCTGGTTTTTGTTTTTAATAAAAATAAAATCCATTGTTTATACGCCTTGTTCACGTCTTGTATATTATGTTGCAGGCAAGCCGGAACCGTCGATAAAGTGGTGGCGTGAAGGCAAACTTATAGAATCTACAGAAACGCGCAGTGGCTTCCAGAATGTACGTTCTAACCAGCTAATCATACGGGGACTTCAAAGATCGGATCAACATGCCTCCTTTACATGCCAAGCTTCAAATAACAACATCAGTCAACCGGTGTCCGAAACCACGTCCATCGAAATACATTGTAAGTACCTAGCAGACTAGTCACTGACAGCAATGATGGATTAGCTTTGCAGCTTTAGCCTTTCGTGGATCACAACCGCATCTCACCCATCAGGTCTAGATATGATGATGTTATATTAGCAAGCGAGGAGAGTAAAATTTTTCAATGCTGTCAACATAGTGAAACCTGGGGTTGTGTTCCACTTGGCATGCAAGCAAAAGTTGCCTGAAATGTGTTTTTGGGGTGTGGCTGTCGTAAGTCATCAATGCTACCAGTTTATGGCGCTGATGGTTAATTTTGTTCCATATGTACGTGCTAAAATGAACACGTTTCATGTGTTGACATATTTACTGGCCTAGTTACTGCATATGTTGTGGAAGTTGAAATTTACTCTCATAGTACTCTAAATTATGCGATTAATAATTAAATTGTAAGTATTACTTTATAAATTATTATTAACGGTTGCAAAATTTTTATGTAAAGATAAAATTCAATACGATGACTAATATTAGTCTAAACTAGATATAATTGTGGCCAACTTTAACTTTCGGATTAATAAATGATTATTATTATTATTATTATTATTCTGTCCTAACCTGAATAATGTGTATTAGTGTATTATCTAAGACCTCTTTATTCAATAACATGCCGTTTTTATGAACGGCTGCTTCAGTTGATTCTAGAATTTAAGTACAATGCAATAATTGATAGTATTCTCCTTTCCTCTATACCTAACAATACCAAATTGCATCACGTACATATAGAAACACAATATGGATGATCATGCTCGTGAACTGTTGCATTAGTTTTCTTTTTGAATGAAGAACCCGACGAATAAGGCTCAGTAATTATAAACCTTATATTATTATAACAAACATAAATGTATTTCTTGTAATTACACCACTAGTTTCTAATCTATACCAGTATGTATAGTAACGAAACTAAACAATAATTTTTTGTAGTTTAAGAGACATAATCTTATATACTTACTAGAATTATCTTCAGCAGGCACGTGCGTCTGTCTCTCCTCCTCTCTCGCTCTCAAGAGAGGCGAACTAAAGGTAGAGACAAAAGTAACGTGACACACGCGCCTCCTAAAATAATCTTACTATATAAGTAAGTTTTATGAGGAAGTGAGTTTAAGTCCCGTCTATAACAGTCGACGACGTTGACGTGGCGTAGCGATTATATATTGTTCGTTGTCTACAATCGGCGTAGTATGGCGTTACGTCGCCCAATCAGAGATCGTAAACAGTCTGCATCTTGAATGTAATGATTTAATAATTTTACGATAGTTTGACAGCTTTGACAGCAAATAAAAAACGCGCTTCTGCACGCGATTGTTATCGATAATAATTTATAACATTTTTTGTTTTATCATAATTAACGGGATTTTATTTTACAACGGCAATCAAATGACGAATATTGCTGTTGCCCCACACGTACGGTAGCAGTTGAATCATGACTTTTCATGAGGTACTCCCTTGCTTCTTTTTTGAAAGAACATGAAAGAACGTATTGTAGTCCTGAAAGTAAAAACCATTCTTTGTCATACCGTTACATTTTATCCAAGCACGTTTTACATAACATTTTAAACTTTTATGCTAATATTAACTAAGTTATGGTGTTATTCTGTATCGAAAATGTTAGATAACCTTGTGTTAACACTATGTTATTTGACGTTTGAACAATATAAAACTTTGTTGAAATGTCAAATAACATAGATTTAACAGAATGTTATCTAACATTTTCGATACAGAATAACACCATTAGTGTTACTCTGTAACGAAAATGTTAAATAACATTCTATAGTGCATGATGGAATGGTCCATCAATCCATTCAATCCCCTCGCAGTCTTATCATGTTATCACTATTATTATATACATATACCCAATGAACATTCTTGGAGATGTGCAATACCGAGTGTTTTTATAAAGGGTATATTTATATCAGTCCCTATGGATAGTTACAGTTTTATTACAGGTTTATTAAATTACTAAATGGTTATATTACTGTATCAGTTACCTGTATATTTATAATAAAGTTTTATAAGTATTGCTGTTACCACTTTATAAAACCCTACAGTTGAGTTTTTCTTAGGGTACTGGCGGTAACTAATATAAATTTTCCACATTTACTTACTGACGAGAGCTACCCTTATAAAACAGTGAAATAATAGGCTATGCACATAGCCATTATAAATTTTTCTTGTTACTTCGCCAGTGACAAGTTCTGGTGTCTGTTACAAAATTTTTGGTAGCTATATGAACTTTTATATAAACTATTGCGTTTAATATATTTCACAAACTGAAAGTGAAATAGTGATCAAACATGGAGGTGAAACAAAACTGGAGAAAAGTAAAATCAAGCGGTGCCTTCCATGGCTCCCTCCAAAAAAATCTGAATAATATCCTAAAATCGGTACCAAGTACATTTTCATTAGATTCTAATATTGGCAGGGCACTACAGAAAGAGATGGTGTAGCATAATCGGGCTCGATTGTCTGAACGATTTTGAAAGATATTTTTTAAATACAACACTCAACCGGCATTCACGTTCAAATATGTGTGGTTATGTTGATTTGGTGATTTAGGTTACTTCAGGTTTTATAATAGTACCTACTTCTGGTGACGCACATTACCCTAATATAAGTATAAGATATATTGTCGTTGCTGATAATACCCTTACAGAATTTAAAGACGCTTCAAAAGCACCTAAAGGTTTTAAAATAATGCTTAAAGGAATATAATGGCTTACTTCAACACTACAATTATACTATAATTACTTTCTTATACGAAGTATAAGAAAGTATAGTAATCGTGATTTTTTTGACTTCGAGATTTTGATGGATTTACAAGCTTTGAGGGCCCCTGAATCCATTCTGACCATTTTCGCCATGATGTCTGTCTGTGTGTCTGTGTGTGTGTCTGTCTGTCTGTATCCACCATAACTCAAAAACGACTTATTGGACTTGATTCAAATTTCATATTTAAGAGTTTGAACAAAATTGTGGGTGCCACATTCAATGTTTTTTATCTAGCACCAAAACAAGTGACACTTACCTGAAGACATTTTTAGGTTTTTTAGGAATATCTTGAAAAATAAACAATTTATGAGATTTTTTTATTCTTTAACATTGATTTAGAATTGAATTTTGAACAAATTTTGTTTGATTTTTTTTTGAAATTCCGTCAAAAAAATTTCAAAAAAACTAGATATTCTTAAAACACTTTATATTTCACATAGCGTGTGTTGAAAGTTGAATTCGATGGTCGAGGTAGACCATGTGTCTCATTATATGACTGCCAAACGGAAGATGGTCCCGGGTTCGAATCCCAGAAGGAACGGACCATTAGTTTTTTTTTATTTTACTGGTTTCTATGGTACCGAAAACAATAATAATGAATAAATAAATGTAATTTCGTACCGGGAGATTTTTTTAAGTGAGTAATAGGTCAAACAGCTAAAATAAAACACATTTTTGTCGTAAAATTCGGTTATAATGAGTGGGACAAGGACAGATTTATGCGTATTGCAATAAGTGCGACAGAGACTATTTGAAAATTGCTGGAAACCTTCAAAATTTTTACAAGAAATTTAACTTAATTTCTTTAGGAAAAGTAATTATTGTGATACTATCCGTAAGTATAAGAAAGTCATGTGTTGGACACATCAGATATTTTTTATATTGGTTTTGTTAAGGTTCTTAATAAATACGTAGTTCTTTGGCCATTTTTAAATTCATTATTCGGTCGCCATTATAAAAAAATCTGAAATTTATTACATAAATAGTCATTATTTATGGTGTAAATTATATCAATTAGAAGTATAATACTGTCAGCAACGTTTTCAAACACTGATTTCGAAAACGAAATATTTTAGTAAAAAAAATAATTTTAGTATTTTTTAAATTTTTGTTTAATATAACCTACTTTTGAAGGGCGTTAAAATTTTCGAAGCACAATAGACCAATCGACAATAAAAGTTAATTTGCATTAGAAATTTAGGCAATATTTATATGAGAAATGAATTATTTTCTTCATCATTAGTAGATTCCACTGTGTAAATTAAGATTGAACTTATAGTATGTCCGAACTGATGTCGTATAAAAGAAAACATGAGAAATATTCATCAGACAAAGACAGTCGCATCTGTACAGGAAAAGGAATAGAAGATCATTTTGGTGTTGTAAACATTCTGGTTACCATTATAAACAATGCCTATAAGGGTAACCAAAATGTATATGAAATCCATTAATGTCACCCAACATAGTTATTTATATACCTATAAAAGTTATATAAAAAGTTTTATAAGGGTTACAGGTACTTTTCGGTAACTTCTCTTTTTAAACCTATGGTTACTTAGAATTACCAACCATTTGTCACCGTAACGCTTATATACTCTCCATTTAAGGTCTTTAGAGGAGTTATTAAGGTTATTTAAATGTTTCCATTACTAAGATATATCACTTTTGCATTTCTGTTACCTTTATACAACAAAAAAATGTTCAATGTAGGTACATACATGTACCTACAGTCAATCAGATATTTGAGGTCCAAAAACTTGCGGGTATATAGGCTGAATTTTTAGTATGTTGTTTTTGATGGTCCGAAAGGTAAAATCTCAAGTTGGCGTATCACCAACTACAAACATTTTTGAAATCGATTTTTGGATTTGTCTTATGTCCTGTTGGTCGGAGGAAAAAAGTGTAAAGACAAAAATTGTATAACTCAAATTTTGCAACATTTTTTGTCTAACGCCGAACCCTCTGTAGTTAGTTCCCAAAAATATAGGGGGCGCCAAAATTTCCAAAAATGCACTGTAGCAATGTCTAAATGTTTTTCTTGTATTTGAGTACCTAAATAAAGTATTTTACTTAAAAACGTGAAAACATTTCGTTACCAGTGACAAATTAGAAGAGAAAAAGACCGAAAGAGTTATTGTGTTTGTTTTGTGATGCAACAGGAGACTTAGTTAAAAAGCCAAAATCACAATCGTTGATCACTATTATAAAAGCAGCAGATAGGAGAAAAGAGGAAATTAGTGACAAGTTTCAGAACCTGTATAATCCGAAATCGAGTACAAAAAAAACTACCTATTGTCACTAAAATAAACATTATAATGACTCCATAGCATGCGCTCAATCGATTTCTTTGATACTCACGGGGAGGGAAAAAATTAGACCATAACATGGGGCGGCAACATCCAGAATATCAATCTTTGAGCTGTTCATGAGCTTATATCAAATATAAAATTAAAAAATTTAAAAAAAATCACAATAGACGACATTATTGAGAAGTTGAATTTTGAAATTTCTTCGCAATATATCCAGTGGCGTCGAAGATTGGAGGGGAAAAGTGGAGCAGTCCCCCAGTATCTACGCCACTGGAGATTTTTTTGTAAATGAACCCCAGCATTACTTAGAAATGTACTATATTTACTCTATGTGCGAAATTTAATGGAAATCGATCGAGTGGTTTAGAAGTTATGGTAACAAAACGAGTTCTTATCCTAAACTTTGACACCCTGTATTTTTGTTAGAAAAGATTTTTGAGCAAAGTTTTTTCATTAAAGTCTACTTTTTTTTTATGCTCTATCACCTCCCAAAATTAATGAAGTTTAACCTGGACCACCCTATATACAAGGTGTTTTTGAAATAGGTGGTCAAAATTTAGTAGCATGTAGAGCAAGTCAAATGATGAAGAAAACCTTTATAACATTTTTTTCTAAAATACTTTCTAAGAGAGCTACAGCCCCGTAATTGTAGGCCCCTAAGAATGGTATTTATTAAATATCTCCGAAACCGTTTAAGATATAATAATAAAATTTTGTACATTCACTAGCTCTTTTATGTTTAACAATATGAAATTAGTATCATCTTAAAATTTTATTCAAGGGTGTGTCAAGTGGGGGGGGGGGGGCGGTGGTAAATATGATCCCAATTTTTTGGTATGTTGTGTTTTTTTGTTTTTGACATAAAATTATTAAATTTAATAGTTTTTTACAAAAAAATGATCCACTTGTTTAATTTCGATGCCATGCACCGTTTTTGAGTAAAATCGATTTGAAAAGTTTTAACATTCTCTGAACATTTTGAACATTTTTATTATTTTTTATTGTTTTTATTGTTATTCTGTCACATTACAGTTAATTTATATAATGTTATTTAACATTTTCGTTACAGAATAACCCCATTATTTAATGATGTTATAATATGCACAAAATAAATCTATCTACGTTATTGTTCATGTTGTTATTATATTATATAGGAAAACTGAAATTTGATACATCACTCTAAAAATTCAGGGAAGTTCTTTTTATATTTCAGATACTACACTAAATTTTCGTTCTTTGTTCAGTTTTATTCTGTATTAGGTCATGAAAAACTTTCTTGCCCAATTATGCCTTCTAATTAATTTTACAGAATACATAGTGATACCTAATTATCTCGCCATTGTGCCTACGTTTTCATTATTATTTAAATTAAGAATACGCTTGGCACCGTTGTTTTAGACGATATGTATATTCTAGATAATTACAGTAATCTTTAATTAAACAATTAAGATTTTAATTGGAAGTAAACAGCGAAATTTGCTTGTTGCGTGAATAAACATCGCACCTGTAGAAATTGTTATTATTGAAGAGAATACACAAACTGGTAATAATTGTGACACAGTTTGTTATTATTATTGTCGAAGTACTTTTGTGAATTGAATCGACCTACCTATACAAATACGAGATACGAGCCATTGCACCGAAAAGCCACAGTTTGACATTTGATATAATTTATTGGATTTCGTGTAGGCCATCCACACACAGGCTGGCGGCAGCAGCTCCTTGTTCCGTGCGGTGGCAGCACCAGCAATATTCACAAGCCATTATGCAGATTAGTCCGTTACCGGTGGATTTAGGATGTCTGCAAGTTCAATGAAATAGAATCTTGCACGCCTCGTCTTACTAATTCACTCTAAATTTCGAGAAATTATCAGCCTTTCCATTAAATTCTCATAGATTATACATTTAGAGTACTTTTAAATTCACTACGAAAAGTTTTTAATTTAATGAACTGCAGTTTCAACTTCAGTTTGCAGTAGTAACCTCTTCAAACAGTTTTAAGCAATTCAGAAACTAGTCATGTCTAGATTGTTTTTGTAAATATCCCTAGCGTGTGAATTAAGAGAAAAAAGTTTGTCTGGCACAATGACGAAGAGTGAATTTTCACGATTAATCAATTTATGTTTATTACGACGAGCAAGTTTCTAATATTATAAAAAAACAATATTCTTAGTTAAATTTCCCTATAACTTCCTGCAAAATCACAATATAAAAAGTTAATTAATTTCCCGGGAGTAAAAAGTTTTTGTTCAAATAATGAAAAACAGTATCACTCACAAGATTTTAGTGTGAAATTTAATTTCTGACAAGTGAGGGGTATCGCATCGCATTTGGTAAGGAGCCTCACCTATAATTGCATATTCACTCAACTGATTTTTAATTAAAATAACATTCCGTTAGTGAATTAAATATTCAATATAGGACGGTATCTCATAGTTTTTATACGTCTCTATGAGAAGCATCCTATGATCTATTTTTTTAATGTTAATTGATTAATTACCTACCTACATTTACTTTGAATTGAAATTCTGACATGTATATGTGTATTTAAAGTTTTAAAGGTGCCACACAACAAAATCAATAGTCTAGAATTCTGAAAGTGGTATATGTACAATATAGCGTGAAGTTTTTCTTCGTATTATGTAAAAAAACATTATCATAACTTTCATACATCGCTCGATTCAACAATTCAAGTGAACGAGTTAAAAGAAATAATCAGTTCGAAATTTACATAATGAAAATTAAGCATTTTACACCCTTTTTTAAATATGTCGTTTTCGAACATTAATCACGCATTTTCAGCATTAGCATTTTGCACCCCTAATAAAGATTTAATTTTAATTTTCCTTCATGCCTTTGAATGTCTTATGTCCAAAAATTGTCAGCGATAATCCTGGGAAGTATATCGTCATAGAAAGCGAAAACTCTGCGTGAGATGTCCTTGTCTGTCTTTCAGCTTTTTCGCTTGTTTAATATTTTTCGGGCACATTTACCCGGCTTCAAACTGGATGACAAATGACACGATTCCCCACTTCCCAACGCTGTACATTAAAAACATCCATTAGTAAATGTTGTATCATCACAGGACACCAACCTTAGCATCCTTAAATTCCGCACCAACTCTATTATAGTTTTATTGTTCAGTAATCTTATCACAAGATTATCCGGTATCTATGGGAAAATTTTATTTTAAGCTATTTGCAAAGGACCTTTTCTTCTGTATGTTTGTGAATGAGAAAATATCTTTTAACAACACGGCCCAGACATGCTTGCGGTCTCATTGATATTCTATGCGTGAAAACAGATACCGCGTTTCAGAAGTTCGTTTCCACAGCTTCTCCAAACATACTATGAAGAACTTTACCAGACTACTTTATCGCCACAACTGATATTACCACATTCACGAAACCTTTACATCATCGTTATCACTATTAGATTGGAGATATTCCACAAAAAAAAACTGTTTACTCTGTAGTAAGTAAATAAATAAATTTGTCAAAAACGTTTATATTTTCACAGAAATTGGATAACCTAAATCAATTATTTATGGATTTTGGAATTTCTACAATGTTGAGTATGAATATTTTTTTTCAAAAATGTATTTTAATATAACATATAAGTTAACAAAAAAATAAATAATAGGTATTGAACAAGATCAGTTATTCTTAACATGTATTAATTTAACTTTGAGAATGTATCTTATTTAATTTGTCTTATAATATTTGAGAAATTTTTTTTCTTCTTAAATAATAATCTTTCAAAATAAGTTTATATGTATTATATGTTCAGCAATAAAATTTAAATTTCGAAATGAAGTTAAACGAGAAATTTATAATTTTTTTGCATGTGTGTTCCAAATTGGTGCCACAGATTTCGATTTTGAAATATGTTCCTTTACTTGTAGGTATATACCTACTAAGATATTATTGTTTCTCGTTAACTTTTAATTTGTAAATAACTGTTAGGATTAAAATGCTATGCACGTATATTTATTTTATCATCATAAAAATCCCCAAAAATAATACTGAAAATTTTTTTTTAGGTACTAACTCTCTAAATGCCTTTCAGGAACAAAATGACTTGATTAAATCCTCAAAGCACTTTTATAAATGTTAAAACTTCATCATCAGAGTTTTAACACAAACTTTCAAATGCGTCCCCGGGCAAATTTATAAATTTTTGATTAATTATGTTTGGTCTGGATGGAAATAGAGATTGGACGTGGGGTCAAAATATATTTTAATAAATTAAGTGATGTCCGGCTGGGGCTTAAATTTAAGTTTGTGTGTGCTACGAACCAACCTTGTGAATATGCTGATGGAACTGTGCGGTATCTAACTATATTTCATAAAACCTCTCCGGCATTTCCTGCATCTATTAGATATGCCATATGCAGTATAACCGTGCCGGCACCCAGCAAGTGAACGCTGCCCCTATCCTCCTGATGCTGTGATAGGGTTGTTCAGGATATGGAAATTAAGGTTGCTGGATTATGTGTGCTATCTCCTTGGAAATATGATTTCCATTATTATTGTTATTTTACAGTTCTCATTGCAAATAACGATGAAACTGATGATTCAAACTTCAGACGGTAATTTGAAATATATAATTTATATGGCAAAAGAACTCTTACTCGCGTCTCTCTAATTATCTTGAAGGATTTAATTACAAAGATTAATATCTCAGAAAAAGACGTTGCGATGAAAATATGATATAGAAGGTACTTAGTCTCTTTTATTTAACCCTCACGGACCAATTATTTTAATTCAGCAGCATCTGCTTTTATTTCTCGTAAATCCTTGTGAAGATACTGTCCTGTATCTGTCTCTTTGTTTCAGCTTTTTACAGTTATCCTAAAGCAAATACTTTATTAGCTTTTGTAGCTTGAAAATTTACTTTTTCTTGCTCTGTTTCACTGGAGAGAATAAATAGAGATAAAGAAGTGTGAAATGGTTTTGTTGAATCATCCTAAAAACACCTTAATAGTGATAAATTAACTATTTTTAATTTATTTGTTTCCTTCAAGACAAAATTATTAAAAAAATATCATTATGTATTCCTAGTATATCAATAGTTAACGTTATGTAGTGCCTTCGCATTCACACAAATTAGTTTTTACTATCCTCATTTTTCAAGATCTTTAAATGTAATTTTTGAATAATTTTCAGTATTATGTAGATTTCAACTTTATACTACTTTTCAGTAGGAACTAGCTGTGAATGATTTTATTTTAAAAATCGTTGCTTATTTTTTTAAACAGATGCTAAAAATGTTGCCAACAATTTATAAATATAGGGGCATAATTTCAAAAATGCTCAAATATCGTTGGAAGTAGCGAGCACTAACCCTAAGGTATTAATTCAAAAAGTGATATAACATTTCAAAAATCCATACCAATATAGAAATAACAACTTGAAGCTATGCTTGAACCGTTACTTTGCATTTCCACACAGTGATGATTTTAATTTGATATCTAAAAAGAGTAATTTATAATTGAAGCGCCACTTTAAAAATAATAATGCTTGGTATTAGAGTTCTTCTAGTTTTTCATCAATAAAATATTTTTCATTTATTGATTTAGAACAATTAGGCTAAAACCTTGTAAATATGTTTGCACATATTTGTCACGTAGGTGCCCTTATAAAATGGATACACTTTACCTATTTTGTGTAAGTATATTGAAAATTCTACTTCGAATATAAACAGAAGTTCTTTAGAAAAAATTGAGGAGATAACCGCTGAAGAAACTTGTTCGAGGGTTCCCTTAGG
This sequence comes from Pediacus dermestoides, assembly GCA_963942485.1. NCBI lineage: Eukaryota > Metazoa > Arthropoda > Insecta > Coleoptera > Cucujidae > Pediacus > Pediacus dermestoides. The sequence continues at coordinate 23,164,005 of OZ012626.1, read as the reverse complement.
AATTGAATTTCACTGAGTGTCTGACTGTCTGTAATTTGTACAACATATTTCTCAATTGGATATTAACCACGCATGTGTGTTGGAATATTTAGACTGCGTTCTTCAAATTGTCATAAAACATCTAAAATTAGCAGATTTCCTTGTGATTTGTTTGGTTATTATTAAATAAGGTTACTAGGTTATTCAAATAAAATGCCTTACTGCCTACCACAGACTTGTCTAAGAAATGTGTCCAATTTTAGATATTGTGCCTTTAAAACAATATATGTAATACTATAGTATATTGTAATACAAGTGCGGAAAACGCATCATGACAATACGAGGGTGAAATTTGCAACGCGAGCGATAGCGAGTGCTGCAATCACACGAGTATTGTCATGGGCCATTTCCGCAAGCGTGTTACATACGATTTTTTCTACGAAAACGTGGAATTCGTAAAAAATAAAATTATTTGTAAATCTTTTTCTAATTAAAAAAAACATCAAGTGAGTTTGTTGTCATAGAACTGAAAGCTCATAACTGTTGACAGTTTATAAATTGTGTCCTGTCATCGAAATAATTTTGATTTTGAGATCAAATTACGTGAATATAAACATGGAGCTTCAAAACTAAAGCGAAAGCGATGAACTAATGTGCACTCCTCCGGTTGTTAGATATTAAATAAATGTTACAATTATAACTAAATGTAAGTACTTCTTTATGTTTTTGTTTGCGTGCGGAAAGTTGAAAAATGTGTGCGGAAAAAAACTTCCACACTAATTTTCCGTACTAGTTTTTCGAAAGCCTACTTTCAAGTTCGATTATCTTGTCAGAAAAAACGTCATTCCGCATTTTCGTAGAAAAAAATATTTTTAGCATCCTATTTTTCGCTATAAGTCGGACGTCAGTAATAAAGGAGAGATAGAGCATTTGGAAATAAGCGCTAATGCGCATGTGTGTTTGATTCTCACTCTACTTCTAGCGAGCGCATGCGCACAACGAACGCTCTCTCGAGTATGCGAGCGACAAGTTGCTATCGTCTGCTCCGTAATGTTCGCGCGTCTTTTTTCTTAATGCTCGCAATAATAACATATACCTAATGCTTAAAACTATCTTTAAATTTAAAAAAATAAGAGGATATCATTGCGGTTTGTTTTTTCCAAAGAAATAAGTTTATTCAACGAAATTAGAATAACAGAATGCAAATCCCTACAAAATTATGTATTTTATTGTCTATCACAGAGTTACTTCAAAAATTTATACAATTTTAGAATTGGTGTCATTAAAACTGTCAATAAATCGAATATCATGCGGTTTGCTTTATTATAAATAAATAAGTTGATTGTAGAAAGTTTAATCAGAATGAAACTCTGACGGAAATACCGGAGTTTAATCCCTACTGTAACGAAGTCATTTTTCAGTTAACTAATTATTTACCAAATTGCAGAATTCTATAAAACCCCGGTCCGACTTTCCCGCCAGATAACCCCGTCCTACAAAACTTCGTCCGCTCTCCCGTAGATGGCACAACTACAATTATAGGTCACCGCTTCTTTATCATTTGAAAACACCTATACCCCGATTTCCCGTTATAAGTCACCGCTAGATAGCAGCTAAAATCCCTTATAAGGAACCCCAAAACCAGTACAGGACAGTTCCGTCAGTTCAAAAACAGTTCGAATAATAATCCGCGAGTTCAGTCTAAGAATATATACAAAATGAACAAGAAGCGACACTCTCGTCGGCACCTTTGATATTTTGATAACCAGATTCGGTGACCTTGCGCCATTTTGTGGGGGTGCAGAAAGGGAGGGAAATTCAAATTTAAATCCTTACCTTTCTATATTGTCTTTAGGAAATCGAAAAAAACTTAGTGTACCATCGTTGCGCGTGGAGCAAGCTTTAACCGCACACGAATAACTACGTTTACGTACTTTTTCCATGATTGAGATTACTGCCAATTAAATATTTATTACTAGTTATATTAAAATGAGGTTAGTGTCTCTGACACTGACAACCTAACTGACAAGAGTCAAGAGATAGTTTCTGGTCATGATACTATTAACCAGGTATGTTCTTGCGCATGTTGGGTAGGACTGGGGCAAAAACCTACAAACTTTAAGCAGCGGCATCCAAGGCGACCATCTAGGATACCCCTAGGTTAGGTGCCTCGTTGCAAATTGCAAATACCTAATTAAGGTAAATATAAAAATAAGCTAAAGATAATTTACACGGTAATGTTTCGTTATTCGAGTTATATTTTCATGTAAAAATCATTGATTTCTTGCGTTTTATAAAAAACGCAGTTTGAATTTAAGGCGGGAGCGAAAGAAGACGACAGCCTGGGATGATGCGCAGACTGAATCTAAACGCGTCGCTCGGGAAGCACATACCTGGTTAAATAGTACCATGGTTCTGGTAAACCTGCGCACTGGAAAACGGTTTACCCCCACTACGCGACTGTCGGTTCTTGTTCATTTTGTCTATATTCTTTGGTTCAGTTAAGTTAGTTAGTTAGTTCAGTTAGTTAGTTAGTGCCATCCGAAATTATTACAAGTGAGTATACTGGTGATTCCTGAGGTAGACCGTATTTCTGCCGTCATATTTTCTGATTTGCTATGTTGTTTATGATATTGTGCCGACTCTACACTTCCGTCCTGTTTTAAACCTTGGCTCACTTGGGCGTCGGGCTTGCGGGCCATCCACCAGGAGTCAGTTACCCACCTAGTGTCCAATTCTAGTACTTCCTTGGCTTACTTGGGCGTTGGGCTTGCGGGTCATCCACCAGAAGTCATCTACTCCGCGTTCCTGCTCTAACCACTGGCTCACTAGGGCGTCGGGCTTGCGGGCCATCCACCAGGAGTCATCCTTATCCACATATATACCCGGAGAATATCATATCCAGCATCGCCAACGGACAATCCGACTGTCGAACCCGGAGCCTTGCGAGGAACCAGTGTCCTTATTTCCCGTCCGTTTATAACCACCATCAACCGTCCACACTGTCATATACCTACCCCCACTTGTTCCCCCCGTTGATTTGAGTTCTGCCGTCAACCCCCCCCCCCGTATGGTTTTATCTTGTTTGCACATTATTGTTGATTTCCCGTTTTTGAATGCATTGTTAATTTCCTACTGAATATATTTGTTTATTTCTCCTGTTCAAACCTCTTGTTTTAATAACCCTCGTATAACACCATTTCCTGCAACCCGGTATATTCCATACCCCGAATTCAATACAATTAAAGCCTGTCTTGCAGTTCGCCGCCTTCCCAGTCAAGAAGATCTGACCCCTGGAGTACCGTATCTTCACTGCAGCTGCCCGAGGTGTTACGTGGAGTAAACCACACTAATAAATCTGGCGCCCGAGATCCCCTTTCCCCTTGATTAACCGCCTCCCCCACAAAAGTGCGTCACACTACTATAGTATCACTTGTGCAATTTTTCGACTTCGTCAAATTTACAGATTTCCTTGCGTATTTGTATTCAGTGCAATGAAATGTTTCTACTCAAAAATTTCAACAGAACCAAAATCGTCGAAAATGCTAATTTTATTTCCTACTACAGATAGACTCACTACAAAATTTGTCCAATCCTATAAAAAGTAAATATATAAAATTGGCTAACAGTTACAATTCAACCAACATTGTATATCTAATGAATTATACAGACATTTTTGCTAAATTTGAATTTTACCCACGTTTTACAAATTATGTAAAAAAGTGCCCCTTCGGTTACCACACGACAGCGATGTCCAAAAATTTTATCGGTTACAAAGGAGTCTTAAGACACATCTCACACGACTGAAAAGACGGACTGACAAAAGTCGAAAAATGTAGGCTGTAGTCCAGTATTACAAAAAAAGTTTATCATTAACTGCTTGTCGTGTCTGGTTGCCCTTATTTTAACTCATTTTTTTTAAGTAATAAAAAATAGTATATTATTATACGAGTTTTATAAGACGCTATAGTGTAGCACAAGTTATTTGAAGTACGACGAGCGCAGCGAGGAGTGCTTCAAAGGAACGAGTGCCACAATAATGTCTTATAAAACAAGTGTAATTGTGTAATATAATGTTTTTTTCTATTTTGCATCTCTTTATATTTTAAATTTAAGAAAATGTGCACAATATAAACCTAGGAATATTTGGAATGATTTGACAATGGTTGGTAACACTAACCAAACAACCAAACAGTAAAACAAGGTTAATTTGTAATTAGTTGTCAATTTTACTTGGAAGTGTCTGGTGCACGGTCCAGACCGTGCAATAAAATAAAGTAGATACACGGTCTAGATATCACTGCGCATGACTTGTTTTCGTTTGTACTGTTTAGAACAAATACCATGTTTAGCATAAGCCGCCGTGGTGTAGTGGTTAGAGCATCTAGCTAGTAATCGAAGTGGTGCTGGTTCGATTCCGTAGATTTTCCTTCTTTTTTGTATTTTAAGTAAATGCTTTATTTATTCGGAGTGGTTATAAGTCACGGACCATGTTCGGTTGTTATGTATAGGTTTTTTTTTCCTTTAAATAATAGCAGAAATCGGCAATGTTACCACTATGAAAAAATAAATAGCCGGAGTTCATATTGAAGTTATTATGAAACCCGTTTGAGTTTCATAATGACTCTGTTAGAGACGCAAAATAGAAAAATATTTTTTGTAGTGTTTTCTTCATTATGTAGCTTTAGATAAAAGCAAATGTAATGAAAAAACCTTTTACTGTCTCCAAAAGGCGATCCTTTTTTACAAATTTTTTTTACTTGTAATTTTCATTTGACTTTTCTGCTTTGTCTGGATTTGTCATTTTGTTAATTTCAACCCTTGCAACCTAATCCTTCACCCTTTACGTATTTAACTTTATATTTTATACAAACCTCAACCCATGGTGTTTCGAATTAAAATAATGTGGACGAAACAATTTAAAAAACAAAACATTTTTTATAATGAAAATTATCAAAGATAAGCAACGCCATAAGCCTTGTGAGCGCTTGGATAACATACGTGACACAGATTAAAGTGGGCAATAAATATTAATGCATATGCAGATTGTGAGTGGACTCCGGCGGCCTGCCTCGTATACCGACTCGCTAGCTTTGGCTTCAGCTGCACTGCTATATGTTCTGCTTTAACTTTATATTTAATAAAAAGAGTGTTTTGCATAAAATCTTTTAAACACAATCTTTGAGCCCAACATACACAATTTATGCTGACAAAATGTGTATTTTTTTTAAATAGCCATAGGAGTTTTATTTTACTGGTACCAAATAAGTGAATTCGAAACTCCCCTAATTGTTTCGCATTTATCTAAGTTATTTAAATTGATTCTGTCAATTTATTCTTGAACAAAATTGTCCCTGGAGGACTCAATTGAGTTAAAACGAAAGAAAAAGCACCATTAGGGAGAACGCTCAACGCCCCATCAGAAGCAACATTCAATAGAATCCATGGAAAATTAGTCTCATATTTTTGTTTTTGTCAATTCAGAAATGTTTTTTATATTATTCACGAAAATAAATATGTACTTCTAAGTATAGCAGGTAATTTTATCAAGTAGTTAAGTGTTAGTCTATCAGTAATTTCTACTTAGCGAACTAAAATTAGATTTTGTTGTGAAATTCAATACGTATTTGGCTTTATATCAAGCACTAATAGTTGCACATAGGTAGTATTAAGTTGTCAAGGGTTTAATACAAGTTGTAAACAATCTACAACACTAACTATCCGATAAAAGTATGCTGAAGCATATTATACTACATTCAAATTAGCAAAAATAAGGGAAATAAATCCTAAAAATTTGCCCTTTTATATTTTAGACCCCCAGTTCACAATTGCAATATATACAGAACTCGGCTGCATGCGTGTTCAAAGACACCTGATGCTATTAGGTTGATTGTTTCGATAAGCTTGGATACGTTTACAATAGCATCACTTACTGAACTTGAACTATACTACAAGTGATGCGCCACTGATATCACAATAATTAATTCATTAGTGCATTAACTAATTTTCTGTGCTTGTACGGGAAATGGGGATTGTTTGAAGACATTTTACAGCAAATTAGTTAATTGAAAAATTAAATATTTTATGTAGATACCATCAGTGGGTCTCAACAGGCATTAAAGAAACTGCTACTTAGCGAACGTTTTTTTATTAGAATGTAATAAATTTTTTAAAGGTTGTCCTTTGAGAAACTGTGTATCGTAATTTAATGTTAATAACCAATGTATTTTGCATCTACACTATAATTTGCATAGATATGTCATTAAATCTATATAGCTTCCTGAGTCGGAAATCTTTTCTTACATTTAAAATTATTCATGCTTAAATTTAAATAAAACACAAGTCCATACCTAGGGTGTTTCATAAGTCGAGGACAATAATTAAGGTGTACGGGGGTGATATTCTGGTTAAAAAATATAAATAAAATTTTGGCCGAGAGGACTTTGGTTATTAGGTATGCTTCAAAGTTTGAGCATGTGATCAATTTTTAACTTTAAGGTCCGGTATTTCAATATCAGTTTAAGTTAAGTTTGTGTAAACTTCGTTTAGAATATACAAATTTAAAATGATAAAATTCACATTTTAATCGAAGTTTACCCAAATTTGGTTTAAACTGACATTGAAATACCGGACCTAATAAATATTAGCAAACCATGATGGTGGTATTTTTGAGCACTATTTTAATTATTTTATTATTTTTATTGTTTTTTGTAGTTAATAATAAGTTCATTTTTGTAAATCTATTATTTTTACCATAATAAATGTATTATTATATCATTATTACGCTCTTTCATTCATCGCTTAAAGTTATGAATAAATTGCATTTCTAACCCACAAAAAATTTACTGATATCCGGTTGCACCAAGCTCTCCTAAACTAACAGCGTGATAAATACCATATGATCAAAAATTATTTAGATAAAGGGTGGCCATGGTGAATAGATAGTAAATAAAAAAAATAGAAAATAAACTCGTAGTTTAATAACTAAGTTTTATTTAACAAGCTGATTAGCTTACAAACCTATATAATTTCAACTACTGACGATGAATCAAACATGCAAGGTAAATTCAGAATTCCAAAGCCACCCTTTATCTAAATAATTTTTGATCATATGGTATTTAGCAGCGGCAGTTATTGGCTAAATGATTGTTATTTGCTGCGTTGCTTAGCAACAAATTTAAAAGACCCAATAAGCTACCGCTGCTAAATTTTAAACGCGCAATTAGGTAGTTAATTGAGCATTTAGCAGAGTTTGGTGCAACCGGGCATTAAACTTCTTATTAATGTTTTGTTCTGCACCTCATTCATGACATACTTTTCATATAATTTATTTAATTGCTATTATTTATTAAAGTAAAAATTTGATCACATGCAGAAAATTTGAAGTCTAATAAGTCGGAAACAAAGCCCTCCCCGCCAAAATTTTATTTTACACTTTTTAACCAGAATATCACCCAATACACGTTCCTTAATTATTGTCTTCGGGTTATGAAACACCCTGTATATTAAATTCCAAAAAAGATTTAAGAATATAAAACTTGAATTGTTAGAGCCAATTTCCAGAAATACCATATCAAATATTACCTGCAGTTTCCTTAGGCAAAAAGAAAAATAAAATCTTAATTAAAAGATAATCAAGATCTTCAGCGTGCAATTTGGTGAGCTAAAATTGTTTCCATCATCTACCACTGCTTTGCTGTTTTGTCACGTTTTGTTGATATCAATTGTTCGATTGACGTTATGTTGCCGGTTTCTTCAGAGTAAGTCTGAGACTGTCTATAATGACTGAATGTATCAGCGTTATAATCTTATAATGGACTAAAAGCATCAGCAGCGGCATTTCGTAACTCTATAGTATAGAGATAGAAAAGAAATAGAAAAGTAAGATCCCACAAAATTTTTCAAATTTCAAACATTCATATTAACACTCATGGGAAATGTACAATCATTTCCCATGAGTGTTAATATGAATGTTTGAAATTTGAAAAAGTTAGACGAAAAGTGACGACGAAGTGGTATGAAAAAGTGAAAAAAAATTGACAGATATTATCTATTTCTATCAGTTATGGTCGAGCACATTGTAGGTTTTTTAAATTTGATCAATAATAATAAAAAACAAAAGTTTAAAATATACTACTTACATTACATTGCAAGTCTATTACACTAGAATAATAGTTATTTTTACTTTATATGTTAATATTATATACCTAATAATGCAATTAGGTATAAATATTACCATCTTTATATGTAGAGACACAATTTTGTGTTAAAAGTACTTACTCCTCAATTATACCTACTTTTCTGAGCTCTAGATTTAAAAGTTTGTATTTAGCTAAAGGTATGTAAATAGGATTTTTACGGAGGTTTTTACCGTTGTGTCGTATTAATTGACAAATCTATAATAGTTCAGAATAGAAACAAAATGAACAGTTTATCTTTGTATTAGAAACGACTAAGTTGATTCTCCTGCTGCAACCTTTTTTTCCATTATGCAAAAATGATATAACTAGTTTAATTTTGTAGAGCTATTCTCTTAAGTACTTGATGAGTTTTATAACGAGATACTCTACCATTTCATATTTACAATTAAGGCATTAATGAAACTGCATGATGAAATTTCCATTTCCGTACAATAATAATATGATTTTATCTTTATTGTTATTAATAATAAAAATTGACTATTTCACTTGGAAAACCAGCTTTATGAAAACAGTATGTGGTGTTGAGTGAATCAGATATAATGATATTTTTTTAGTTTCATAATTTCCTTTGATGCACTAAAAGAAAAATGGTAATTCCACGGGATGTTAAAAAATAAAATCTCGCCGAGATTGTAACTAGCACACTACATCAACGCAGCGCATTAAATGAACATTTGATATACGGTTTGTGCACCAAATGGCGAATGCACAGGTCATTTTTTCCTAAACTAATAGATATAATGCCAGATTTTGCGATAAACAAATTTATTTTAACTCCGCACAGCGAATACAGAAAATAAACCAAATTTGTTAGTGGTTTTATAAACATAAATTTTAGAATTGCATTGTTTATTGAATTTGTACACATTTATTAAAAATGTCTGTGCGATTTTAGGTAAATTATGAGACTGAATTTTGTACAGAAAACCAGGAATATTTCTATTGATCTGATTTTAATTAACAAAACGTTCACTATGAAACTAGCGCTATTAAATTAATAGTAACAAATAATGGCATTTTCCATTATTAATTAAACTGGTTTATATACAAACGGATGCCAATCAATATTTCATTTTAGTTTAGTGTACCTTATAATTTATTTCTAGGAATACATTGCAATGAATATATGAATGTACCTATGTGTGTTTGTGTTAGCTTAAAATTAATTATTCAAGGCTTTTTCTATTGTGACTATATATACAATTTTGGCCTATTAACAATTAAAAATGGAAAATACATCATTATAGTTGGACTTAAATTGATTTTAAGATGATGAAGAAAGATAATAAAATACACTAAACGTTTCGTGATAACCACCAATTAAATCTGTGCTTTATCAAGACGTACACTTCCTATAACACCGTAATAATTTATAAAAAACTAAATAGTCTTGCAATTTCTCTTTCTTGAACAGTTTGTTGGCGCTTGTAGTACATAAATAATATAAGTAATAACATAAAGCAATTATTTTATATAAATACAAGTGACATAATAATGGGATTTTATTAACTTGACATACTTATATTAAAATTATTGATACATTTATATCGATTTATGTTTCGTATACAAAACACGAGAAACCACCCAGTAGGTACGTTATGCTTTGCGACATCCGTGATTTAAGCAGGACACTGCAAACAAACAACACATTAATAAATTGTATTTAATGTTAAAGTTTCTAACGTGACAAATATTGGTTTTATCATCGAATGGTGAAATACATAAATAGTATAATGTTGTGGTGTATCAGCTTGAATGTTATAACTCACATACGCGAGTTATGGGACAAGTTCCTGCTTTTCATGAATATTCATATTTAGCGTCAGTGCGGCCACTCTCTACAAAAGCTGTGCCAGAGGAGCTTAAGTAGTAATTTCATTCTGCTAAACTGAATTAACAGGAATTAGTGTAAGTCTTTGGCTTTTTACGTACCGAATGCGCCGTGCCACCTCTTTCAAATTTTGCCATAATGCATAAATCATCTGAAAGAGTTATTTTGCATACACTCTAGGTATTTTCCCAGGACTGTCAAAGCTAACAAGTGTGAAAATAGTAATTTAATTGATTTTGTATAAATACCTACGCTGGAAAGTTAAAAGGGTTAAAACTACTGGGGATATTTTAGACAAAAGCGGATTATCTAAACATTTTTTTCTATCTTAAATTCATGAATAATAATACAATCAAGACCTGTCGCAGAATGCAAATGAAATTGAATTTGAAGTAGTCGTTCATTTTTCTAAAAAAAAATTATTATCCTAAATTATCATACCTTAAAAAAATCATGATAATTAATAATTCTTTTTAATGAATGCCTATTCTTATCCTGGAAGCTTTCTCGTAACAAATTTTCCTTTTCAATATCTCTCTTTAACTACTTTACTAAACGCAATTATTGTAGTTTTGTGGCTACAGCTTAATGTGCGAAACGAACTAAAGCACTGAACCTGGTTAAAGAGAAGCACGGCACGACGGTAGAGAATTAAGCTGAGCTGAATTCGATAACATAAATTTACGTCTGGTTTAAGAGGTCTTTATCAACAGGATAGGCAGTTAAAGAAGTGTAAGAGAGTTGAATGTGACTGGCACGTTGAACAGGTTCATTACAACAGCAAACAGCCGATTAAAGGAGATCTTATTCCAATCACACAGACACAAACAACCTATCCTATAATTGCCAGGGAATACGTAAATCCGCACAGATACATTATACGGGACCAAATCGACGAAATCAGGTTTGCGTGCGCTAATCAATTTCATATAGTAGAAAAAATGCTTATCCAATAATTTACTATATACTTACCTACAATATAAGTGTAAACATACTTAACTGAATCTATATATTTGAGGGAATCAAATAGGGAAAAATGAATTATTTTAAAGAATTTTGTAGAGTTCTACTTTTAAATTTAATTAAATTTAAATTAGTAAAGTTTTACTTAAATTCCTCTGGAACTTTGAAGTCAATGTGCTAAAATAAGTACAATTTTTTCATCCACCAGTTTCAATTACATTGCTTTGTGGAAGGAAATGTAGACTAATTAAACCTTCTATTAAAATAACTAAACATACCTATACGTACTCGTATGTTGTTACTATAGAAAGAAAATGATAAATTTGTTTGAAAAAGACATAGTTATAAACCTAAAGTAAAAATATTGTTATAGTTATTCGTTAGGAATATGGTGACTAAATTTCTTCATTGATGATATTTTGATATTGGCGATCGACACTGTTATAAAATGTTCATTTCATATAGGTATTACTAAATTTACTGTTATAGGTACACCAATAACCATTAATAATTGCTAACGGAGTTACAAAGGGAAAATTTATTTAAAAGTATAACCCAATTTTTACATTAAATTAAACGTACATAAGTAATAGTAGTTTAATAAACAAGAGTGTTAATAAGAGCGATTAATAATCGAAACGATTTTAACGCGTGAGCGCAGCGAGTCGAGATTATTAATCGCCGATTAACACTCATGTTGATTACAATATTTTTTTGTCGATCGCTCTTTATTAGAATGAAAATAATCTAATTTTGTTCCATGGCAAAATCCAAATTCTGACATAATATGCAATAAGTCAAAATACCACTGACATAATTAATTAATTTCGGCAGGTGTCAGTTCCAAATGCATGTTTTAATAATATAATATATTGTTGGTTACCTAGCAAATCTCACAATCTCAACAATGTTTTTAATGTGCATGTATGCATTAAACTGAGTTACTAATACACTCCTTTTATTACATTAACTAGATCTTTAATAAACGATCGACAAAAAAGTGTTTTATTCACAATCAATTAGTAACATACAGCTTTTCGAACCCCTTAAAGGTTGGAAAGTGAGCGATTCCTTGGATACACTTCAACCGGTCAGGAATAGTAAAAAAAGGGGTCAGTAATGAACCCATTCCTAACCTGTGGGGGCGCTACTATCTGAGCAACTATAAAGTCCCTAGAATAGAAAGTCTGTCTATTTCGGTCAATTTCGTGATTGTGTCTCGAGAACTAGTTCGCCTCGAGGCTACGCCTCTCGGTAAACTATAGTTCTCAGCCTCGGTATGTAATCTACTACATTTAACTGGTAAAGATGTGGGTAACAGAACATTTTTTGTTTTTCATGTACTCTCGGATGTACCTGCCATTTACAGGGTGTTCAAAAAAAGAGTAAAACTTTTAAGGGGTATGTTTAGTATTGGTCGAAACAAGTCGATAAGTCTTAATAAACATAGGTTCGAAAATCTACGGGTACGGAAATATTAGCGATTTCATGTTTCTAATACTTATACTTTAGTTAAGTGTTTTTTTATTTTTAGTAGATTTGGTAACAAAATAATTAAATTAAAGTTAATTGAATTAAACAAGATATCCTCCCTCCATTTTGGTGCAAGCAGTGCATCGTCGCTGTAAGGAAATTCGGGTTCTTTCTAAAATTCCCGTCGTTTCCGAATTGTTTACACTCCTAGATCAATACGCCGTCTTAATTCGTCTAGGTTATATTTACAAGCACGCTATACGCGATTCATTTTAAGACTGCAGCGCCACCATTGGCACAATTGTAAACAACAACTCTGTGTAGCAAGTGTAGCGTTTTAATGTGTTCCATGTGTTTACTTATGTGATTATAGTTTCAATATTATTTAATATGACTAACATCTATGTTACTAAGTTATTTTTACCAGAATACATTATAATATATAATACAGTCCTACACAGAGTTTAGTGTTCCTCGAGCGTCGGTAGAGAGCGAGCGCTTAGCTTTTACCTATACACTAAACTTTTTAAATAACCCCAAAGAAAAAAGTCGGATGGAAATAAATCAAGTGACTTGGTAGGCCATATGCAACAGATCCTCCTCCTCTTCTTAACTAAATTAGTAGAAACAGGAAATCGCTCCATAACCATGGATTTGCAGACCTATGTTTATTAAGACTTTTCGACTTGTTTCGGTCCATACTATATACCCTTAAAAAAAATTACCCTTTTTTTTAACACACTGTTTATTAAATAATAATAATTGATTCAATTAACCATTTTCTTGACGTTTAAACTATAGAATGAAACCAGTTTTAGATGTTACTCCTAGAAAGTTAATCAAAATATATAAAAAAATAGTTAATGAAAACAAAATAATGTGAAATTTAAATCTTAAGTTTTTTGAATTTTCTTTCACAATATACCGGGTGCCAACGAGATTACTAGCCAGCCCGCTATTTTGTTATTAAAAAAGATATCGATTCCAAGTTTGGGGAAGTTCTATGATAGAATCTGATGCAAATTCTGGGTAGGTACTCAGACACCTAATCAGATTCTAGTGATGAATTTGTAAGATTCATTTTATTTAACGAGTATTTATTTTTTATTTAAAATAACAAGGGGACAAAAATGCGAAAAAATAATGAATGAAAAAAGTTGAGAATTAATTGAGATATCTTTATAGATAGTTGAAAATATAGTTTATGTTAGTTATAATAAATGAGAAGTACAATACCTACACCAGTATAAGTACAAGTAAATATTAGCTTTTTCAAATAGAGATAAGAAGGCAAGTAGGTGTAATGAGAAAATAATACAACGTTTAACCAACATATTTTACTTTATATTTTAATTGAATTGTAAGCAGTCTATATAAGAATTGAAATAATAGTTGAAAAATATTTAGGTCACGTTAAATTCATGTATTTATTTTATATGAATATTTTAAACTATATCTATTTTGTAGAACCTGAATAATAATTATGACCAATTTTGGGGAATGCTTCGGTTATAATTTTCTATAATAAAAACAGTCATAATACTCAATTATTCAATTAAACCAACGAGGAAACTTAACCTTTTTTACTACACTCCAGTGTGTTAGTAGAAATTTATATGAATTTTATAGTTTATAAATTAGAGCGTGGTCTGGAGGAAAACTGGCCGCAAAGACCCAAGGCAAGGTGCACCTCACAGTATATAGGAAAACGATATATATTGAAGGACTTTAATTAAAGCTCTCATTTAATAACTTCTAAAGCCCTCGTGGTATTTCCGTAGAACAGCAGTTTTAATTGAATCACTAAAACTTTATGTGATGCGAGTGTAACATTTTTATATTACAACAATTTTATTACAACTGTTGTCAGTTATTAAAGCAGCATGGCACCATTATCAATTATATCGTTCCTTTGGTTTATACAGTGTGTTTTTCCAAGACAGAAATTCAAAGCGTTTTGTTTTTGCTTTTGTGTTACAGTTCGCCCGCTGAGTGTTGAAATTTTAACTAGCAACAACCCTTTGTCAGCCGACCGAAAGTATGAAATTCCATGTCAAACATTCGGCTCAAGACCGCCAGCACAAATAACTTGGATAATGGATGGGAAAGAACTAAAACCGCCCAAGTATAATGCGTCGCAAACGGTATGTAAACCAAAACCACTATAAACCTATCTCTAGTGGGTAAACAAAATTAAAACTAAAGCCATCCGTGGCGTGTCGCATCTTATTGAGAAAACAAGAAATTTTGATTGTGTTTGTTTCGTTTTCTTTCGCCGCAAACAAACCACACTTGTATTTGAATTCAAATATAACCTAAAGATATCTTTGTTTGTGAAAGTTGACAACAATGAAATTTAATGTAATTCTTCTGTTTTTCAGGAGGGTGATGGGAGCAACTCAACCACTTCTACATTGAATTTTCTGCCAACAAGGCAAGACAATGGTAAAACGCTGACGTGTAGAGCATCTAATCTCCAGGTGCAAAGTGGAGTGGAAGAAGCCACCGTGAAATTAAACGTTTTCTGTGAGTTCTTTCAATGAATATAAAAACTACTACATTGTTAATTATTAGAATCCTCTGAGAGAATTTCTTTGTTTGTTCCGCCTCTGTCGTGGTTGAACTATTTTCTTAGCAATTCCGGCAACTTCCTTCCTTCCTTCATTATTTTCTTTATTTCAAATTGAAAATCTCCAGGAAAATCTCTACTTGGCACTTAAGGAGATGTGGACACTAAGCTGCTCTTATTCTGTTAATTTTTGCATTTATTTACATAATTTGTATGAAGTTTCCATTTGCTTTCTATGGAATAGGATGTTTTTTTAACATAGTAACAAAATAAAAATCATTCGCACTTTTAAAGGTAAATTGTACGAATATGTGGACAAAGAACAGAAAAACTTAATGGGCAGCTAGTCTAAAATATGTATGGTTAAACAGTCATATAAAATCATGCCGCGTAGTGATTGGAGAAAATTGTGCGACAATCTTTTTGCTGAGCCGATTGAAAGCAGCTTTTGTATTTCAGATGTGCCTATCCTGCACCTGTCCTTGGGCTCCAGCTTGAATCCGAAAGACATCGAGGAAGGGGATGATGTTTATTTTGAATGCAAAGTGAACGCGAACCCTTGGGCATACAAAGTACTCTGGAAGCACAACGTAAGTTATGATTTTATTTCCAAACCAATTTCACTGCATAATGCAATTTTAAACAACTGTGTCGGCCCCATTAACCACCAGAGTTATGTCTTATCGGTGAGACTTCTGTGGTAATTTAATTGTAAAGGAGATATACCCGGGAAGGAAAAAAGAAAACGAAAAGTTGTACCTAGATTACTTTATACATTTTGATTAAAACAGTTATTTTTCAGTTACGAAATATAGTCAAGGAAAATGTATGTGTTTATCTGGAAAATTGATCTTAGCTTTATATTTTCATAAATAAATTAAAAATTATGTTAATGTTTCTTATTTAAAATGATTCATTTGTTTACAAACCCAGTAAGAAAGATAGCTTAGATTAGTAGAAGTTTTAATATAAAACTAATTAAAAGGCGCGTATAAAGCTTTGGTAAAAAATTATTTTAAAAAAGCATAATGTAATATGATAGCTATTTGTGCAACTAAAGAGGAAATAGTATACTCCATTATTGAACATAAGATTTTTTTGATACTTTTATATTTTTTTTGTCGATCGTTTATTAAAGATCTAGTTAATGTAATAAAAGGAGTGTATTAATAACTCAGTTTAATGCATACATGCACATTAAATACATTGTTGAAATTTGCTAGGTAACCAACAATATATTATATTATTGAAACATGCATTTGGGACTGACAGCTGCCGAAATTAATTAATTATGTCAGTGGTATTTTGACTTATTGTATATTATGTCAGAATTTGGATTTTGCCATGGAACAAAATTAGATTATTTTCATTCTAATAAAGAGCGATCGACGAAAAAATATTGTAATCAACATGAGTGCTAATAGGCGATTAATAACCTCGACTCATTAACGCGTTCGCTGCGCTTACGCGTTAAAATCGTTTCGATTATTAATCGCTGTTATTAACACTCTTGTTTATTAAACTACTATTATGATATGGTTACCTATATCTCGAATTATTTCTTATATTATGCCAATATAATATTCCCTCCCATTGCTTTGGGAAACCGAAACATAATATTTTCGTTATTTTCGAAATCAAGAAGACTATAGAAACAGGAGAGCGAACTTCCCATGTTACCGTGTACAGTTGGCGACACGGAATAGTTTCCAGACAAATTGATCAAAGTAGCGATTTTTTAATTTTTTTAGCATTATAAATCAGACTTTTTGAATCAAAATTTCTTTTAACGACAGTGGTGGAGACAGGAGAAGTTCTCACTAAATTACATTTACTTGTCTACTTGACCAACTATCTTCTAGATGTGCCACAATTGCGCCTTTTTGAGCATTAGTAAGAAAATTTCTAGGCGTTTTACTTAAATACTTTACATAAAATATTGTGACACAAGTATGACTGCTAATAATGTCACTAAGCAATTGTCGAGCCTATGATCATGATTTAATTTACAATGGAAAAAAATGCCTGGAAACTATTCCGTGTCGCCAACTGTACACAACGATGGGACGCTATGCGGCCATAACTCTCCTGTTTCTAGTCTTCTTGTTCAAAATAGTAGATAGTGACTATGATAAATATAACAATGAACCAAAAGTACCACAATCCATTAAAATACATATTTCTGTATTATTTTGAAACTGTACAGCCATAGAAATACTAATAGAAAATGTCAGTTCTGGATTAATATCTCAAAAATGTCATTTTAAAAAAGTATTTTATAAAAGCAGTATTAAAACATTATATAACGGGTGTCGCAGTTTTAGAAGTCGAACTTCAAAAGTAGTTAAAAAGCCTCATTAGACTATGTTTCATTTCTATCACTGTGATCAGATTCTTCCACATTTTATGTAGATACTGTGTGTAGGCTGAATGCTTTTTATTTTCTTATACGAAGTAATAAGAAAGTATAGCAATCGTGATTTTTTCGACTTCGAGATTTTGATGAATTTAAAAACATTTTTCAAAAAAGCAAGAAATTCCTAGAATATGTAATTATATTTCTCATTGTGCGCATTGTATTAGAAGGCCTTGGTTCCCAGTCTGAAGGTCCCGAGTTCGAATCTCAGATGGATCTTTTTTTTTGCTTTTTTACTGGTTTCTATGATACCGATACCAAGTAATAAATAAATGAACGTGATTTTATATTAATAACATATTGGTTGTGGACAGCACGTGATTATTGACTGCCCCTTTATTATTTTCCAAAGATCGCATGTATCGCATCGTATAAGAAACTCATGTGCTAGACACATCAGATATTTGTAAATAATTTTATACGCAATTTAACTCAGTAGCTCATAATTTCTCCAATATAAGTTCCCACACTCAAATCTCAAATTTACCTCGTTAGATAAAATTTCAGCAGAATCTCAAATAATAATACAGTGAATTTTTTTTATGAGTCTCCATAGGGATTTACATGGTAAAATCTTTAACTCGTGTTAACGGTTTTTCTACTGCGAATTTCAAAATGATTTTTGGCACACTATTAGTTTGCATCTTTTTTTACATGTTCTAGTAGTTTTTAAAATGTAAAAAGTAAAATTTATTTATTTAAACGGGAAAATAATTACATAATTTTAGCTCGTTTTCACATTAAAATGTATTAAGTTAGGAGGCTTTGTCCACTGACAAGCAAATAAATATTCCAAAACTATCACTTTATTTGCATGTTTTTATTAAGTTTGAAAGACTTTCAAAACGTGAAAATGTCTTTGTACACCATCGAACAAAAAGTAAAATTCATTACGGCGTATATTAAAGGTGTCTCAAGTAGAGAGATATAATAATTTTGCGGTGGAATATCCAAATCGACCCATACCTTTAAAATTCTACAATAATTGTCAGTGGACAAAGCCTCCTAACTTATTAAATTTTAATGTGAAAACGAGTTAAAATTGTGTAATTATTTTCCTTTTTAAATAAAAAAAGTTCACTTTTTACATTTTAAAAACTACTAGAATATGTAAAAAAAGATGCAAACTAATAGTGTGCCAAAAATTATTTTGAAATTCGCAGTAGTAAAACCATTAACAAGAGTTAAAGATTTTACCATGTAAATCCCTATGGAGACTCATAAAAAAAATTCACTGTATATTAATTTTACTATTTTGACCAAATTTTGAAAAAACTCTATTTGTGAATTGAATTATTTAGTACGTTTATATCGCTTTAAATAATCGTTCTATCCGATAGAAGAGCGACGATATAAACATTTGCGGATTAAGTGCGATCGGATGTAAGAGTAAAATTCAATCCTACTTTTTAGTCGATTGTCGAATTGGACTACAGGGAATCGGATCTAACTTTAATCCGACGATATAAACATCGCTGTTTTAGAAACTGCGATTAAGTTCTAACCTCAATTCTGCTATTATTACAAAGAAACACTGCAATATTTCCTCGTCTCTCGCTGGGGCATGTTTAAAGTACACAAAAAACTCCTAGAAGTTTTGAAGTTAGAAATTATGTTTGAAACCTGTCAATTCTGTCAACCACTAGTGATTATAATGAAGTTAGTTGCTTATGTGACAGATATTAACTTCCTTTCTTTGATGTGGCCATTTTAAAAATTAAATTTCTTACCAATTTACGATATAAACAGCCGCTTCTAAAATCACATGTAATGAATTAATCAGATTATTTTTAATCCGATTACTTTTTAGTATGATGTTTAAACGTAATAATTGTTATAATTATGGTTGCAACCAATGACGTAATAGAGGACAGAAAGATCCCCAGATAGGGGGGAAGAATTCATGGGTCAGAAAGTGTTGCACGTTCAAATGGACTCAAGCGTACTTGATAGTTTCTACGCATGCGTAAGCAGCCAGTAAGACGCGTTATTTGTCAAGTGTTTGTTACTGTCACAGCAACTGGCAACGAATTTGTGCCTACGCCACCCCGGGAATTTTCTCTCCTCTATATGTATATACCTTCTTGGTTGCAACCAAACATTGCCCCAAGGTCAGATGCGCAGTCTTTCAAAGCTTATGGAAGGGGAACACGCCAACACATTATATTTAAAACCGGTCAGTGGCGTCGATATTTATTTCAAATTTTAAAATTATCAGTGGATTTATCGATTAAATTACGAAAAATAATTGCACAGCAATTTAACCAATATTTTATCAATAGTAATACACTGTGTTTTTGTTAACTGTCCCCATAGGGACATGGTAATAGTAGATTACATACCGAGGCTGAAAGTATTCCATTCCTTCCGAGAGAACTATAGTTTACCGAGAGGCGTAGCCTCGAGGTGAACTAGTTCTCGAGACACAGGAATGGTACTTTTGCCGAGGTTTGTATACGATTTTATTCACAGTCAATCATTTAATAAAACAAACAACATTATAATAATAAAAAATAAATTTGACATTGACATTGACATTTCATCAAATTAGTTAACAAAGTCACATTAAATTTGTAGTTGCTCAGTTAGTAGCGCCCTCTCAGGTTAGAAATGGGTTCATTACTGACTGCTTTTTTACTATTACTGACCGGTTGAAGTGTAACTAAGGAATCGCTCACTTTCCAACCTTTAAGGGGTAGGAAAAGCTGTATGTTACTAACTGATTGTGAATAAAATGTTTAACTCGTGTTAATGGTTTTTCTACTGCGAATTTCAAAATGATTTTTGGCACACTATTAGTTTGCATCTTTTTTTACACGTTCTAGTAGTTTTTAAAATGTAAAAAGTAAAATTAATTTATTTAAAAGGGAAAATAATTAAGTACATGATTTTAGCTCGTCCTCACATTAAAATTTAGTAAGTTAGGAGATTTTGTCCACTGACAACCAAATAAATAATCCAAAACTGTCACTTCATTTGCATGTTTTTATTAAGTGTGAAAGACTTTCAAAAGGTTACAGGTTACTGTTTAGCGGCTTCTTATGGTAGACAATTTGAAGATTGAAATTAACAACATTTGAGTATTTTTTTGTCATTTTATTGAGAGCTTTGGATTATTTATTTGCTTGTTCATGATGGACAAAGCCTCCTAACTTAATAAAATTTAATGTGAAAACGAGCTAAAATCATGTACTTAATTTTCCTTTTTAAATAAATTAATTTTATTTTCTGAATGTTGCCCCTTATAGTACTTTTATTGATACAGCACTGGTACTGGTCAAATGAGCGAATTTAGCCGACATTTCGTTCGGAATATGCGCCACCCGAGGCAAAGACTTGTTTCCACGGCTGTATGTAACACGATAACTGGTTAAAAAATCAATATGTAATTAAGTAATTACTAGTTAACGGAATATCAAACTGATGACGGTACTTACGAACGCTTTCGGATAATTAGTACGTTTATATCACTAAAAAGTAATCGGATTAGAAAAAATCCGATTAATTCATTACATCCGATTTTATAAGCGCGTGTTTATATCGTAAATTGGTAAAGAATTTTATTTTTAAAATGGCCACTTCAGAGTAAGGGGGTAAATATTTGTGGTTTTGTCACATAAGCAACTAACTTTATTATAGCCACTAGTGGTTGACAGAATTGACAAGTTTCGAACATAATTTCTTACTTCAAAACTCCTTTTCTGTAACTTCAAAATGCCAGCGAGAGACCAGGAAGATATTGTACTGTTTCTTTGTAATAATAACAGCAATTTTGAGGTTAGAATGAAACTATTCTGACATTTCTTAAATCGCGATGTTTATATCGCCGGATTAAAATTAGATCCGATTCCCTATAGTCCAATCCGAAATAAAAGTAGGATTGGGTTTTTCTCTTAGATCCGATCGCACGTAGTCCGCAAATGTTTATATCGTCTCTCTTCTATTGGATGGAACGCCTTTAATTTAATCCGATTACTTTAAGCGATATAAACGTACTAAATGTGGTTTATTAGAGAGTTGTCATGATGTGGTAAAAACTATTTCTTTCGATTTTTAATTTTTCTTAATAGATGTTCAGACATTTTTCTTTTCAAGGCAACAAATCTATTATCATATTCTCTTAAATCTGAACCTATTCTTAATAATAATAATAATTCTAAATATAAATGCACGAAACATTTTTACAGACTGTATTAGAACGGAAATTTGCATAGAAATTTACAAGTAAATTATGTGCAAGAATACGTATTATAATTACATGGGAGTTCTAAAACTTCGCCCCTAAAACGTTAAACGCAAATCTAAACTATTACCTACTATATCAGCTTTGATAAACTCCCTTGATATTTTATTGTCCCAATATAGTAACGAAAGTGGCGTTATAGTGCTAAAATAAATTATAAGGACTTAAATAATTGTTTCTTGGTTAACAGTAGTGGCACATATTAAATAAGTTGGCCAAATTCCAGCAATTTTACACCAAGTGAGTGATACGTTCGTTAGTGTACACTGCTCGGGCGCGCTATACCTACAATTCCAGTTCACTCTTGCAGTTAATTAGTAAATCGATTAATTGTTAATGGTTTTAGTATTCAATGTGAAACTATTTTAGAAGCTAATTAAATTATTACCAACTAAACAAAAACACAGATTGGTTTATTTTTTGTTTAGTGTGTAGGTAATTATTTTACTTTTGAATCAAAATTAAATTGTAATATAAAGCAGTAAAATTGTTTATAAATATTAAATTTAACACAAAGTAGGTGATGAACCTAGTTTGTTGGATACAGTGCTAAGTTTCAAATTTCATTTAAAATAACGCAATGGCATTGTTTGAATATATTATAAAACATTAGCCATCCGAGACAGAGAAAATGTACATTCAGTGTTTCACAGCACAGTCAGGATATACGACGCTATTAATAATAAAAGAGTCATTTAAATTATTCACAGACTTATAAACGTTTCAAATATTTATTATTAACATTCTTGTAATTTCTTGCTTCATTATTTTAAAACAGCAATAAGCATAAGTAGTGCTGTAAAATGTTTTTCTTTGTTTTACTTCCATTTATTTGATGTTTATACCATTTGTGAAACAATTAAAACCAGAACATTTACTAGCTAAGGTACATTACCACAAAATATGAAAAGCAAGAATATTTTTTACTCAATATATGACAAAACAAACTACAACCCTTTGCTTTTAGTTGCTTTAATAAAACATTTCGATACAGGAAAATCGCCTTATAAAAGAGGGATTTGAAGTAACTTTGATTGGCTTTTCTGTTCTGCTGCACTCGCTGCATCTGACTAGAAATTCTTCTTGTCAGTTTTTGGGTGAAGGTTTTTGAAGTAGTGACTTTTTAAATCTGCACTCGGGAGTTTTGTGGAAAATAAAGTAATCGTGACTGCTGGTTGGTGTAGAAAATCCACAAAGTATACAATTAAAAATATAGGTGAAGTAGTACGACAGACTATTTTACATGCGCCTTGAGCAACTCCAGAAAGTTTTCTTACATTTTTAATTTGAAATTGTTAACTGTTGCGGTGGAGGTTGTCAGATGGAAATAATACTTAATAACTGTAAAATAATATTAGCATGATATGACAAAAATCTATACTGCGCAATAAGTTGAGAAAATATTTTAAAATGCAGAAATAACTAAAAAAATCAAAAATAATAAAAAATTGTTTAAAAAATGGTTTTCTTGAACGGATTTGTAAGTGAACAATATTTGGACTAGTATTCTATTCTATTCTACTAAAGAAAACCTTACTAGGCAACTATAGTTTAAATGGGATTGACCCAAGTCGACGATGAAGGATACATGGTATTCGAAGTAAACTATCTTTATTTTGAACGAGGCTGTGCTTACATTATGACGATCTTGTGAGGTAATAATAGGACAGAATTTTGCATGAAAAGGACTGCGAAGAAGAGGTTTTTCAGAACTACTTTCAAATCTCCGTATTTAATATCAGATAAATTTCTCCTCTGGGGTTATTTGAGAACGCAAGTTTATTATAAAATGCCGCCAGAGGATATTCACGCAAACCTACAAACCTATTTGGAAACATTTTCCAAGGATTTAATGATATAGCAAAATTTACGAGTACGTGCATGCACGTCATCAATTTTTTTGTCTTTTGATTCTCCGCAGGTCTGTCTTTCATGTTGGTGCGTTTACATTATACTTCTAAAACGATGATGGAGGATCGATAAGGTGCTGTTTTAAAACCAATTAAAAGATGAAGATGAGTAATTAAACGTAATAGAATGTGACGTGCACGCAAGTTCTCGTAAATTATGCTATATAGACTTTATTATTGTTTAGAAAACATTGGAAGACATATTAAACATATAATAAAATAATTTTTTGTGAAATTGTATTAATCTTGGTAGGTATATATTTGATTTTATATGTATTTCACCTTCTCACGAACGGATGAATCGATTTTCAGTTTTTTACACCGATAAATAATATTTTTATGTCGTTTAATGTATAACATAGTTTCAGATTTTTACGTTGGGATGGCGAGGAAATATTTTTATCTACTTTCATTTTGTAATGTGCCATATTACTGCATTTTTTTTACAACTATTTATTAATATAACTTATACAGTTTGAAAATTTTCAAAATTAACTCCAGACGCTGTTCCCAAGTTAAAGCTTGCTCCGTAAAATAGGCAGGGACCCCCTTTTCAGAGACATCACGAATTTTCTTGACTTCCATCCATTCTTCAAAATATTTATATGTACATACACTATCACGTAACGCTCTTTAAATTTGTCAGGAATTAATGTATCTACAGGAAATTGAGCAACCAATTCTACATCAGAAAGCAAATTTTCCTCTGAATCATTCATTTTTGCACTTACACTGCAATTTGATGTCAATGGAACGCTTGCGAAAAAAATAACCAACTTCGTAACTACGATTATTAGACTAGCCGTTCTATTATTTTTCCATAAACGCAATTTTTCCATCGCGTATCGTAAAATTCCACATTACGATTATCTATTTTCTACTCTTATACAGTGTGTCGCCAGATCGACGCTACCATAGGTGTGAATAATCAAAAAATTTTGAGCAAAGTTTTGTCTTTTTGGAATCTCGCTCCGCTTGCTTAGAAATTAATTTCATGTGTGGCTTGATAATTGAGCAAAAATTATTTTCGTTTTAGATAAAGTGCCTTTTTGTGAAACATACGTCAAAATGTTATTAAGAAAAGTTGTTTAGAATGCCGAATTTTAGAGTAATCTGTTCATTTCTATCTTATTATTTTAACACATAAATTTTACTAATTTCACGTAGGTATATGTACCTATATCTTTTCAGAAAGTTTTACATCAAAAATTCAAAAAGTTGTTAAGGAAACTTGTGTAAAAAGAAACATTATTTCTACCAATTTTAACAATCAAATCATTTTAAGTATTGTAATATTTTGGTATATGTAAAATTAACAAAATTTTTGTTTAAAAATAGTCGGATTACTGTTAAATTCGGTATGGAGCTATAACTTTTCCTTCTAAACAACTTTTGTCAATAACATTTTAATGTATCTGCCACAAAAATGGCATTTTACCTGATACGAAAATAGTTTTTGCTTAATTGACAAGGCACAGTTGATTTAAAAAAAATGTCATAAATTACTTTCTAACCAAGTGGAGTGAGACTGAGTGGACAGTCTGTAGAATTGACCAGGGACATTATAAAAGAACCTAACATCGTAGGTGGCTGTGAATTTATTTATTATAATAATTATAAGTATAATTATTAATATAATAAAATAATATTATAATAATTATCCACACATACATGTTTAGAAAGGTACCTAAAGGTATGGGTACCTACACACAGCTACTTTTGCTACTCTGCAGCATAAAAATCTGCGCAACTCCAGTGAATCTTCATGTGACTACCTATGCAACCTGCAAAGTAGCGCGTGCAGCAAGGTTGCGGGCAACATTTTCGTGTTGTATGCAGTCTCAAATCTAGCCTAGTGTTAACGGAATTTTTAAAGGTTGCAAGCGCTGCAAAAAATATCAAATTGGCTGAAACTTTTGCAGCGGAAGCGTGTGCAGCATTTTGTGGTTGTAGTCCTGTCATATTAGACAAAAAATAAGGAACAATTACCACCTAGTTGGCTTTATTTTAATTTTTAATTTTAATTAATAATTTGACGTTGACGTTTTTTTCTTCGTTTCAATAGTACAGTTAATAGACAAGCTCCCGCTAGTATTGTTTGATCACGATCACTCATAGGTATTGCAGAACGTACCTACACGTTTTTTCCACACAGGGCGCCAAACAAACTATACCTACTAGGATGGCATCCCAAAATGCTGCAGCTAGACTGCATGATGCAAAACAGCCTGTTGTGTGTGAACAGTGTCGCAACCTTTTATTACCCTTGCAGTTTTATCGGGTAGCTGCAGCATGAAAAACTGCGAGCTGCACGCTACTTTTGGGATGTGTGTGAATGCAATACGAAACTTTTGCAGCCAGACTCTTAAACTGCGCAGCAAAAGTAGCTGTGTGTGCACTTAGCTTAACACACCATCATTGTGGTTTGTTTAGGTTAGATCTCGCGTTAGATCATGATTTTTAAAAATGTCTTTAAAGTTCACAGCCAACTAGCATATAAGATTCTTTTATAATGTCCTTGTAGTTGAATTTAAGCCCAAAATACATAAAAAATATATTATTGACTTTGATCACATGCCATCTATGTATATCATGTGTTTTTTATTTTTAGTTTTAAACTTTATTTTATATAACAGCGAAGTAATTTTAAAAATATTATACTTACCTCTTGTAAACTTTTTTCTTATAAACGATTCTACAAGACTACAAGTATTATTACAATTTTTTTTTGTTCAGGCGATCGTTTTATTCATAGCAAACTAGCAAGTATATCACACAAATTTAACGATAAGAACTCTAGCTGCTGGTGAACTAAAAACTTTTCCAAAGTCTTCAAAAGAAGTTTAACTAACAACAAACATAAAACTTTTGCGATTTTCCCGAAGACCTATGGTACACTATTTTCAACAAGTTTTGTGTTTTTCAAGATGAGAATTACTATTCAGTGAAGGCAGGTATTTGAGCCATATTCTATATCTTTGGACTTTAATTTGTTTCCACTGTTTTATTAGTTTAATAAAACCGAATTGTTGGTGAATTTAAACAACCAATTTACTGTTTCTATTCACCGCAGACGAAGTGGGTTTAAATCGACTTTTCTATTGTTTCTCTCTTGCACTTACTAAACAACGTCCGTTTTAAACTATTAATATTTTTCACAAATTTCTATTCAACAGTAGTGAACTTTAACAATGTAGCAGAACATTACAGTTCTAAGAGTTTACCATTTTGCCCACAACAAAGCCAGCACAAAACAATGTACCAAAACTGAAATTTGTGCTATAGATTTAATCGTGTAGCATCCCTGTTGCTGCTATTTTGAACGCCACGCAACATCTCGTGATTCTCCATGAGATGTTTTGTATGACGTGGGTTACATCATTTATATCCATAGATTAAGTTATCGGGCTGGACTGTATTCAATTTGACCTGTTTGCAACTTTCAACTTTAATCTGTGTCAAAAGCAAGAATAAAAATTCTGATGGATTTGGTGGTTTTCTTTTATTTTATAAAATGGGTGCAACCTTAAGAAAATTACCCGGGAGAAATTTCAAAGAATGCGAACAAGAAAAGGTGAAAACCAACACTAATAAACCAGTGGGACAATTCTACAGCAAATAAAATGCTGTTCCTTGCAGGAATTACTCATTATTAAAGTTGAGCGCTATCTCCAATGCGCTCGCCAGTATACACTAGGTAAATACAACACATCATCAAGTCTACTACAGTACACAGCTTCTTATTTGTCTTTTATCTTCGTGCTGTGGCAAGACCACATACTTATCTGAAAGAGGCCAGAACTACAATTAATAAACGAAGTTTAGTCGTAGGGAAGTTCTACTGCTGTAATTTCTACACCGCCACTAGTGCAATCTGAAATACTAGAAGGGGGATGAACTTGTTGTTTTGTCCTCTTCTTATTACTATTCTCTCTTCGTCATACATACACACAAGAACACAATCAACGACAACTCGCGAAAACATCAAACTACCAGATGTAATTTGTTCCTGTTCAGTAATAATGTTTATAGTTGTGAGTTGCACTCAATAACAACCAGCAGGAAATGATAACTATTAATTAAGGTGCGATGATGAAGCGCATAGGGTGATGTAAATTACCCACAGCATTTATTTAAAGTGTTTATAAGAAATCGGTTTGAAGTTTCGGAATTACCAGCTGTTCATATTAAAAATATGTAGAGTCTTATAATAGACAAGTTTTAACGTTTTTCAAAAGTATTTCTTTCAGGATAAAATTTGTAATGTCTAAAGTTTTTATGGAAGATATAGGAGGATCATTGACTAAATACGAATATTGTGATGTACTTAAAATTACCTAAAATTTTATTGTTTCACATCATATTTCCACTTAGCGCTTTACCATATTTTTTATGATGTTATGGCTATTAACGTGAAAAGTCTGTTTCTTAAGGAATTTATTTATTTTCTTGATAATCTATGAACTACGATATGATACAGTCATAGTTACAATTATTGAAACGTGACTTTTAAGCATCGAATAAACTCTCGAATAAGGTTAACTTAGTTAAAAGAATCCGACTCTTCCGTTCCGTATGATTAAAATGAATGATTTTCGCGATATTACCACTTTTTCAAATATTTTCACAACTATAAATCGCACCAAAAACACGTTTATATCAGCTGTAAGCTGTGCATTGTAGTTCTTATGCAGAGTTTTCGAAAAGAATCGCCATTTTCAGAAAGTTCAAATAGAACATCTCGCATCGTTCTATTCTAAGTTGTAGAGAATTAAATTCGCTATCATAAACCTAAACTTACTACTTTAGGAGATATATTGATATTATGACTTAATAAATGGGAAATCAACTATTTAAATTTAGATTACCATTTAATTATGGATTAGAATATTTGGTAGTGCATTACTGTCTCACATACCAGCTGATGCTCATAAATATAACTTCAGACACAGATGTTAGAAAATCTGTAGTGACTCACTTTTCATCTACACGTCCTAATATCTTAATTTTTTTAAACCGTTTTCTTAATAATTTTTTTGCACTTCCGGAATTAAATGTGCTAATTTAAACCCTCTTTACAGGGACTGAAGTGCTAGGTTACACGAGTATTTTTTGTCATTTTGGACAGTATTTTATTGTTATTGCCGACACGTTTGTCACTTTGACAAGCATAAATTTAGAATGATTTCACATGCAAGCAAATGCTTCGGAAGTGCAAAAAATAGCGTATATACCACGGGATTGAAGTATCATTTAATCCTTCGGGTGAATTATTTTATTCACCCTCAGAATAATCCTCCCGCTTCGCGGTCGGATTATTTTAACTGTCAAACTGACACTCTTTGTAACTATGCAACAAGTTATCGATGTATAACCGATTATTTTGAAGTACAGTTGGCGACACGGAATAGTTTCCAGGCATTTTTTTCCATTGTAAATTAAATCATGTTCATAGGCTCAATAACTGCTTAGTGGCATTATTAGCAGCCATACTTGTGTCACAATATTTTATGTAAAGTATTTGAAGTAAAACGCCTAGAAATTTTCTTACTGATGCTCAAAAAGGCGCAGTTGTGGCGCAGTTGTGGCACAGCTGGAAGATAGTTGGTCAAGTAGACCAGTAAATGTAATCTAATGAGATCTTCGCCTATCTCCATCACTGTCGTTAAAAGAAATTTTGATTTAAAAAGTCTGATTTATAATGCTAAAAAAATTTAAAAATCGCTACTTTGATTAATTTGTCTGGAAACTATTCCGTGTCGCCAACTGTACTTACTACTGAATAATTGTCTTTGTATTTTCCATTAGTGCTGTGATCCACAGAAAATCTGGTCATTTTTGTTGTCAGTATAAAAAAGTTTGTAAAACCATTAAAAATTAATATATTTTTATCAAATAAAAACCTATTTTTTTATTTTATAATGTATACTTGTACTTGTATAATAACCCCGGTAAAACGTTCTATTGATGGTGCATATGAAAGTGGGGTAATTATAATAATAATAACGGACATCATTTAAAAAAAAATCGCGTTTTTTTTGAAAATTGTAATAATCAGTTTTGAGCTTATCAATTCGTTGGGCATATAAATGAACAATACTACCAAATTATTTAATTTTTTTTTCCAAGAAATAGTTAACGTACAGAGGCTCACAAAATTGAGCTATTCTAAAACTATATTACATTTACCCCACTTCACCTTAATTCAAATCTCTACAGGAAAAATAAAAAACATCCAGGTGGATTAATTTGAAAATAGTATCGTGCGATCAAATAAATTTGTAATCGAGTCTTCGATGGATTTGAATCGATCTGTCTTTAACTTGCCACATTTTAGATTTCGATTGACGTTTTATTTCACGTTTGTAAAGCGAGCAGTTCAAGTAAGGACAAACGATTTTGGATTCATGGATTACTCGATTACAAATTTATTTGATCGCTCGTTATATTTTACAAGACATGAAAATAACGTTTTATTTTTCATGAGGAGAGAATTTGTACACGAACTGCGTAGCAGCGAGTGAGGCAATCTCACGAACGAAAAAAAAAACGTATTTCATGTCGAGTAATAAATACTATTTTTTCTACGATACAGTAATTTATAAATTGGACTAGAAACTACATTTTTTTTAATTATTCAAGATGACAGTTTTTAAGTTAAACGTCATAATTATATTTTAGTTTTTATTTTAACTATTTTAAGCTTTGTATATAAAATATTCGATGGAAACTGAATGAATTGAGGTTTTCAATAAAACAACGTTCTCTGTCCGTCCTGACGTCACAAGACACGCTAATGACCATTGCCATTGCGCATATCAGCTATCTCTCAAAATTGAAAACCAGTGAGGTATTCAATAAAACAACGTTCTCTGTCCCTCCTGACGTCACAAAACACCCTAATGACCGTTGCCATTGCGCATATCATCTATCTCTCAAAATTGAAAACCTTAATTGATATTGAAAATTTATGTATATTTAGTGCATATAGTGTTTTCATTAAAAAAATCACTAAGAAAATCATAATGTTGAAATTTTGTTATTTTCTCTCTTAGATAGAATATGAATATTTTCGCAGTAGACAAAAATATAGAAGTTTCATGTATAGTATGTTATGGAAAAATGGCTATTTTCATATACTATAAGAGTAGAAAAAATAGTTTTTATTCTTGATTTTCAAACAGTTGGCGGAAAACAGCCAAGTATAATACCTACGAGTATAACTGTTTGATTATTTATTATCTTACAATATTGCTTGGACCTTACTTTGTACAACTCCAAAAGTAATTTTCAAAAAATACAACGTACCTATAGCTATAGCTGGTCATCAAATGCCGAAGGGCATTGGCTGGACTGGGTGCAATAAACCATGTCAGGCTGATGTGGGTTCCGGCACACATGGGTGTTAGGGGTAACGAGGGAGCTGATGCCTTGGCTAGGGAGGGTTCTGAGGGACCCTACATGGGTCCGGAGCCGGCCCTGGGAATTACCGTTAACACAGTCAAGGACAGTATTGAGAAATGGGCCGAACACATTGGCTGAACACCCCAGGTTTGCGACAGACGAGGGTTTTCATACGAGGACCCTCCCGTTCGCTCACCAGAGAACTGCTTGATTTAAGCAGGAAGAATGTCAGATTGGCACTGGGGCTCTTAACGGGCCAGTGCCTTCTGAACAGGCATTTGTGTCTGCTGGGCATAGTTAACGACCCAACTTGCAGGTTATGTTGTGAGGAAGAAGAAACTCATATTCATGTTATCACCGAATGTGCTGCTATCGCCACCATCAGATTTCAAATACTGGGAGTCAGATATCTTACCCCAGAGGGCAAGCCCTTGGGCAAGATCTTCGCTTTAGTAGCTAGGACTGGCCTTTGGGACGAAGACTAGCATAAAGTGACTGTGCACAATGGGCCTTTTTGACCTCAGTGCCTGCTGGAACTAAGGGTTTCACCCTCAGGACCCGCACCACCAAAGCAACAACAACAACCTATAGCTTTCATGCATGAGACTTTGAAAAACTATGAAACCTTAACATTTTTACTTTCTTATACGTAGTATAAGGAAGTATTGTAATCGTGATTTTTTTCGACTTCGAGATTTTGATGGATTTACACGTTTTGAGGGGCCCTGAATCCATTTTGACCATTTTCGCCATGATGTCTGTCTGTGTGTCTGTCTGTCTGTATCCACCATAACTCAAAAAGGAGTTATCGGATTTGATTCAAATTTCATATTTAAGAGTTTGAACAAAATTGTGGGTGCCACATTCAATGTTTTTCATCTAGCACCAAAACAAGTGACAGTTACATGATGACATTTTTAGGTTTTTTAAGAATATCTTGAAAAATAAACAATTTATGAGATTTTTTTATTCTTTAACATTGATTTAGAATTGAATTTTGAACAAATTTTGTTTGAACTTTTTTTTGAAATTCTGTCAAAAAAATTTCAAAAAACGAGATATTCCTAAAACACTTTATATTTCTCATAGCGCGCTTTGATAGTTGAATCCGAGGGTCGCAAAGTAATTATTGTGATACTATCCGTATAAGAAAGTCATGTGTTGGGCACATCAGATATTTTCACTTGTAATGAAATGTAGAATGTATTAATTAAGCGTAATTAAGCACCTTCTACGAATGGAAATAATTTTAGTCTTTGCAGAATTTTATTATTTCTAATAGTTAACCAATTTATAGTAAGCCAGAGTTTTGACGGACCCTGTATAATAAATCAAAACTGATAACTTCTTAGTACGTTTAATAATTAACTATTAATTTCACTACTTTTGTTTTGTGTGACTTCTAAAGAAACTGTAGGTTTTATTACCATTTTAAGTGATGCAACAGGCTCGTCGGAATAATTAGATTAATTGCGACCACGCGACAACAATAAACGCCAAGAGACAAAAATAAAAGAGTAGGATGTTGTTTTTCATCGTCTTTTTCACAAAGACACTTTCGGTCTGTCACCAAATGGAAATATTTGTCCAGTTGCCTCACTGTAGCACAGACGAGAACAAACGCATGTTAAGGAGCACTAAAAAGGATGTCCTTAGTTCAATAAAACGGAGTCACGTTCGTGGAAAATATACTGCCGACGCGTTTGCCTTCACCACCGCGCGTTCAGTCGCTACCGCCGCTTCGTTGCTGCCGTCCATCGAAGAACATTGAAGTTTAGGCATAGCAAAGAAACAATTGCAGACATTCCTGATGTCTCATAGCATCGCTTTAATATCGTAGAATGAATGTATCCATTTCTCTGTGTCAAGAGTTTCTGTATACAGTCGGTATGCACGAGTTACGCTACACCTCTTCCTGCTATACACTGGAATTCCAGAAACTCTAGACACGTCCAGACATTCAACTGTAATTACTGAGCGCCGCTACTACTGCTACTTCTGTTGTTGTGCTTCCTCTACCCTCGCTCATATAATAATAAACAGCATCCATCCACTGCTACAAGGCGTGTATTGTACAGAAACGGACATGATGCTCCTTCTTCTTCCTTCATCAAAACCACTGTGATGGATCTCAAAGGAAACCAATGTCAGGTTGATATCAAACCTGGTTTGACATGTCGTAAATTGAATTAAACTTATGTAGTGTTGAATGGACAAAACAGTTATCGTCAAGTTGACCTCATAATGTCAAGTAAATGAAAATAAAAAAGTACTTTTTGTCGGTTTTTTTCTTGTGTATCAACATCAGCTTCAACTCGAAGCATTAGTCATAAATAATTACTAAAGGCAATGTGCAAGTTTGAGCAGGCGGCATAAAAAACACCAACAGAGCACACATTTTCTAATTTAAAACTTTTTTCCTCGGTTTAAAATTCAAAGCCAGGAGCACAGCTTTTATATATTCTTTCCAAAGAGGAAAATAAGACAAAACCAATTTTTGACTTATGATATTCCTCAAGGAGGTTCGTCCCAGGGGCCTTCTATATACCTACCTCTCCAGCACCGCACCATTTGTTCTAAAACTCCTGCGCTCATATACCCTGAGATGCTTTTCGATGACGGAATTTGTTTTTTCGTTGGAATTATAGAGACGAATATTCTTCTGAAAATAAATTTAATTTAAGCACTATTCTATACAGACTATATTTTAGTCTACAACAATAATTATTAAAATTATATGAACTGAATTCAGTCGCACATTAAATAACGATTTCAATTACACTTGTCAAACTACTTTAAAAATAGTACATATATATGTATAAATATAATATTTTAATGAAACTTGAGCAAATGATATTACTTTATCATAGTGACATGCTCTACAAACTTTTTAGGCGATTTCTAATTATATTTGTGTAAACTCAATTTACATGAAATAAGTTTTTAACATGATAGCTGCAAATTGTGCTCTTATTGATTAAACCTGAACCTGAGGAAATTGGAACAATGCTGCTGTTATATATCATTGTAACATCTGCGATTTATGTTCCAATTTGCTTCTTTGCATAATTGGTTTTTTGCTATATTTCAATAAAACAATCTACGTATTTAGTAACATTGTCTCAAATCAATTACCTCTACTAGACAGGTCTGTTCGAAAAAGATGACACTCAATGAGAGTTACAATTATTTTCTTTTTGTTGCAGGGTCAAGTGATGCAAGCCAACCAGAAGGGCGGTGTGATAATGAGTACTACAGCTCTGGCACTGCAAGGAGTGACCCGGAGTCAAGCAGGAAATTACTCATGTGTCGCGTCCAATGTAGAGGGAGACGGCGACAGTAATATAGTCGAATTACAAATCATGTGTAAGTATAATTTTGACACATTTCGTGCCAAAGGAAAGAAATTAAAATTGCATGTGACCCTGTTGTGTGAAAAATTTTAGCAACAAAGTGTTATTCAAACAAGAGCCCCATGCTACATCATTCTAACAATGCTCCTTCGTGCATTATTCAAGTATCAATTTACATTTTTACAATTCATGTAGAGAATTCATATTCACCACTGTGGAAAGTTAAAAATAAAATACTGTGGCATTAAAAATGACAATAAAAGGGAGTAGTATTATCTAAATTAGTTATTGCCTGTGATAAATATACCTATCCATTATAGAATTGAAAACTACGGTATAAAGCGATATTAAATTCCTAATGTTATTATATCCCTTATTATAGATATTTTACAATTTTACGTTATTGGCTCTTTTTTGTACCAAATACATAAAAATTATATGGATAAAAGCTAGATACTGGAATATTAAAAATATTAGCAACCTAGTTTTTCTTCATAAAATAAAGTATAAAATATTTTGAACATTTGAATATGAATCTTGGTAAATATCATTTCGGTACAATTATTTTAAGCAGACATGCGTAATTCTTTCTCTCACTCTCAAGCGAGGAGAAGGTGAAGTAGAGACAGAGATAGTGTGACGATTAGTCTACTGAAAGTAACACTGCCATAATAAGAAATCGAGAATACATTCTCTTTTATTCAAAAAAAGATAGAAAATTAATAATGCATTAATGTCTTATTAGTAATCTCCATACAAATATCTACAATCTACATCAATCTCTATTTTTTTCCACGAAATTTAAAGTAATAAATATATATATATATATATATATATATATATATATATATATGTATATATACTATACTCTAAATTTTTTTGCTACAATTTTCAAATACCATAATTACGAGTATCTACTATTTTTCCTCAATTTTGTGGTCCATGGTCGTGACTACGATATCTTATAATAGATTTTCAAATCGTGACCCTGCAACATTTTCTTAATACTAATGTTCATTTTATATGTGTCTTAAAAAAGTAATTTAATTTATATTTTTGCTTAGCACCACATACCTATTTGATGATTACTTTATTTTAGCACCATACTTTATGCAATTATTTCTGTAAGATAAAGATGTTTAGTCAAAATTGTTTTTCTAGGGTAACAGCATAACAAATTCACAACCCTATTCAGAATGCATTCCATTAACTTTAAACGATCGATTCAAAATAAAGTGTCGATCATAGCACAAGCGTCATAATCGACACTTTAATTTTAACGATCTTAACGATATGATTGAAAATGATGCAATTTTTAGATAGTAATTATTAATATTGCACCTCATTTACACATATACTTTTTAAAAAGTTGGTGTATATACAACGTAGGTATCAACCATTTTCTATTAACAAAATAATTTTTTATTTACATAGGTAATCAAAATTTGAATCGAATTTGCTTTCAGCTTAGGCATCTACAGACTGAAATTACTTTTAATTTAATAACACACTAGGTATATGAATATTGAATAGTGAAAACTTAAAAGCATTATGGTATTTACAGTAACTGTAGGGTAGAAATCGTTATAAAAGTTACCGGCATGTCCAAAATAATTGTAAAATTAGTTAAACTTCCTTATTTCCACCCACCGTTCAAATCCTCTTCATTCGAAACTGTTGAGGTGCATAGTTGAAATTTATATGAAAACCGTGAAACTTTTGCGTTTTGCAGACAAGCCGATCTGTCGAACAGAACAGAAACGAGTGTATGGAGTGGCGCGCCACGAAAATGCCACAGTCCTTTGTGAAGTTGAATCATTCCCAGCACCAGAAAGTTTCAAGTGGTCTTTCAACAATTCCGCCGAAACGAAAGAGGTGGCACAAGAACGACTCCATCCGGGGCCTCATAATTTTTCATCAATTTTAACGTACACACCAGTCACCGATATGGACTATGGTACTGTTATATGTTGGGCATACAATATGGCTGGTCAACAGCAGGACCCGTGCATCTTTCATATCATTGCCGCTGGTAAACCGGATCCACCAGTCAATTGTTCCGTTGTGAATATGACCAACGACTCCTTGGAGGTGCAGTGTACAGAGGGCTTCGATGGTGGTCAGCCACAATACTTCTTGTTGGAGGTTTACGACTTGAAAACGGGAGTATTTCAAGCTAATGCTTCTGCTAAGTTTCCCTCGTTTATTGTTAGTGGATTGGAAGCAGGAAAGGTACTTAAGATGGTCGTATACGCCGCTAACTCCAAAGGAAGGAGCGAAGTGGTATTATTAGAGGGATACACGCTGAAAGTTGCTGAAAAACAAACAGGTAAATTCCTGCAGTTTATCGCCACACATTTTACAACTTTGTTTTGTCTGTATAAATTCTAAATTCAAATTATCTTTTCTAGTTTTATCGTTGAACACACGTGATGAGTTTGAATTCGGCCCCATTTTAGGCATCCTGGTAGGCATAGTAACAGCATTACTTCTGGTGTCCGTACTAATACTGGCGGCGCTTAAAATCCGAGCTGCACGCCGGGAAGGATCACGCGCTCTTAGGCCTGGATTCCTTCCTGTCAAGGA
Organism: Pediacus dermestoides; assembly: GCA_963942485.1. Classification (NCBI taxonomy): domain Eukaryota; kingdom Metazoa; phylum Arthropoda; class Insecta; order Coleoptera; family Cucujidae; genus Pediacus; species Pediacus dermestoides. The sequence continues at coordinate 23,127,077 of OZ012626.1, read as the reverse complement.
GAAGGTTACACTTCCTTTGCGTTCAGAATCTGAGGATCTATTTGAGAAGGATGACAAAAACCCTGATGTCATTCCATCAAATAAAGGTAACTTTAGCACATTTAAATGGGTGCTAAAGAAAATCATAAAATATGCCTATAAAATGGGGGTAATCTTTGAAAACCGTAAAAAAGATATATATGCATATGAGTGGTGTGCTTCAAATTTGTTGTAAATGAAATAGATTTACGTGGGGTTTATTGCCTGTTTTATAATGCACAGGGTGTGTTCCAATTTATTGTTGTTCCAGTATTGGCTATTAAGTATAAGCTGGAAAATACAAAGAAATAGTGTGCAACAGTTTTATGTTAACTAACAAACGGAAAGAGTTTATCCATTTATAAAGTGCATTAAATAAAAAAGTATAGAAATACTCAGAAAATTTAATTAAATTATACCATATTCTTTTATAATTTAATACAGTTACATCGACCTTCACAGCAAAAATTGATTTTATACGTATAATATAATGTGTCCATAAAATATTCAAAAGCAAATCATATAATTGCCTTTTTACGACCAACAGCGGCTTTCCTTAATAAGTATTTTTTGGCTTTATGCTCATTTAATAATATACAGGAACAGGCTTACCGCAATATTGTTTTTTTACCATTACTGTAATCTGATGAAAAAAGAAGAATATTTATAAATACGATGCTGAAAAGAATTGATAAAAATTTACTGTTATTCACGGAGATTCATTGAGATAAATGTGGAATTATTTGTTTGTGATATTAGTGAGTTTCTCTGCTTTAAATAATAGTACTTAGCTAATTTACTTTAGTCTAAATTGCTAAAACTATTAAACTATTATTAATAAAATAAAAAAAAAATTTTCTTAAAAGTACCTAATACGTATTGATGTAAATAAAAATAAAATTAAAATGTATTTTTAATATAATAATAATGTAATTTTATGTGAAGCAATAATTGGATAATAAATAAGTTATTACATTTTTTTGATGAAATAAATACAACAGTAGTAACTTGAAAGAAGGAATGTTTTATAATTAATCAGTATTACATTTGCTAAATGCTAAACTAGACTCAGTGCTAAGCACTTTTTTAAGGAACCATAACAATAACACCTCCAATTTAAGAAACACAACGGATATTTTTTTCTACATCATTTTTGAATGTCGATTTTTGACAAAAAGTTGTATTATAATATTTTATTAAATAATCAACTTATAACTTTAAAATTTATAGATTGAAATAAAACAAAAGATATGTTCCATAAAGGTCAAAATATTTTAAAACGACAAATTTAAATAAGGCGAAAAACTACAACTTTTAATCAATGCGTATCTAGTATTCTAGTATTATTACTTTCATACAATTGGTTTTTATAAATATAATAATAGATGTTTGTTTATTTAAATAGGAAAGGACACTACTTCCTACATTCCTATATTTTTAATTTTATAAATAATACATATTGATTGCAAATAATACTAACCCAATTTAAAAACCCTATTAGGCATGTTGGTCTTATGGCAACATTATGGAGAAAAAATACTACTTTCGATCATAAAATCAGGATAAATAAACTTTATTTTCAACTATAGCCGTATGAAATCATTTTTATATTTAGTAGTCGTTCATAATTTATTAGAGGATTAGAAAAAATTGCTTTAAAGTTTACATTGTGATATTTAGATTTCATTACTAAGTTTGTTCAAAATGCACTAAAATTGTGAAAACAAAAAATGTTCTATCTAAAAAGAAATAAGTACCTACCAATAACCCTCATCCATTAATATTTCTGTAAGTTAATCCTAATGTAAACATCATATTAGTGTAACGATAAATAATGGAAATCCAATACAGCACATCGTGTACACTTTGTGGTATATGCACAGGCAAATACCTACTCCCGGTAATGATTTTACGAACGAATTTTTTGTTTACAGACTCAGATTACCAACTGGGATCAGCCGTTCAAACTCCAGGCCTAAATAATTCAGTGACAGCATCGTCTGAATACGAGGGTGCTTCACCAGCACAGCAGCAACAACCCGAACAGCAACAACAGAACGTCACCCCTTTGACGGAAGCTTACATGGCACGAGATCGGACTTTTGCACCTTTGGTCCAACACGTAAGTATTACAACCATTCATGTCCTCAAGCAACCGAAAGTTTTTAAGTTGTTTTGCATATTATTTGTTGTTGTAGCTGTAGGTGGTTCAGTTGGTTGAAATTTGAAATTTCTGTAGTTTATTATTAGGAACCTCTTCTGAACTAATTTACATGTTTGATTTCGTTTGTTCATTTTACTTCCACCAATAAACTTTCTTATATTCAAATTAATTTCAAATCGTGTGGTTGGTTTGATGGTGTGGCATTGTTAGTAGGTTTCGAATAATATTATTTGATTAAACCAAAGAGTTAATTTGCTTTTCGGTGTCTGGTGTGTTTAGTTTTCCAGTTGAAACAGTGAACATTGGAATTGTTTTTCGGTTATTAGTAGTTTGGATTTTTGCATGACGAATTATGCATTTTGGGTAGTTTTAGTTGAAAGTTTGAATGCAGTTCAACATATTCATTAGTCGAAATCCATCAAATACAAAACATGTTAATGACAGTGTAGAAGGCATGTTTGTTTAACTTTTTTTACTGTTTTGTTTTTTGTTTATTTTAGGAACGCTATACACCATTATCTGATATTTTTTGATTTGTAAGTGTAAATATTGTTTAATCAATTTCCCACAACTATGAAATCATGCCATTATTAATTAAAAATCACTCGTTGCATGATTAGCTTGTCATAAATTCTTAAGTTTAGAAATAGCAATTTTGAAGGTAATCTTCAAGTTGATTATAGAGATAATAACAATACGTTAGTTCACAAAAATATTACAATAGCATGAAACAATAAGTTTGTTCTTTTGTAACTGCACATTACGAGCGAAAGAAAAATTTAGATTTTAAACGCAGCGTTTTTTCAGTCTGCAGCAAACTATGCATCTTTTTAAATGCTATGCGATCTAACACAGAGATACCAAAAAAAAACTAAATACGTTTTTTATACAAAATATTCCCAATAGTTTGGAACCCATAGTTTGATATTTGATCAGCAATTTTAAACGATTTGAAACAATCGAAATGAACGAGATCACTTTTCTTTATATTGATTAAAACATTAAATAAACATATTTTCTGATATATCCAAAAACCAGCTAACTTAACTATTCCGACATCAAAATAAAACTAACTGTGCACCAATAACAAAACAAATGTTTCTCTTTTACGTGTAGGGTTAAGGGTTCTAAACTGCTGGCCAATTGAAACGTGCCAAGCGAATTTTTAGGTTGAATTTAAAGTCAAATATTTTGAAAAATAGAAAAGATATCAACATGCGGTTTTCAGGATTTCAGAGGTAATTTAATTGAGAAAACGATAGTGTTACCCGATTTTTTTACTTTGAAGAACATTACTATCTACAGGGTATGAAAGAAAGGCTTCTTTTTTTGTCAAATTTTATAACTACCGTGATTCCACAAAATTTTTTTTATATTTTTTTTATGTAGATTTTTTTAGTCCTTACTTAATGGGAAAACAATGTGTTTCTCAAAATTTTGATATCCCTGTTGTTTTATAAGATACCGAATTTTTGCTGAAAATTTGATTTTTTCTTTGTTTTTTGTCGTTCGGCCGTATTGTGTTTTGTAAGAACCAATCTCTGTAGTTGATTATGATACCTTATGAATGGCTTTCTTATAAAAAGTACACTTTTTGTACTTTGATTAATTTATTGGTAACCAGTGGCTTATCAAAAATTGGTACACGTTCGCTAATTGGTAAATTTTTTAATTCATTTTTTGAGGCTATTTTCTTAATGGAATAGAATGGAATTTAGTTAGTTTATGTTCACCATTGGTTTAAGTGACTTATACCCTCGAAACGGGTTTTTCACTTTTTCAAAAATTTGCTCATATTCGTGTATACCGGGTGGCTACGAAATCGTTTTACAACCCCCACCATTTTGTTACATTTAACTGTATTAATTTGAAATTTGGCATGGTTTGATTGTTGAAAGGAATAATCATTTTGACGTTTAAAACAAATTTTGGGAAATTGGTTTTTTCCTCATTAACCAGGGACTAAAAAAATCGACATCAAAAAAATATCAAAATTTTTTTGTGGAATTGCGGTAGGTATAAAGTTTGAGAAAAAAAAGACTACTTTCTTTCATACCCTGAAGATAGTAACTTACTTCAAAGTAAAAAAATCGGGTCACACTATTGCTTTCGCAATAAAATTATCTCTTGAATCGTAAAAACCTCATGTTGATATCTTTTCTCCTTTTCAAAATATTTGACTTTAAATTCAACCTAAAAATTCGCTTGGTACGTTTCAATTGGCCAGCAGTTTAGTTCTAAAAGACTTCCAAAAATTTAAGTTAATACAAGCATAACAATGTCAAACTTACATTTTAAGTAGAAGCGGTGAGAACAGTCATTACTATTTCATATTCTACAGATATTACAAGTACCAAATTATCCAAGTTAGTTTAGTTTTTCTATAAAATTACATATGCATATGGTTTAAAAATTATTTATAAATATTAGGAATAATTGGTTTAACTTATCATATTGAGGCTGAATTAGCTAAAAGTAACATCGAAATATTGAACATAACGTTATAAATACATAATACCTAAATGTCGTAAATAAAGAAATTTTTACTCTCATTCCATTGTTCATCAGTCCAGCTTACATGAGTGATTACTTTCAAAACTCAATGCGAAACCCATCACCCTGTTGTTGTGTTAAAAAAACAAAAAATAAAACCATAATAAGTGCATGACACGAAGAACGAAATGAATCGATATTCATCCATATGCATACACAAACTAATTTGCATTTCATGTTACTGTCTGTCTGCATATTTAACATCTGACCCAAAAAACCATTAAAAATGCATTTTCTTCCATCCAAACCGGCATGTTTTCCTATCTGTAATTTAATAATAAATATCTAACTGGTACAGTCGTAGACCACATACGTACCATCACCACAATATTTTATTTACAAATGTTCTAGGTTGGGAATGAAGTTACTTATGCTGAACTCGCACTGGCCCGACCGAATTCTTTGGATGCGGTGAAAAACGGTGTGAGTCAGTACGGCTCACTTCGCAACACCAATAGCAACAACAAGGACGACTCAACAATTTATGCACAAATAGATCACAACCGGCGACCACCCCCGCCCATTCCCAGTAAAACATCGCCGATGTTGTCACCGGTTACCACATTGTTTCCGGGTGGCAAACAGCAACATGCCGGACTCTACCATCGGGAAGTTGTTACTGTCCGAACTCCTTTAATGGGTTGCCAACAGGAGAGTTGCGTATAAAAATCCCCCTTGTAGGACTATTGTAAATACTGTGAGAAAGTTGAGTTGTAAATTAAAAGTTTAGTGTATAAATTGAGTGTGCCGCTGTGGATTCCCTGTTAGATGAAGAAAAAGTGTTCCAAAACAGTATGTGTAAAAATATTATTTAGGAGCGATGGAAGGTGAATATAAAATTTATACAGAACAAAGGCCGGTCTTAGCATAGTGTTTTTTTAAGACAGTTTTTCGTGTGACAAATCTAAAATATAATTTTACAAAAATTACACGAAATAAACCGAAGATTTTATGAAATGCTTGATATGATATTTGGAATATTTTTGCGACCACTCGTTTGGAAAAAATCATATCACTTTTTGATACATCAGTTTAAATTAATCACAAATTGTTCAGCTTAGCTTCCAATAGTCCATTATCTAGGGTCGGCCCTGTTCAGATCGACTGTAAAAATTTGAATGGCCAAAAGATGCATGAATTTGAGGCATTATTTATTATTATTACTTATTTTATTTGAAACGTTTCATCGAAAAATTTTTACAAAATAATAAGTTATAAATAAATGTATTAAATACATTTTGCTTATCATATTCCGTTCTATTAAGTTTGTATCGTTTTTGCTTAAAGACTTTATTATTATAAGATTTAAGAATCTTTCCATGAATTGTTTTTAATTGTTTCTATATAGTTTTCTAAGAAAACTGAAATGTTTTATTGACATTATTTATCAAATACTACATACCTACACAAACAATAACTAGATATATAAGGACCAACATACCAACTTTTTTATAAAATGTAAATTTTTCTCCTACTATTATAAAAAATGTACAATTTACTATAATAAACTTTATGAATATAGGAGAAAAGTAAGTGTAAAATATCATAAATATATCAAAGATTTTCGTATGGTTTTTAGACATATCCCCAAAGATACATATACTGTATTCTAACTAATAATAAAATAAGATCTGCCATATAATTTTGTGTACCTTCATATAAAATGAGAATTTATAAAATAATTAATTTCTAGTCAAATTGTATAAAAATGCGAAAGCCGCAAAATCATAGCTAAAGTTTCAAATTTCTATTCTATTAAGTGTTACAAGTATTATACACAAATGAATTTGTCTTTTGTTATAGACTGATGTAATGAGGTTTATATCTAGTTTGTTCAGGTAAATATTATCAATCAGTTAATGAATTTATTTGGACAGATCTGAAATTTAGCACAAATTTGTATCATATGTAAATAACACAATTTTAAACATTGTTATGTCTTAATAAATGTGATATCATAACACTTCATTGTTGTCGAAGACATTGATGAGAGAACAAATATTATATTGTATAAAAATATGTAACAGATAAACAAAAAACCAAGAAATTCGTTTAATGTTTAAAATTTACTACTACTATGTCTCTATAAGATCTGTAAACTAATGTAAACATGGTATGAATATCTTAATAAAGTGTTTATTGCTATGTAAAATCAGTGTATGTACTGTATAGGTACTTTTATTTACTATAAATCCCAACGACTCCTTGACTTCTAAAACATCCCATTTTTAATTTGTTAGACAAGTACATTAATTTATTTTATCGTAATAAATATAAAATAAATGCTAAACTATACCTAATATTGTTTATAAAATTTTTGGTCGAAACGATTGAATCTCTTATCAATAAATTGTTGATAACACTTTGAAATCTTGTGTAATCTATAACCTGTTCACGAAATTTTCCTGTTGCAGTAATAGTTGCTTTTTTATTTCTCATCAATTTGAAAGTACGTAATATGAGTTTATTATTTATATATTACTAGCTGCCTCCCGCGTGCCTCGCCGCCACGGCAAATTTTATCAAAAAATTTGGCGTCGATATCTACAACGGTGTGGATTTGTATAGAGGACAAAGTTTCACTTTTATATATAAGATTTACAGAAATTTTCGTCCATTTTTCCAACTGATTGAATGCTCAGTGTTTATTGAAACATATAAAGAACGTAAATAAATTATAGATAAATATTTTAATCAGCGGAAGGTTCATTATCTTCTATGAATACATCGTCATCTCCTTCATCAATTTCATTCGTAACAGGTGGTTCAGTAATATTTGGGGAAATTAAAAAATAGTACAGGTATCCCACGAGGATTCCAATTAATTTTTTGTCATCTTCGCCACCTAACATATCGAAAACGATGAGTACCCATGGAAAGTACGTAGCCTTTATGGAGATGGCAAATATGGAATAGACGTATTCTTTATTCAGTTGACACCAAACACAGATAATAGACATAACCATTGGATCCATCAACAACTGCAATGTAATTAAATATTAAGAAAAATATTTATCAAATTACCTATTAAATACTTACCGGTATTTTTCCTATTAGTCCAACTAGAACGCAACAGGTTAAGTTGAAGATTAACATCAAAGCGTAATCAAAGGACCTTCCATTGAAGTTATCTGGAAACAAAACGAATTGTAAAACTAGCTGTATTGGATTAAAAAATTACAACTTTTCCTTGGAAGTTACCTACTCTAAGTATGTAAATGTAAAAATTTTTTTTTTCAATAATTGCATACAGATGAGCGTTATAATCGGGATATAAAAATAAACGTTTATGCTTTTTAATACAAATAATAGGAATATTTATGCAACAAGTTATAATCTATGAGTTTATTGACGAGTCTGTTTTATAGCAGAGCGACCTTGCGAGCGAGACTAATAAATAGGACGAGTCAATAAAATCAGATTATATATGTATACGAGTTCGACTGCTAAAATTACCTTTTAATTATTTAGTAAAATTATAAATGACAGTAATAAATTTATTCTGACATTGACAGTTGATGTATTGATATATATATATATATATATATATATATATATATTTTATAGTAACAGTAAAATAAAGTAACATTATACACTAGTGTATAATGAGCTACTTTATTTTATATATCATAAACAGTAGGTAGGTACTTTATGATGCAGTCGTACATAAGTTAGTTTATTGCGGATTATTTTAATTATAATATGTATATGTCGCAGCCTTCTAGTGAAATTGACTGTTTCATTAAAAGTCTGGACATTACATGAAACGCTGCCAAATACTGAAATGATTAAACTTTACATTAAAAGTTGAATTTGCAGCATTTCATGAAAAGTCTAAGGAAATCAGCCACGTAGTGTAAAATTCCATTATTTCATCAAAAGGCAGAAACGTGTTAGCATTTCATGAAACGGCTAAAATGTCTAGCCTTTTGGTGTAATGTTTGTTTATTCATTTCAGTATTTGGCAGCGCTTCATGCAATGACCAGACTTTCATGAAACATCCAATTTCACTAGAAGGCTGCGACATATACATATAATAAATAAAATAATTTATAATAGTGTTGTTAGCTATATTGATTAAACTCTAACGAGACAAACATGACATTTATTATTATTATAATAAAACTTGAACTTACTTTCTTCTAAACTTCGAGAATAACTATACAAGAAGTACAAATTAATTAAGTAATGTGAAATATTTATCGGTGTTAAAGGAAAAATTAACACCGATGTGAACACCCGCCATAATTGCAACCTTTTTAGTGGTACGTAAGACAAAATTAAATTACCGGGGTTTAGTAAACCAAAATGTACTGATAGCGAAAAACCTATTGTAGCTATTAGCAAATATGGAGTAATAATCGGCATTATATCCAGGTAAAATTGGGCATTTCACTCACACCGAAACGAAATTATTTTTCTTAAGTATAGGTATTACTGTCGTTATTATTGATTGTAAAACTACATACGTAAGAAAATGATTGCTTATATCGCGATAAGTAGATAAACTTTGTTGATAATTATTTGATTAAAATTAATCTGATATAGATTTTTTTCCTCCGTTAAATATAATAGTATAGTCTCGAATACCTACTTTAATACAGGGTGTTCCAAAATTAAGTTTTATGAAAGAGAATCTGTGATTCCGGAGTTCATGTTGGGCCCATATAATCCTAAGTTGTTTTGACTTGATGTATCATAATTTTAGTTACTTTTTACAAAATTATAAATCTCCAGAAAATAGAACATAAAACCTAACCTTCCTATAAGTAGGTAGGCAACTGAACAATATTATTTTTGTTGTACTACGACATACTTCATTAAAAAAAATAAAGATGTATATTGTATAATTATTTTTCTGATAAAGTCCTAGCATAATGACTGGGGAAATGTTAATTGCACTATTGGACTCAACACGACAATATCCAGAAGATTACGAATATTTATTATCCCACAAAATTTCGAATTTATATCTTAAACCGTTCTCAAGTAAACCCAAAAAAATAATTTAGAAAAATCTCTGATGAGAAATGTTTGCTGAATACATCCATAGGAAACTTTTTTTATCTTGAGGTCCTGAATGCAGATGTTAAGTTTGAGAAGTTAAACCTGAAACATCCTGTAGAATTATTTAAGACGTAAATACGAAATTTGGTAGATTAATAACTTGTTAAATGACGTATCTACTTATGGGAGGATCAGTAAATTGTTTAGGAAATTGAATATTTGTCACACATAGATATCTACCCAAAAATATAAAAAATGCGCACAATATTTTCTTAAGAACCCTGTATTTTAGTAAATAAGAACTTTTGGGGCTAAGTTAAGTTGGAAAAATTTATCAAACAACAAATGACTCCTCCACTTTCACTTAAAACAATATTACTTATGTTCACAAAGAAATACAATGACACAGAAATACTTGAAGAAAATTCGTTCTTACTTTCTTATACCAAGTAATAAGAACGGAATTGATTTAAGTTTCATAATTGGTTCTCAATCTAAATGTCCCGGGTTCGAGTCTCAGAATATAGAATAAATAGAAGGATCTTTTTTTTTCACTGGTTTCTATGATACCGATAACAAGTAATAAATAACTGAACGTGATTTTATATTAATAACGTATTGGATGTGGCGAGCATGTGTTTATTGGCTATTCCTTCACAATTTTTTGAAAATGAGAACGGTATCGCATCGTATAAGAAAGTCATATGCTAAACACATCAGATATTTAACTTTAAATCCAATATGATTGATATGTTGCCTATAACTGTCAAAATGACAAACAATAACTGACCCATGTAAGTACATGTTTGTGGAGAGAATGGTGTAATTTCTTAAGCCATCCTGTAGAGTTAAGTATATAGTAATATTATTGAAATTGCAAATTTTGCGGCCGGTGGCGTTAAATTTCTATTCTGAACAATGAACAACTATTTTCACTATCTTCGATTCATCAATATTAAATAAAATTCTAAGAATTCACGAGGTAGGGATTACAACTGATTTTAGAAAGATGCACTTCATGAAGTGGCAAATTAGAACGTTTACTCCTCTAAATAACGAAAATATCAGGATGTACTGTGTTAAATGTGTTAAACACTCTATACATTATTATTGACATTAATGCATTTACAAATTAGAAAATGAAAGAAGAAAATTTGAGAAATGTATATCACAGTTTGTTTGAAAGGTAAATAGGTTACTCAATTTAAATGTCCGTAAAACCGGGTGTAAAACTTTTAAATATGATTTTCTTTTTATCAATTATTGTGATGTGGTAAGTGAGTACTTACCCCTTCGTTGATATATTACTCCTAGTTTTTTATGTATTTATTCAATCTAATATAGTATTAGTATTTAAGTAGGTACGTAAAAACTGTGTGTTATTAAACAAAACCATGGAAAAGAAATAAGGTAGGTATAATAAGTTTATTTGAGAAAGCAATTAATTCCAATCCTATTGTAATTGGTCAATTTAAATCGCTTACCACTTGAATAAGTAGTTTTTCTTTCGATGACAGTCTTAGGAATTACTCCAGTACCTATTTGCTATTGAAATATGAGGTGGCAGTTCTGGGACACCCCGTATAAAGTTTTTTAGAAATAATGTTTCGTTACCTGTTTTCTTATTATTATTTTAATTATTACTTTATTATCTTAATTGCCTTCAAATTAGTAGTTTTATTTCGAGGAGATTCAGAATTTTTATCGGGTTTTCCGAATTTTCATATCCTATAAAGTTACATTTGCTCTTGGTTCACAGCTAAAAGTTATTCTTCGAGACTTTGGTTATCATATTCTATACGAGTATATTGATTAGTTAGAAATAACTGGTGTTGGTGAAGCTCAACTGTGAAGATTTTCCATCTAAATTTATGCTCATTTCAACGTTAGTAATTCGAAACAGAGACAATTATGACTAGATATCAGAGTGGAAGTGTAGTTAGTGTAATATGGTGCATATTAATCTGAGGCGGTGGCGCGAATAACCAACACACAACCTATTCACACAATAATGAGCATTAAATCAAAACTTCCTCTTATATGTATATACATATATATGTCGTCAATCAATCAAAACCAAATGATTGGAATTTGGAATGTTTAATCCTAGGACGACGAGCCGAAGGTTGGTGGGTTGCCGCTTAGATTAACGTCACTTCAAACAAACTACAAAGAAAGGGTGGGTCTAGGACTCGCGTTACCGCCACAACCGCCACACGATGATCTGTCCCACTTTTGGGTTCAATCGGGCACCATTTTGAATCAACACGTTGAATTGAAAGCTTTACCCGCAACAAAAGACAATCAGATTAATCGACACCGTCACCCCCATCGATTGAAATCACGCTCTTTACCATCTTTTATACCAACTTCAATTCACTTATGTACACACTTTTCCTGGTCTTGGGGGCTTACACTCTTGACGAAATAGATTTGTTTGCAAACCGTGATTTTGTCGAACGGAAACTATCAAGTGTTTCTGGATTAAACGATGCTTGTTTACTTGGGGGCTCCGGGAATGAAAACTAGTTTTCTCTTTATATACTACAGTCATCTATAGTTGATTGAATTTCCATAAACACTCGATATATAAATAACCCCCGGAATATCCAACCTTCACAGTTAAATTGTGTCAAGTCTATTTGAAGTTATCCTGTGTACTTGTCCCACATTCCGGTAGAATGTGTACACGTATTTTATACACAAAGCTCCAGTAACAAGTGTTTTGTATTCATTGATATCGCATGTGCTCACTGTGGAATAAATGCAGTAGCACAGTGCAACTTAAAAGGGGCGCATCAAGAACCGGAACATTTTAAGTAGACATGCAATCCTAATGTCAGATGCAGAATAACAGATAGTTCATTCGGTTTAACAACAGAGGATGGATAAACTGTGTAAAAGAAAACTACTAATGGAAGCGTGTTTGTGTCAGATCGAGTGCGCCGTTTAACAGCCAATATCACTAACAGATCAGCAATCGTGCCAAAAAGAATCTAATCAAATAGCAATCTAAATAAACTGCACAAACGTATTTTTATTTAGTTTTATTATTATTTGGTAGCGTTGAGCGAGGGCAGATAACAGACATCCAGACAGTCCTCAATGAATGTTTGTTTCGTCCGAAGAGGAGAGATAACACTTGATGTGCTAAATTAATGTTGGTTCTATCTTAACAATTGAAGAAAGTTTAGTTTAATGTGGCATTACGTTAGACAGTATTGCCTCACCCCTAACCGTTAAATTCATTATTAAGCAATGTGTTTCAATAAAGAAGTTTTTGATATACCTACGATACGGAATTGGTATAGTTTATTGTTATCTACTCTTTAAAAATTAAGAGAATATGGTCGAAATTCCGCATTGTACAATAAAGATAGGTATAATACATTATTAATTATTCAAAAAGAATTTCAACGAGTGAAGTATTTGAACTACATGTTGGATCAAAGATCGAATTTGGTCAATGGTCGGTAGACCTACCAGAAGGCGTTGAGGATATCGCAAAATTGTGAATATCCGATATTTCGCTTTTTGAGCGCTTTGCAACGACTAAAAGGCGTTCTGATAATTTGTCCAATGCCACGATGCGAAACCATTACATATTTTGCGTATTATTCATCAAGTAAAAGCCATAATACATCCTGGCATTTTTATAGATATACACAAATTCAAATAGGCAAACAAATATGTTATCACAGAGATATAAATATATCGAAGAGATAGGTATCTTTGTTACAAATAAATATTTCTTTGGTATAAATAAACATTTCTTTGTTATATATAAATATTTCTTTGCTACAAGTAAATATTTCCTTACTATAAATGAATATTTATTGTAGGGTCATAAAGTTATTTTACAGTTGCCCCAGGGTCTATCACTTTTATAACCTTTTTGATGTTTGATTGGTCTGCTTGTCGACTGCTCGCATTCCTTAGGTCCGGTATTTCAACGTCAGTTTAAACCAAATTTGGGTAAACTTCAATTAGAATGTGAATTTTATCATTTAGAATTTTTTTAAGCTAAGTTTACACAAACAAACTCCTTGCGCAATGTGGGATACACAGGCACAATTGTTTTTATTTGGTTTATTAGCTAAGAACACAAGGAGGTGAGACATCAAATAGATGCCACCTACCAAGAGAATGTATACCCATAATGTGATAGATATAACGAGAAGTTAGGAGGCAGCAGCTTCAATATGTTTGAGACATTTTACTAATAGGTATTTATTTATAGAATATTTTGGAGCTGTACCAATTTGTCTTATCATACCGTACAACCATTAGAGGGTCGATATTACTTAATTATCCCTATAGATGATTATCCTTAAGATTGATAATTTTGCATAGGTATTATGTTTTTTCTATGAGCTTGAATAAAATTTCTATGTGGTCGTTAAATCTGTTTTATTTATTCCGCCTACATAACAGTTTAAAAAGAATACATAACGCAGGGTATTTCAATGCAAATTATTTCTCCATTTATGAGTGAGGGTTACAATACATATGTTGAAAATAAACTGGAACGCTAAAACATATCCATCATATAAATAATAAGTACTTACTACTTATCACTGAAAAAGATTTAATGTGGTACTCACAATTTTGTGCAAACCTTTAAATATGAAATTTTAATCAATTTCGATAAGTTGTTTTTGAATTATTGTGGATACAGAGAGACAGACACACACACACAGACAGACATCATGCCGAAAATGGTCAAAATGGATTCATGGGCCCTCAAAATGTGTATATCCATCAAAATCCCGAAGTCAAAAAAAATCACGATCGCTATACTTTCTTATTACTTCGTATAAGAAAGTAAAAATCGGGTTATGATTATTGGCTACCACTTCAGAATTTCTCAAAGACTATGTGGCATTCTAGGTATAAGAAAGTCATGTGTTGGACTCATCAGATATTTTTTTTTAAATCCCGTGCAAAAATATTTGAGGAAAAAGCATATGCCACGAAGCAAGCTTCGACCGACTGCTGATGTGATTGTGGACACCTTAATAGAATTATATTATTCTTCTCTAGCAGATGATATCAATGAGAGCAACATTTTTTCATTAGCCAAACAGAAGCAAAATGGATAGAGCAAAACGTTTGATCTTCGAAAATCGTCCTGAAACTATTTTGTAGATAATGTAATAAATAGTGATTTTGATAACATTTTTCATTGCAGTAAAATCAATAGTTTCCGAAAAATTCTTGAAAAATGCAAAAGTAATAAAATGTTTCAAAATTGCGATGTTTCCTGTAGGTCCTTAAAATTGAGAGAAAGTTCTTGACTACACATCTGCAAATTTTCATTTATATCAGATAGATTATTGAATTGATCTAAAATGACTAAGGAATTTTAAAGTGTTCTTCAAAAGTTGTATTATATCCATGAATCATGAATCTAACAATAAGTCATTTAGTAATAGGTACCTATTACATTTTACCGGGAACCCCACAGCTGTGCAGCAATTTGATCTTTGTTGTTAGCCTATTGACATTTGAATTTAGAGGGGATGTAATACTATCTAATACCAGGACCGTCGTATGTACCTATTTGAATTATATCCCCTCCAATTTTACAACGATCACTCGTGCATTTATTATATAACTTTAAAGATTTAGTGTAAAATTATAAATTATAAAACAAACTACTTTTTCGAATATTAATAAAACTAATATCTCTAGTAATGTTTTATATAGTTAATTAAAATTACATATCAATATCAACAGAACACATCCACAAAATTATGTTAATTATTAGCAGGTTGATGATAGATTATTAATTTCCCAAAGTACAAAAACATTTTGTGTAACTCCTCTTTTGTTATAGACCTAAATGTATTGATAACAAATTGTTCACTCCCATTTTGTTATCTGAAATTAGAAATGGTATAATATTGTAAGAGTCTTTTTAAATCAAACCATGTGTTGCAAATCAGTTACACATTTATCTTAATTTAAATCAGTTTTTGGCATTTGCCGGAAATGAAAAGATGAATGAATAGGTATAGCAATTTTTTGTGCTAATAGTTGATATTTGTTAAATTACCACGTGGGTTTAACGCGAAATTGTCAAATTCAATTTTATTATCGGATTAAAAATAAATATTGTATGTAATTTATTCCAGTTCACTGAACTGTAATTAATTAGAGGGTTGTACATTTTCAAAGTGTATAATCAAAAAGAAAGTTTATTGATATGAAAGGTTTTCGTCACAATAGCAAACCGTAAATATTATTTAAAAATTTCTACAAAATGACTTATTAAGTATGCAACATAAAATATGCAATTTTTCAACCTGTAAAAAACTTAAATTTAGATCATTAGATCACTTAGATTAGATTTAAAATAAAACGAAAATGCCACGCAATTATTTTTTGATCATTAGGATTAAAACTAAGGCAATTAGAGGCACAATAAATTTCTTCATGACCGAAATATGTTCTAACTAAAAGATTACCTAGCGCCATCTCGCAGGAAATTGCTACACGTTCATATTGTTGGAGGACCAACAAGAAAGGACTTTATAGCAGGATACAGTTTACTCTAATGTACGTTAACACAGATAGGTACTATTTTGTGCTGTTAAAGTAGATTTCTTGAAAATAAACGATTTGAGACCGGAAATTCCTGCAAGGCAGGTAGTTTATTGGTAGATTGGATTTGAAGGATTCTATTTCAAAGTTTAGTACAATTTGTACAAACAGTAAATGATACATACCTACTATATTATAGCCATTTAGTTTTAAAAGATAGATAGGTAGGTATTTTTATGTTTTTCTGTTAAATTGTTATTTTGATCAACAATAAAATTCCAGTAATAAAAATACAATATTTCACAAGAAAAAATTCTTTTATTACATTATTTATAGCATTAAGTCATTTCCTTTGAAGTTTCAATACCTCCTATATATACTAACACACATATATTTCCTAGCGGATTTATTGACAACCAAAATCTCCATGTGAAGTTGTTATACGATAAAGAACACATTCAAAATACTTATTTTAAAATACTTTGTACATTTTACCTTTGTTCCCGTTGATTCGTTTTCATCTTCATCTGTCAAGAGTTTCGGCTTTCTTTTGTCATGTCTTTAACTTTGATCGCTCGGAATTTGATACCTCCTGCAGTGTGTTCTTTGATTTTTTTTTACCTAGCCTATCTCCAGTATCCACGCTCTCACACATAGTAAGGCAACATAACGCATCACCATATTGAGGATAATATATTTAATCTTATGGATTTTTTATTACAGGTAGTTCTAAGAAATGTGAAAAGTTGCGTAAAGTTTTCTTTTATTACTGGGTTCGATTATTTATGTACATATTTTGATTCCAAAATGTAAATCATAAAAGTGAATCAAAATTGTTTCCAGTATTACATATTTAAAATATTCTAAGAAGTACATCTCTGGATTTTTTGCATTTTATTGTGTTGTTGCCAAGAAAACTATGATTTTTGTATGTTGGGGAGAGAATTAAGTTTTAAAAAATTGTCCCCAAAGCCATTGTTTTGGCCGTAATCCAAAGTCCGTGTGAAATCTTAGACTTATTACACTTCATGGAGGTTGAGCTGTAGACAAAAACGAACTTTTAATTAAGAACCAGACAGAAATTCAGGATATCTTACAACCCAATTCTTTATTACACTTTTTTTCTAAATTCTTTATAATGAAATTTCTTTAGAAAAAACCTTCCCTATAGTCTGCAGCGAGAAAGAAGCATTGTCTGTGAATTAAATCGTAATTAAACCTGTGTAAACATTGATGTAGTTTAGCTTCCTAATAAGTTAAAAATATATACCTGGTTTTTTTCTTTCATTACTTAATTAAAATCTAGTTTTATTCGATGTTGTAGTAATTTAAATAACAGCGCACATAAATGATATTTAATGGATTTCACTTTAGTACCTCTACATTAAAATATTTAAAAGTTAATTATTATACAAGGAACTGCCTCGTAAAATGTTCAAAAATTAATAATTCTATGAATAATTATCACTAAGTTATTGGGGTACAAGGTTTTTATGCAAATTTCTCAACTAATTATTTCATCACGATCCACAAACTAATTAGTCGACATATAAAAATACACAAACACACTTTACAAGCTCAAATAAAATACATATTAAACAAATTGGAATAACCAGACAACAATTTATCACATACATTATTTCTGTTCAGTGCAAAGACACGTGAAAAATGCTTTTCATTAATTCTTTTTGTTGAAAATACATTTTGTTGCTCTTATACTGATTTCACTATATATGTACTAGCGGAAGTCGCGTGAACCGAACCGGATATAACTAATGGCGGCAAAATGTCGTAATATACACGAGTAGAAGACAAACTTGGTTTATTTTATAAGCTTTTAGTGCTTGTGCTTGCTGCCTGTTGTGCCCTACTGCAAAACAAAATCTACACCATTTGTAGAACTGTACACTAATAAATTATTGCAAGTACCCTTGGCGCGGCGTCCCGAAAGTGTATAGTGTAATTGTTGTATGCAGATACTTTCAACTATTTGGGGTTGTTTAAACAAGTGTTCTCATAATAATTTGCAATTTCAATGTCAACATGTTATTATATGTGGCGGATTTATTAATCCAATAATTAATACTTACTGCTATTAATTATTTTATATAACAGAAATATATACTATGTTTTTCTATCTTTTTACTTTCTTATACGAAGTAATAAGAAAGTATAGTAATCGTGATTTTTTTCGAGTTCGAGATTTTGATGGATTTACACGTCTTGAGGGCCCCTGAATCCATTTTGACCATTTTCGCCATGATATCTGTCTGTCTGTCTGTCAGTCTGTATCCACCATAACTCAAAAACGAGTTATCGGATTTGATTCAAATTTCATATTTAAGAGTTTGAACAAATTTGTGGGTGCCACTTTAAATCTTTTTCATCTAGCACCAACACAAGTGGTTACTTTCCTGAAGACATTTTTAGGTTTTTTAGGAATATCTTGAAAAATAAACAATTTACGAGATTTTTTTATTCTTTAACATTGATTTAGAATTAAATTTTGAACAAATTTTGTTTGAACCATTTCTTGAAATTCCGTCAATAAAATTTCAAAAAAATGAGATATTCTTAAAAAACTTATATTTCTCATAGTGCGCGTTGAATCCGACTAGTAGATAGACTAGTGAGTTTGGGGCTTGGCTGCCAAACGGAAGGTCGCGGGTTCGAATCCCAGAAGGACCATTAGTTTTTACTTTCTTATACGAATTATAAGGAAGTATTGTAATCGTGATTTTTTTCGACTTCCAGATTTTGATGGATTTACACGTTTTGAGGGCCCCTGAATCCATTTTCACCATTTTCGCCATGATGTCGGCCTGTCTGTCTGTCTGTATCCACCATAACTCAAAAACGAGTTATCAAATCCGGTAAGTCGTTTTTGAGTTATCGTGGATACAGACAGACAGACAGGCCGACATCATGGCGAAAATGGTGAAAATGGATTCAGGGGCCCTCAAAACGTGTAAATCCATCAAAATCTCGAAGTCGAAAAAAATCACGATTACAATACTTCCTTATACTACGTATAAGAAAGTAAAAATAACCTCTGGTTTCTTACTTATAAAACCAGAACGCCACTGATGAAAATACACGTTCGATTTCAATATGAATTGGTTTGTCACTGTCACTGTAACTGCATGGCAACGAATTTGTGCCTACGCCACCCCGAGAATTTTCCTTATACACAAAGCGAGTGTTTGATCCGTCCGTAGCGCCGCACTGGTAGTCGCCAGTGGTACCAGATATTATTTGTATTCAATATTAAGATAGGAGATGCACTACCATAGTTTCTTATACCGTGGTCAGAACTGACAAGTCGAAAGTCAATTCTGAGAGGTAGATTTTAAATTATGGTTCAAGCATCCAATAAATACGTAGTGAAATACATAATAATTTATTTATAAAAATTGTTCAAATTGCCGAACAACAATGAGAATTATGTGAATTAAAGACTCTATCTCTTATGAAGGTTACCTCATCTGTTGACAACAAATTTTCAACAAACTGTGGATCTTGATCATTTTTTTGCAATATCCATTCACAAAACCTGATCCTTCGGGGTAGATCTTCTTCTTTGAGTGCTTGTACACGCTGCAAATGGTAGGGATGAAGCCTCTGTTCCTCTAATGTTCTCCAAACAATAAATAGGAAAACACCAATTCTGTACGACAGTTTTCTTACGCTAATTCCGGGGATTTCTTCCACAGTATTTAATATATCAGGTTCAGCATCTAATACCCTTGCAGTTCTCTGTCGGCCTCTATATCTAGTATGTGGACGATATTCACCGTTGTCTCTGAGATGCTGCACAGTGGTAGTAAATGTATGATGGTCGGGTACTACTCGTCTAGGCTCTAGGAAATGCTTCTTTGTAGAGACGCTGTGCTTCACGAGCATTTCCCAGTGCTCTCCCATACATTAACACCATATCGGTCAATTCGGAATTTGTGTAAACCATTTAGAATAAATATGGAAATGCAAAATTCAAAACTGACAATTATACGGTGACAATTTGAATTGTGTGACAGAAAAAAACACATCTACCTTTTATTCTTGTTACTAAACAACCAAAATAATTACTATTTGAATTATTTTGGTACCTTTAACCCAGTAGCGCACTGGAAATTTTGACAAATTTTCGATTAATTTTAGTTCGAGAACGAAAAGACTTCAAGGTTTTTTTGTCAATGGCATCTATTTTTCATCACCTATTACCGTTCTTTTTTTGGTAGTGTATTTCAAAAACACCCTGTATGTTTTTATTCTAATTTAGACCCATAATCTACTTTATAGGCCCGCAAATACGGGAGTAAAGTGGACTTTGTGGCCCGATTAATAAAAAAATACTAAGTAAAGATTGCGGCGGCAAACTATTTTCAATTGTGTCATTGTGTTAAGATTGTCAATTTTGATGTATTTAGGACGTAAATAACCTACTACCTAGACAACAGTAAAATTCGAATCAGCACAACTGCCACAAACTTGGAGGAAATATCGTGCGAGCAAATAAATTTGTAATCGAGTCATCCATGGATTTGAATCCGTATGTTTTTAACTTGAACCATTTTAGCTTTCAACTGACATTTTATTGTAATGCAGTTCAAGTAACTACATACGATTTCGCGTTCATGGATGACTCGATTACTAATTTCTTTGCTCGCTCTTTATAAATACCTATTAAATATTTTTTAATGTTTTAGAAACTAAAATAGAATAAAACGTTGTATGTACCACGGGCATAATTGTCGGTAATGGTCCTCGGGAAATTAAACATTCCCTCGTGCCATAATCTCCTGATTATGCCCTTAATGCATAAATAACAATTTATATTATATTTATGTTATACAGGGTGTCTCAGTATTAAGGCATTCCGAGTTCAGAGCATTGTAGGAGATCTTACCAGGAGTAAGAGAAAATTGTAAAAAAATTCGGCGACCTCTCCTTACAAAGATATAGTGGTCTGAAGATACAAACTTTGCATCAAGTTATCTTCAAATAAAGGC
The DNA here is from genome assembly GCA_963942485.1 of Pediacus dermestoides. NCBI lineage: Eukaryota > Metazoa > Arthropoda > Insecta > Coleoptera > Cucujidae > Pediacus > Pediacus dermestoides. The sequence continues at coordinate 23,105,779 of OZ012626.1, read as the reverse complement.
TGTGAATGTTGGCGTTTATTATTATTTATTATGAGCATGATTATGTGTAATAACAATTCAAAAAAAGAATTTTGAAAAAGTTGCTTTAACACGGAGTAAAGAAATACTTATTCAATTTTCGCAAATTTTGGTCAAAAAGGAACGAGGCTAGAATATTATCTCGTTGCTTGGGAGAAAGTCGCCAACAATAAATGTTACTTGACAAGTTCTGTCAAAGAAATCGGGTTTTTCAATAAACATGGCTCATTATTCTAATATGGAGTACGCTAAGTACGCTAATATAGCATATCTAAGCAACGCTTCCAACTGAGGTTCAAAAAGGTGTGAAACGCAGTATGCGCAATGTTGCTGTAATGAACAAAGTTAAGAGGCGAATATCTTGTAGGGGGTAATTTAAAAAATGTTCTGTACATTTTTACTTACTCCAAGGGGTATCCCCTGCAACGCTCCGAACTTGGAATGCCTTCATTTTGACACACCCTGCATGTATATCTAGTTTTTTAGTATTACTGCTAAATCTGGGAAGTGCTCTCGAAAGTTGTCCAAACATAAGGCGATTATATTCCCAAATTCCATTAACTATAGGACACCAGAAAATAGGCTTCAATCATGTAAATTTTGTGCTCTGTCATGTAAACCATAAAACTGCTTATGAGTACAATGGCAAGAACAAATTTTGACAATCAAAAAATGGTTAACATAAATGAACGATACCAGCTCCGTCAATTATTTTAAAATCCATGACCACCTTTGACCAAGATAATTTTTGATATCTCGGTATCTGATATTGTTTTAGAACTTCTAAATTTATGAAAATACACCACCTAATCAACTTTTAAATACTAAACATACAGCATATGTTTGATATAATAGTATATTATTATACGAGTTTTATAAGACGCTATATTGTGGCACAAGTTGTTTGAAGTACGACGAGCGAAGCGAGAAGTGCTTCAAAGAAACGAGTGCCACAATAATGTTTTATAAAACAAGTGTAATATACTATTTTTTCTATTTTGCATCTATTTATACAGCGTGATCAAGAGTGACTGAATCTGTTGGTATTGAAAAAATAACTAGTGGAATTGGTACTATTGACACAAACAATCGTAAAGGCGTTGGCGCGCACATCTTACTGTCAAATTTTGACAATCTTGACAATCCCAACATAACAATACTTCACCATAATATAAACTTAGATTTTGTAAACTGGCATTTTTACATTGTGACAATCAGGTTTGCAAATCATACCACAAAAAAAATTCCTAATTTCGCAACTGTTTTAATACCAACAGATTCAGTCATTCCTGATCACGCTGTACTTTAAATTTAAGAATATGTGCAAAATATTAACCTAGGAATATTTGGAATGATTTGATAATGGTTGGTAACACTAACCAAACATAACCAAACAATAAAACAAGGTTAATTTGAAATTAGTTGTCAATTTTACTTCACAACCAGCAACAAGCTTTTTTGGCATTCTATTGAAATGTGTAAACAAGCAAGTACTTATAAGTAATACACCACCTGAACTAAGAAAAAGAGCCCAATTAGCTATAAATGATTTATTTTCGAAAAAATAATAATAAAATGTTCTAAATTTCCCTAGTTTCTTTTCTACAATTTTGTGAGGTTGGCTTTGGCTTTTGACTCTGCGTTACCCACATGTCATTGGAAATTAATGGCAAGCAGTGTTACCACTATGAAAAAATAAAAAGCCGGAGTTCATAATGAAGCTATTATGTTTGAGTTTCATAATGACTCTGTTAGAGACGCAAAATAGAAAAAAAAATTATGTTATTATTTCACACCGTTGCATAATTAACACTGAATTGATAAAGGGTAGGTAATAATTTTAATTGTTTGCAATCTAATAAGTTAATAGTTATTTATGTATTAAGGGCATAATCAGGACATTATGGATTGAGGGAAAGTTTAAATTCCGAAGAAGGAGGGCGAGTCTTATAGATGATTTTTGAAATTTTTGGGTAATATAAATTGGGCTTTGCGATTCTAGGTTAGCAATTGACAGGTAAACAATGCAACGTGAAATCAACAAGCTATTTAAAATTTTCCCCCAAACTGTCATAAAAGAATAACTAAAAGGGTTTTACTCAAATAAGAGTTTATTTTAATTTTAAAATATTAACATTTAAACTAAATTCAGTACCTTTCTTCAATGAGTGTTATTACTTGCATTTTTTATCCAACTTTTAAATAAGACATGCTGTCATATACAAATAATTATTTTGACGTTAACTAATTTCACCAGGTAACGTGATAAGTAAAGTAAGATATACACTGAATCATTTTAAGTGCCCAGATTTTTAATTCCGCAACTGTACATTGTGTCCCAAATTGCTTGTAATTGCAGGGTATCTCTGTAATTTGTAAAGATAGAACTTTGCGGTTTTCGCGAACCTGTGCCACTTTTTCGTTAAACTTTTAATGCCGCAAACAGAACTAAACTAACTTGTTTTGTTTTTGAGATACAGGGTGAAAACGAAAATTTTCACTTTCTGGGGTGCTGTCATATCTCACACACCGTGTAAGCTAGAACAAAAGTAAAAACTGTTCTAGATAGATATTTTTGAGTATAATCCAGTGGCGTACTCAAAAAAGAATGATTTGCACCGTTTAAGAGATATTACCCAAACTAGATTTTTTTTAAATTGAACTCCCTGTATTTTTTAATCACATTAAATTTGTCTATTTTTTTTTCATTAAAATGATGTAAACAGTAGGTACTTTAAAATTTAATAAATGCCATAAAAAGCAAAAAACCCAATTATAAGTAAAAACATTTTAGTAGGCCTTGAAAATCGGGGATAAAGAAATGTTTACAAGCAACATGAGACACTATATTAAATTAAAAATATTAATATTATTTTTATTTTATCTTAGTAAAGAAGAAACAAATAGCGAAATACATTTTTTTAACGGTAATATAAATAAATAATGAAACTTAACAATAGTATATTGTAATACAAGTGCGGAAAACGTATCATGACAATACGAGTGTGAAATTTGCAACGCGAGCGATAGCGAGTGCTGCAATCACACGAGTATTGTCAATGGTCATTTCCGCAAGCGTGTTACATACGATTTTTTCTACGAGAACGTGGAATTCATAAAAAATAAAATTATTTGTAAATCTTTTTCTAATTAAAAAAAACATCAAGTGAGTTTGTTGTCATAGAACTGAAAGCTCATAGCTGTTGACAGTTTATAAATTGTGTCCTGTCATCGAAATAATTTTGATTTTAAGATCAAATTACGTGAATATAAAGATGGAGTTTCAAAACTAAAGCGAAAGCGATGAACTAATGTGCACTCCTCCGGTCTTCGGTTGTTAGATATTAAATAAATGTTACAATTATAACTAAATGTAAGTACTTCTTTATGTTTTTGTTTGCGTGCGGAAAGTTTAAAAAATGTGTGCGGACAAAAATTTCCGCACTAATTTTCCGTACTAGTTTTTCAAAAGCCTACTTTCAAGTTCGATTATCTTCTCGGAAAAAACGTCATTCCGCATTTTCGTAGAAAAAATATTTAAAGTTTTTATTTTTTTTTATGTATTATTGTGTCTCATGTTGCACAGGTTCGTGAAAACCGCAAAGTTCTATCTTTACAAATTACAGAGATACCCTGCAATTACAAGCAATTTGGGACACAGTGTACAGTTAATTTCAAAACTATAGAGTACACCTAATTTTCTAAAGTGTGAAACTATCGAAAGTCAATGAGTCAATGTCACTTTTGACAAACAAAATGTTTAATCTAACCGAAAACGCGAAAGTGCTCATTCTTTCCAAGTTAGACGGCGGGTGGTCGATCCGGAGGGTGGCCCAACATTATAACATCGCGAAGAGCACCGTGCAGAGGGTGAAACAAAGATGGCAAGAACATGGACATTTTCTTAGAAGAGATCTTACCTAACCTATATAAAAAATATGACGTTCAAATTTCAAAATGGCATCTTTACAAGTGGAAAAAACTGTAATAAATCGACTTCTTGATTTTTGAGGTGTACTTTATAATTTTGAAATTAACTGTATACAGGGTGATCAGTAATTGCCGCACTCGGAGCATACTGTGATGAACTTTACGTTTTAAGAATGACGAATTTTTTACCGCAGTGCTGTAAGTCCTTTATTTTCAAAGATATGACCACATTTGTGAAAATAAAAGTGGCAACACTGCATTGAACATGTGAATAGGTTCGACGAGAAAAAAAAGAGAAACGTTCAATATTTTATGATGCGAGAACTTGTCAAACTAATTTAGTACTGTCAATTTTATTAAAAAACAGAAACAACAATTAAAATTCATTATTAATATTTTCATGGCAATAGAAGGTATTTTAGTTTATCCCAAGGGGAGTTTGAGAGGTTGCCAAACTTCAAATTTCTCTCAAATTTAGGTATTTTATTAAATTTAAACATTTTTAGTTTCTTTGTATTAGAGGTTTTGTGAAAAAAATTTGACAAATCATATTGCATTTTATCCAGAAATTATAGTAGCATGAATTATTCACTCATTTTTGTCTTGGTTATGAAAATAATTAGCTTGTAACTTGGATGAGGGAAACTCTATAACTCGGAAACTAACCATCAGATTTAATTTTTCTTTGCAGATTATCCGTAGTTTTAATGTGCTCTATAACTCCCTGTATTCGGAGTGCGCCAATTACTGATCACCCTGTATATGTACAACGTTTTATTCTATTTTAGTTTCTAAAACATTAAAATAGTAGTTTATGCAACAAGTATATAATCTATGACTTTATTGACGAGTCTGGTTTATGGCAGAGCGAGCTTGCGAGCGAGGCTAATAAATAGGACGAGTCAATAAAGTCAGATTATACAGGGTGTCCGGAAATTAGGAGCAAAAAACAAGGGGAGTGATTCTACTCGAAAAGTTAATGTGACAAGCTCCTATAACATTTTTCCGAAAGTTCATTAATATTGGGGTTACAAGGCCCCAAAGTTTTTTTTTGAAGTCAATTTTTTCCAATAACTTTTTTTCTAAATTTTGATGATGCCCGATAACATCGAAAAATCTTCAAAAAAGATCCTCTTGTTGAATAACGATGAAACGAGTAGTTTTCGAGAAAAACGCGCTTCTGTTTAATCTTGAAAATAAGCTGTAGTTAAGTAAGTGGTTGGTATTCATTTAATGCAAGCAAATTTTTTAAGGCGTTTTTCTCGAAAACGACTTGTTTTATCGTGATGCAGCAAGAGGATCTTTTTTGAAGATTTTTCGATGCTCTTTAATCGGGCGTCATCAAAGTTTAGAAAAAGTGCCTAACAAAAAAGTTCTGGGTCTTTATCCAAAGGTCAACGTCAGTTTCGACTCTTTGACACTGGGGGATTTACCTCAAATTTGGTGCAAGAATACAAATAAACATTAGTGATAAGTGTGCCAAATTCGAAACGAATCGGTATACTAGAAAAAAAGTTACTGGAAAAAATTGATTTAAAAAAACAATCTTTAAGGTCCTGTAACCCCAATATTAATGAGCTTTTGGAAAAACGTTATAGGAACTTGTCACATTAATTTTTCAAGTAGAATCACCCCCCGAGTTTTTTGCTCCTAATTTCTGGACACCCTGTATACGAGTTCCATACAAAGCTTTATGTTCAACTGCGAAAATTACCTTTTAATTATTTAGAAAAATTATAATTGACAGTAATAAATTCATTCTGACAGTATTTATTGTGACATTGACAGCTGATATATTGATATTTTACAATACTTAATAGTAAAATAAAGTGTCATTATACACTAGTGTATAAAGAGCCACTTTATGCACGCAAAAGTACGTCATAAACAGTACTTTATAATGCAGTCGTACATAAAATATTTTATATATCCGGCAAGTTTGTGAAAGTTGTGCCGATACGAATTTTAGTGTTGTCTAAGTAGTTAGTTATTAACGGTCTAAATACTAACTCAGAAGGATCATTATTTTTTTTTAACTTGTTTCTTTTAACCGATACCAAGTAATAAATAAATGAATATGATTTTATATTAATAACGTATTAGATGTGAACAGCATGTATTTTCCAAATATTAGAACTGTATCGCTTCGTATAAGAAAGTCATGTGTGGACACATCAGATATTTTAAATTTGTTGCATTGGATCCACCTTAAAATGTTATCTATTATATTATTTGATATGCCGTAACAATAAATTTCTGTTCAAATTCTAGTTTAGCTGTTGGTTAACCCCAGAAAGTCTGTTAGGGAATTTGCGAATGCCTGTTAGTGTAGGAGCATTAAGGAACAGTGTAATATCCTTGTTATAGCCATACGGTGATACAGTTACTGTTTTTGAGCCCCCCAAGAAGGCGGAGTACACGGCTTGGGGGTAAAAGGAGAGAGAATCCAGGGGCCTAGAGAATGTGATTTACAACCCAGCACTGTATCATTCCGCCGACAGTTCAGAAATAAATAACAAGTCGTTTCATTTTTAGGTGCATCAGTAATTCGTAGATATACATATATTCAGAAGGAACAAATAGTTTGAAAAAAATTATCGTTTGTGCTTTAATTAATCTTTTAGAACTTGAGAAATTAGTTTTTGAAATTAATGTTGATATTTTCTTAGCTAGATGAAAAAATACTTTGTGGAAAAGTTTATTGTAATTTTGAATGCAGCGTGGAATTCATTGTCGATATAATAAGCTTAGAAATTAGTTTTTGGGAAAATAAAAGTACCGCTTAAATTGAGCTGGTTCGATCCCTTAAAAGTTTTATATACGCGGATTGCCCTCATTGAAGCGTATGTCATTTTCTTATTTCAATTCAGACAAATAAGTGGGGAAAATGTGCTTCTTGCAGATAACAGTGAAAGGCCATCCACTCCTTTATTTCACTTGCAAAAATAACGCTCATTTCAATGTTCTGTGCTCCAGGAATAAAGCCGGTGTGGTGTCTTTGTGCTATGGTGGTGTGCTCTTAAAATGCTCTTCTGTTGGGTTGGCAAGAAAAAAAGCCGGGCAATATGGTAGAATATTTTAATAAGAATGAAGCGTCAAGACTTGAAATTGTTTTTAAATCTAATTTGTTTCTTTGCCCGGATGCATGCATTCTTAGCACAGAAAAGGCGGCCGGCGCTTTTGCATTTTGCATTTTTCCTACATCTTATACACACTTTACTTTAGTTTCTTGTTATACGAAGCATAACAAATTTCATTAGAACAGAAATATCTTAGAGAAAACACATCATTAAAAATGCGGAAACTAAAAAAAAAACTTTATTTGATAAAAGTAGATACATATTTAAATATGTTTATGTACGACTGCATCATAAGGTGCTGTTTATGACGTACTTTTGTGTGCGTAAAGTGGCTCTTTATACACTAGTGTATAATGGAACTTTATTTTACTATTATTGTAAAATAACAATATACCAGCTGTCAATGTCACAATAAATACTGCCAGAATAAATGTATTTACTGTCATTTATAATTTTTCCAAATAATTAAAAAGTAATTTTTGCAGTCGAACATAAAACTTTGTATGGAACTCGTATATAATCTGACCTTATTGACTCGTCCTATTTATTAGCCTCGCTCGCAAGCTCGCTCTGCCATAAAACAGACTCGTCAACAAAGTCATAGATTATATACTTGTTGCATAAATAGCTATTTTCTACTCCCATGTTTAAAATACCATTTATTGCATATGTTTCCATGCAAGCGCGTATCCAGGACTTTTGTCTGGGGGGGTAATAGTATATTACGAAACAAGATCGGTAAGTGCCTTGTAACAGGAAGAGAAAAGGTTATAGAATTTTCGAATCCTATTATAAAAGGCGTCTATCGATCGTGTATCGTGTAATATTTTTTGCGCTTGCGATTTAATTAAAAATATATATATGGGTGATCAGTAATTGGCGCACTCCGAATACAAGGCGTTATAGAGCACATTAAAACTAAGGATAATCTGCAAAGAAAAATTAAATCTGATGGTTAGTTTCCGAGTTATAGAGTTTCCCTCGTCCAAGTTACAAGCTAATTATTTTCATAACCAAGACAAAAATGAGTGAATAATTCATGCTACTATAATCTCTGGATAAAATGCAATATGATTTGTTCAATTTTTTTCACAAAACCTCTAATACAAAGAAATTGAAAATGTTAAAATTTAATAAAATACCTAAATTTGAGAGAAATTTGAAGTTTGGCAACCTCTCAAGCTCCCATTCGGATAAACTAAAATACCTTCTATTGCCATGAAAATATTAATAATGAAGTTCAATTGTTGTTTCTGTTTTTTAATAAAATTGACAGTATTAAATTAATTTGACAAGTTCTCCCATCATAAAATATTGAACGTTTTTCTTTTTTTTTCTCGTCGAACCTATTCACATTTTCAATGCAGTGTTGCCACTTTTATTTTCACAAAAGTGGTCATATCTTTGTAAAGAAAGGACTTACAGCACTGCTGTAAAAAAAATCGTCATTCTTAAAACGTAAAGTGTATCACAGTATGCTCCGAGTGCGGCAATTACTGATCACCCTGTATATATATATTTTTTTTTTTGACAATTACAATGACAGAACCAAAAAGAGAACCGTAAGGCATTAGGCACAAGTACTGTTATGAATATTATAATATAAAATTAGAATTTGTTTTATAGTTTTATATTTGTATTTTATAATATTGTTAAAAGTTGAAATTTTTATTTATAAAAATTTAGCAATAAACACTTTTTGAAAATGTTGTTCTGTTCTCGTTTTGGGGGGGGGAGGTACCCTCCTTACCCCCCCCCCCCTTGAATACGTGCTTGTTTCCATGACACTAAGTGGTCTTTTAAACACACCCGTGACTTTGTGCGTTTTAGTCACGGCTTGGGCCGCTTCGGGTGTTTTCGGCACGCTCGATGTTTCATAAGTCAAGTCTTGAATTTTGTTGACGTAAATCTGAATGCGAAACTGATTTAACTCAGTTTCACATTCAGAATTCTTTCAAGTCAAGTGAAACTTGTGAAACTCAAAAATTTTAGTATTTTTGTGGTGGTCGTAGAAAAAGTATACCTAGTATGCAATTCGTTTTATAAACTTCTCTATAAACTCTATTATTAAACACTCGCTCCGCTGGTGCCTAATAAATCTCGTTACTAAAATGCCCTTTATAAAACTTGTAGCATAATATACTATTATAAGTAATAGGAGTATTAATTTTTAAGAATTTTTGTATTTTACAATTTCCGGCTGTTTACTTGTGAAACCTCTGCGGTTTCTTCCACATTTAAAAAATACCATTATATTCGCTGTGCCTGATGTAATTTTAGAAATGTGGTCCATACCCAGCAAATATTATAACAGCACCTAAGGGCATTGTATAAGCATAATTGCGTGTATAGTATATGTATATAATCCAAGAGCACAAAATATTTTGCAAACCTCATTAATGCGTTTTCACTCATTAGTTCATGGTAATACAAAATTTGTGTATGTGTGTACTAACTAAACTAATGCTGATAAATCACTTAAAATATAATTACAAATCAGAGAGTAATAATTTTAAATTATAATGTTATAGTAAGCTGCACGAGAGTTTAATCAACATTTATTAAAGAGTTTAAAATTACTCTACCCCTGCCCTTAACCAGTATACAATATCCACCCACCAACCCTGGAATAAAATATTCAATCTTTTTTAATTCAATTACTAGTTTTATTGAATTTCGAAAATTTGCACTTAATTAATTTGTAAAATGATTCATTCAATTCAAATTTCATAAAAGCGTGCAGCTTGCTTGCATATTTTACCTTAAATAATTTATTGGAAATCTAAACGATAGTTATAATTTAATATTTTTATTAGGAAAGACTTATTAGATTCTTTATAACGTGTGATTCTTTAAATTTCCATTCTAAGTAAGCCTTGGAATTTGAACGTATGCGCCGAATTGATTCATCTGTTGCTGTCAGTTTCAAACGACAACCGGAAAACCAAACCTTTTTTGAGATTTTAAGAAATGAGGTGTAATCTAAGACATAATTTTTTTTTCCACCGCCAACTCAGAATGGAAATTTAATGAATCACACGTTATCAACTTCATACTACCAAATAACAAAATATTATATATTTCCGACATATGAAGATATAATACAGGGTGATCTATAAACACTATGCCAAACTTGAACAGATGAATAATGACAATATTCTAAGTAAAAAATATTATATAAAAAGCTTGGTTTTCATCCCAATTGTGAAAAAATTTAATACAAATAATTAAAATGCTTATATCTTCTAAACTAAAAGAAAATGGACATATATGTTTATATCGGGTGTTCATTTAAATTTCACCTCAAAGTTGGCGTTGAAGAGTCGATTATGAATGAACTGACGCGTTATTTCATTCATAAACTACTCTTCAACGCCAACTAGAGGTGAAATTTTAATGAACACCCGATATAACATTTTTTTAATTAGAATATCATCATTATTCATCTGTTCAAGTTTGGCATAGAGCTTGTAGATCACCCTGTATAGTAGATAATCACAATTTACATGGTGCGTCAGTTTTTAGAGGCAAGTTTACCAAGAACGATTTTAGTCAACATCCTAATACTTTATTAGGTGAAACTGGTCCATCTCTCCAAAGTGGGGGCAAATAAATCAGAAATAAAACGTCCAACTCCAACCAACTAATTTGTTTAATATCAAATCAAAACAATGACATGTTTCGGCTAAAAAGCCATCATCAAATCAAACATTTCCTTAAAGGTACATTATAAAGTTAGGCAACGAGCAGGTTGCACAGGTAAATAACACGTTAATAAAACTTGTCAATCTTTATAGCGAATGCGATTCATGAAATGAAAGTGACACGTTACTCAATAATTTCCAGATTTAAATTTATTAAGTTTTAGTTTTATTTAAAGTGAACCTCTGACGGTTCACGGCATTGCAACTAACCAAATCTGTGGAACTATAGCACGCATCAAACAGATTGACGATGAAAATTAAAAAGCACAAACGGATGAAAAATTTTTACATTATTAAACTGACAAAATATTACATGTGGGGCCTGATGGCCCAAGACCTGTGCAACCTGTTCCTTGCCCAACTTTATAATTTATCTTTAAGGAAATATTTGATCTGATGATGGCTTTTGCAGAAACATGTCATTATTTTGATTACATATTATACAAATATGTGAATTGGACTTGAACGTTTTATTTCTGATATAATTCTTTATTCTTTTATGGTAGTATGGTAGCCTTTACGAAATATATTATTGGAAGTAGCGCAAAATAAAATAATAGATAACGCAAATCGTAGATTCATAAAACTGTAATTTATTTAATGAATTTGACAGAAATTAATGTAGTTTTTGCACTTCCGGGATTAAATGTGCTAATTTAATCCCTCTTTACAGGGACTGAGATGATCTATTTAATCCAAAGGGATTAAATTTACATTGCTAGGTTACACAAGTATTTTTTGTGATTTTGGACAGTATCTTATTGTTGTTGCCGACACGTTTGTCACTTTGACAAGCATACCAAAGGGTTATTGTAAATATTTAAATATAATATATTTATCTTAAAGAAGTTATACTTACCTTAATTTTCTCGCTTAGATATTGAGTGTAAAAGCCGCTAGCGGGTAATTAACACACGAAAATGATTTTTAACATTATATTAGGTATTAATATGAATGCATAAATAATTTTTTCTAATTAAGGTTTTCAATTTTGAGAGATAGATGATATGCGCAATGACAACGGTCATTAGGGTGTCTTGTGACGTCAGGAGGGACAGAGAACGTTGTTTTATTGAATACCGTACAGGTTTTCAATTTTGAGAGATAGATGATATGCGCAGTGGCAACGGTCATTAGGGTGTCTTGTGACGTCAGGACAGACAGAGAACGTTGTTTTATTGAAAACCTCAATTCCGTTCCATGCAAAAATTTGGTTAAAAAGGTTTTCATTCATATCTCTGCATTAAAAAGAGATATTGACCTGCGGCTTTTACCAGTTACTTCATTGTTTTATGCTCGTTCTTCTTAGGTGCTGGTAATAATAGCACCATTCCATTTAACATTTTTGAGAAAATTACCAAAATCGTCGACTTTGTCACAAAGCGTCCTCTAGGGACCAGGGAAAAAATTAAGTTAATGATGTCAATTATTTATCCGAAGGCCTAATAAACGCTATTTCAAACGAGACCAAATTTATCGAAAACGGTTAAGCCAAAATAAAGTTATTACAATTTTTTCAAAAAAACATTCGCCTCTTCCCCCACCGTTAATTTGACAAGATAGAAAAAAATACTCCAAACAAAAAAGTTTTCTAATTTTGCATAGATTACAAAATAACTATTTTTATCATATATTAACTCGAGATATTTTTGAGAAAAACCGTGTTTTTTAATTTGTCATTAGTGTTACGCCCTCTAGCGGTCGAGTTAGAAACTTAAAAATTATTTCCAGCAATTTCTCTTGCCAACTTTTACAATAAATATTTTTTTCTGAAGGCTGTACGATAAATAGTTTCTGAGACACAGCCGGCGTCCTTTCTTATTTGGACACCCGGTACATATAGCCGAATGCAGAGACCAAACTACGGTGTACAACCATGCGTTGCTCTCTTACGTATCATGTTTAATTCCGAATTCAACAATATTCTCCTATAAGTTATTTTTCTACAAATAGGTACCTAGGTTATTATTACTTTCATGTCAAAAAGTCCATTAATAGTAGTTTAATAAACAAGAGTGTTAATAAGAGCGATTAATAATCGAAACGATTTTAACGCGTGAGCGCAGCGAGCGCGTGAATGAGTCGAGATTATTAATCGCCGATTAACACTCATGTTGATTACAATATTTTTTTGTCGATCGCTCTTTATTAGAACGAAAATAATCTAATTTTGTTCCATGGCAAAATCCAAATTCTGACATAATATGCAATAAGTCAAAATACCACTGACATAATTAATTAATTTCGGCAGGTGTCAGTTCCAAATGCATGTTTCAATAATATAATATATTGTTGGTTACCTAGCAAATCTCAACAATGTTTTTAATGTGCATGTATGCATTAAACTGAGTTATTAATATGTACACTCCTTTTATTACGTTAACTAGATCTTTAATAAACGATCGACAAAAAAGAATTTTAATAAAGTGTGTATACTTAATATAAACAAATTTAACTCTTTATGTACCTTATGAGGAAACTTTGTTTGTAATCTGGAAATATCTTAATTCGGTTGTAACGAAAAACAGAAAAACCATTTACTTAGTGGCGTTTGTGACCATTCTAGTCCATTTTAACGTTATTTAAAACGTCTGATAACACAGAATTCCGTTTGCACTTAAAACTTTTGTAAGTTAATAGGTAGTAATTAATTATCCGAAGCTTGAATGTGTCTAAGAAGCGATACGTCGAAAAAAGACAAATTGTAAGAATTAAACTTTTCCATTTCCGGCTTCTCTAATGCACTTTATTTAACCTCATTGACCACGTAACCGTTATTGTGTAGTGGATGTTGGGAAATTTATAGCGGTGTTCAATAAAGCTAATGAAGCTCTAGGATACATAAATTTCCCAAAGAAAACTTGGATATACCCTGATGCCAGCCATGTACATACAATATATAAGTCACAAACACAACAAGGACAGTTGTTCTCTTCAGTTCGAATATATATCATAAAAAGAGTTTGCATAATGATGGAGAAGATTATATGTAGGGATGTAAAAAAAACCATTGGTAGAAAAACAAGCTATCGTATAACGCACGATTTTAGGCACTTTATTGGGCCGCGGCTGGAGTCTCCAGACCGATTGTGAAAACGTAAACAGTTTTCATTTTTCATTGTATTTTTTATTGCCCACTTTTCTACGCGGCGCTTTCTATACTTCCCAAATAATATCATAGCACTTTTTTCAGTTGTTAGTTTTTATTTCACCATACTATAAATTGTGACGCCATGAAGGTTCGTCGAACAGAATAGAAACAAATTATTGAATATATTTACACTTTATTTATGAGGGTGTTTAAATTATTTTGTACCGAATTATGTAGGTATATATAAGGTGATTTTCCTTGTGATTTTCTCTAGTGTGTAGCATGTCTAGCTTATCACAATTTTTAATTGTATCCTTATAGTGAATTGCATGTTGTATAGTTTAGACATGTGATTATGGCTTTAGTTCCTGCAATTTGCCCATCAAGCCTCGTCGTTTTCTAGTTTTTGCTGTATAGTCTTCCATTATAATTATATATTTTCTTTTATATATTTCTAAAAAGAAATACGTTTGCTTCATTCCCTGTATTTATTACGTTATAAAGCACAAAAATTTATAATTTTTATGAACCTATGCCCTTGTCTGCCTGTCCTGCCTGCCTGTTCATTAAAACGATGTCTAATAAAATCCTTAAAGATGGGAATTCTTATTATATTCTGAAGCCGTTTAAAATATCTCAAATAAAACGGAATTTATGATTTCATTAAACTTAAATATAAACACAGATAAAATCCCCTCAGGTAATAAATACGCTTTGTAGAAAATTAAAGCTATACAATAAATAATCTAACAGACGAAGTAAACAAAATTGTATCTACATTTTAAATAAGGGTAAATTATTTATTCTTATTCACTTGCGCAATAGTGTAGAAACAAATTGAAAGAATTTCTTGTGCTCTATAACTCAAAGGGTTAATTATACTTGTAAATTAAACTGGACAATTAATATGGCCATTAAAAGTTTGGCCGGTTTAACTAATATACTTTTTAAAGTCGAGAAAGATGGAAACAAATTACATATACACGAGTTGAATATAAGCGTGTTTTATTCGTGTTCTCCAGATTAGAATTTTGGTAGGCAGCCAGCGGGATATGAAGACATTCGTTTAGGTAGTTACACCCCTGTTAGTTGGAAATAAAACGGGATTTATATAAATGAGGCGTTTTTGAGTAATTAACAGAATAATTTGAATGGAATTTTATATTAAATGCTACACGAATCTCAGGCATCTGTTAAATATTTCATTTGAAACGGTTTTAAATGAATTGAAACATTATTTGTTGGAATATAATGGAGCAGGAAATTTGTCAAAAAAGACCACTAACGTTTTTTACTTCACATAAAATCTTGTTAAATGTTAATCTTACAAGATACGGTAAAACTTCCTTATTGCGGCTTTTTCGAAAAATCGCCTAATAAAATTTCGTTTTTTGCCTGGGTACTTACTATAGTACGTACATAAACCATAAGCATTAATTTGCCTTTGATATTAGCAACTCCAGAAATCTAAACTCCCTCTGGTGGCCGCTTTGCTGACCATTAGAAATGTGTCTGAAAATGAGTACTAAAGGTAAGAAGACTATTCGCAATACTAATTGTTGTGTTTACAATTAAAACTCACGAAAAAATGACTACCACAATTCATTTTCATTATTTTCCTAAAAGAAATGCTTCGTTGAATTAAATCTAAAACTCTTACGGCGCTGAAGAAAAAGACCTGCTACTTTATAAACACAAATAAACAACAATCCACGGAGCCATTAGTCGTTTACTTCCATTTTTGTTTACTTACCGCAGCGCCCCCATCGGTGGTTGGAATCGCGAATACTGTTCATTTTTTTAGTGGAGAGAATTGGAACTAAAACATTTTGCGGGAAATTTAAAATACCTACACGAATTTGATTGACTGTTGAGAGAACAAGGACAGTAATCAGTCAATCAATTCAATGCATTTTAAATTTCGCTCAAAACATTTTTAATTTCAATTCTGTAAAAATGAAAAAGTTTTTTGTGTTTGGTGTTACAGTGTATACCATGCACGCAAATATGATTCATTAATAAAGAAATCACTCAATAATATGAGTTTAGTCTTTAATATAAACTTTTAATTTTTATTCCTTTTTTCATCTTGTTCTTATAAAACTTAAAATTTTACAAAGCGAATGTTGATGATTCAGAGTAATAAACAAATTCATTCAAACTTGTTTAAAATTATATCATTAAATCAAAATTTATAATAACAATACACTTTGGGATACAGGTAATAACAATAAGAACAATATTGCATACATTTTTTTTAATGGAAAGTTATTTTCGTCGAAAGTTCAACCAAATAGTAATTGCTAGCCGTTTATTTATACATTATACTTGTTAAGAAGAATATAAAGACGTTTTCGGTCTATAATAAACTACGTTGTTCGTATCCTAAGGGCGAGGTGATCTATGTTACCATTATAGAAATAACAGGTCCATGTAATATATAACTCTCCATATCTGGAAGCAGTCTTCATTATTATGTTTTTTTTTTTGTTTTGTTTGGTCCAAAGCCCAAATAATATGTTGACGATATTTCGTTGGTAAAGAATCTAACAACCAAATGAAACTGGACGCATACATAGATTTTAATATAATGGTCAATGGAGGTATATAGAGAGTTTTTAATTAAATTTTCGTCCATTATAGAGCTGATTACAGTCCATGCAATTGGAAATTCCAAATTCAGTCATTAATACGCCTCGACTACCTAATCAATCCTGTTACAGCACAGCGTATTTGTTAGAACTGAAAAAATCAACAGTTTTATTGCTTCTTGCTATGTGTGTGCTGATGTTTCAGGGGCATCATCAAGGACTTAAAAAAACATTTGATTACACAGAATTATCCTACTCGGATTAACATGTATAATACATGCCTAAGCTTTTGTACACAACAAAAGCTACGTACTAATTTATCTCATCTAATAGTATTTTTTTAAATCTTACTTATTTGTATAGATATATTTTTTGTTCATTTGTAATGGCTTTACTGTTATGCTCTATTTTGGTTCGCAGTGCAATCACGTCGCTTCTACATAATGTTTTTCCCCCACATTAAAGTGTACTTAGGTAAATTTAAACACATCACTATATAAACAATCCTCTTTGCGATTAACATAATCTTATGAGCTCCTTAGGGCTTCCAGAAATCGTTCTGGCTTTAGACTCATCGTCTCAAGCTCGAAGAATTTTTATATAAGCTATAGGTTTATCTGTAAAACAATTTGTTTCTGAAACGTTTTTATATTTAATGGTTTGTAATTTTTTGTTGTACCTACTTTCTTGCAACCCTTATGCATTAAATATAGTACCTACATATTCGTATAGTTTGTATTCAATTAGTCAAAATATAATACATATATGTAATATACCTACATGTTACGACTTTATAAAAGTAATAAAAAAAAATATCTGATGTGTCCAACACATGACTTTCTTATACGGATAGTATCACAATTACTTTTCCTAAAGAAATTAAATTAAATTTCTTGTAAAAATTTTGAGGGTTTCCAGCAGGTTTCCAATTCATGGGCCATTTCCGCAAGCGTGTTACATACGATTTTTTCTTCGAAAACGCGGAATTTGTAAAAAATTAAATGATTTATAAATCTTTTTTGTCGATCGTTTATTAAAGATCTAGTTAATGTAATAAAAGGAGTGTATTAATAACTCAGTTTAATGCATACATGCACATTAAAAACATTGTTGAGATTTGCTAGGTAACCAACAATATATTATATTATTGAAACATTCATTTGGAACTGACACCTGCCGAAATTAATTAATTATGTCAGTGGTATTTTGACTTATTTCATATTATGTCAGATTTTGGATTTTGCCATGGAACAAAATTAGATTATTTTCATTCTAATAAAGAGCGATCGACAAAAAAATATTGTAATCAACATGAGTGTTAATCGGCGATTAATAATCTCGACTCATTAACGCGCTCGCTGCGCTCACGCGTTAAAATCGTTTCGATTATTAATCGCTCGTATTAACACTCTTGTTTATTAAACTACTATTTTCTAATTAAAAAAAACATCAAGTGAGTTTGTTGTCATAGAACTGAAAGCTCATAGCTGTTGACAGTTTATAAATTGTGTCCTGTCATCGAAATAATTTTGATTTTGAGATCAAATTACGTGAATATAAACATGTAGTTTCAAAACTAAAGCAAAAGCGATTAAATAAATGTTACAATTATAACTAAATGTAAGTACTTCTTTGTGTTTTTGTTTGCGTGCGGAAAGTTTAAAAAATGCGTACGGAAAATATTTTCCGCACTAATTTTCCGTACTAGTTTTTCAAAAGCCTACTTTCAAGTTCGATTATTTTGTCAGAAAAAACGTCATTCCGACTGAAATTAACATAACAAAATTTAGGGTAAATAAGGGTAATAAAATACTTGAGTTTTTCCCACAAAGGTAGCAACATTAATTTGATTTAATGTACAATCCAAGAGTTAATTTAAAAATGATTTTTTGTTGCTGGTGAAGTATATAACTTGATTTTGATAACATTTTCCCGTAATAAACTAAATGCCCTTTTATTTTTCTGAAAGTAATTACGAGGTAGTAGCCTTTTTGGTGTTAATTTTATGTTATTTGCCCTGCAATGTAATAATAATTCATGAAGGTACAAAAAGCTTTTTCTTTAATACGGTCCACCAAAAGCAATTATATTGTTCTGAAGTAAAAGGGTTGTGTAATTTATATTTCCCTTTTTAGGAATATTACACCATGGTTTATAAAGAGTATATATTCAAAGTTGTAAGAATATTTTATATTTAACATCACACAGGCAAGTAGGATGCATATAACTAGGAAGCTTTTATATTATCCTTAAATTACAAAAGTTTTAAATGTAGTATAGTAGCTCATTTTATGGATATACGTATATTCATTCTTTTTTTCAAGCATGCGGGCCGCTAATATAATAGTCACTCACATGTGGGAGCAGGCGAAGTAGTAAGATTTGCTTTTAGTTTTAATTAATGTAGAAAAGCTTTCTTGTTAATTTCGGAAAGTTTCCATGAATACCGAGCAGTGTACACGTTTTGCTATAATAAGTTTATGAAATAAAGTGCTATTGTAAAGTTGAGTGATACATCTTCTGTTAGCAAATGTCGGTTTTAATTGTCTTTAATAAATTTCAGCCGCAGCACTACTAAAGCATGTTACTATTTCCCATTTGGAAAATTAATGAATTTGAACTAGTGCACTAGTGCACATGTCGGAGATTAACTTCTACTAATTTAATATACTATGCAGCTTATCGTTATTACAATATACTTAATAATATGACATAAAAAAGTATTGACATAATGAAATAATTTTGATTGCATCAAATCATACAACTTCACACACTAAAAAGTATCAACGGATTTTCTATGACTGGTAAATATGAAACAATTCTACGTGTAATTGCACCAGTTTATACAATATGGATTATTAAAATTTAGAGTAATCTAAACAATAACGGCCAGATTTATGGTCAGTAATTTGACGATTAGAATTAGTTTCATAACTTAAATAATCCACCCTAAACTAAAAAAAAATATTTTGAGTGTTTTATCTACATAATTTTATTAGATAATACAAGAACAAGAAGTACCTATATGATTATTTTTTAATAGCAAATTTAATTTAACGGTTTGCAAAGAACTATTTTTGTTAGTAGATTTCAAACAATCATAAAATGTTATGTGTTAGTTGTTTGATTTTTATTTAACTTGTTCTGTGTTTCTACTCCGGGTAAAAAATTGATTATGATACTAATAAAAATTAATTGAGTTGTGATTTGTCACATATATAAAAATCATCTAGTAATTCCATTCTCGATAATATTAAACGAAAAATTGTTTATCATTACACTGACTACATTTATCCAGGGTGTTTCAAAACTCGAGGACAATAATTATAAGGAACGTGTACGAGGTGATATTCTGGTTAAAAAAGGTAAAATAAAAGTTTGGCCGGGAGGGCTTTGTTTTCGAGTTATTAGACTTTAAAGTTTCTGCATGTTATCAATTTTTAACTTTAATAATAAGGTACCTATGGATAACTATGTAAAATAGTTATTTTTGTAACAAGTACCTAAAATCAAGTTTTTTGGGACAAATCGCCCATGAGTCCCAAAAAACTGATTTAGGTACGTGTTAGAAACAATATTTTTTTGTTAAAGGTCCCTAAAATACATTCAAACCTTTTATTATGTCATGTCATTAGAGCAAATATTTCTCAAAAATAGTGAACTTCGGATTTTAATTACCATGTTACTATAGTAACCAGAAATGAGTCCGTAAAATAAAAATAGTCCGTAAAACAGAAATAGTCCCGAAAAGAGACATTTTACGGACTGAAATGAGTCAGTAAAATAGCTATTTTAGGGACTGTGTACAAAAAATGTTTCTTTGACGACTGTAGAAAATACAGTGGAATCCACCTATAATGAACTCGCTTATAATGGAAACTCTGTTATAATGTACCATTTTAAAAGTCCCAGTACAAACACGTGTAAAATCCTCGGTTTGAATGGACTTGATTATAATAGACTCTCGCCTATAATGAACCAAAATTCGTTATTTTGTCCATTATAACCGGAGCGATTCGGTACTTCCCCAATAAACAGAAAATATTATGACGCAATCGAAAAGAAGCTGCGAAGTGCGAACTGATGTCGCTCTTGTAGTTTCTGTCACGGCGTTGAGCAGTGCGTATTATATAACCAAACCGCGGATCCGAACAAAACTACGCGACTTTTTTCGTAATTTCTAATATTATATAAGTTTTTCGCTTTTATTTTCTTGCTTATGTATAGTTTAATGTGTTAGTTATCTTTTTTCAATAAAAAAAATTACAAACATATGTATTTGTTAAATTAGTAATTATTCTGATGAGATGAACACCCGGTTATAATGGACTATTTTACTTGGTCCCCTGAAGTCCGTTATAAACGAATTCTATTGTAGTTATTTATACAACAATCTAAAGCGACGTTTTTTTGCACGGTGAGAAAGTTTAAAAACCGAACCGAAGGCGAGTTTTTTAATTCTCACAAGTGCAAAAAAAAAGCTATAGATACAAGTTGTATACATAATTTTTTCGATTACCACTCGTGAAGAGATTCAAAACCATCAACATCATTTCAAAATTGTGAACTCACTTCCTATAGAAGGCGGTTATGTGACAGTGACATACGTCAAAAGTGTTACTTTTTTGCATATTTGCAAAAATATTTATTTCTGCACAGTATGCAAAAAAGTAATACTTTTGACGGATGGGAACTGTCACAAAACGGTCTTCTTTAGGAAGTGGTAATCGAAAAAGTAAATTTATTTCTCGATTTTTACTTTTTTTAACTGTTTCAAAAAATAAGACTTAATGTTAACAAATGTCAATTTTTGTGATTATTTTTATTAGTGTAGTTTTTATGGATGCGATTTTTTCAAAACGATTTTACTCGACAACGGTTCAAGATACAAAGGTCGACTGAGACTACCTTTTTTGTGTAAAAATAAACCAAGTTTCATAATTTGATATAAAAAATGTAAAAATTATACACACAAAAAATATGGGGCATAATTTACCCAGCACCCACCCTGTATGTGACGCCCTTCAGAAAATTTCTGAAAATTGGAAAAAGAAATATGTGGCAAATTATAAAAGCTTCAAACTCACCAAATTTCATGAATCTACCTCAAACGATTGTAAAGATATTACAGAAAACTCCTCTTTGGGGTCCCCTTTTCGGGGGGCTCTAGCTACATTAGGAAACATTTTTTGAGTCATGTTTATACAGGGTGATCAGTAATTGGCGCACTCCGAATACAGGGCGTTATAGAGCACATTAAAACTAAAGATAATCTGCAAAGAAAAATTAAATCTAATGGTTAGTTTCCGAGTTATAGCGTTTCCCTCATCCAAGTTACAAGCCAATTATTTTCATAACCAAGACAAAAATAAGTGAATAATTCATGCTACTATAATCTCTGGATAAAATGCAATATGATTTGATCAATTTTTTTCACAAAACCTCTATTACAAAGAAATTGAAAATGTTCAAATTTAATAAAATAACTAAATTTGAGAGAAATTTGAAGTTTGGCAACCTCCCAAGCTCCCCTTGGGATAAACTAAAATACCTTCTATTGCCATGATAATATGAATAATGAATTTCAATTGTTGTTTTTGTTTTTTAATAAAATTGACAGTACTAAATTAGTTTGACAAGTTCTCGCATCATAAAATATTGAACGTTTCTCTTTTTTTTTCTCGTCGAACCTATTCACATGTTCAATTCAGTGTTGCCACTTTTATTTTCACAAAAGTGGTCATATCTTTTTAGAGAAAGGACTTACAGCACTGCGGTAAAAAAATTCGTCATTCTTAAAACGTAAAGTTTATTACAGTATGCTCCCAGTGCAGCAATTACTGATCACCCTGTATAAACTTTTCGTCATATTTTGACAAGTACAACCTGTCCTAGAAATATTGCCCCTTAATTTTGGAACACCCTGTATAGGAGTGCATCAACAAAATCGCGCTTCCATAGAATATGACTTATAAGAAATATCATTACAAGTTTCACGTCAAAAAGTTTAAGCATTACCAAGTAAGAAATTTTCAAAAAAAGTAAACAGCGGGAATTTTAGAAAGAACCCGAATTCCCGAATTTCCTTACAGAGACGATGCACTGCTTACATCGAAATGCAGGGAGGACACTTTGAACATCGTCTTTAATTTAATTATCTTTATTTTAATTATTTTCTTAGAAAATCAATTAAAAATAAAAAACACTTACCTAAAGTATTATTTTATTATTAAAGTACATATATGAAATCGCTAATACTTATTTCCGTACCCGTATATTTGCGAACCAATGTTTATTAAGACTTTTCGATTTGTTTCAGCCTATACTACATACCCTTTAAAGGTTTAACTCTTTTTTTGAACACCCTGTATATATTACAGGAAAAAAATATTTTTTAAATTTTTTACTGCATATCAAAAGAAAATAAACTCTGAAGAATTATACAGTTATTATCTAAAACTCGAATTTCATGAATATCGAATTGAAAAAATGTAATTTAATTTACAGAAGTAATTTTGTAACTTGATTACCTCTCGCTTAAATATAAAATTAAAAAATGATTAAAATAATTCATTATAAAATGAAATATTGGGGAAGATTACAACGTTAAATTTATTGAGGACCCTCATTATACCCCAACACTTGTTGCACCTTTGTTATTCTCGGAAACAAATTTCCTAACGAACAGACGAATTTAATTGATTAATGTTTCTGATAGACTTTTGCCATCCAGTCTTGTAAATTAGCAATATGCAGAAAATCCCTTTAATGCTTTCGTTGGAATCTACAAAGCAACTAAGGGTTGTATCGAAAACTTTAAATTGTCTTGTGCCACGTACAAAAAGCTGTTTTTGAAAAGCATAGGGTGTAATTTACTTTGTTTTTGAGTTTATTTATCTTAAGGTTGATGTTAATATTTGGGAACTTAATTGGAAGAATGGAGATAATTTCGTATAAAATTAGCCTGAGGTTGGTGCTAAGAAGACGGTATAAAATGCATCGGAGACTAGAGCAGCGGGTAAACGAGAAGTGAGAACATCGCTAACTACTTTATTGTTAGAATGCGGCGTCCGATGAAAGGTGATAATTACACTGGCATTCCTTGCTGAAGGCGGCATGCAAACCTACTGATTACGGCACCCTGCGCCGACCAACATCTCGCCTTTTTGGCAGTTCTCCACTCAAACAAAACACGAGATAATGGAAATTTAAATACAACCTGACATAACTACACTGGCGCTAACTGCCTCTCTTATACAAAAAGATTCAAGTAACAAGGACATTATTCGTAATTTTGAATTTGTCGGCTACAGTACAAGGGTTATTAATTTATGGACGTCTATTGTTTGTTTAATAGGATAATTAATCCGAAAATAATATTCGAAAATCATTGATTAAAACCAGCAAACAATGAATGCCAGTGAAATGAGGCATGCGGTTGTAAAAAGTGTGAATACATTGCAGGAATCGCAAACAATTCTGAACTATATAAACGATTTTTTATCGGTGCGTGGCTGAACTAAGTTTAACGATACGAAAGAACCCTAAACCAATTCCATCAGTGATGACTTTTTTCCTGTTTTTCTCTTAAAGTCATTACGATCTTTAGAAAACTCTCTACTATATTTAAGTTACAAGAAAAACCTAAATGTATTTGTTAAGACAAATTATAAAAAAAAATAAAAACACAACAGAAACTGTCTTAGGACAAATTCATTTAAATGGGCGCTTGTAAATATTACGTTTCCAAAACACAATGCAACATTTTACACAAAGAGTAATATCTAAATGAAAGTGTGTATTTACATAAAAGTTAACTGGGTTGCTTGGTGTTCTCTTTCTGCGTTCTAACTACTGCTTGTAGCTTCTGATGTAGACAAATAATAATAAAGTTTCATAAAGTAACTTTTGCATTACTTTATGAAACAAAGTTTCATAGTAATTGATTTTCATTATATTGTATTCTAATTTAAATGTTTTTGAAATTGCAGGTATGTTCAGAAACAAGGCTCTTTGATCTTTTTGCATTTATACTATGTTGTGCAGTGAGAGAAAATTAACAACGGAAATTGTTGTGCGTTTTGCAAAAAAACATATGCTTTCAATTTGAACTATATCAGAAATAATTTGATTTAATAAAAAAATTAAAAATATTTTATATTTTAAAATTATTTTGTAAGGAGGCAACTGTATTTACTTTTTATAAAACCAGTTTGCAGTGTAAATATTCAACTAGTACATAGACAATAGATTGTCCTTTAATGCTCTAAGAAAAGCATCATTAAAACTAAACTTAGGTTGAATTTAAAGTCAAATATTTTGAAAAGGAGAAAAGATATCAACATGAGGTTTTCCGGATTCAAGAGATAATTTTATTGCGAAAGCAATAGTGTGACCCGATTTTTTTACTTTGAAGTACGTTACTATCTACAGGGTATGACAGAAAGTCGTCTTTTTTTTCTCAAATTTTATACCTACCGAAATTCCACAAAAATTTTTTTATATTTTTTTGATGTCGATTTTTTTAGTCCCTGGTTAATGAGGAAAAAATCAATTTCTCAAAATTTTTATATCCCTCTTATTTCATAAGATACCGAATTTTTTATTAAATTTAATATTGTTGAACAGGTTTTTGCAATAATAATTATGTTACCATTTTGAAAGCAAATGACATCATGTGATATGTCCATAAAAAAGTAATTTTAAGTAGAATCTAATTCTTACGGAAAAAAATATACAGGGTTGTTTTAAAAAAAATTTGAAAGTTAGTAGGTGGCCCTTCCGGTGAAACCGGAAGTGTCATCAGTTTGTTTTAAACATTAAAATGATTATTCCTTTCAACAATCAAACCATGCCAAATTTCAAATTAATACAGTTAAATGTAACAAAATGGTGGGGGTTGTAAAACGATTTCGTAGCCACCCGGTATACACGAATATGAGCAAATTTTTGAAAAAGTGAAAAACCCGTTTCGAGGATATAAGTCACTTAAACCAATGGTGAAAATAAACTTACTAAATTCCATTCTATTCCATTAAGAAAATAGCCTCAAAAATGAATTAAAAAATTTACCAATTAGCGAACGTGTACCGATTTTTGCTAAGCCACTGGTTACCAATAAATTAATGAAAGTACAAAAAGTGTAATTTTTATAAGAAAGCCATTCATAAGGTATTATAATCAACTATAGAGATTGGTTCTTACAAAACACAATACAGTCGAACGACAAAAAACAAAGATAAAATCAAATTTTCAACAAAAATTCGGTATCTTATAAAATAACAGGGATATCAAAATTTTGAGAAATAGGTTGTTTTCCCATTAAGTAAGGACTAAAAAATCTACATCAAAAAATTATTTAAAAATTTTTGTGGAATCACGGTAGTTATAAAATTTGACAAAAAAAAGAAGACTTTCATTCATACCCTGTAGATAGTAATGTACTTCAAAGTAAAAAAATCGAGTAACACTATCGTTTTCTCAATTAAATTATCTCTGAAATCCTGAAAACCGCATGTTGATATCTTTTCTATTTTTCAAAATATTTGACTTTAAATTCAACCTAAAAATTCACTTGGTACGTTTCAATTGGCCAGCAGTTTATTTGTAAAATAAAATGTATGTATATCATAGATGTACCATAAATATTTGGTCAACAACACACCGGTGTTATTAGATATGTACGAAAAATAAGTTAGATACCGGACATTACCCTTAGTTCACCTTGCAAGTGCTATAATAGATATTTATTTTATTAGGAGTATAAGCGAAACTTTTATGTGACGAAGTATGGAGGTGTAAGCGCCGAGCGGAGCGAGGAGAATTAACTCCATACGGAGTCACATAAAAGTGCTTATACTCCGAATAAAATACATTAGGCATATTTTGGCGAAATAACTACGAATAACCATAGTTAAATAGTTATTGGTCATAGCATTTTGGCGATTCGGTTTAATAACTATGACGTCACGTTAAACTAAACCATACAACTAGCTTTCGAAGCTGGTTATTAGATGTAGTTTATTCTCTATCTCTTTTTAATATGTTATGATAAGACAAAACAATTGTGTATTGTGTGCTTTTTTGACATTTTAAGGTTACAACCAATATGAATAATCCGCGACCGCTTTGTGCAAATGAAAAAGCAATATTAGTTATCAAAATAAATGATAACTCAACGCTATTACATATCGTGGATGAATTAAATATTATAGACGGTTTGAAATATGGTATGTTAAAATTTATAATAAGTTTATTTATGAGTAGGTAGGTAAGAAATTTATTTTTACTTTTTTAGATGATAATAAACTGTCACAATATGTTGTGGACCTTATTAATGAAGGACAAGTACCATGGTTAAATGAGAACGCCGATAAAGAAAATATAAAAATAGAAATTGTTGAGACTCCTGAAGAAGTACGCATAGAATATCTAGTAAGAGAAGCGTCAACTCCGTGTTACGCCTATGGAAATTTAAATACACGCTTATTTCATTAATGCGTTTATTTCGTTTAAGCATGTTATTATAATGCCACCAAACTGACAAGTTCATTCCGATATCTGGCGAAAAAAAATCGTCAGCTACTAATAGAGCCCTTCTAAATATCTTTTTTGGTATTTTCATTATTCAGAAACTAAAATATATTTATGTTTAACAGTAATTAGTAATAATTCGCCTCAGTCTTCGATGAATGTCAAAACTTACCACTCAGTTTAAATTTCAAATAGTTTAAATATACTCATTACTTAGGTCTGCCAACCTCACTTTTAAGTTGGCCATCTGTGTCTTATAACTATGACATCATGCCACTAAACTATGACGTAAATTACTATTTAACCATGGTTGTTCGTAGTTATTTCGCCAAAATATGCCTAATATTTTATTTTCAAATGGAATCATTCTAATCGTAATATGACAAACAATTTAATAAATAATTTTGCAACTGTCATGCAACTGTCATACATTTTTGCAGATAATGATATAACTTATACTCCGCCGGAGTATAAGTCCTACTTATACGCCGCTCAAAAGTGGTGTCATAGAAATGAAACTTATACCTTGCCTACTCAGTCTTATAACACCATGTTATACGCCGTTTGAAAATAATAGATATTTATTTTATTAGGAGTATAAGCGAAACTTTTATGTGACGAAGTACGGAGGTGTAAGCGCCGAGCGGAGCGAGGAGAATTAACTCCATACGGAGTCACATGAAAGTACTTATACTCCGAATAAAATACAATATTTTATTTTCAAATGGAATCATTCTAATCGTAATATGACAAACAATTTAATAAATAATTTTGCAACTGTCATGCAACTGTCATACATTTTTGCAGATAATGATATAACTTATACTCCGCCGGAGTATAAGTCCTACTTATACGCCGCTCAAAAGTGGTGTCATAGAAATGAAACTTATACCTTGCCTACTCAGTCTTATAACACCATGTTATACGCCGTTTGAAAATAATAGATATTTATTTTATTAGGAGTATAAGCGAAACTTTTATGTGACGAAGTATGGAGGTGTAAGCGCCGAGCGGAGCGAGGAGAATTAACTCCATACGGAGTCACATAAAAGTGCTTATACTCCGAATAAAATACAATATTTTATTTTCAAATGGAATCATTCTAATCGTAATATGACAATCAATTTAATAAGTAATTTTGCAACTGTCATGCAACTGTCATACATTTTTGCAGATAATGATATAACTTATACTCCGCCGGAGTATAAGTCCTACTTATACGCCGCTCAAGAGTGGTGTCATAGAAATGAAACTTATACCTTGCCTACTCAGTCTTATAACACCATGTTATACGCCGTTTGAAAATAATATTACTTTATCTTAAATTCATTAGTACGCATTTCTTTTATCATGTAACACATTGTATTCATGTTAGCTTTTAGTCTTGACATAAATTTTCATGTAAACGCTTCAATAAAAGTATAAATTTTTATAACTTGTAAAATTAATATAATTTTTAAAAAACGAATTTCGGCGATCGAAGATCATAATTAATATAATGGAAAAAATAATAAAAATATTCTTCAATTATCTGTCGACAAAAACAAAAAATATACGTTACCTATATACGAGTATATTGAATTATAGAACATTATTATACAAAAGGCATTGGATTTAGGGTCCCTCTACGATGAAAACAGTTATATATAGGGTGTAAAAAAAAGGGTATGCAGTATAGGCCAAAACACGTCGCAAAGTCTTAATAAACATAGATCCGCAAATCTACGGTTACGGAAGTAGGTTTTAACGATTTCATTTTTCTAATACTTTAGTTAAGTGTTTTTTATTTTTAATAGATTTTGTGACAAAATAATTAAATTAAGGTAATTAAATTAATAAAGATGCTCAAAGTGTCCTCCTTCCATTTCGGTACAAGCATTGCATCGTCGCTGTAAGGAAATTCGGGTTCTTTCTAAATTTCCCGCCGTTTGCTTAATTACTTATGGTGCATCCACACTGCGTCAGCATAGGCTGATTGTTGCTAATTGGCAAGGTCGAATGGTTTTGCGATTGAGCGCGTTGAATTTTGAACCTTAATCGGCATTATCGCAATGCCACTGCGTTCGAAAATGTACAATGAGGAGGACGTATTAATTGTTGCAGCCGCGTTTATTATTATTTCGAACAAGAAAAAAGAAGGAAACGAAGATTTTGGGTGCGACCGAGTTTAAGGAACAGAATAAAGTACAGTGCAAGTGATTTAATTCAAGATTTAATTCTGGGCGATGTGGATGTCATCATTCTAGAATAACAGATGTAACGGCGGTTTTCGTAATTTCTTCAGGATGTCCAGCATTGCTTTCGAATTTTTAATAACGTTAATCGGGACCAAAATTTGCAAAAAAGGGTAAAAATTTTAGAGAAACATTTCCTGTTGAGCAACGTCTTGGATTTTTGGCGAAAACAGATTCATTTCATACATTAATCTATTTCTTCAAAATTATTATTGCCAGTCGGCACGTCTACACTGATGATTTTGCATATGTTTTCTTTCATCTTTACCGACATCAGTCGCTAAATGGATCGGCAGGCCAAATGGCTTTTTTAGCCACGCGGCACAAGCCATTAGTCATGTCACACTTTTCTGGCATTACTGATCGGCTGTGCCAATCGGCCTATCCCGACGCAGTGTGGATGCACCTTTACACTCCTAGATAAATCCGCGGTCTTAATTCGTCCAGGTTATTTACTAGCAAGCTAACACTAAACTTTTTAAATAACGCCAAAAAAAAAAGTCGAATGGAGTTAAGTCAGGTGACTTGGCAAGCCATGCAAAAGGTCCTCCTCCTCCTCTTCTTAGTAAAGTAGTAGAAACATGAAATCGCTCATATTTCCACAACCGTGGATTTGTGGACCTATGTTTATTAAAATTTTTCGACTTGTTTCGGCACATAGGTACTGCATTCCCTTAAAAAATTTTACCCTTTTTTGAACACCCTGTATAACTAGGTACCTACCTACAATATTGTTATTTTAATCTGAGGTTCCTTTCAGAATAATAAAATCTCCACATAAATATTTAATGATAATAATAAACATATCTATCATATGACAGATTTTATTTTTGAATCTCAGGATGACAAACGACTCTATACAGGGTGAGTCAGTACCTCTTCACCAAATTGAAAGAGGCGGTAGCTCTCAATATTAGAGGTAACTTTCATTATATTATAATCCATGTTCGGCTGCGCTTCTTCGAGGTTCTGACCCACTTTTAGTATTCGACCTTTACTGAATGAAAAGCACAAACAAAGAAAAGTTGAAACAAAATATATTCAAAATTTAATTCTAAACAAAGAATAAAAAAATCTCCTAAATAGTTTTTTTTTTAAGAGTTCTACAAGTATCACTTGTGTTGATACTAGAATAACTAAATTTAATGTATAACCCCATACTATTTTGTTTAAATACGTAAATATGAAATTTGGATCAATTTCGATCAATTCTTTTTGAGTCAAAATGGATTCTGGGACCCTCAAAACGTGCAAATCCATTACTTCGTATAGGAAAGTAAAAATGGTTCAACTTGGAAAAAAGCAATAACGTACCCTCTGACTAATTAAAATATGTGATGTATCCAACGCATGACTTTCTGATATGGATAGTATCACAATAATTATTTTTCCTAAGAAATTAAGTTAAATTTCTTGCAAAAATTTTAAGGGTTTCCAGCAATTTTCAAATACTCTGTCGCACTTATTGCAATACGCATAAATCTGTCCTTGTCCCACTCATTATAACCGAATTTTACGACATAAATGTGTTTTATTTTAGATTTTTGACCTATTACTCACTTAAAAAAATATCTCGGTATAAAATCACATTTATTTATTCATAAGGTATTATTGTTTTCGGTACCATAGAAAGCAGTAAAATAAAAAAAAACTAATGGTCCTTCTGGGATTCGAACCTGGGACCTTCCGTTTGGCAGCCTCTATGTTTAATCTACCTAGACCGTCGGATTCAACGATCAACGCGCACTATGAGAAATATAAGTGTTTTAAGAATATCGCGGATTTTTTTTTTTAAGTTCAAACAAAATTTGGATACAGACAGACACACAGACATCATGACGAAAATGGTCAAAATGGATTCAGGGGCCCTCAAAACGTGTAAATCCATCAAAATCTCGAAGTCGAAAAAAATCACGATTACTATACTTTCTTATTACTTCGTATAAGAAAGTAAAAATTAAAAAGTAATCATTGGAAATTAAATTATTATTTTCCAGTTTAACAACCGGTAGACTTAGTTAATTACAAATTTATATTATTTTGGATGCTCTAAGTTTCCTGATTAAAATCTGTCCTTCATTGTATAATGTCGATGATTTATATTTGAATTTCATTGCCAATTGAGGTTTTCAATAAAACAACGTTCTCTGTCCGTCCTGACGTCACAAGACACCCTAATGACCGTTGCCATTGCGCATATCAGTTATCTCTCAAAATTGAAAGCCTGTGAGGTATTCATTAAAACAACGTTCTCTGTCCCTCCTGACGTCACAAGACTCCCTAATGACCTTTGCCATTGCGCATATCATCTATCTCTCAAAATTGAAAACCTTAATTGTCTTTATAGTGTTGTACTACGAGTAATACATGAAATCAAAAACACAAAGTAGAAAATAAAAAGTAAAAAATAAAAAAGAATATCATGTATATAGTCCAGTCAATCTGTCGAAATTTCTGGAAAAAATTACCCGGTAAACTTTCTCTTCATAAATCGTTAGGGGGTCATGTGGAAAGCTTAAATTCAAAAACTCGGGAAAATCCTCGGACCCATTTTTTGGGAAATCCAAGAAGTGTTTGGATTTGATTTTACGCGAGAACGGTAAGTTGCAGAAGAAAAGTTTGTTAATAAGTATTGTAGAGGGCAATATTTTCTACAATTTATCTTAAAGAATCGATGCGCTACGACGAAAAATGCCAAAAGTAGGGGGCGCCAAAGTACCCAAAAATGAGTTTTTTCACTTTTTTACAACAAAAAAAATTTTTTTACGCACAACTATAAATATAAATGTTGACAAGCGAATAAAAACACACAATTTTTATATAAACGTTTTTTCTCTACGATCGACCGTTTCGGAGATACAGCATGCAGAGTTTCGAGTAGTGTATTTCGATCACACACCATAGAAGGTATGAAGGAAAACCACGTGAAATTTCAAAGTGTCGTTCTTTAAAGATTGTGGAAAGTAGTAGATTCGCTCGGTTTTTTCAAGTACGTTGTACGTTCTGCACTTCCCAAAGTGGCAAGCAATACTAAAAGGTCAATGTCTTCGTCAATTATTGTAGTAGAGTCATACTCAGCAGATCTTTGGAAAGCTGTCTCGACTATTAGACGATCCGCATCCTCAAACGCCTGCTGAACCTCAAAGCCAACAGCCTGGAGCCTGGAGGTCTGTTTGAAGAATATTGATTAATTGATATTTGTTGTTGTCGTTAGACAATAGTATATTTCAATAAGACAATAAGGCAATAAGGATTTTTCCATGCGCGCGTGACAAATTCTTGTGGGAGGCGAAGCCGAACACGAAGTCATGCAAGTATGGAAAATTCATTTGTGGACGTGTAATGAATGATATTTTTTATTATAGTTATCTGAAAACAACGCAAAAAAGATTAGATGTAAATTTAGAACATTTTATTTTCAAAGTAATAATAATACATCGTAAAAATAGTAGGCAAACGCGATTAACATTTCCACTCTGCATGCTGTATCTACGAAAGGGTGGATCGTAGAGAAAAAACGTTTATATAAAAATTGTGTGTTTTTCTTCGCTTGTCAACATTTATATTTACAGTTGCGTAAAAAAATTTTTTTCGATGTAAATAAATAAAAAAACTCATTTTTGGGTACTTTGTCGCCCTCTACTTTTGGCACTTTTCGTCGTAGCGCATCGATTCTTAGAGATAAATTATAGAAAGTATTTCCCTCTACAATATTTATTAACAAAATTTTCTTATGCAACTCACTGTTCTCGCGTAAAATCAAATCTAAACACTTCTTGGATTTCCCAAAAAATGGGTCCGAGGATTTTACCGAGTTTTTGAATTTAAGCTTTCCACATGACCCCCTAATGAATTATAAAGAGAAAGTTTACCGGGTCATTTTTTCCAAAAACGACCCTTTTCCCGACAGATTGACTGGACTAATACTGATACACAAAGAAAACTACCCGTTAGGTACAAAATCATCATTTTTAATTCTTTTTAATTTTTTTGCGATTTTCCATTTCTTTTCCATTTTCTTGCAAAAACTGTTCCAATGCAGGAGATTTTATATACCAAACAACCTTTCTTATTCCTCTGATGGTAATAAACATGATGAAAATAACAAAACATATTACCACAAGTACAAAAATGATAACATCTATAAGGTAATACTGGTAAAACGGTATCTCAAGGGGTTTAAGATGATGTAAGACTCCTTTATGTCGTATTACAAATTCTGTCCACCAAACTGCTTTTTCCAAGCCTGACATCGGTTGGTCTAATGATAAATCTGCGAGTTCTTTGGCCTTTATTGCATATCTGGAAGAATATTCTTGAAACTAAAAATCAATTTAGGGCAATATTATTACTTTGGGTTAACTATTAGCTCTACCACGACTTTTTTAAATTTCTCCTTTTCCAATTTGCTACCATCCAAAGCTAAACCAAAACCTTTTTCCACCATTTTGTTAACATTGTTATATTGATCACCGTAAAAAGGCAAACCTAACATTGGGACATGACAGTAAATTGCCTCCTCCATGGATTGTAAACCACCATGGGTTATAAATAATTTAATATTTGGATGATCTGTAATAATATATGTATAGAAACAAATAAACTAATCAGCTTAAGTACTCTTACGAAGCAAGTCTGCTTGTGGAAACCACTTGAGGAAAATCACATTATTTGGGGATTTATTAGCCAAACTGTGATCCTCGAATTTCCATAGAACTTTGTAAGGTAACTCAGAGAATGCGTCTAACAAGACTTGTTTAGTATTATTGGAGAGGTGTATGCTTTTTATAATTGAACCTAAACTGAAGTAAATGACGCCGTCTGTAGCTTCGTCTAAAAACTCTTGAAGTTTCTAAAAAATCAACTAATAACTTAAATTTAAAATATATTGTTAAATTTAGTTAGTTACCTTAGGAAGAGGTTTCGGTTTGGTAATATGCACACCACCTCCAATGTTAATCGTCGAAGGCGTCAAAGGACGCACCCTATGAAATATTAGATTAGCATTAATAAAAAGCATACTAACATTTCTCCGAATATCCCAAATGTTGTTCGTTACCCCAAAATGTTTTTCCAGAATAACATTTTGGTCCCTACAAAGAATTTGCGTTTCAATAATCCTGTGAATAACCGCATTCAAAACACTATAAAATCTTTGCGAGAAACTCAAACCACCACTATTATAACCAATATCGACGTCTGGATACAAAACTGGGTGTGTTGGGTTCCCAAACACGTCGTGAGCGCTGTAGTGTGGATCCAAAGGCACCACTCCTATACTAGGCGCTTGAAGCAAAGGACTAAAAGCAAATCCCACCGAGAATAAAAACTCCGATATAACTAAATCGAATTTTTCTTTGGATTTTACAATCCTCTGCACTTCTGGATGGCTTAATTGGTAGTCGATCACTTCGTTGAGTACTTCCCTAGCTTTAATTATTTTAGTTACAAAGTTTTCGGATTTAGAACTTAACACTTCATACAAGTTTTGGTTTTCCATGATTTTGTACGAATGGGATAAGTCGATTTGGGTTATGTTTCCATAAGACATTAAATCGGTGGTTAACACAGTTAAATTATGCCCCCGCTTTGATAATTCTTGCCATAATGGACGGAATGTTATTTGATGGCTGAATGATGGAGTAGGGATGTAGACAAGAATTTTTGCTCCATTGGAAATTTGGAGGAAATTTGCAATGAGTAGTAGTAGCACAAGCTTTGGAAACATTTTTAATAATTTTCAAATAATTACTTACCAGTTTAGTTTTATGCGTTATGGAAATAGCAATTAATGGTGGTACACAAAAATAAATTATGATAACCTAAAGCTTATCATAGACAGCTCATTTATTAGTAACTTATAAATACACGTATATGCGAATATAGTAATTACTATTAAGGATAATGAAATGATAGTATCAAAAATACAAATTATTTTAATAAATTATGGCAATATAATTTTCAGTAGACAGGTCGGCATCTATCTCTATTTTCCGAGAGAGAGAGACAGAGTCACGTGCATGCTTGCTGAATATTATCTAACACAGATTAGGTGTTTACGCTATTATAGGCTTTACTTTTTAATCGGCGCCTCTTAAATTATTGCCAGACAACAGCATTTATTTGTGTTTTTTTTCTACATTTTTTAGGCGAATAGAGCAGTGTTGATTCGATCATGTTTTATTCGTAATAAAGCAGTTTTATATAAAAATTAGCTGATGTTTGCAGCACATGACACACTAGTAGTCAGTTTTGAAAAATAATGAAGTGGTAGCTAATTATTATTTGCTGTTCACATCGGATATTTTAATAATATTAAAGCAAATTTATTTATTTATTACTTGGTGTCGGTACAATAAAAACCAGTAAAAAAAACAAAGAAAGCACGTCAACATATTTTATTTTAACTTTTTTTGAAGTATCGCCAATAAAAATTTCTACCGAAAGGACCCGAATGTACCCGAAATCATTTTGATAAAATTATTGCCTGATTATTTCTAGCTCACCCTAATAGAAAGTCAGAATTATTGAACCCTTGTAATAGAGCAGACTATTGGACCAAAATTAAGCGTAAATAGTCCTATATGACACATCATTACTTACTTAAATAGAGGATGAGAAACATTTTTCAAACATTTTCATATATGATAGAATTAGTTTCATCTAAAATTCACGTTACATTTTCCTTTTCTTTCGCGCTCAAGGAAGACGAATGTAAGGTACAGACAGTCATAATGCTGGTATATTATCTACGGAATTATAATAAAAAACTATTAATTATTATTGGAGTAGCTCCTTTTTTGGGTAATCTTCTAAATAAATTGAATTTTGTAAAAATATAAGCAAATAATGAAAGATATGGTAAGTTTACAGATCGATCTGTTCTTAGTTAACTTACCAAACCATTAGATATTTCTATAAAGATGGAATCCCGGTAATGTATTTTATTTATCAAAAATAATTATGGCAACAATGATAATTGGTAATCGTTTCTATAACACTTTATCCTCACCGATTGCGTCATTAAAATTTAGGTAAGCGACCCTACTAATTGTAAGATAGACCAAATAAATGCATATTATCTACTATTAAACTTTTGTTAATCTCAAAATCAAATAGTTTTAATTAGAATGAAATATAAGCGAAAAATATTTGTGTCTGGAAATTTCGAGGCCATAAAAGTTAAAAAATATATTTCAGACTAAACTAGTGAGATACAAATCTGCGGAGACTGTTGGGTATGGTATGCAAAATGCTGGTGATTATCTTCAAATCGGCGATTTCGTATTCTGGAGCTTGAGCTCTGTAAGGTAGATATCTCTCTTCCATAAAGTTGATTACATTAGTCGCATGGCTGTGATGGCCATTTAAACTGACGGATATAGGAATATTGCAGCAGTGGAAGTATCCAAGAGGTCCAATGTTTCAAACAATTTCACCCAAATCTAACTAAGAGAAATTTGACTGTTAGTTTACTGTGCATTATATCAAAAACCAAAAGCATAGGTACTATAACTTTATTATTGGTTTGTTTGTTTTCGGTTAAGAACTTCCTAATGCATTTCATATTATGTTTGCTATAAATTTAACATGCAAATATCACTGTGTCTACTAGGATTTACACAGACATGTTAAATTATTTCCATTAAGCTTAAATAAGTTGCGGCTGCTGGATACTTCATGCATTTATACACTTTACCTGTATAGCGGGATTTATTTAATTAACGGATATATCTAACATTTCCTCCACTAGAATACGAGATTGTTTTTTTATGCAAGACATGAGAAGCTCAGGTCCCTCTCTTGCTGTTAATTACTTTTATTGCTGAGCCCAACAAAATGTTTTTGCAACCTGCCATAGTGCTGTTTTGTGTTTAATTAATTACATTTATACAACAAGAAACAGCTTTTATGTACCGAAAATCATAAAAAGGGTTGTTCTACCACCTTCTGCGGTCTTGCACCACCTCTCTCGGCAACAACCAAACTTCTTTATGAAAGTACGTTTCAGTTGGTCCGAAAAGGTCGCGAAACCGACTTACAAGACAAGGACAATCTTGAGGCTGTCCCCACCTTTCCATTGACACAGAGTAAACACATGCATAAAGGGTTGATTAGCATTGGGGTAGAGGTGGGACATTCCGGGGGTCTTGTTTGTTTAATTACTCCGTGCCTACAAGAAGACCTGTAGCAAATTAACAAGATACACCTTTGAGTCCGGTTAATTACAGCCAATCAGGATTATGTGTAGGCAAGTGGTTGACTATAAACTATGGCAACCTGGGGAGTTAGTTGGTTGTGGATGGGAATTGAAGGTATAAAGGTAAAGGACGAGTGAGCAGCTTAGTGGTTACAGACAACCAACTACTTTGGCCATTTCTATTCAAGTATGCGGCCATTGCGGTTGTCCTAGGTGCTGCTGAATACTCATATTTATTATGCCCATCTCCATATACCTCTTAGTCCTTTATTTAACGCTTGTCTGTAGCAAAATTAATATGCTTAGGCTAGTCGGGGTGCTATTATAATTTATGGAGTTCTAATTTGTTGTTGTGCTGTTTATGTCCTGTCGATTTTCATACAAACTACTGTTGGTTTCAGACGAACCATTAAACTAAAGGGTAACACATAATATATATGTATGTATATATGTACATACATCTTTGCAAATGC
This sequence comes from Pediacus dermestoides, assembly GCA_963942485.1. NCBI lineage: Eukaryota > Metazoa > Arthropoda > Insecta > Coleoptera > Cucujidae > Pediacus > Pediacus dermestoides. The sequence continues at coordinate 23,067,925 of OZ012626.1, read as the reverse complement.
TATAAACTTATATACACTAAGCTCGTTTTATATGATAATAAACGTATAATAAACATTTAAATGTCATGAGTAACATTTTACATATACGTTTTATGTCTGTTATCAAAATAGTTTTATTAATAACTGCTTACAATATAATATGACTATTTTATATACATATTCTATTATACCATTAGATTAAATAAACCTCTTTAAAAGATCTATGTACCATCACAATTTATATCACAATAAAGTTACTAGTTCCATCCTTAACTGAGCTAAATTTATTCAATTTAACTTTCTTGGAGAAATTTGTTGATGTTAATAATTTAATTACTTAAATAACACAGCCTCTGGCATAATCTCTTTTACGCAAATTTAATCGTTGTGCATTAATTATTGCTTTATTACACTTTTTTAAATATAATCCTTTACAACATAGAAAATTTTGTGAAAAATTTGAATGTCGCATTTCTTTTATTTTTCTTGCAGTCATCGAAAGCACTATACAGGGTGGTTTAAATTCGAGGGACACTGCGGAAAGCTCGCTTATTTGAAGATATACACCTTTGGTTAAATTAAGGAAAAATTAACGTAATTAGGTGTCCAACAATATTCTGAAAAGAATCTACGATATCTAGATCTTGGCTCATTTCTAAAATATACATACAGGGTTTTTCACTAGTGATAATAAGCCTGATACAATTGAAAATGCAACCCACAATACATTTGCAAAGTTAGCGTGAATATTTGTTTTTGGTTTAAAAAACATAAAACTTAGTTAGCTGTGCAGTTTCGTAAATTTTAACATAAATGAATGACATTCGCTTTGGGTTAAATAAAATTATGAAAATGTCAGTTGTGACAAATAAAACTGAAGTTCTAGATATATAAAGTACCGCAAACCGTCCGCCATTTTCGGAAAAAAAGCTGAAAATTCAAGAATCTTGCAAACCCGATATTCAATGTTAACCTCAAACATGACTTTTAAGAAAAACTATGTTTTTAATGTCTAGAACAGTCAAAACTAAAGTTCTAGATATATAAAGTACCGCAAACCGTCCGCCATTTTCGGAAAAAAAGCGGCAAATTCAAAAATCATACAAACACGCCAAATTCAAAATGTTAACCTCAAACATGACTTTTAAGAAAAACTTTGTTTTTAATGTCTAGAACAGTCAAAACAGACCCACTCGTTGCAATAATAAAAAGCCAATGAAAAACGAAAGTTTCACTCCGTTGACTGCCGTTTGATAGACTGACGCAAATGACATTAGGATCGACACTAATTTAACAGCGAAATCCGCCATTTTCGGGAAAAAGAATGCTTTCTCTGTCTAACTCATAGCCTCATAGTTTGCGGTACTTTATATATCTAGAACTTTAGTCAAAACAGACTCACTAGTTGCCATAATAAAAAGCCAATGAATGACGAAAGTTTCACTCCGTTGACGGCCGTTTGATATACTGACGCAGATGACATTGGGATCGACACTAATTTGACAGCAAAATCCGCCATTTTCGTGAAAAAGAATGATTTCTCTCTCTAATTCATAGCCTCATAGGTTGCGGTACTTTATATATCTAGAACTTTAAATAAAACTATTGGAAGCAAAGCTATCATAGATTCATAATTTAATTTTAAAACAATAGGATATCTAAAATAACCACGTTAACTTTGCAAATGTATAGTGGGTTGCATTTTTAATTCCGTCAGCATCATTATTACTCGTGAAATACCCTGTATAATAAAACTTACATTTCGAAATCTTTCTTTTCTCGTTTTGTTAAGTTAGTTGGAGAGATATTGAAAAACTAAAAACACAAACAATAATATCAAGTTACACTATTAGACTGATTGATTCTACCGCTAGATTAATCATATTATTTGTTTACACTTTTTCTGTGCCATAAAGGGAGTAGTTAAGGTTAGATCTATGATCTCCCGACTATCTCCCCTTATGAAGGTGGGCTTGTTGCCTCGATTCATTATGTCTACGTTAATTAACAAATAAACTCGAGTAAGTTCTTACCTATTTTGTGGGTTTCCTTGCTGCCCTATACAGTGTGATGTGCGTTGGCGTCGCAGCATAGGATCAGGTGTTTGTTTCCTCTCTCACACCATTTTATGAGGCGTTTAACTTCATCTGGAGATGCGCAGCTTTATTCACCAGGAAAGTAAGTCGAGGCTACGATAACCTGCCTCTTGCCCACCTCTGTGGGCAGCTCCAAAGTAGATGCTGTCAAGTGTCCCTGGTAATGAACTCTGGAATAGGAACAAAATTAAGATACTTCCTGAGCAGAAGTGCTGCTCTTAGATTAACAGACCTGTTATTAAAAACGAGGCGATATGTCCTCTCAGGGAGTCCTCTTATTTTACCCCCATTTATCCCGGGCTCAATCAATTTTCTTTCTGACAGACCTCCAGTGTAAGGCACTAGAAGCTGCCTTTGAGTGATGGAGGTTTGCCTGAATGCATTTAAGACCTTTTCTCGAGGCAACCAGTGCTGATTGTCCCTCTTATTTGGTAGGCTTTCCCTGTGTCTTGGGCTTTTGCTTGCCTATAGGCACTGGTTTTGCCTTTTCTTCCCCTTATCCACCACTTTTATGGGAGGTTTAAACCCCATCCCCTCTTACTTGTACCCGCTTTATTTGCCGGTTCAGTGGGGCTTAGATCCTTACCCTCCCTGGGTGCTGAATTAGCAGTGGAAGAGGAGCTAGGTTCCATTAGAGCCTTATCGGGTTTGCCCTTCTTCGGCCTAAGCAGAACTTGATGTTTTAGCTCTTTCAGTCTTTCAGTGGATTTTACGTCCACCGACAGAGTTACCTACAGTGTAGGTCCTACAGGATTTCTCCTTATGACCTTCCAACTGGCGGTAAGAAGGCCTTTATTTTGTGCCTTTAGTAGACCCAGGATTTTTTCATTTGGGTAATCTGGACTACCCGCCTAGTATCCTACAAGGATTTCTGTGTGAGGCATTTCTGCCTCTTCCACCACTTGATGGATACACCCTCCCAATGCTTTTAAACCACTGCACGGTGGGTAGGTTAGCACAGGTTAGTCCAAGCCAGCCTGGTCTTTTATGAATTTGGACAAATTGAGGCTTTACAGCGCTCTTTCACAATAAGATCCAGAATCGCTTCTTGAGTAGCCTCTCTTTGTTCCACTGTCAATGGCGATTCTGTAAATGTGGAGGGTGATATGCCTACCCTTATTCCGGCAGTAACCAGACTGAAAAACGGCTTTTAAATCTTTGCAGGTTCAGCCAATGCCTTTACAGCAGTTTTCGCCCTCTTTTGCCTTGAAGCCTCAGGAGTGCTGCCGTCAGACCGGGGCCTTTTGGCCCTTGTCAACTACGGACCTGCCCTCTATTGGTTTTACGGCAAGTCTTTGTGCCTCTTCTTTGGAGGCCCCTTTTTGTAAAAAGAACTTCATTCTTTTACGAGCAGCACCGCTTAGTCGCACCCTATCCGCCTTTTCAACATCAAGGTGTTTAAGGGCGTTGCAGACATCTTCGTCACTGCTCTTTAGTAGCTGTTTTGATCTGGATTTTCACCCAGTTCCATAGGCTGAATTTCAGCTACTATCTCTATGAAGCTTTATTCATCCTCTTTTTGTGACTCTGTTAAGGGCGAGTCCCCCTTTAAGCTTCTTTGGTCCATAAAAATCCCACGAAAAGCGGAGGAAGAAAAAAATGATCACCTGCAGCAGACCCCCGCATGCCACAGGAAGGCTAGTGAAACCGGATGTCGCCTGGTATCCGGAGTCCGCATATTCGCAAATAATATCACCCTCTTGGCTATTCAGTTCTCGGTATATGCTGTTCCACCTTGACTTAGGGGTTTTTTATAGAGGTTTTCTCCTCGTGGGAGGGCGGTAAAGCCAATCCCCCGTTTTGATCTTAAAAGCAGCGTATCTTCACTACGTCTTGTGTTGGTTGTTGTTGCAATCAGATCAATTTACGGTAATAACAGTTGAATGACGTTTGCTCAACTGTAGCTCGGGCACCTCGGGTTCGCTAATCCCGTATACAGACTATTACTAGCTCTTTTCCTGAGGAACAGAGATACCTATAATGAGAAGCAAATTTGTAGCAACCATATAGCTGAATATTGAAATTTTTATTCTAGAGTATTAGGACATTATGTGTACAAATAGGAAGGAAAGTGTATCGTTCCGTCTCACGGGTGAACGTTATTAAGAATCTTTTGTTCTCTGTCTCATTGTTATGATTAAAATACTCTAACAAACGTCAAAACTCGCTTGAGATGAAAAGTGTCAAAAATATTGTTATTAGGTTTCTTCCTTCATATTGGCTTCCACCTGTAATGGCTAGTATCAACAGAAGCAAATATCAGTACCCTAACTTCTACGTTCGCTAATGAGAATATATTGAAATATTTACCGACAAAATAATAATTATATCACGTTCGAATAAAATTGACTAGAATGATGTACTTCATCATTTGAACTTCACAATTAGCAGTAAATTGAACGTATCTTTATGTAATTGATCATCTGAAGTCAGACATTGATTTATATTTACTTTTCCTATGCTATGTTTTGATTTGGTTCACAAACTATTTACTTACTATTTTTCTCTACTGGAAATGTAGGTTCTATTCACGTACGTAATCCCTTACACGGTATAAAAATGATTGGAATTTATTCAGTTTATACCAATAAAAACACAAAGTTGTTTAATAAATTCACCGATTATAGAGAAAAAATCATTATGATGTTTACACAACCACTTATTAACGACTACTTTTTTAAATCGTTTAAAATTACTTGTTCTCGTACCCACACTTCTTGTTTTTTTGCCTTCCATTTAAACACCGTTACCAAAAGTGTCAAAACCTTTGAAGTGTGTGTGCGTATGTGTAGAAACCCGCACCACATAATTACAATATTTATTCAGAAAAAATAATAAGCGGCATGACGCCCCATAATTACAAAGTGAAAATTCCGGTCCCACATTTATATGCAAACACCTCTTTCTCACTCTATCGTCCATATCTGCTGGAGGTGCTGATGTTGGAAGAATATCATCATGTATGCAAATTCCCTAAAAGTAAATAGACCATCGTCCAAACCGCTCCCTTATTATCTTTTGATCATTATTTCATATGGAGCCACCACTGTAATAAATCAATTTTACAATAATATAAACACAGGCTTCCGTCGAACGGTTATAATCAAATTATTATTACCTACTTCCAAACGATAGCATCACAACTGATATAAGCTGAAGAAGATGTATGTAATTTATCTAGTTTTAACAGATCCTTTGCATTAGCATATGAAATGCTCTGACAACCAACAATAACAATAATGAAATCTATGGACACAGCAACAGTTTTTATGGTATGTAATGCCACTGATGATAGGGCCGTAATCTTAAACAGTTTTTTATTCTTCTTTTGTGTGTTTAAAAGCCCAGCGTGAAAAATATAAGAAATAACAAGCCTATAAAACTGTTAGCTCGTGAAATTTGTTTTAATGGTCGGTTAGCTTGATAACATTGAATAAAAATACTATAGGGGGAAATTAACTAACCTAACCGCGGTGGTGTAGAAATAGATAATAATAAGATAATAGCTTTTAATATAAATTGTTTTATTGGACACACAGCTTTGATGGTCCACATAGCTATTAAACATATGGTTTGGAATTAAATTTTAATGGTAAAAAAAAAACAACAAACTGATGGAAATTGTATTAACGGTTGCGAGGAAAACAGTTTCGTTTCCATTACTGTTTATTTTCGATTGTTTGCATATAATTATCGGTTAAAATTTATTTTATAAAAATCATTTCGATAAACAAACAGTATAATTTAAATACAATTTTTCTTAAAACATCAAATATATATCCATATTTTATATTATTATGCATGTGTGAGTGAGGAGGAACAAACGTTATAATCTGAAATTGTTTCAACCACGCGATGTTTGGTTTCATATCCTAATTTAAAAACTAATGTAATTATGTCATAAATCATCTCCACAAAACAAATTTCTTTTAAAGGGGTAATCTTTTTTTTTGTGTATTTATTCCTCAAGTTTTTTTTCAATACCTATCTAATTTGTTTTTTTTTTCTCAAATAGGTATTAAAGTTATAATGAAAATCGCAAAAATATGTTCTTTATCATCATTTTAACGAATTACTTGAAAAATTATAGTACAGGTTGTCCCATTTTCGACACTTTGATGTTATGCGTCAACTTATCGAAAAGGTGAAAACTGCTCTTAATAGAATTTTTTACGTAGAGTTCAGTGGCGTAGGCAGTTTTTGTCTAAAATGTTTAGTTTTTAAGATATTACCCAAACGTATGTTTTTTTAAATGGGACACCCTATATATTATTTTGTATATTGATTACGCAAAATTTGGACTTTCCAATAATATATAATACTTAATATTTCTTTTGAAAAACAAGCTCAAAATTCGATATTTTTAATAATTTACTTTATTTATAACAGTAGGCCATGGCTAGTTTATTAGAAACATAAGTTCGGGCAATAACTCAAAAACTAAACCTTTTAGATAAAAACTGCCTACGACACTGAACTCTAGTAAAATATCTGATGTGTCCAACACATGACTTTCTTATACATTGTCATTATATAGTTTGTATATTTGGAAAATACTGAAGGGGTAGCCAATAATCATATGCAGTCGACATTCAATACGTTATTAATATAAAATCATATTTATTTATTTATTACTAACTGTCCCCCGCGGGCTTCGCTCCACGATAGTTTTCTATTTTGCGCCGTTTTTTCAATAATATTTAATTGTATTACAATATATCAATATACCGGGTGCCCGTTTTCAAACCTGAACATAAGGATTTAACATTATTGTGGTGAATTCTTGCTCGCCAATTCAGCCTAGAGAATATATTTTTTTATCAGTAGAATGAGAAACTTATTGCGCGTCAAATGATATCAAAAACTACATTATTTTCATCGATTTTTATTGAAAAATACTAATTTAAAATTTGAATGTCGACTGCATATGATTATTGGCTACCCCTTCAGTATTTTCCAAATATTAAAACTGTATAATGGCAATGTATAAGAAAGTCATGTGTTGGGCACATCAGATATTTATTCTTTAACATTGATTTAAAATTAAATTTTGAACAAATTTTGTGGAAGCGTTTTGTAACAGATTTTATCCACAATCAGTATATTATAAGGTCATAATTCTACTGCTAGGAGACGTCTTATGATATTAATAAAACACATGGGTCTTATAATTAATACCCATGACTACCTACTCTTTAATAAAACTTAATTCTACATAATTTTTCCAAAATATTGATTTAAAAAGAAGGGAAATCTATGGAATCGAACCAGCACCGTGTAGATTACTAGGCAGATTCTCTATCCACTGCGCCATGGCGGCTTGTGATAGAAGTGGTATTTGTTCTGCATAAGAAGAGTACACTGAATACTTTGCTGCTATTAGCTACTCCTATTAACTGTACATATTACAATATGACACAAAAAACACAAATCAACGACCGCGTAACAACCGGTGGTAGTTTCGCCACCACAATGCTGCCGTAGTTGTCGATCTTTTCAAATAATAATATTGCTACAATCGATTTCCTCAACGGTATAGATTTCTATAATTTATATAAAGTACTTTTGCAACTGAGTGATAGATGGCGCTACTATATGAATAATAAGAAAGTAAAAAAAAGAAGGGAAATCTATGGAATCGAACCAGCACCGTGTAGATTACTAGGCAGATTCTCTACCCACTGCGCCACGGCGGCTTGTGCTAGAAGTGGTATTTGTTCTGGATAAGAAGAGTACATTGAATACTTTGCTGCTATTAGCTACTCCTATTAACTGTACATATTACAATATGACACAAAAAACACAAATCAACGACCGCGTAACAACCGGTGGTAGTTTCGCCACCACAATGCTGCCGTAGTTGTCGATCTTTTCAAATAATAATATTGATACAATCGATTTCCTCAACGGTATAGATTTCTGTAATTTATATAAAGTACTTTTGCAACTGAGTGATAGATGGCGCTATTATATGAAAAATAATTAAAAAATTTTGACGGAATTTCAAAAAAAAGTTCAAACAAAATTTGTTCAAAATTTAATTCTAAATCAATGTCTAAGAATAAAAAAATGTCGTAAATTGTTTATTTTTCAAGATATTCCTAAAAAACCTAAAAATGTCATCAGGTAAGTACCACTTGTGTTGGCGCTAGACGAAAAAGATTTAATGTGGCACCCACAATTTTGTTCAAAGTCTTAAATATGAAATTTGAATCAAATCACACACACACACACACAGTACCCCGTAAAAGTATCAAAACTAGGACACCCTCTACAGGGTGTCTCAATTTCGATGGGAATGGGGGGTTTCACCCATTTCTAGGCGAGATAGAAAAAAATGGATTTCGCAATACTGTGCTCGATTTTTCTTTAAAATCGATTGGTAAAAACCTCATCTTGATATCTCTAACCGTTATTAAGATATCTTTAAAAAGTGAGATTTGGCTGATTTTTAAAAAGTGTCATAACTTTTTTGTTTAATAAAATATTTTAAATCTGTAGTGTTTGTTGTAGTAGTTTTTCACGTAGAATAATGTGCACTAGAAATTTTTGTTCTAGGTTCAATACATTTCGAGTTATTACACCTAACTTTCTTATTTTAAATGCAAACCATAGTTGGCTATGCCATTAAAAAACTGCTTATTTTTTTATATTTTCAAAAATATATATCTTGGTATACTTATTTTTATATCTCACTGAATTATACGTTTTTATATTTTTAAATTCGTAAATTAAATGTTTTGAATATTATTAGTAGGCGTTGTTAAAGAAAATGTTATATCAATGAACCAGCGTCAAATAGTAAAAGCCATTTATCAACAATAATCAAAATATATCAAATTTAACAGGTAAAAAATCAACAATAAATAAACAGAAACACAAAATATATAACTGAAAGAGAACTAATAAATAAACAATTGAAACACGCTATAGTACGAATTTGCTGAATTAAATGTTCAAGTTCTTGTCCGTTCTGTTGAACACATAAACTTTTGGCAAGGACAATATATTTTTTTTAAATAAATCAAACATAAAGGAAGAAATTGAGCATAGAGTGAGGCAGATTGCAAATAATTAGAAATATAAAACCAAATCAGATTTTTAACGTGATTCATGCTGCAATACAACGTTATCGGCAGCAATTTGAATATTTAAATTAAACAAATTATTTGTTTAACACGTTTATAATTTACTAAAATGATTTCTATAAAAAAATGTAAAATCTTAAGTTTATGTTGATTAATATTAACTTGGCTGTGTTGTTACCATTCGACGTTGGTTCATTGATATATTTTTCTTTAACAACCCCTACTAATAATATTCAAAACATTTAATTTACGAATTTAAAAATATAAAAACGTATAATTCAGTGAGATATAAAAATAAGTATACCAAGAAAAAAACTTTGGAAAAAATGTGTCATTGTCAAGATTCGAATTTTTATTTTCATCTGTTTTTGTAAAAAAAAATGAAAAAGTGTAAATAATTATAATACCGTTAATGTTAGGACCATACAACCTTTATACTTTTATGCCTAAAATGAAGTGTAGAATCTAAAAATTCAAAAATATACATGATGTTCCATTTAAAATAACAAACTTCCGGTATAACCGGAAGTACCAGAAAGTTGGCGATATTTTTTTTTCATTCAGTAGTACCTTTCGGCATAAAACACGTCAAAATACATATTTTAATAAGTTTAATAAGGAGGGTTGTAATCAGAGTCTTCGATATTACTTTTCTGCACTTTATTAACAATAAAACAAGATAACAACTTGTTTTATAAAGAAACCGGTTAATAACTTAGACTAACTGTCACTAACTAAAACTTAAACACACTTGACTACGACGCACACAAAAAACCAATAGATGGCGCCAGTAGTACATAAATTCCTACACAATCTTCAATATGAAATATTATAAATAACAAATAATATTCTAAAACTTATACACAATTACACACTTAAAATTATAAAAATAAAACAGTAAAAAACAGTTAATTCTAACATGAGTTAAAAGTTTGTGTTAGTTGTAGTTAGATAGACCCTCGGATAGACCACATTGTATAATGGACGTGTACCAATTTTTAGAACCAAATTGTGTTTAGTAACAGAGTTACGTCTACTGTCAACTCGTTGTGACACACCCTATATAATTTGTTGTTCCAATATCGATAAATAAATAAAACAAATAAAAATAGATATTGGAAAAAATATATTTATGATAAAAAATTATAGAAATTGTTTGAATATGCCATTACATCTAATCATCATCAGTATCATTATATGCGCGACAATCCTGTGGATCTTGGCCTGCTCCAAATGTTTCCATTACGTCCTGTCCGGTGCGGTCAACGTCAGTTTCTTCAGTACTTCAGCGTGTGACATTCACATTAGATGGCCTGCCCATCTCAGTCGCTATATTTTGACATAAGTACTTTACTATGTCTGCAGAGGCGGATTAACCAGTAAGCAAAAGAAGCTAGCGCTTGGGGCGCCAAAATGTGGGGGGCGCAAAATTTCCTGCAATTTTTTTTTATTATTTAGTTTTAAATAATTATTTGATCATATTTCATGAAATAGGAGAAATCTCAAAAAAAGTTAAAAAATATCTCTGTAAGTCTGAAAAGTCGGAATATAGATAGCAGATACGAGTACCGAGTGCTTTTGTTAGGATATACATATATAACAACAAATTGTTTTTTTCATGTTCTTGTTACAAAAAAGACAAATAATGTCAGGGGGGCGCAAATTTTGGTTCAGCTTGGGGCGCAATATACCCTTGATCCGCCTCTGTATGTCTGATTCATCGAAAAGCTAGTAGAGTTCGAAGTTATACCTACTGCGCCATTCTCCTTGTTCACTAACTGGTCCGAAATTTGATGTGTGACGCGCTTCTATGGGGACATGATCTATTTTATTTAATTTACCGTCTCACTGTCAAGGGGCCTCCATGTTCCTTTATGGATTTTGTTTGTGTGAGTACCGGGTTCCTCCAATTACCATAACTTTCATTTTCGCAAAGTTGATCAATCTTATGCCATTATCATTCGATTCCATATGCAGACTTTCGGAGCCTATTATTGGAATGAATATTTGTTCCTTTCCGACCGTGGCATTGAAGTCCTCAACAATGACCTTCACGTCATTTCTTGGATATTTATCATATTCATTGTCCAAGACTTCATAAAGTGCATCTTTCATTTCGTCATCCTTTTCTTCATGTAAGCTAAACCGACTATAATTAAAGAACCTGCCTTTAAGTCTAAGATAGCATACCCAGTCATTTATTGGTCGAAAGTCTAGTACCAGTTGTATTCTGCATTACTAAGTTAACTTTATACTTTTTCCTTAGTATTTTAGTAATAATGATTTTTTTAAATAATGGTAATTATTCAACATAACATAACAATTATAAGTTACTATTTCTTCTATCTCAGTAAATTCATCTTTACACTCGTACAAAATCAGCATAACAGACGAAAAGGGGTTGGCGTTAAAGTTGTGTGTGGCCCACAGTTCTCGGTTGATTTATTATTTATTAGACGGGGTGAGGCTGATACGATTATTGTCTAAACCCGAACACCGCTGTGATTCTGATGGATTACAGTAAGGTGCATAGTTATTCTTCCACATTTGTTTCATCCCAGTATCACAGAAAGTATTTACAACGCTCTCTCTTGATGGTAATTAATAATAATAAAAATGTGTTCAGGAGAAATCAAATAATCATTAGTTATATCGGTTAGAATAAAGACAAACTATTAGAATGAAGTATTACATTTTTAATTGATACTTTTTAATTGGTTTCGGGAGTATAAATTAGTAAAAAGCACCCTTTTTATTTTTTAGGGTTTCGCACACCAGTCAATAGATAATCCCGTGAAATGTTTTCCAATTAAAAAGAGTCTATATAAGAATATCCGAGAGCTAAAGTAAATATGGTACGCCCTGAGCGGAATTAAAGTAAAAGACCAAAAGAATCCCTGGGACTGTATGAAATTGCCAGTGTCAGGAATGTAATTCAATCTGAGCAAATAAAATTGAATCAATGTATATTGGATGCAGTTGATGTAATTAAAATAAAAGTGATGGTGCAGTTCAGCAATTACGACATAAACGAGTCTGTAAAAGGCAAAAAGGATTCAAAGTCCGATGCCCCGAGTCCAAATGAAATAGGGCCCTAAAATCCCCGGAGAAATTAGTGAGCTTGTATAGTGTTAACCTCATGTATAACGCTCGTTTAAATTTGAATTTGTATACGAATGGAATATTTTCATTCATTATTAGGTTTTTTTCGTTGAGACCAAGCTGCTCCCTGGTGGGGTATAGATTTATTGGCAATTTGCGCGATTTTTTGTCCTGATATAGACGTGAGATATTTAGGAACAATGTTTCAGGGCACAAATTATATAGCATGACTTTATGACGCAATAAACTACTACTTTTCTTAATATTATGCTCAGTTGCTTTAGTTCGTAAACTTTCAACCGTACATACATGAAATTGTTTAAAAGATAATAAATATTGTTAGTAAAACACATAAGACTTCATGATAGTATTTTATTTATGATGGGAACCTGCGCCAGAAGAATTTTGGATTCGCACTTTTAACTTTTGAAATTTACTACTGATATAAAATAATATTGAACAGAGTTATGTTTGTGGAATATCGCGTAATATTTGTAATAAATTAACTAGGTTAATGCGCCAATAGGAAAATGTTATGGCAGTAACTTTATATGTCGTTGTAAAGAATTTCAATTTGTCTGTAGGCATGGTAAAAATCACTACCTTATATAGTTTAAATTTGAAATTTTTTCAAGAGCATGTATGTTCCCATTTAAACAAATATATTTAGATAGGGTCATGTTATCAAGTTGGAGATTGAAGATTCTCTTCTAAACAGTAACAACGTTTAGTCTTTACCGACATATGATTCCTTTTCACTGAGATTATAGGTAAAGAAATTCGCTTATAGATACATTTATCTAAAAAAAAATCCCAAATTTAAATCTAAAAGTGTTTGTGTCTTCGAAACAAATTCCCTAAGTTATTAACTAAACTACCTATTAGTTAAAATAAAATAAGTTGAAGTTCAATAGTTATTTGTGTATCAAGGCCGTAAAAGTGATCTTTTTTGGTCAAATCTGTTGTTTGAGACAGAGGCGTCAGCCGAGGCTGCAATTCAGATGACACCAAAAAAGCACTTTTGGCCGAAGTTTTTTAGGCGATCATCACGAAATAATTCAAAAATTTGGTCACAAAACACTAAATTAATTTTTTTTTGGACTATTTGTTGACAAACATAGTTACCTTAGACAACTAAAAACCAAAGCATCTCCTGTCAAATTTAATATTAAGCGTCACTTTTTATTTCAGTTTCTGACAGTTCTGTCCCAAAAAAATAACATCTGACAGATATGTACAAAAAAGTAACATTTGACAGATGTGTACAAAAAAGTAAAACTTTATTGCGGCAAAAGGAGCTATAGAAACACCATTTTTGTAATGATCGCCTAAAATTGTTATTTTTCCATTTTGGTTTATAAATTTATTCTTGAAGCACTGTTTTAACTAAAAAACAGAGCTTTAAGGGCCGGTTGTATAAAAATTTAATCAGGAGATAATCCTCCAAAAAGGATAAACTGGCATAGAAACGATTGTTGATTACAATTTCCACTATAGATATTTTGGAGGATAAAAATTTAACACCGTCAATACTTTTTGCGCTACAGTAAGTGAAAGGTTCACGGGAACTGAAACGCGGCGTTCGCGTTTGCCGCATCGCGCTAAAATATAACGCCTTTTTAGGCGTTTATTTTCAAATATTTGTGCCTAAATAAAATTTTAAGTTGTTATGTACAATATTTATCGAATATATTGTATACAGGGTGTTCGCGCGAAGTGGCTCACTATTGCTAACTTTGTTATTATTGGAGCTACAAAGTCGGTTAAATTACCAAACTAGTACCATTTTTGCTGCCGATTAGAACGGTGAAAATAGAAAAACAATTGACCATCTAGTATTCGAGATATTCACAAAAAAAACATTTTTTTAAATGGAACACCTTGTATTTTTTTTTCAAAATTCGATGATAAATTAAATTAAGTAAGTACAAAAAATGTCTTTATCTTTTTTTGATAATTATTTAAATTAAGCGAGTTATTTTGAAAAAAAGTTTACAAAGTTTTAATATCAAAAGTATACTTAGTCATAAAATATAATTTAGAAAAATTTCAATATTTCCTTAAACGTTTTTTTAAACTTGCTTAAATTTAAAATTATGATTGTTTGGTTTTAATAAATTACAATTACTCCGTTTTGTGGCTACTTGATGATTTTAAAGAATTGCAAATTTTTTCAAAATAACTAGCTTATTTTAAATAATTATCAAAAAAGATAACGACATTTTTTGTTCTGAAATTGATTTATCATCGATTTTTACAAAAATATGCAGCGTGTTCCATTTAAAAAATGTTATTTTTGTGAATATGTATCTCGAAAAACGAAAGCCCAGATGGTCAATTGTTTTCCTGTTTTCACCATTGTAATCAGAGGTAAAAATGCTACTAGTTTGCTAATTTAACCGACTTTGTAGCTCCAATAATAACAAAGTGAGCCACTTCGCGCGACCAACACATTCGATAAATATTGTACACAAGAAATTAAAAATTTATTTAGGAACAAATGTTTGAAAATAAACGTCTAAAAAGGCGTTAGATTTTAGCGCGATGCGGCAAGCGCGAACGCCTCGTTTCAGTTCCCGTGAACCTTTCACTCACTATAGCGCAAAAAGTATTGACACAGGAAGAAAATTGTTTAAACAAAAACTATAGAGAGTTTTACGCTTTACAACTTTGGTTTGAACTCATTTTATTTAATATGGACAATCACCGAAATAAAAAAAAACCTTTACATCCCACTTGTTGGATTTTTAAACTACCATAATTTGTTTACTGATGAGAATTTGTATACGATTATATTGCATCATTTTGTAGGGATTTTTATTCTCTACAAAAAAGGTATCGACACTTTTTTTGATAATATCAAATATAAGCCCGAAAAATACAAAAAACCAAATCATTCCTAAAAATCAAGATGGCGGGAAATCCGCAAAGAATTGGAGGTCGGAAACTTGGAAAATTACTTAACTTCAGATCCCCTAACAACCCCTAAAATTTGATCCTGTTCCGGACGATTTCGACCTTTAACGTGTGATTTTCGAATAATTTTACTATACTATACTGCGAATTCAAAATTTCAGTTTTATTCCTTTCCAACATATAATCCTTTATTTCCTCATAAATTAGCAAGACATGTTTACATGCGGTACGCAGGCAAAAGTAAGTGTAAACGAATTCTGTATTATTTAAAATTTACCTCAAACATTATATTACCGTTCGCGAAATAGTAAAGATTTAAAAGAGCCTTGCATGTTAAAATGGACCAAGTACAAAATCTATACATCACAATAAATTAAGAAAATAAATATTTCTTCGGATTATACCTACTTGTTCCAGTATTTTGACACATTTGACATTTCAGAGATGACTAGACTCAAGTGATGGACTTATAGTACAGTAAAATTATCTTTTTGTGCCTCAGGTTGGCATAAGTCATTTTGCAATCGTATAAATTGGCTGGAAACTAGACCGGGCTAGACCGGCAAAAACTAGGAATTTTTAGTTTATCGATTGGCATCATTGAAATCATAAAGAAAACGGATTATTATTTCTGTCATTCGGCTACTACTGTCAGTGTCAATTTTAAGTATCGCGTGTTACCAATATAAAAAAAATCCCTAATACCAAATATTTAAACAAATATTTTGTAAATTTTATTTATTTAAATAAACTTCGGCACAAAAAATAGTGTGTAGGTATTACACGCCTAGAAACTGTTTTGCGAGTACTCGTAGTTGCGGGCCTCGGCCTACGGCCTCTGCTCGCAAACCCTACTCGCACTCGCAAAACTCTAGTTTCAAGGCTAGTAATACAAATTACTATTTGAGATCGGAATCGTCCGGAACAGGATCATATTTTAGGGGTTGTTAGGGGTCTTGAAGTTAACTAATTGCCCAAGTTTTCGACTTCCAACCCCTTACGGAAATTTCGCCATTTTCGGGCGAGTAACGTATTAATATAATAAATACTCCCATACCTTATGTGTATTTTTGCACGCTCCGTCAAATTCGCGTATTTACTGGTTTAATTAAAAGAATAGTAGGTTTTGTTTACAAATTACTGATCGGTAAGTATCTTACCGATCAGATTCTCGCCTTCTGATCGGTAAGTAATGACATGAAAGTTTTGTCACTTTATTTTAGATAATTTTATAGTTGTCACTTTGACATGAACAAATTTTAATTTGGTTACTATTCTTTAATTAAACCCATAAATACGTGAAATTGACGGATCGTGCAGAAAATGTTATAAACATGTCGAACGGTAAAAATCCCTTACCGTTCTCCATACTTAATATACCATATGATCAAAAATTATTTAGATAAAGGGTGGCTTTGGAATTCTGAATTTACCTTGCATGTTTGATTCATCGTCAGTAGTTGAAATTATATAGGTTTGTAAGCTATTCAGTTTGTCAAATAAAACTTAGTTATTAAACTACGGGTTTATTTTCTATTTTTTTTTTAATTATTATCTATTCACCATGGCCACCCTTTATCTAAATAATTTTTGATCATATGGTACTATAATGCGAACATAAAGTTCACCAAACGGTCAGTGGTGGCGTGACGATCGGCCTTGCACGGAGCGATTACATTGCCATGATACAGTTTTAATCTTTGGATAATACTGAAGGGGTAGCCAATAATCACATACATATATTCAATACGTTATTAATATAAAATCACATTTATTTATTTATTTATTATTATTGTTTTCGGTACCATAGAAATCAGTAAAATACAAAAAAAATTTCCTTCTGGGATTCGAACTAGACTGTCGGATTCAACGCGCACAATAAGAAATACAGTAAATTTTTTTTTATGAGTCTCCATAGGGATTTACATGGTAAAATATTTAACTCCTGTTAATGGTTTTTCTACTGCGAATTTCAAAATAATTTTTGGCACACTATTAGTTTGCATCTTTTTTTACATATTCTAGTAGTTTTTAAAATGTAAAAAGTGAATTTTTTTTTTTAAAAGGAAAATAATTACACAATTTTAACTCGTTTTCACATTAAAATTTAATAAGTTAGGAGGCTTTGTCCACTGACAATTATTGTAGACTTTTAAAGGTATGGGTCGATTTGGATATTCCACCGCAAAATTATCATATCTCTCTACTTGAGACACCTTTAATATACGCCGTAATGAATTTTACTTTTTCTTTGATGGTGTACAAAGACATTTTCACGTTTTGAAAGTCTTTCAAACTTAATAAAAACATGCAAATAAAGTGACAGTTTTGGAATATTTATTTGCTTGTCAGTGGACAAAGCCTCCTAACTTAATAAATTTTAATGTGAAAACGAGCTAAAATTATGTAATTATTTTCCCGTTTAAATAAATAAATTTTACTTTTTACATTTTAAAAACTACTAGAACATGTTAAAAAAGATGCAAACTAATAGTGTGCCAAAAATCATTTTGAAATTCGCAGTAGAAAAACCGTTAACACGAGTTAAAGATTTTACCATGTAAATTCTTATGGAGACTCATAAAAAAAATTCACAGTATAATGAGCTCTTTCCACACATTTTTTTAATTATTTTAATGGATAGTATTTGTGAAACTGAAACCACAATTTTTTTTCGGATTTTTTTGACAATCGCTAAGGTTTAAAAAAAATTATAAAGTTTAAGATAATAGTCGTATGACGTCATAGGACTATGTTTAGGCGGCGAATTAACATCCAATACTAGAGCACGATACGGGAATTGAAATACAGTGTTGTAGCTGGTTGCTCGCTGTAAATATAATCATGTTTCATATCAATGTTAAGTATCAATGACCGCGTCAAGACTTGACAACGTTGTCTTAGTCAAGTTTCGTCTGATTGGTCCGTTAAATGGAGGCAGTTATAAATTATTAGGGCCGGTTGTATAAAAATTTAATCACGAGATAATCCTCCAAAAAGGATAAACTGGCATAGAAACGATTGTTGATTACAATTTCCACTATAGATATTTTGGAGGATAAAAATTTAACACCGCGATTAAAGTTTTATACAACCGGCCCTTAGAAACATAAATATATATTTTTTTAAGTGATAAAAATTTTTAAATTAAAACCAATTGTACATATACAGGGTGATCAGTAATTGGCGCACTCCGAATACAGGGTGTTATAGAGCACATTAAAACTAAGGATAATCTGCAAAGAAAACTTAAATCTGATGGTTAGTTTCCGAGTTATAGAGTTTCCCTCATTTAAGTTACAAGCTAATTATTTTAATAACCAAGACAAAAATGAGTGAATAATTCATCCTACTATAATCTCTGGAAAAAATGCAATATGATTTTTTCAATTTTTTTCAAAAAATATCGTATACAAAGAAATTGAAAATGTTAAAATTTTATAAAATACCTAAATTTGAGAGAAATTTGAAGTTTGACAACCTCTCAAACTATCCTTGGGATAAACTTCTATTGCCATGAAAATATTATTAATGAATTTCAATTGTTGTTTCTGTTTTTTAATAAAATTGACAGTATTAAATTAATTTGACGTTTCTATAAATTCTCGCATCATAAAATATTGATCATTTCTCTTTTTTTTCTCTCCGAACCTATTCACATGTTCCATGCAGAGTTGCCACTTTTATTTTCACAAAAATGGTCATATCATTGTAAAGAAAGGACTTACAGCACTGCGGTAAAAAAATTGGTCATTCTTAAAACGTAAAGTTTATTATACAGTGTGATCAGGAATGACTGAATCTGTTGGTATTAAAACAGTTGCAAAATTAGGAATTTTTTTTGTGGTATGATTTGCAAACCTGATTGTCACAATTAAAAATGTCAGTTTACAAAATCTAAGGTTATATTATGGTGAAGTATTGTTATGTTGGGATTGTCAAGATTGTCAAAAGTTGACAGTAAGATGTACGCGCCAACGTCCGTGCAGTTGTTAGTGTCAATAGTACCAATTCCACTAGTTATTTTTTCAATACCAACAGATTCAGTCATTATTGATCACGCTGTAGTATGCTCCGAGTGCGCCAATTACTGATCACCCTGTATATTAATTATATGCATAAGGTACTATCATACCCAATTATAAAAAACACAACTTTCCATATAGTGGAACATCCTCAATGTTTTAAGAATATCTCATTTTATTGAAATTTTTTTGACGGAATTTCAAAAAAAAGTTCAAACAAAATTGGTTCAAAATTTAATTCTAAATCAATGTTATATAATAAAAAAATCTCGTAAATTGTTTATTTTTCAAGATATTCCTAAAAAATCTAAAAAAATCTTTATAGGTGGGTAAGTACCACTTGTGTTGGTGCTAGATGAAATAGTAGTTTAATAAACAAGATTGTTAATAAGAGCGATTAATAATCGAAACGATTTTAACGCGTGAGCGCAGCGAGCGCGTTAATGAGTCGAGATTATTAATCGCCGATTAACACTCGTGTTGATTACAATATTTTTTTGTCGATCGCTCTTTATTAGAATGAAAATAATCTAATTTTGTTCCATGGCAAAATCCAAATTCTGACATAATATGCAATAACTCAAAATACCACTGACATATTTAATTAATTTCGGCAGGTGTCAGTTCCAAATGCATGTTTCAATAATATCGTGTGATTCATTAAATTTCCATTCTGAGTTGGCGGTGGAAAAAAAATTCATGTCTTTGATTACACTTCATTTCTTTAAATATCAGAAAAGGTTAGGTTTTCTGGTTGTTGTTTGACACTGACAGCAACACATGAATCAATTCGGCGCGTACGTTCAAATTCCAAGGCTTACCTAGAATGGAAATTTAAAGAATCACACGTTATAATATATTGTTGGTTACCTAGCAAATCTCATAATCTCAACAATGTTTTTAATGTGCATGTATGCATTAAACTGAGTTATTAATACACTCCTTTTATTACATTAACTAGATCTTTAATAAACGATCGAAAAAAAAAGATTTTTCCCATACCTACACGAAAATGGCCACTTTATTTACATGAGAAGCAGGTACAAAGTCGCCTTTTTATGGTAGTCGCGGAAAATAAGGAGTGGGGGTAACATTCCTTTACTGATATGCAGGAGTTATTTGTGTTTGTTTATGGTTGTCAAGGAGATTTGCTCACCGCACAGTGTCAAGCAAAATGTCAGTGTTATGCTGTTTTAATTTGTTCGCGCGTTTCACGCAAAAGAAATGGCCATTTTCTTACAGGTATGAGAAAAAATAGAGCATGCTACATTGTAGGAATTGATTCTGCCTCTTGTTCTTGCGCCCTCGCTTCGCTCTCGCGCAATTTTCACACTCGTCAGAATCTCTCAATTGCTACCTTGTTGCATAAACTACTATAACGTGGCACCCACAAATTTGTTCAAACTCTTAAATGTGAAATTTGAATCAAATCCGATAACTCGTTTTTGAGTTATGGTGGATACAGATAGACACACACACACAGACATCATGACGAAAATGGTCAAAATGGATTCAGGGGCCCTCAAAACGTGTAAATCCATCAAAATCTCGAAGTCGAAAAAAATCACGATTACTATACTTTCTTATTACTTCGTATAAGAAAATAAAAATAATAGGTGTAATTTATGTTTTCAATTTTATATTGGGGATATCTGAATTGACTGAAGAAACTATAAGAAAGTTGTAATATGAAAATTACACCTTTACCATTTTTCCTTTGAATGTCCTAAATTTTCCATTGTTGAGAGCTGCTAATTATTAAACAAAATAGCAAGTAAGTTGCCGTTGAAATATAAGTAAGTGTCAAACTGACATTTCAGTTTAAGACAGTTTACTTTTCAGTAAATATTTGTTGATTACTTATTGTTGTTACTTGTTGTTAGAAGTCATTGTTATTTAATTAATAGTTAGATTAAAATGGTAAATTACAATAATAATAATGGACATGAAAATTGTTTATGGAGCTGCCGATCAAAATGCTGTACGAGAAAAGCGGATATTTGGAAAGATATCTAGATAGACGCATGCCTTCTGAATTTAGTTTCAGCGGTACCTACTCAGTAAGTGAAAAAAAAATTACGGACTTGAAACTACTATAACTTTTGTTTTATTGGGTTTTCATCAAAAGTTTATTATACAAAAAACTTTATGTTCGTTCCCACTAATTGGCCTTTCAATCTCCTCCATATGTTACAAATCACCATGTATAGGTTGTTCCATTTAAAATAAGAAAGTTTAGTTCTTCATTTGTGTGTAATCAAAAATACCTCCATATTGGGTTTATTTTCTATGAGTGTGGTTTTCTATAAATAACTCAGTATACCAATATTCCTTACACATTGGATATTTAAATTATACGTTGATATATTTTTATTATATTAGTCAATAATTTAACGAATATGCATACTGTTTAGATATTGTTTTAATGTTCTCTATTTAAAATTCTAATGAATAACCGAAATCGGTCCAAGATATGAGAGTAAGATTTTTTCCATTCTACAACACCACCAGGTCCATCGAAAAGAAAACCGAATTAAATAAATATTTAGTATCCAGGCAAGTAAATACAATCCGTCGTCGCAGTGAAAAATTGGAATGATGGAATACGATCGGGATTGTTAGCAAAGAGATAATGGAGGTTAAATGTCTATTTTGATGAAATGTTTGAGTCGTAGAATTTATATATGGGTATAGGAGATTTAAAACGTCTTACGAAGTAAAGTGAATTTAAATCACTAGAGAATGCAAATGCAGATATACCATCAGAATTTTATTTAAATTTCCGCTACGAAAGAAATATGTTCAATTTACAAAGTTTAAAATAACTTATTGCCTAAATCAAACACGGAATTCCCTTTCAATTTCTTAAATCATGTCGCATATAATACGGCACCTGAATTATTAAATAGTTTAATAACTTGAAAAGATTGTTTTAGCTTGGCGGCGCATTCGAGAATGTTTTCATCAAATATTAAAACTAGTCTGAAAAACAATACTGTATATTTTGAGAACGATAGAATTAAATAAAAATTGACAGTATCCTATCTGATCCCCAACAAATTATATTAACCATAAATTTAAATGGCATTTTCCGCCACATTGCCAACGGTGACTAACGATCCACGTAACACGGTTTGAGCCGGACATAAGGACATGGAGGAAGTTTGAGGTATAATGGTATTATATAAAGTTGTAGAGTTGACCTGGATGTTGGACATTAGTAAGCGCCTTGTCTAAAAGATGTGATGACCCTCCAGAGTATTGTTCAGTGTGCGCAGACCAGTTTATGAGTAGACTGTGGTGCATATGGGGGCCATCAGTTGTCCCTTGAACGTCACAATTTTACTGATCGTCAATTATTATCAGTCCAGGAGTGCTGCAGACATGTTAGAATCAGAACTACCATGAAGGTGTTTTTATTTTCTTCAAAACAATTATTTGTCTAGTTTTAAGTGTGCAAAACGAAACAATTCGTAATTTATTAAACAATCGTAAAAACTCTATAACTTCAACACAACTGCAGTTTGGGTGGAGATTTATAAAAATTTTATAGCATTTCTCCATCTCAAAACGTGCCAGACATAAACGATCACTAGTCGCAGATAATTTCCTTTAGTAGAATATGTTGTTTGACACTAGGTCGATAAAACGCAAAAATATTTGAAAACTTTCAGAAAAGACATAAAATTTCTGTTTGAACATTTAGACTTACGAACAATGAACAAAATCTTTTTACATGGAAAACTTAAAACATCCTTTCTCATTTATCTTTGTCTTGTAAAATAGCATCACGTTTATGCTATACGTCATACAGTATTATGAGGGTATTCGTTCACTTATACTTACAAATAAGAGAAAAGTTTCTCTGCAGATTTTACGAAGATTGTCATGTCACATATTGCTTTATATGTCCTTTGCTCCAATGGAACGTCCCGTCAAATATATCAACAAACTTATTTGGTTTTTCGGATGAATTTACAATATTTATATGCATTTATTATCTAGTTTATTAGCATACTACATTGATATATGGAGTTTTTTCAAAGTTTTTCTTTTTTTGAGGGATTAACTTTCCACTTCTTATCCTTGCCTTCATCTGTTTACTACGAATAGAAAAATATCTGTTCAATTTTCCCAAGAACTAATATTATGTAGTAAAAATTGTAGAAACAGAAGTTAAGTCTTATACCAAGTGTTTAGAAAAAGGCGTTAATAAAATCCTGAACTCTTTTACGCTGACATATTATACATGTTCACATAAAAATATGATGACAATATACTATTCTTATTCTTATGTAATATTTTTAATATTTAGTACACTAAACTCGAAAAATCATTTTATTTCAAACAGCCGTAAAAACATTAATTAATTTGTAGCAATCAATCTCACATCCACTTTATTAATGAATTTATTGTATAATAGTATATTAATATATGAGCGATTGTGATAGCCATTATCCACGAAAATGATGTTTGAGCCCACGAGCCGTACAGGCGAGTGGCGCAATTCATTTGAGTGAATAATGGCCATAATCGCGAATATAATACTATGCTTTTTCCACACCTATTAAAGAAATAAATTAGACTCAAATTCGATAATTTTTTTGACACTTATTTAATTACTGTCAAGTTAGTCGATTGTCAAGTGCAGAAACTGACCTTTGGCAGTTTCACATTCAGAATTCTTTCATGTCAAGTGAAACTCGTGAATCTCAAAAATTTTAGTATTTTTGTGGTGGTCGTAAAAAAAGTATACCTAGTATGCAATTCGTTTTATAAACTTCTCTAGAAACTCGATTATTAAATACTTGCTCCGCTCGTGCCTAATAAATCTCGTTACTAGAATGCCGTTTATAAAACTTGTAGCATAATATACTATTTTCTATTTTGCGTCTCTAACAGAGTCATTATAAAACTCAAACGGGTTTCATAATAGTTTCATTATGAACTCCTGCTTTTTATTTTTTCATAGTGGTAACATTGCTTGACATTAATTTCCAATGACATGTGGGTAACGCAGCGTCAAAAGCCAAAGCCAACCTCACAAAATTGTAGAAAAGAAAATAGTAAAATTTTGAACATTTTATTATTATTTCTTATAAAGTAAATCATTTATAGCTAATTGGGCTCTTTTTCTTAGTTTAGGTGGTGTATTACTTATACTTGCTTGTTTACACATTTCAATAGAATGCCGAAAAAGCTTGTTGCTGGTTGTGAAGTAAAATTGACAACTAATTTCAAATTAACCTTGTTTTACTGTTTGGTTATGTTTGGTTAGTGTTACCAACCATTGTTAAATCATTCCAAATGTTCCTAGGTTTATATTTTGCACATATTCTTAATTTAAAGTATAAATAGATGCAAAATAGAAAAAAATTGTATATTACACTTGTTTTATAAGACATTATTGTGGCACTCGTTTCTTTGAAGCACTCCTCGCTTCGCTCGTCGTACTTCAAACAACTTGTGCCACAATATAGCGTCTTATAAAACTCGTATAATAATATACCATTATCCACAACCAGTATATTATAAGGTCATAATTCCACTATTAAGAGACGTCGTATGATATTAATAAAACACATGAGTCTTATAATTAATATCCATGACTACCTATACTTTATAAAAATCAATTCTACATAAAATGTAAGGTAATCAGAAAGCCAATTCTACATCTTGCCACTCAAACCTAATGATAACATTTTTTTTAATAAAATATAATGAGGTACTTTATCAAACGCTTTGGAAAAATCAGAACTGTTTTACAACTGTCTCTGAGTATTTTAAAACTTCGGTAGTCAACCTCCATCCCAGTGCATTGAAATGTTTTGTGAGCAGATTTTTTACGCAATATAAGTTGTTTTAACTCTGCACTATACCATTTTGGAAATTGAGATTTTTGAATAAGTTTTTTGGGAACGATTATATCTACATATACATTCTCAGTTACATCAAAGCTTCCGAGATGTGTCCAATCAACTGATTCTAATGCATTAATAAGCGACACATAATCAACATTTTTAAAGTTTTTACTTTTTGTATGTGTATGTACCTACACATATATTTTCTTGTAATAATTGTTACCGAAATTGCCATTTGGAACTGTCCAAGCAAGCGCGGGTAAACGGCGGGAGTAGCTGTGACTCCCTTAATAGAGATAGATAGTTTTATGAAAAATTAAATATTTGTGTAGCGTTGTTCTGAATTCACTTAGTTGGTCATTATGTGTTTGCCTTTACTTTATGTATGTGTATGTACCTACACATATATTTTATTTTTTTGCAATAGTTGCTACCGAAATTGCCATTTGTGGAAGTGTCCAAACTAGCGCGGGTAAACGGCGGGAGTAGCTGTGACTCTCTTAATAGAGATAGATAGTTTTATGAAAAATTAAATATTTGTGTAGCGTTGTTCTGAATTCACTTAGTTGGTCATTATGTGTTTGCCTTTACTTTATGTATGTGTATGTACCTACACATATATTTTATTTTTTTGCAATAGTTGCTACCGAAATTGCCATTTGTGGAACTGTCCAAACAAGCGCGGGTAAACGGCCGGAGTAGCTGTGACTCTCTTAATAGAGATAGATATTTTTATGAAAAATTACATATTTGTGTAGCGTTGTTCTGAATTCACTTACTTGGCCATTATGTGTTTGCCTTTACTTTATGTATGTGTATGTACCTACACATATATTTTTTTTGCAATAATTGTTACCGAAATTGCCATTTGGAACTGTCCAAACAAGCGCGAGTAAACGGCGGCAGTAGCTGTGACTCTCTTAATAGAGATAGATAGTTTTATGAAAAATTAAATATTTGTGTAGCGTTGTTCTGAATTTACTTACTTGGTCATTATGTGTTTGTCTTTACTTAATGTATGTGTATATACATACACATATATTTTCTTGCAATAATTGTTACCAAAATTGCCATTTGGAACTGTCCAAGCAAGCGCGGGTAAACGGCGGGAGTAGCTGTGACTCTCTTAATAGAGATAGATAGTTTTATGAAAAATTAAATATTTGTGTAGCGTTGTTCTGAATACACTTACTTGGTCATTATGTGTTTGCCTTTACTTTATGTATGTGTATGTACCAACACATATATTTTATTTTTTTGCAATAGTTGCTATCGAAATTGCCATTTGTGGAACTGTCCAAACAAGCGCGGGTAAACGGCGGGAGTAGCTGTGACTCTTTTAATATAGATAGATAGTTTTATGAAAAATTAAATATTTGTGTAGCGTTGTTCTAAATCAATAATAACTAAAATTAAGCATACAAAGTTTTTCTTGAAGAATTACATCAAATGAAATAGGAGGATGATGAAAATCACAATTTAATAGCACATTCAATGCCAACTCAGTTTTTAACCCATTTGAGTTAGTGAAAACTAAATCTAACACAATACCATTAGAATTTCTAATACCATTACACTGAAACAAATTTAAAAACTCAAAGGTGTCACAAAGACACTGCACCTTATCATTCACAGCACCAAACACTTTGACACCATACTCATCATTTTCCGATTGGACACCCTGTAAGTTGTAATCTCCGGCTATTACCATTACAGCATCCTGAAATTTATCAGAAACTTCTTCAACTAAATTCGCATGATCTATGTAGACATCAACTTAATATAACCGTATTGTATCAAGAAATATTTAACGTGTATCATACACATCAATTATTAGTATATTGTACCGGGTGTCCAAATAAGGAAGGACGCCGGCTCTATCTCAGAAACTATTTATCGTACAGCCTTCGGAAAAAAATATTTATAGTAAAAATGGGCAAGAGAAATTGCTGGAAATAATTTTCAAGTTTCTAACTCGACCGCTAACGACAAAATAAAAAACACGGTTTTTCTCAAAAATATCCCAAATGAACATATGCCAAAAATAGTTATGTTTTAATCTATGTAAAATTAGAAAACTTTTTTGTTTGGAGTATTTTTCTCTATCTTGTCAAATAAAGGGTGGGGGAAGAGGCGAATGTGTGTTTGAAAAAATTGTAATAACTTTTTTTGGCTTAACCGTTTTCGATAAATTTGGTTTCGTTTGAAAGAGAACGTTTATTAGGGCTTCGGATAAATAATTGACATCATTAATTTAATTTTACCCTGGTCGCTAGAGGGTGCTTTGTGATAA
The DNA here is from genome assembly GCA_963942485.1 of Pediacus dermestoides. Classification (NCBI taxonomy): domain Eukaryota; kingdom Metazoa; phylum Arthropoda; class Insecta; order Coleoptera; family Cucujidae; genus Pediacus; species Pediacus dermestoides. The sequence goes on along the minus strand of OZ012626.1, from coordinate 23,040,565 downwards.
CGTCGAAGGTTTTGGTAATTTTCTCAAAAATGTCAAATGGAATAGTACTGTTATTACTAGCTAAGAAGAAAGAGCATAAAACAATGAAGAAACTGGTGAAAACCGCAACTCGATATCTCTTCTCAATGTAGAGATATGAATGAAAATTTTTTAACCAAATTTTTGCACACTTTTTTTAAAGCTTTTTCTTTTTCTTGTTTTGCTGTCAAAGGAATTTCCCTTCCCCTTACTAAGAAATCAAGCGATCCTTGAATTTAAATTTTAAGGTTAGATTTAGTGTTTCAAAATAAACGTGCGGAAATAGAGTAATAAATCGTTTTTACTAAAATGTAATGCTTGATTAGTCATTAGTTTTCTGAGTGTACAAATATAGAGAAATAATTTTGTTATTTTACTATAAATGAATCACTAAGGATTGAGGTATGTATTAGTTCTAAACAAAGTACACTTTGCTATACCGATGATGAGAGCTTAAGCATCAGTGCTCAAAACCATCTTGCCCATATATACCTGCATCACCTATCTAACCCCCAAAGTTTATTCTAGGTATGTTCCTGAAGTTTACCTATACATCGTGTACACATATGCATGACCTATCAGCAACAGAACAAAAGCAAACATTGGTATTGTTATTAACGCAAGCTCAAATGCGCACTATAGACCTTCAAACCATGAATACATATCACTTATTATCTTCAATAACGACCATTACCAATGCGTAAAAAGACTACATCAACATAACGAAGTTTCGTTTTATTCAGAATGGCGTTTTCTGTCTGTCTGCAAATATTACAAATGTACGGGATTAAAGCTGGTGTGACTTAAGGGCGTTGGTGTACATGTTATGTGCCTGCTCGGGCAAGCGATCCAATATGTCTTTGTCGACGCTGAGTGCTGACAAGTCTGAAGTGGCAAATTTTTTCGTATATCTTTTAAGTTTTGGTGCTGATGGCGCCGATTTGTCTTTTTCGTAATGAAAACACATTTCCATGGATCACGCATCTAACACCACACAGTTTGAGGATCAATTGAAAGCAGACACAAGGATTTTGCGTATAATACACCATGAAGGAGGAATTTAATAAAATGAGTATACAAAACTGTATAAGCTGATTATTTAAATTTGGGGCACATACTCTCCAGAAAGCATTATTTATTTCCGTTATATGGGCCAGCCATAATTCAGTTGTAAACGAGTTTTTTAAGCGGTTTTATTGTGTTCATGGAATTTTTTGGATTACAATTGTCATAATATATCATTTTTAGTCTAAAGGGAGTCAAAACGAAATGCAAATATATAACCACATTATGGTGACAGTAACAAATACGAATGCAGTTTATCGTATACGTATACTACGTATATTACCTAGTTTTTTTAATTGTTTTTGCACGATCCGTCAATTTCATGTAGGTATTTACTGATTTAATTAAAAGAACAGTAGGTTTTGTTTACAAATCACTGATCGGTAAGACATCTCTTACCGATCAGAAGACGGTAAGTAATCAAATATGACCTTTTGTCACTTTATTTTAGATAATTTTATGTATAGTTGTCACTTTCACTTGAACAAATTTTGAATCATTTTAATTTGGTTATTGCATGGGTCGTGCAAAAAACGTAGTAAGGATATGTTACCGGTGGAAGGCAATAGTTTGGTGACGCACATGTCTTCTTTCAAGAATTTAAAAATGTACGAGGAGAAAATGTTTTTGCAAAAACACATTTTCTTCTTTCATTTTTCATTTTCATTATACTGTTCGAGTTGTCCACTCACAAAAAAAATATGCAACGGTCCAGGTTTGTTACTTCTAAAATAAAGAATATCTTAAATTATTATTTTTTAATACTTAAAGGTCTTAAAGAATTTTAACAATAACAAATCTTCTCTCTGCATATTTTATTTATGAAAGTAAAATATAGTCTATTTAAAGAACACATCTGGGTGGAGGTTTATTTAAAGATTCCGTGTAGCGCTAATTCGATTATAAAATAAATGAATTTCAATAGAATCAATAAAATTTACATTACTCCCATTCTAATTGCCGTCATGATGTTTTGAAGATAGGAAGCAGATTAGTAAGTAATTTAATAAAATTCACTTTGCTTGGCAGCACTTCAGATGATAAAAAGAAAATTCTGTGTTCAAGTAATTAACTACTATATAAAGAATTTTAAATATGCGTTTGATATCATGGATAGCGTAATTTTCTTTGCGAATGCCTTGAAAACAATAACAAGGATGCCTTAAGCTAGCAATTTAAATTCACGATTGAATGTTAAATTAAAATTTATACACATAACGCAGACGCAACCAACAACATCAACATCAGTAACACACCAGAAGCAAGAAAAAAGAACTTTAAAATTTGTTTATTAAAATATTTTTATTAACTTGTTGGGGATAGAGAGGGAGTTTGTCCTTCCATTTCTCGTTCCAACACCCCAACCACCGACGGTGGTATAATAAACGAAATTTGATAAAATACGTCTGATGATGATGGAATTATATTTCTGTGTTATTACTAAAGTTTCCGCCAAATGTAAATAGCTCAATTTTATTTGACCTCGACGTCGATGTGGCTTTAGCGCCTAAGGGTATATAAATCTGGTTTAAGAGTAAGATTATTAAAATCGTAAAGTTTGTTGACAAACTTCAGTTCTGTTCCAACACAAACCAAGAAAGGCTTAATATATAATACATTACCAGCAAGGTTTGCAATGACGATTTCAGAATATTACAACACCATAATTTTAATTTAGATTAGGTACATTCTTGTAATATAGACTTTTCGATTAAAATGGGAATTTAAGAAAATATCAGTATACAAGCTTCGATATAACTATTCTTCATTAAATTAGGTCAGTGGCGGATCCAGGATTTTACCATGGGGGGGGGGGGTTTTGGATTTTTAATTACATTCACTTTTTAATTTAATTATCATTTTATAGTTTTTTTCTATAATATTACGTTACAATAAAATTTTGTAAGTTCAGTATTTCGATGAGTATTAATTTTTGCTAACATATCTCTTTTTCAAACATCAGTAGAATAAAAACAACGATCTCCACGGGGGGGGGGTTGATCCCGAAAACCCCCCCCCTCCGTAAATCCGCCACTGAATTAGGTACAAGTTCATTTGTATGGAGCTATCGGACTTGGCATTTGAAAAGAATTACACATTTTTCATAAGAGCATAAATAGCCTCATATTCTTTTTGACGAAGAGACTGCTTATAACTTAAAAGTTTATATTGACCTTCATTTATTCATTAATCCAATGTTTAACAGAAATAAGAATATTAATTAATATGATGTACAAAAATTCTATTAATATTATATGAAAAATCATAATTTATTTATACACGGAGACGGAAAAAAATTGTTGATGCCCCTGAAACATGTCCTAATGTGTATCTAAAAGGTTATCATCATCGCCTCTGATGGGTGCCTATGGGATGAAGATTGTCTTGTTATAAACTGGTGTGTTTAAGCTTTTCAATTTCATGAGATAGATACCTCGTTCTCTATTTATCTGTCTGAAGAGGAAATGTTCCTGTTCGACAGGGAATAATTGACGGGATCGTGGTATAAAGTGAATTCTTAACATGAATGATACGCTACCGATGCTATCTGAAATCTCACTACAGCCGGTCGCTTCTTTAACCGGCGTTCAAATAATCGACTTGCTTTCACAGATAGAGTGCCAAGATAACAAATAACCTTCCATATAAATCCTATAGGTACCCACTGTACTCTTAATATTCAATACAATCCATGCAATATATATCTGCTGCGTGCGTTGTCCAGTGGCAACAAACTGTATGTCAGAATTAATTGACTGGTGCATTAAATAATATTACTGACAAAGCAAATTGCTGGTAATCTGTTGAAATAAATGGTTCGCCACTACAAATTGCACCTCGAACCCATTTTGTTGTGGTGTTGGTGTTATTATAATAAATTGTTATACTCCCACAGGGCACAAATATTTCAAATGTACAAAACATTTTCACGTGTTCATGTTAGAATGGTTTGGTGCTTGACAAAATCTGAAATTAGTGTTCTTGGTTTTATAAAAACTGATTAACGAAGAAAAAGTTGGGGTATGGGGCAAAAAGTCCGCGTGAAAAGAAACCACTGAACTAGTATATGAGTCCCAAGTTGATTTAGTTGAATAGCCGATAGACGGCATGTTTACAGACAAAAAAGAGTGGACTGATGACGCAGCTAGCTGAGAGATGTGGCAGCTGTCAAAACTGGCGTCAGCATTCGCGGACACTAGCCTTTGACCTGCAAAATCAATTTGTTACATTTATGTAACTCTCTTCTCCATTCCCCCAACAGTTCTGTCCTGTTCTCCCTCAAATGCTTCTCTGATGTGTGCACTGTGCTCCCGGCAATCTTTTTATACTTTTCGATAAATTGCTTTTCCTAAAAATGTACAATCTTTCACGAATTGCCATCACGTCTTTAAAACATCAACAATAGTATTCCTATACAATCATGACGATAAACAATTTATTATTCCGTTGGAGGAGAACGCCGACGCTATCCGGTTTAAGTGATTTTTTTCCACCAAAAAATTGATATATAGATCTAGGAGCTTTTCGAGTTACAGAGATTAACGACAATTACCAATAGAGGATAAATCTAGTCAGTTAGTTTTGTATTATAAGCATTATCTGTAGCTACGGTACTAAGAAAAATGAAAACAATATCAATATTAACTTTACATTTATAAAAATTTTCATCTTCAGTCATAATTTTATTAATTGAGGATTTGAGGAGAATACTCACTTTTTCGGAACGAAAATGTTTTAAATTTAGGAAAATTGTCAATATATCAAACAGTAATTCATTTATACTAATATAAAATTTAAAAGAAGTAAAAAAGAATCAATTTAAGTAAATTTCGACGTAAATTATAAGTCATGGTTGCCAAAATCTCTCGTCGCAAATCATAAGTATGACTACCGATATCTATATATGTGAGAATCCACTAGCTCATCATGGTTACTACGTGCGATCATGTCGCTAGCCGTAGGTTAAAACTGAGCAGAAGTTAGAAGCAGTGGCGGATTCAGGATTTTACCATGGGGGGGTTTTGGATAAAATAATTTAGAATAATCTACGTCACAAGTAATTTTTGCTAACATATCTCTTTTTTAAACATCAGTAGAATAAAAACAACTATCTCCTACGGGGGGGGGGGTTTCGGTTTCAAACCCCCCCCCCCGTAAATCCGCTACTGGTTAGAAGCTAGTGTTTTCAAAATACATAATACAGAGATCAAAAATTATCTTGGTCAAAGGTTGTCATGAAATGAAAAACGACGGTCTTAGCTTGTATCATCAGGTTATGTGCCATAATAAGTATTGACACGATACTAGCTCCGACAATTATTTTAAAATCCATGACCACCTTTGACCAAGATAATTTTTGATCTCTTGGTATAATTCTTAGCAATAATACACATCTTTCAAAATTTGATTTTTGCTGTTTTACAAGGGAATCATTTTGTAAAAGAGTTTCAGTTCTAAAATCCTCCTACTACGAGTACTAGTAGCCCTCCGAATTTTTACTTTCTCGTAATTTCTTTTCAAGTCAATTATTAGCCATGTATATTCTTTAGCAAACCGGATAATCATTTTTAACAAAAGGTTATTATCTACTAGCTACATATAATGTAAGATTTTTTGCGTAATTTGAAAATAATTATACAGGGTGTTCGCGTAAAGTGGCTCACTATTGCTAACTTCGTTATTATTGGAGGCTACAAAGTCGGTTAAATTAGCAAACTAGTAGCATTTTTTCCGCTAATTACAATGGTAAAAAAAGAAAAACAATTGAGCATCTGGTTTTCGAGATATTCATAAAAATAATATTTTTTTAAATGGAACACCCTATATATTTTTGCAAAAATCGATGGTAAATTAAATTCTATACCAAAAATGTCCTCATCTTTTTTTGATAATAAATTAAAATAAGCGAGTTATTTTGAAATAAAGTTTGCAATTCTTTAAAATCAATTAGATAAGGACAGATTTATGCGTATTGCAATAAGTGCGACAGAGACTATTTGAAAATTGCTGGAAACCTTTTTACGAGAAATTTAACTTAATTTCTTTAGGAAAAGTAATTATTGTGATACTATCCGTAAGTATAAGAAAGTCATGTGTTGGGCACATCAGATATGTTTTTTTTTTACTGGTTTCTATGGTACCGAAAACAATAATAATGAATAAATAAATGTAATTTCATAACGGGAGATTTTTTTAAGTGAGTAATAGGTCAAAAATCTAAAATAAAACATATTTTTGTCCTAAAATTCGGTTATAATGAAGGAATACAAGGAAAGATTTATGCGTATTGCAATAAGTGCGACAGAGACTATTTGAAAATTGCTGGAAACCTTCAAAATTTTTACAAGAAATTTAACTTATTTTCTTTAGGAAAAGTAATTATTGTGATACTATCCGTAAGTATAAGAAAGTCATGTGTTGGGCACATCAGATATTTTAATAAAATTGACAGTACTAAATTAGTTTGACAAGTTCTCGCATCATAAAATATTGAACGTTTCTCTTTTTTTTTCTCGTCGAACCAATTCACATGTTCAATGCAGTGTTGCCACTTTTATTTTCACAAAAGTGGTCATATCTTTGTAAAGAAAGAACTTACAGCACTGCGGTAAAAAAATTCGTAATTTTTAAATCGTAAAGTTTATCACAGTACCACAGAACACTATTAATCAGAATGGTATCTTTCCCTTTAAAAAGATGTCGCGCATTTAGCGTGCGCATAGCAGCCATGTTCATAGGGATCTATCTCCCACTTGCTTGCTCCCACTTTCAGCTAACATGCCATTGCGCTTTAGCTCATTGTTAGAAAGATCCCCAAGAACCTGGCTGGCATTCTAAATCGGGCATTTTTACATCAAAGGTGCCGACACCGAGATACCATTCTGATTAATAGTATCCTGTGACAGTACGCTCCGAGTTCGGCAATTACTGATCACCCTGTATATATACAGGGTGTCCTAAAATTAAGGCATTCCGAGTGCGGAGCGTTGTAGGGGATACCCCTTGGAGTAAGTAAAAATGTACATACCATTTTTTTAAATTGCCCCTTACAAGATATTCGCCTCTTAACTTTGTTCAATACGGCAACATTGCGCATATTGCGTTTGCGTTTCGCACCTTTTCGAATCTCAGTTGGAAGCGTTGCTAAGATTTGCTATACTAGGTTTCAATGAGTAATTGAGAAGGCAATAATCTCATCCGCAAAATTTGAATTAATGAGACATAAAAGAAAAGCAATTTGCGTTGTCCGCAACCAACTAATAAACCGAAGCATTTGAGTTTTTGTTCAAGAAAAGAAATTATTCAATTTATTACCTTTATTGACTAGTAAGTACCTAACTAAACTAATAGAGTCATCCGGTCAAAAATGAAAACGCTTGAAAACCTCCTTAATGTAATCTAGAGGTAAAAAAATCAATTGTAGAAATTTTTTTATACCCCAAAAGTTTATCCCGACCCCAAAATTTCAAACTGAAAAAAAGGTTTCTTTCAACACTCGATATTAGAATAATGAGCCATGTTTATTGAAAAACTCGATTTTTTTTGACAGAACTTGTCAACTAAAATTTATTGTTGGCGGCTTTCTCCCAAGTAACGAAATAATATTTTAGCCTCGTTGCCGTTCCTTTTTGACCAAAATTTTGCAGAAATTGAATATTTCTTTACTCCGTGTTAAAACTACTTTTTCAAGATTTTTTTTGGATTGTTATTACACATAATCATGCTCATAATACATAATAATAAACGCCTACATTTATACCATTTATTTGAAGATAACTTGATGCAAAGTTTGTATCTTCAGACCTCTATATCTTTGTAAGGAGAGGTCGCCGAATTTTTTAATAATTTTTCTCTTACTCCTGGTAAGATCTCCCACAACGCTCTGAATTCGGAATGCCTTAATTTTGAGACACCCTGTATATTATTGCAGTTAAAACCCGAAATCAGTTAATACCCGAATTCCCTAGTGAAAACTAAAATTAACTGAAGGTCTTCGTTGAAACTAGTTTTCTCTAGTCAGAACGAGAATTAACTGATCAATTATTCCCAATTTTAGTCAAAACTAGTTGTTACTAGAAAAAACCAGATACATCTTAATTGATCAATGAACTTTAATAATTATTTATTATTATTGTTTAATATTGCTGAAACTAACAGAAATAAGAGAAAACAACCTACCTAGATCACTATTGTACATAACTAAACAATTATTGTCCTTAAGTAGTATGAAAGATAATTAAAACTCGTTATAACTAAAAATTAAAATCCATTTTAACAATATGTAATAAGAAAAATAAAAAAACATTATATCTGAGATAAGTAGCAGTCTTACTTATTACCGCAAGACAAACTGTCATGACATTTTGAGTTGCACAAAATACCTTTCTTTTTGCAAAAACATATATTTGTATTACAAGCCTTCTTGCACACAAACAAAACCCTTGGCCTGATCCTATAGCAGCTTTTCTTGCAGCAGTTCTCAAAGATATGTTTCTTTCAGGAACTTTTCAGGTGTCAAAAATTTGTCTTTAGTCACATCGAATTCTGACCTAGAAAATTATCGGAAATCAGAAAAAAATATAGGTAATAAATTATACCTATTACACGTACCTACAATACTGTTTTTTCAGTACACCATCTTTTGTACCTATTTTGTGCAGACCTTCCTTTTTTTCAAGTACCTACAACTCCAATGATATTACGGAAATCGGCTTTTGCTCTATCGACATCGGAAATTGGTATAATGACGTGTAGGGATGTGAATTGCATCCGAGGCCAGTTTCATCCTTTCGCCTGTTTTTCCAAATTAATGTGAGCTACTTTCCTACCTGATAAAATTTGAATTTCTGCACTCGGACCAGCTACCTCCAAGATGCCAAAATTTTTTCAACATCTTGATTGGCCCGTTCTACAGATCCCTGGCTTTGGCTGTGCCGTGGTATTCCGTGGACTTATTTCAACTCAGGCCAAAATGAAGCTAGTTCAGATATAACAGAGTTCACAAATTCTCTTCCATTATCGGAATGCAAAATGCAGGGAACGGAAATCAAAAATATATCGGTCAACTGGTGAGCTACTTTTTCGGCTCTCTTGCTTTGAAATGCACGTAATAACACAAATTTAGTTGAATGGTCTTGATATACCATGATATATTTGAATCCACGATCCTCTTGGGTTTGCATGTCTATTAAATCAACTTGACAACGACTATTCATTTCGGAAAGTAGTATAGGTTTCGAAACTAAGCCCCTTTTTTCGTACTCTTCTGAAGTTGACATGTTTCGCACATGGACAGAAAAATATTTATCATATCAAGTGTTACATTGGCGTAGAACTCTTTTGTCATAACATTGTAGTGGCTCTCTTTTTTCTCAGTTTCCTCGATTTTCAATATTCTCTTCAAAAACTCTTCTTTCCACTTGGTTCCCTGACCCAAATCATCACCCATGACGTAATAAATCTTTTAAATAATGTTCAAGTAAATCAGAAACTGCCACTCTACACTGATATTACTAAACACTTGCCGGATTGCTCTATGACACAGCGCCGAATAATACGAATGCAACTGATTTTAAAACAAGCTATGACTCTTGTCAGACCGTTTGATGTCGATATTCCTGAGGCAACGTCGTTAACCTCAAATAGCTTGTCCCTTTAAATTCGTATAATAAAACACATGATTTAGTCAAAATATGTTTATATTATACATTCTTTCTTATCACAAAGTGCGCTAATATACAAAGTCTGCTATATGGGCACAGAATAATATACAGAAGCGTCACTCTTGTCGGAACCTTTGATATTCCTGAGCCACCTTCATTGACCTCGACTAGCTAGTCCCTTTAAATTGGTATAGTAAAACATATGATTTAATCCCAATATGTTTATGTTATACATTCTTCCTTATCTCAAAGTGCGCTAATATGCAAAGTCTGCTATATGGATACAGAACCTAGTCCAACATGGTCATGTACACACGGCGATTCTAGTGTTGCCGCCACCAATAACAAGGCATCACACAACGGAATATAAATAAATAAATCGTATATAGTGTCGTGACGTCACGAAACCGCCTTTTAAGCCTTTTAATTTGGTATAGGCCATTTATCTCGCTCTAATTTTAGTTTCTCTTTTCGAGTGCTGCTTCTGTATAATTCTGTGGTGTGGGTACAAAACCTAGTCCAACCTAGTCACGTAATCACGGCGATTTCAGTGTAGCGGCCACCAATAACAAAAGGCATCACACAACGGAATATAAATAAATAAATCGTAGTGTCGAGATGTGATGAAACCGCCTTTTAAATTGGTATAGACCCTTTATCTCGCTCTAATTTTTGTTTCTCCTTTCGAGTGCCGCTTCTGTATATTATTCTGTGTTATAACTATATCTTTCTTGTAAAAACTAGTTTTGACTAAGATTCGGAATAATTCATCAATTAATTCTAGTTTCAACGAAGGCCTTTAGTTAAACCTAGTTTTCACTAGGGAATTCGGGTATTTACTGATTTCGGGTTTTTACTGCAACATATACACTTCTGTTCAATTAAAAAGCATACAAGTCTTGAGAGCGATTTTTGCATTTTTTTAGTTGCGTAATAGTTATTTATATTATAAGTGGGATATGAACATCATTAACATAAGAGTCTGAAAATTGCAGAACGAGTCGTAGACGAGTTCTGTAATCAGACGAATATGTTAAAGTGTGTATATCGCACGTGTAATATACAAGATTTTATCTACTACCGTCCAAATAATTAAAAATGAATTTTGAATTTATTTCCAGCGACATTGCTCAGTAGTTGTTGTCAAGTTGTCGTACTGGAGTACCTAACCTAAATTATGTAAAAACTAGCCAGCGCTACACAACAGTTAATTTGATTTATAAATTTTGAAATAATTAAACAATTTATAGACAAAAAAACTCGGGGACATGGACCGTGTTATGTTTATTATTAAAATATAAAACTAATTTTTTATAAAATGAAACTACAAATTTTTTCAGTTATCTAACGTGAAGTTAGGGTTTTTTCTATGTAGATACGCTATTATAAAATTCTCCAGGTTTCAAAAAATCAAACTTAAGAGTACGAAGTGTCATTACTCAGTGTTAATAACAAATTTTAAAGAATTAAACAATTTATATTATATTAAAATTAGACATTTACAAATATAAACTTTCCTATAAAGATACTAAATTGTAAAAATTGTGTTGTAAATACTTGTAAGAAGGAATTTTCTTGTTGAAATTTCAGTGTGGTAATGATTTCTTTAAAACACATGTTGCGTAAAAATCTGACTTACGTTACTTAAATTAATGTCAAATCAAGGCTATTATGAATTGGTAGTATATAAATTTGTCTTACATCTGTTTCCATGTTTGCAAACCAGTTACTAGGAATCATTTACCTCCATTGATTACCTTTATTAATTATTATCAAGATTTGTTTCAAAAAAAGACTTGTAAATGAACAAAATTTTATATTAACGACAGAAAAAATAAATTGGGATTATTGAACATAAAAAAACTGAAGAGATAAACTATTGCTAGTAGTTAATTCTAGCTCCATCCTTTTCATCCAACAGTGCCAATATTCTTAGCATGGAGTGAATTAAATTCTGACAAATATTGTCGTTCAAATTCAGATTCTCCCATGCTGCTTCAATGTTGTCCCATAACTCTTCCTGATTTCTGGGACGAAAGTTCCTTTTATACATTTTTTTACTTAACCATGCCCATATATTTTCTGTGGAATTTATGTCTGGACTATTTGCGGGCCATGGTAAAGTTTCAATATTGTTGTATGTAAACCACTGTTGAATTATTTGAGCCGTATGACCCGGACAGTTATCGTGTTGGTAAATGATATTGTTTTCGGCATAAATTTGATTTACTGTTGGTAGTATAACATTATCCAAAATCTGGCGATAAGTTGGCGAGTTAAACCTCGTACCAATTCTCCAGCAAACCCCAGGCCCGTTACTACTCATCCAAGCCCAAACAGTTACTGAAAACCTTCCTTGTTTGTTAAATCCAGTTATATAATTTTCATCAAATCTGGAGTTTGGTGGTCTATAAACACGCAAACGTCCGTCATTAGAGGATTGGAAGACTTTTTCATCTGTAAAGATAACTCGTTCCCAAAAGTCAACATTGCGATGCAAGTGATTAAGCGCGAAGAGAACTCTAGATTGTTTACATTCTACCGAAAGTAATGCTTTTCTAGCACTTGAAAAATTTTTTAATTCTGAGACTTTAATTCGTCTACAAACCGTAGGTCTAGAGCCGGGAAAGTTAATTACAACTGCAGTAGCAGCTGCGCATTCAAATGGATGTTCTCTTAAAAAATTAGGCAATGCAGCATCTTGTGCGTTATTTGAAATTCTTCTCCTCCCAGACCCAACTTTTCGGCTCGAAGTATCTTGTTGTTCCCATCGCTTTTTGACTCTCAATACCGTGCTTGGATTAATTCCGAGATAAACAGCGAGTCTTCTTATTGACCAACCATCTTCTAATTTAGTAATAAGGATAGCCTTTTGAATTTCGCTTAATTGAGGGGGCATTGCAATGAACACTTCTTGAAAATCTTGAATATTAACTGAATGGATATTTCGATTGTTGTATGACAGTGACATTAAAGTAAGTTACACAAATAAAATGTAAGTGTATGCATTTTTATTGCACAGAAGTGTACATACAATAACGTTGCCCGTGATCACATTTCGGGTAGTAGTGAGATCCACAAAAAAATCAGAATTTTATCACAAGTCCTTAACAGATTCATTGAAATGATTTATGAAATATACATAGATATAACTAGTCAAACATGACATCATGTAAGTTAAAAATAAGAGACGCAAAAATTTCTAATATGCTTAAAAATAATTGTTACAGAATAAATACACTTCTATAAGTTACTAATGCGTTGCACATAACCCAGTAGTGAGTTAACATTACAATTTCATTTACTCATAAATTCAAGGGACTAATGCCCGATCTCACCGACATGACTTAAAATTTAAGATATGCTTTAATGTTAAGAGATATCCTAACGTGTTGCACCATACATTTAAGGTATAGTTATGTCCTTAATTATTATTATATCTGTCAAATACTTAGGTAAGTATTATTTATTTATCACACATTATTTACCAATAAATTTATAATAAAGGGGTGGTATTGAATAAAATTCTGCATGATAAATATTAGTTATATACATATATTATTTACAATCTCGTAGCTAAAACTTTTTCTTGTGCATAACATCTCATTTTAGTCATTGTTACCTTATATAACTAATTTTCAACGACCATTAATAATATTCGACTCTTTTTTAAGAATTCATGTGAAAATATCTTATGTGCCCAACATATGACTTTCTTATACGGATAGTACCACAATTACTTTCCTAAAGAAATTAAGTTAAATTTCTTGTAAAAATCGTGTTTCAATTATGAGGGTTTCCAGCAATATTCAAGTAAATTTCGGAAGTCTCTTTCGCACTTATTGCATAAATCTGTCCTTGTCCTACTCATTATAACCAAATTTTACGACAAAAATAAGTGTTTTATTTTTTTGAATTTTTTTTGGCAGAATTTCAAAAAAAAGTTCAAACAAAATTTGTTCAAAATTCAATTCTAAATCAATGTTAAAGAATAAAAAAATCTCATAAATTGTTTATTTTTCAAGATATTCCTAAAAAACCTAAAAATGTCTTCAGGTAAGTGTCACTTGTGTTGGTGTTAGATAAAAAACATTTGATGTGGCACCCACAAATTTGTTCAAACTCTTAAATATGAAATTTGAGTCAAATCCGATAAGTAGTTTTTGAGTTATGGTGGATACAGACAGGCAGACAAATATCATGGCGAAAATGGTCAAAATGGATTCAGGGGCCCCCAAAACGTGTAAATCCATCAAAATTTCGAAGTCGAAAAAAATCACGATTACTATACTTTCTTATTACTTCGTATAAGAAAGTAAAAAGTAGTACTTCATTTTTGTTGTTTAAATAACTATTTTATATGTTGCGGTTTCTCACTCCCTCAAATTACATACTAATCTTAATCAATAATAGACCTTTTTATTTATTGTACGCGCAAGCGCAACCCCTACTTTTTTGCGGACATTTATTCAAGTGTGATCTATTGCTTTATCGTATATACAGGGTGATTTGTAACATATGGAGGAGATTGAAAGGGCAATTAGTGGGGAGTAACATAAACATTTTTGTATAATAAATTTTAGACGAAAACCGAATAATACAAATATTACAGTGATAATTTTATTCATAGCAATGTCGAGCAATCACAGTACAGTATTGGACCAACCTACATGGTTTTCAACCAATCAGAACGTCTAAAATAGTTAAGTTAGTTTGTATAATTTCGATTATATAACTCATTATAAATTTACCCAATAGCAATTACAAGTTTTACATAGTTACTATGTATTGATAAGCGAATATACCCCTTGACGACCTGGTATAACCGTTTTCGTATATTCGCTTCTCAAACAATGTGAATTTTGTCATATAGTAACATTTTTTTGATGTTTATTAATAAACGTCAGAAAAACAATTTGTTTGTTAATTCTTTATATAATCGTAACGAATACCACTCGAGCAAATGAAAATAATCGTTATACTGACCTCGTCACTCGACGTATATCCTTAAAACACCACTCGAGCTAACGCTCTCGTGGTGTTTCGCAGAATACGTCTAATGACTCGGAAGTATAATCGATTATTTTCTATGCTCTTGTGATATTACTACTGATAATATTTGATAAAACATGGGGTAACTCCACCAATTAAAATTTTTAAATTATTTACATTTCCATAGTAACTCAAAAAATAATCGTGTCAAATACAATTCGTACTTCAAAATAATTAAGGTTATACATCTCAAACTTGCTGCACAGTTACAAATCGTGTCAGTTTGACAGAATAATCCTCCCGCTTCGCGATCGGATTATTTTAACTGTCATACTGACACTCTTTGTAACTATGCAACAAGTTATCGATGTATAACCAATTATTTTGAAGTACTTATAGTATTACTACTGATAAAATTTCGATAAAATTAATTGTAGGTTTTCCATGGTAACAATATAAATAACAACATTTGTATAAGAATTAATTTGTAATTATAATATTAGTATGATCTAATACTTGCATTAATATAAAATAAAATAAACTTGTGGACATTCATAAAATTATCTTAACGAATATCATACAGTTAAAATACGGTTAAATTACGAAAACTTGTTGCACAGCAACAAAGAGTGTCAGTTTGACAGTTTAAAATATCTGATGTGCCCAACACATGACTTTCTTATACTTACGGATAGTATAATAATAATAATTACTTTTCCTAAAGAAATTAAGTTAAATTTCTTGTAAAAATTTTGAAGGTTTCCAGCAATTTTCAAATAGTCTCTGTCGCACTTATTGCAATACGCATAAATCTGTCCTTATCCCACTCATTATAACCGAATTTTACGACAAAAATGTGTTTTATTTTAGATTTTTGACCTAATACTCACTTAAAAAAATCTCCCGGTATGAAATTACATTTATTTATTCATTATTATTGTTTTCGGAACCATAGAAACCAGTAAAATAAAAAAAGTAAATAAAAAAGAAGGGAAACCTATGGAATCGAACCAGCACCGTGTGGATTACTAGGCAGATTCTCTACCCACTGCGCCACGGCGACTTGTGCTGGACGTGGTATTAGTTCTGGATAAGAAGAGTACACGGAATACTTTGCTGCTATTAGCTACTCCTATTAACTGTACCTACATATTGCAATATGACACAAAAAACACAAATCAACGACCGCGTAACAACCGGTGGTAGTTTCGCCACCACAATGCTGCCGTAGCCGTCGATGTTTTCAAATAATACTAATAATACAATCGTTTTCCTCAACGGTATAGATTTCTGTAATTTATATATTGTACTTTTGTAAATGAGAGATAGATGGCGTTACTATATGAAAAATATTTTAAATAATTTAAATAAAAAAAGAATTGAAATCTATGGAATCGAACCAGCACCGTGTAGATTACTAGGCATATTCTCTACCCACTGCGCCATGGCGGCTTGTGCTAGAAGTGGTATTTGTTCTGGATAAGAAGAGTACACTGAATACTTTGCTGCTATTAGCTACTCCTATTAACTGTACATATTACAATATGACACAAAAAACACAAATCAACAACCGCGTTACAACCGGTGGTAGTTTCGCCACCACAATGCTGCCGTAGCCGTCGATCTTTTCAAATAATAATATTGCTACAATCGATTTCCTCAACGGTATAGATTTCTGTAATTTATATAAAGTACTTTTGCACCTGAGTGATAGATGGCGCTATTATATGAAAAATAATTAAAAAATTTTGACGGAATTTCAAAAAAAAGTTCAAACAAAATTTGTTCAAAATTTAATTCTAAATCAATGTCTAAGAATAAAAAATTGTCGTAAATTGTTTATTTTTCAAGATATTCCTAAAAAACCTAAAAATGTCATCAGGTAACTGTCACTTGTTTTGATGCTAGATGAAAAACATTGAATGTGGCACCCACAAATTTGTTCAAACTCTTAAATATGAAATTTGAATCAAATCCGAGAAGTCGTTTTTGAGTTATGGTGGATACAGACAGACACACACACAGACACACTGACAGACATCATGGCGAAAATGGTCAAAATGGATTCAGGGGCCCTCAAAACGTGTAAATCCATCAAAATCTCGAAGTCGAAAAAAATCACGATTACTATACTTCCTTATACTACGTATAAGAAAGTAAAAAACCGAGTGCGAAGCACGAGGTGTTTTCTGTCAAACTGACACGATTTGTTGTTGTGCAGGAAGTTTGAGGAATTTAACCATCGGAAAATCCAAAGTGTTAGTTTGACAGAATAATCCTCCCGCTTCGCGGTCGAATTATTTTAACTGTCATACTGACACTCTTTGTAACTATGCAACAAGTTATCGATGTATAACCAATTATTTTGAAGTACTTATAGTATTACTACTGATAAAATGTTTTTTTTTAAATCTGTTGAGTACCGCTGAAAATAAATTCAGAAGGCGTGCGTCGTGCGTCTATCTGAAAATCTTTCTATACACCTTGCTCGTGCAGGATCTCCATGCATTCATTATTAGTGTAATTCACCATTATTAACTTAACTATTAATTTAATAACAATAACTTCTAACAACTAATAACAATAAGTAATAAATAATATCAGTAACTCAAAAAAAACTGATATTGCAATTTACTAAAATGTCAGTTTGACACTTATTTATTCAGTTCAACGGCTACTTACAATGTATTTTGTTTAATATTAAGCGGATCTCAACAATGGAAAATTTAGGACATTAAAATGAAAACTTGCAAAGGAGTAATTTTCATTTTACAACTTTCTTATAGTTTCTTGAACTAAATAATAGTTCAGTAAGTTCAAATATCCCCAATATAAAATTTAAAACATAAATTACACCTATTATTTTATTGAAAAATGCTAGTAATAGATGAATTACTAGCATTACTTTGCATAATTATTGGGTTTCTGTGAAAAGTTTATTAATAAAATTAGTTTATTTTGAGCCCATCTATCTACCTTTTAATTCTCCTCCATATGTTACAAATCACCCTGTATATTTGGGCAACATAAACAATAGTCGGCACGGCCCGTATTCAAAAACTAAACACTTAAAAAACAAATACCTATACAAATATTTTAATGGGCTTTAATGCTTTAATGCCAAATTTCAGGTTGTTCCCTCCAGCGTTATAAAGCATCGTTGCGAGACTATTCTGTGGTCTTAAGAAAAGGTATGGGGGACATGTTGTAGACTTCGGTGATACAATTTTAATTGGAATATATATTTAAAATGAAACAGTATAGTTTTATAAAGTTGTGGCAGCCATACGCTTGGAAAAAGATCTGTTTGTTTTAATTTACAATACGAAATTGCAAAGTTTATGTTTCCAATTTTAATTACTGGTGCGTTTCCTGATAAAGTCAGTTGGGAAATTGAAAAGTCAAATAAACGAAACTAAGTGGAAACTGCAGCATCATGTTTTCTTCTTAAGAGTAAACAATCTGTGGAAGCCTCTGTAGAGAATGCACATTGCCATCAGTGGTTTGGAATAATTTTGCATACATAATTGAGCTTCGAAGCTTAATAAGCCTTTAGCTTAATGACCAAACTTATTAAATGAATTATTAATTTAAATTTGCACCATATTAAAATTCTTATTTTTTTATTTTTAATTCGGGCGGAAATAACAAAAATTGAGCAGAAAATACACGTGTTATTTTTGTTAATTTTCTGAACATATACGCAAATTTATGTGCGAGTTACCCCAAACCTGAGAAACAAATCTGCTGTAAAAAATATTGCAAAATGAGGAAAATTTAATTAAGAAAGTGTAATTTTAATTAACTTAATATTTCATGCTGAACTTGAAGCAGTATTGTAACGATGTGGTAAGTAACTGGAATAATAAAACAATATCATACATCTGAAAAATTAATAAAACTGGAATAAATTGGAGGGAATAAAAGCTGAAAGCAGAGTGAAAATGAAAATAAGTCTCCCGTGAATTGGTGTTGAACAGCAAAAACAGCAAGCTAACAAGCACGCTTCGTAGCGGGGCGAGGGGTGCGTTCGGTTTCAGTGCTGAAATAACGTTAAATGATTTCAAAACCAAACGATTAGTTAGAAAGCCACACAACTTGCAAACTACCGTCTATTTATATCAGTTTACAAGGCGCAATGCAGTCCAAGATATAAATTAATTTAAAAGTACCATGTAACATGTGTTACCGAACTCAACAAAGTTTCAAACGTTAATTAACCGTATACGTTGGTGTTTGTTCGTTTCATGGACCATTGGGCGGCCCCTTAAATTCAATGGCTTTTAGATACCAAATAAGTGGTTTTTAATTACGAAATAGAACATCATAATAATAACTTTTGGTTGTCTGTAATAATATAAAAAAATCAGCACATTGGAATCCAGGGCACACACAAATTGAGCCCGGTTGAAGTAAATTGTTGGAGAAAATAATGAGGTGTGAGATTAGAGTTACAGATGTCAGACTTGGGGGACTAGGAACATCATCAAGAGAGCCCAGGCAGAGCATCATCGCACAGAGAGAAAATCGCAAGTAGAGTAAGTTCCGGTCCAAGCACGTTCCTAACCGGAAGAGAGACTTCCAGTTTATCCTATCTGTCAACATACTTTAACCTTCGCTTCAGGAGAAGCGGGTTCATGCGGAAAACGTGATCAGTCAACATAAGTGAATTTTATCTCGTGTCAACCAACCTTATAATAAACTCTGCACTCCTCAAATTGCCTCCTTGTAACACAATCTCTTGTTGACACTGAAAATTCAGAACTCAATTAGCGAAATTCCTTCAAAAGATCGCTGTCTCTTCGTATTGCCGCCGCCGTCCGCCGCCCCTTCGCTTTGATCTCCCAGTGAAAATATAACGATGAAATGGCAGAGGGCGCGTGTTCTATAATATGTTGTCGCTAGGGAAAAGTGCGATATAAGTACGCCAAACTAGAATAGTATACAGGGTGGTGAAAAATAAGCAATATCGTTTATAAGTTTTTACTTTATTCAAGAATTATTTTAAACTAATCCGGAATGTTAGGTAAGGTATATTGTGCCGTATACCATCCCGTGAAAACCATGTGCGTTTTCTTTTTCAATTGTACCAAATATGATCATTTACAGTAAGCAAACTACAACAGTTTGTGAAAAGATTTCCAAATTAATTTGCATTCTCTCGTTTCTTCCACCAAGTGTATTTCTTATTCTTTGTCGAGTCGTTTCCTTATAAGTGAATTTTAATAGGTTTCATAAGTGATATTATTTGAATAGGTGTATATTTACTTTTGAATTAGGCAATTGACTCAACTTTATTCTGCCTTCTCCAACGTCCCTATTTGAAAAGTTTATTTTAGCATTTCATCAATCTAATCATAATACTGAGATATAAAAAACTATCTGGATCAAAGGTGGTCATATTATGGAAAACGGTCGTCTTAGCTGTTAAAGTTTGTCAAGCTACATGCCATGCTGACATCACTCATAACGTGTAAATGTGTTATTAATTCTAGTGATAAAATTAATGAACTAATATGCGAAATCGCACGAAAGGTAAAAAGGGGTTGATATGATTGCATCTTACCTATATGGATGCATTTCCAAATTCTTTTTTACGATCATTCGGCATGTTCCATAAAAAATTTCTATGTCTTGATATTTTCGTTTCAACGGTTTTGGTAGGCTCTTGTTCCAACTTTGACGGATGTCATTAACAACTTCTTCTGTACGAACGGTTGACCTACCAGCACCATTTTTATGAGTCACAGAACCCGTTTCGCGAAACACACCAACACAATTTGTTACTGCTAATTGTTCAAACATAAACGCTGACTGTATTCCTAAATTCCATTAACTAGCACACCAGTTCGAAAATTAGGCTTCAATCATGTGAATTTTGCGTTATGTGGTGAAAACCATAATTCAAGAACTGCTGAAGATTAAACTAGCAAGGAAATTTCAGCAGAACTTGTTGACAAATCAAAATATCGGATGTGTCCAACACATGACTTTCTTATACGATGCGGTTTCAATTCTGATCTTTAGAAGCTATACTGCGGTAACTAATAATTATATTTTATTAATAATAATGCAAATGTAAGACTTCGGATATACCTATTCGGATCCTTTCGAATAAAAATTTTTTTTATGCAATTTCAAAAAAGTTAACACATAATATATTCAAAATTGAATTCTAAACAAATATTAAAGAATAAAAATATCTTCTAAATTATTTCCCTAATCTAAAAAAACTTCAGGTAACTATCACCTGCGGTGGTACTAAATAAAATATCTAATATGTCCAGTACGTGACTTTCTTATACATTGTCATGATACAGTTTTAGTCTTTGGAAAATACTGAAGGGGTAGCCAATAATCACATACAGTCGACATTCAATACATTATTAATATAAAATCACATTTATTTATTTATTATTAGTGTTTTCGGTACCAGAGAAACCAGTAAAATACAAATGGTTCTTCTGGGATTCGAACCCGCGACCTTCTGTTTGGCAGCCACTAGTCACTAGTCTATCTAGCCTTTCGTGTTTTAAGAATATCTCGTTTTTTTGAAATTTATTTGACGGAATTTCAAAGAAAAATTTGTTCAAAATTTAATTCTAAATCAATGTTAAAGAATAAAAAATCTCGTAAATTGTTTATTTTTCAAGATATTTCCAAAAAACCTAAAAATGTCTTCAGGTAAGTTGGTGCTAGATGAAAAAGATTTAATGTGGCACCCACAATTTTGTTCAAACTCTTAACTATAAAACTTGAATCAAATCCGATAAGTCGTTTTTGAGTGATCGTGGATACCTACATACAGACAGACAGACAAACAGACATGACGAAAATCGTAAAAATGGATTCAGGGGCTCTCAAAACGTGTAAATCCATCAAAATCTTGAAGTCGAAAAAATCACGATTACTATACTTTCTTATTACTTCATATAAGAAAGTCAAAATGATATGACATGAACACACATCTTTTGAATGAATAATTATTATTATTATCGTCCTAAGTAGGTAAGTGTGTTTTGACTAGCTCATATTGAGCAAATTATAAAATGCCTGAAAGTAAGAAGACATACCTAATGAGACACATATATTTCCACTCATGTTTTGCCGACATTTCGTCAAATTGCCTACAAATATATAGGCATAACACGAGAAAGTCCTAACCCACTCGTTATGCCGGCTTTTTGTAAATTCCCTATTTAATTTTATAAAATGTCTGAATTTACATTATACCTACATATACATACCTACTAAAAACGCCCGCTGAAATGAGGAACAGTTAATACTATATAGAAAGTCTCCTTATATGTGAAACCCAGTGCTTCTAAACACTGCGCATAAAACTGTTTCATAGCCCGTACGTGTTCTGGAGATGATAACACCTCAACTAAATATTAGTCCACATCTTAACTTTACCTACTTATGAGCAAATCAAATCCAATTAACAAAAGTAAGGATGCAGAATCAACTGCTCCGAAATCTTAAAAATCATGAAACAGGTCGTATCATGTTTAATCTGCTACTGGAAAAAAAGTAAGAGCCACATCCATTGATACTATAATGTAAAAATAGCTGTATTGGAGCAAATAGAGTTAGACGTTTAAAAATATATCTACAAATTAGAATATTTTTCAGTTTTTGTCCGAAGCTATTAGAGAAAGAAGTGATATACCATATGATCAAAAATTATTTAGATAAAGGGTGGCCATCGTGAATAGATAATAAATTAAAAAAAATAGAAAATAAACCCGTAGTTTATTAACTAAGTTTTATTTGACAAGCTGACTAGCTTACAAACCTATATAATTTCAACTACTGACGATGAATCAAACATGCAAGGTAAATTCGGAATTCCAAAGCCACCCTATATCTAAATAATTTTTGATCATATGGTATAAACATCTTCTCTCGAAACTATGACTTAGCTACTTAGAGGATGTGAAAGTAAATTGAGAATATTTCTGAAAAGAAAAATTTAATGTGGTCAACTAATAATGAATTTGGAGTATTGTTTATATTCTTGTAAATTATATAACGGGTGATTCTTTAAATTTCCATTCTAAATAAGCCTTGGAATTTGAACGTACGCGCCGAATTGATTCATGTGTTGCTGTCAGTTTCAAACAACAACCAGAAAACCTAACCTTTTTTGACATTTAAAGAAATGAGGTGTAATCAAAGACATGATTTTATTTTCCACCGCCAACTCAGAATGGAAATTTAATGAATCACACGTTACCTACTCCTATTATAAATGTAATTATCAAAATTTGTAAAAAATTAATGTGAATTACGCAGGATTGTTTTTTACATAATCAGAAGAAATGAAGAGAAAAGGAATTAGTTGTGAGTCGTGTACATTCACGATGTGTCACAAAACATTTCGTTGATAACAATGAATGGCAGTATACTCTTAATTGAGGCACATCAGTGGCGTAGATAGGGGGGATTAAGTGTATCAATCCCCCATTAGTCTACGAAACATATAGGAGAACTAGCTGAAATGTTGACAAATGCCATCTGTCTAAGTCAAATCCCCCCATCCCAAGAAACTATCTACGCCACTGAGGCACATTGTTATTGTGTTTATTATGTCGTAGGCATAATGTAAATTCAGGCATTTTATAAAAAACCTAGGGATTTTACAAAAAGTCGGCATTACGAGAGGGTTAGGTCTTTCTCGCGTTATGCCTCCTAATTTGTAGGCAAATTGACAAAATTCCAGCAAAACATGAGTGGAAGTATATGTATCTCATTATGTCTTCTTACTTTCAGGCATTTTATAATTTGCCTAATGTGAGTTAGTCAAAACACACGAGCCCGCCATTATCGTTCACGCAGATATACTAGGGTGGTAGTTATTTTGGCAATGTCGGATTTTTTTTCTCCCACCTCCCTAAAATCAATCAAGGAATTATAAAAAAAGGGTAAATTTTGGAAGAATTTGGAGAATATTAACACGTGCCCCAGAGCGGTTAAAATTTTAAATGGGAAAATACATGTAGGCATATATTTTTTGCATGTTTTACTTGAATATTTCTAACTTTTATAAAAATGGACGGAAACATCTAAAACTTGGCAGAGTTTTAGTACATGATGGAAGGTACAACCCCTAATTTTTTCATTATCATCATCCCGAGCTCTTGCAAAATATACCTTGTTCTTGTTTTATCATCTATCCTGTCACATGGATAAAAAAAGTGATCATGTAAAATTTTGAAAAAATTAGGTATTGTACCTTCCATCATGTACTAAAACTCTGCCAAGTTTCAGACATTTCCGTCCATTTTTATAAAAGTTCGAAATATTTAAGATAAAACATGCAAAAAATACATCTATTTTCCCATTTAAAAGTTCAACCGTTCTGGGGCACGTGTTAATATTATCTGAGATATTATCCAAATCCTTCCAAATTTTACCCAATTTTTTTTATAATACCTTGATTGATTTTAGAGGGGGGATTAAAAAAAAATAAAAAAAATAACTACCACCCTAGTAGGTATATACAATCATTTTTATTTATACATTTTTAAGTTTTATCCCTCTTCATAAAAACTTAAAACCCCGCCTAAAACGCGTTTTACGTACAAGTCTATCTAAAATAACACTGATTACTGATTGTGTCTGTGATATTGTCTATGCCTTTCTGATTTGATAGGTCATATACTAAAGTGAATATGGAGGTTAGATTTTCAGTAAATATAAGGTTATTTTAAATTATGATCTTTCTTTCACACCTATTTAATTATATGACAATTATTAGCATATTATTCGTAAAAAATCGTACCTTTAATTCATTGTAGTGAATTATGGATTCATAAATCACTGTATCCGGTCAATCACAAATACAAATTCAAAAATCATTGTTGCTCTGAACCAATTATATTTTAAATCGCCCGCCATCAACACTTTCTGCGACCGACAATCGACTCGTTTGACAGCCAATTGGTTGTTTAAATTATTTTTTTAAATTTATTCCTTTAATATGTGTAGAAAAAGCATAGTATCACATTCCCAATATATTCACTCAAATTTGCGCCACTCGCCTACGGCTCGTGGGCTCAAACATCATCTTCCTCAGTAATGTCTGTCGTTAATCGCTTGTGTAATAATATAGGTACTATTTATATTTTATTTTATTATGTGACAGAAAAACATGTCGATTATGAAAATATTGGTAAGTATTCAAAGTAATGAACTTTATAACTTTGTTTGGATGACCTTGTTTTATTTCTAAACAATCGCCTGTCAAAGTATACAGTCTTCATAATTGTAATAATAAAAAAATTGTACTAATATTTTTGAGTATCAAGAGAAGAAAATTGATATTATAAATGTTTTTTATGAAAAAATTATTCTCATGAAATCATAATTTTGAAAATTATAGGCGTTATATGTAGGTACAGGCTGTTTCAAATTCACTTCTCACTACAGGGATCTTAGGAACGGTAACACATACAGGTTTGGTTTAATTGGGGCAAAGTTGCGTAATAATGTAGCCAATAATAAGCCGTTAAGAAATCGAAAATATCTTTTGTAGTTCTGGAGATTTTTTGAAAAAACCAAATTTTTGCCTTTTCGTTATTATTTTTTTCTGCTCTTATTTTTCAAGATATCGAAAAGCTAAAAGCACTTTGTCGTGGACACTTTTTGTGCTTTATAAAATGACGTTAAAATTTTCCTCATGCGACGTTTTTGTGCTGACGTCATCAAATCAGTTTTCGTTTACATTTTTTCCATATGACGTTTCGTTCTTGTGCAATCATTATCAGATCATTTTTTAAATACGACCCTGGATTTTTTTTACATTTTCATCAGTATTTTTCCTCACTTCCTCATATCCACACATTTTGGCAAATAATAATAATTTTCCTTTTATAATAAATCAAACTAACCTATCATTAATTGTTCGTTATTGTTAGAAAATATAACAATTTGAAAATATTTCAATTTATTGAATAATTTTCAATAATACATATTCTGTATGCCATTTGCCTATTGAATAAATTTCAAATACTGTTCAATAAACTTGAAAATATTCGCACTACCTTTTTACTTTCTTATACGCAGTATAAGGAAGTATTGTAATCGTGATTTTCTTCGACTTCGAGATTTTAATGGATTTACATGTTTTGAGGGCCCCTGAATCCATTTTGACCATTTTCGCCATGATGTCTGTCTGTGTGTGTGTCTGTGTGTCTGTCTGTATCCACCATAACTCAAAAACGACTTCTCGATTTGATTCAAATTTCATATTTAAGAGTTTGAACAAATTTGTGGGTGCCACATTCAATGTTTTTTGTCTAGCGCCAACACAAGTGGTACTTACCTGATGACATTTTTAGGTTTTTTAGGAATATCTTGAAAAATAAACAATTTACGACATTTTTTTATTCTTAGACATTGATTTAGAATTAAATTTTGAACAAATTTTGTTTGAACTTTTTTTTGAAATTCCGTCAAAAATTTTTAATTATTTTTCATATAACAGCGCCATCTATCACTCAGTTGCAAAAGTACTTTATATAAATTACAGAAATCTATACCGTTGAGGAAATCGATTGTAGCAATATTATTATTTGAATAGATCGACGGCTACGGCAGCATTGTGGTGGCGAAACTACCACCGGTTGTTACGCGGTCGTTGATTTGTGTTTTTTGTGTCATATTGTAATAAGTACAGTTAATAGGAGTAGCTAATAGCAGCAAAGTATTCAGTGTACTCTTCTTATCCAGAACAAATACCACTTCTAGCACAAGCCGCCGTGGCGCAGTGGGTAGAGAATCTGCCTTGTAATCTACACGGTGCTGGTTCGATTCCATAGATTTCCCTTTTTTTTTTATTTTAATTAAATGCTTTATTTATTCGGAGCGATTATAAGTCACGGACCAGGTTAGGTTGTTTTGTATAGTTTTTTTTTCCTTTAAATAATAGCATAAATCGGTACCATAAGATGATGCCGGAATAACCATTGCCCTTACACGTGACCTTGAATTTGATGGAATACTTTGCTGTGATTAGCCTCTCGTCAGTTAATTTCACAGAAATTAGGTTATTTTTTATCATGAGTCGTTCAGTAAGTTTTGGCATTTTGATTTTTGGCGACGGATGCAAATAAGTACTTAATTTGTCAATTTGACAGTAAACGTCAATCAAATAAAGGCATTGTAACACAGGGCATCAGGGAAATATTAGGTGTAGTTTAACTTAATTTCTTTAGGAAAAGTAATTGAGGTATTATCCGTATAAGAAAGTCATGTGTTGGACACATCAGATATTTTTTTTTATTTTAATTAAATGCTTTATTTATTCGGAGCGATTACAAGTCACGGACCAGGTTAGGTTGTTTTGTATAGTTTTTTTTTTTCCTTTAAATAATAGCATAAATCGGTACCATAAGATGATGCCGGAATAACCATTGCCCTTACACGTGACCTTGAATTTGATGGAATACTTTGCTGTGATTAGCCTCTCGTCAGTTAATTTCACAGAAATTAGGTTATTTTTTATCATGAGTCGTTCAGTAAGTTTTGACATTTTGATTTTTGGCGACGGATGCAAATAAGTACTTAATTTGTCAATTTGACAGTAAACGTCAATCAAATAAAGGCATTGTAACACAGGGAATCAGGGAAATATTAGGTGTAGTTTAACTTAGTTTCTTTAGGAAAAGTAATTGAGGTATTATCCGTATAAGAAAGTCATGTGTTGGACACATCAGATATTTTCCAAGTATTTTCTCTTTTCAAGTTATTGAAAATTTATTTTTACTCGTTTTTACTGTTTGTTTCACTTCTGAAATGGATGATTTAGGAATATTGATCATCATTAATCATTTGGAAGATGCTGAGGAATAGTAAGAATTCTAATATTCTTGGATATAAATGTAACTTATTTATAAATGAGGCCCTTACTGGTGGCATTCTGTCATAATAATTTAATACACTAATAGGTACTTACGAGTATTTGCTTTTGCTTAAATTAAAAATCACCCAACTTGATGATTCCAAACCTAAATGCGGAATGTGTTGTTGACTGTTGAATTTAAATTGAAACCGTATCCGTACGGTTGACGTTCAACGATTCACCTGATGGAAGTGGCGAAGATTATATTTTTATCAAATTCCATACAGTCATGACTGAAAACATGGGGTTCTTGAATAATAAATTTTTCAATTTTCAAATGGTTATCCAGAATACCGAAAATTGTAAATATTGAAACTTTTCAATTTTCAATAGATACTTTTCAACTTGAATTGTTATATTTTCAATGGCATCAAGAATAAGACCGATTGAAATTAATTTTTTTTAATAATTTTATAAAATGAACACTTTTGAAATCGTCAATACTGATGATGGGCTGTACAATAAAAAAAATACTGATGAATTTGTAAAAAAAAAACCAGTGCCGTAGGTATTCAAAAAATGACGCGATGATTACTCAAGAACGAAACGTCGTATGGAAAAAATTTAAACGCCATAACATAACATATCATAACAGAACATAAAGAATACTACTTAAAACGATGAAAAAAAATACAGGGTCGTATTTAAAAAAATTGAGTCGATGACGTCAGCGGTAAAACGAAACGTCGCACGAGGAAAATTTTAACGTCATTTTATAAAGCACAAAAAATGTCCATGGCAAAGTGATTTTGGTTTTCGGTATCTTGAAAAATAAGAACGAAAAAGCAAAAATTTGTTTTTTTTTCAAAAAATCTCCAGAACTACAAAAGATATTTTCGATTTCTTAAAGGCTTATTATTGGCTACATTATTACGCAACTTTGCCCCAATTTAACCAAAGCTGTATCTGTTACCGTTTCTGAGATCCCTGTAGTGAGAATCGAATTTGAAACAGTCTGTATACAGGGTGTGTCACGACGAGTTGACAGTAGACATAACTCTATTACTAAACAAAATTTGGTTCTAAAAATTGGTACACGCCCATTATACAATGTTCTCTATTTAATGAAAATATTGCCACCTTTCTGGTACTTCCGGTTATACCGGAAGTAGTCACAAACTTTGTTATTTTAAATGGAACACCCTGTATATTTTTGAATTTTTAGATTCTACACTTCATTTTAGACATAAAAGTATTAAGGTTGTATGGTCCTAACATTAACGATATTATAATTATTTACACTTTTTCATTTTTTTTTACAAAAACATAGATGTAAATAAAAATTCGAATCTTGACAATGACACATTTTTTCCAAAGTTTTTTTCTTGTGCTTGAAGTAGGAATATACAAGCAATAAGCTGATATAGTTTTGGAGAACTTGTTTTATACAGGGTGTTGGTGGTTGTCGGTTCATTTTTAAAAACTTTGATCAATGATAACTTTGTTTTTTTTTAATGGAACACCCTATATATTTCCACATTTTCGAATTCTATACTTAATTCTAGACATTAGTATTAGGGTTGTAAAGTCTTAAAATTAACGGTATTATAATTAATTACGTTTTTTTTAATTTCCAAGGTTTTTAAAAATTAACGATCAACCATAAGCACCCTGTAGATATAAAGTAACTTTTTCAAAACCATATTACCATGTTTCTTGTACATTTCTACGTCGACTAAAATTTGTTCTTTATTATATTTAATTTAATATTTTTTATTTTAATTTTATTTATTATAATTAAGTAATTAAGTAATTAGGTATGTTTCTCCCAATTTTTTCATACAAAAATTTGAGTCAAACATTTTCATATTTACTAATGAAATTTTCTTTTAAAAAACAAACCAAATTTTAGTAGACGCAGAAATGTACAAGAAACAAGGTAATATGGTTTTAAAAAACTTATTTTATACAGGGTGCTTGTGATTGACCGTTAATTTTTAAAAAACGTAATTAATTATAATACCGTTAATTTTAGGACCTTACAACCTTAATACTCTTATGTCACGAATTAAGTGTAGAATTCGAAAATCTAGAAATATATAGGGTGTTCCATTTAAAAAAATTAAGTTATCATTAATTAAATTTTTTAAAAATGAACGGACAACCACCAACACCCTGTGTAAAGCAAGTTTTCCAAAACTACATCAGCTTATTTCTTGTATATTCCTACTTCAAACACAAGAAAAAATTTTTGGAAAAAACTTGTCATTGTCAAGATTTGAATTTTTATTCACATCTATGTTTTTGTAAAAAAAAATGAAAAAGTGTAAATAATTATAATACCGTTAATGTTAGGACCATACAACCTTAATACTTTTATGTCTAAAATGAAATGTAGAATCTAAAAATTAAAAAATATACAGGGTGCTCCATTTAAAATAACCAAGTTTGTGTCTACTTCCGGTATAACCGGAAGTACCAGGAAGGTGGCAATATTTTCATTAAATAGAGCACATTGTATAATGGGCGTGTACCAATTTTCAGAACCAAATTGTGTTTAGTAATAGAGTTATGTCTACTGTCAACTCGTCGTGACACCCTGTATAGTGTTATTTGTATATTGTATGTATGTATTTCTCTATCATAGACACACTGTTTTTATTTATTTATTTGTTGTGTTAAATAAATCCGTTTAATTAAACTGAAAATCAATGAACTGTTTTTATATTAACAGTTGAAAATATACAGAACTTTAATTTTGTTTTTTGCACATCCTGCATTGAGACTATGCATTATACGAATGGAACAATTCCATTCTGAATGTATTCATATTGGGTTATGAGCTTTTAGGATAACTCACTCACATACATTTATTTATTCACTCGACATGTAAATGCTTCCAAATATAGTATTCTGCTTATTAACATACATTTAAATAAACTTATTATTTTTCTTCTCAATTCATTTATGTAGAATTAAAATAAACCCTAAATCCAACTGAAATGGTTATTATGTTTTCCAGTAATTGTGATGAAAGCTTTCTCCTTGTGATTTACAGACGATAAAACAACAAATAATTATGATTTATGAAGAAAGTTATTTATTTGGATATAAATCAAAAGATGGTTTATTATAAATGGCAGTCGGGGAAGTAATTGTAAAAAACTACAATGAGTAATTTATTTCCTGTTTTGGTTCGGAATTTCAGGTTCGGCGTTTACAACATTTATTCCAAAGTTTAAGGACAATGGTCGTTTCAGCTAATGATAATTGATATTTACAGTTATTA
The DNA here is from genome assembly GCA_963942485.1 of Pediacus dermestoides. NCBI lineage: Eukaryota > Metazoa > Arthropoda > Insecta > Coleoptera > Cucujidae > Pediacus > Pediacus dermestoides. The sequence goes on along the minus strand of OZ012626.1, from coordinate 23,009,691 downwards.
TCTCATAGAAATAATAGCATTATAGATTATTATAATTAAATTATTTAATTAGATAAGTACCTATACAAAGATGTTGATACATATTAAGTTATTCACATAATCTTTCTGCATAATCTAATTTTTTTTTAAATACAGTGTCTCAGTTAAGAATATTACAGCCTTACAACTATTGAAATTTTTATCCAATTCAAACCGCATGGGTCTCAAAAGATACAAATTATTAAGATCTATTTGTGAACACAAAATAAGTTACCTCCTTCAAATGCAGTGAGTTACAGGATACTGTAAAATTGCTTATATTAGTAGCTATTGAAAAAAGAGATTTTCATGTTGTCCTCTGTTTATGGGAAAATGATGGGAAATTTAACAAACTTACAGCAGGCGAGATTTAGGAATTATTCGGTTAGTGAATAACTACAGTGTGTTTGAATTCTAAAGTGTTCAAACAAGCAATTTGGAAGGTGTTTTATATCTAGAGAAACAATACTTAAAGCTTTTGTGGACACGGATGCATAATACATTTCTTTTTAGATTGGTCATTAATATACAAAAAAACGTCGTGCGGCATCAAAAAACAGTCCTTTTTTTATGGACAGCCAAACAAAAATGAACCGTTTCTGAATATCATTACCCTCTATATGAATATAAGTAAATGTCATAAAAACGTGTGGTGAAGATTTTTTGGAGGATGATACACATTTTAATAAATTAGAAATGTTGTCTAATCAAAGGTCTAATACAAAGACCGATTTCTGAAATTTACCAAAAAATTGAAAATCATATAAGTAATATGTTTTCACCTTCATGTAGGTAAGTATATCAGAAAGGAAAAAGTACTTTTTGTTTACCGGGATCTTCCGTTTGGCAGCCATATAATGAGACACATGTCTACCCCGACCGTCGAATTCAACTATCAACGCGCGCTATGAGAAATATAAAGTGTTTTAAGAATATCTAGTTTTTTTGAAATTTTTTTGACGGAATTTCAGAAAAGGTTCAAACAAAATTTGTTCAAAATTCAATTATAAATCAATGTTAAAGAATAAAAAAATTTCATAAATTGTATATTTTTCAAGATATTTCTAAAAAACCTAAAAATGTCTTCAGGTAACTGTCACTTATTTTTGTGCTAGATGAAAAACATTGAATGTGGCACCCACAATTTTGTTCAAACTCTTAAATATGAAATTTAAATCAAATCCGATAATTCGTTTTTGAGTTATGGTGGATACAGACAGACGACACACACACACAGACAGACAGATTGACATCATGGCGAAAATGGTCAAAATGGATTCAGGGGCCCTCAAAACGTGTAAATCCATCAAAATCTCGAAGTCGAAAAAAATCACGATTACAATACTTCCTTATACTACGTATAAGAAAGTAAAAATAGAACATGCTCTAATTTATTGTAACAAGTTTACTAAATCTGCGCGCGCATAATTAGTATTAAATTTAGTACTAAAATTAGTGTCGTGTCAAACGGCTCTTACACCAATATGCAGAGACAATTTCCCATTCAATTTAGAAACTTTTTTGTATCTTACAATTTTTTTATTTTGATTTTGATAATAAAATCAATGTAAATATGTATAGGTATCTATTTTTGATAATATTGAGCTTATACCGATACAAAAGTGAACAGACTTTTTTTTCTGATGGATTGATAAAAAAACCCAATTTGCAAAGGTTGGATACCACGCTTTTTTCAATGAAACTGTCCATATGTCATGTTTATGATGGAAATTCGTCATTGAAACTCTTATTATAAAGTGTTCTTATATGGAATAGAGTCATCCGGAAATTTTTGAAATACCTTTTTTTATTAGTAATTGCAAAGATTAGACTAAAAAAATAATAAAAGCATTGAAAATAGTATATTTTACAACAAGACATGAAAATACCGTTTTCTTTTCGTGAGGTGAGAATTGTACACGAGCTGCGTAGCAGCGAGTGAGGCAATCTCACGAACGAAAAAAAAACGTATTTCATGTCGAGTAGTAAATACTATTTTTTCTACGATTCTGTAATTTATAAATTGGATTAGAAACTACAAAATTTTTTAAAATTATTTAAGCTTTATATATAAAATATGTCATGAAAAGTGAATGAATTGATATTGAAAATTTATGTAAATTTAGTGCATATAGTGTTTTCATTAAAAAAATCACGAAGAAAACCATAAATTTTAAATTTTGATATTTTCACTCTAGAGAGAATATGACTATTTTCGCAGTAGACAAAATATTGAAGTTTCATGTAGAGTATGTCATGGAAAAATGGCTATTTTCATATATAAGAGTAAAAAAAAGTATTTTTTTATTGCTCAATTTTAAATTATTTAATATCAAAAATCGTGAAAATTAGTTCGCATTTAAAACAAGACGTGATCGGTTAGAGCGTTTGTGACGTCATTAGCCATGTTCTGTTCAGCTGACAATGTCGTTTGTGTACAAATTTTAGCATTGACTGACATTTCGATACTGGCTTATGACATCACGTAACATGGTGCGCTTTTCGGGGTGTTTGAAAAGTTTCTTTTTTTTCAATTTGAAATTTTGGGGTCGGGATAAACTTTTGGCGAATAAAAAAAATTTCTACACTGTTTTTTTACCTCTAGATTACATTAAGCAGGTTTTCAAGCGTTTTTATTTTTGACCGGATGACTGTATTTTTAATGCTTTTAAGCCAAATTTTCGTCATCTCAAGATATGTATAAGCGAAAAGCATTGATTAATGATTAATATCAGACATAAAATTTAATGAAGGTATCCTTTCGGCATGTATAAGATAATCCGAGAGATAATCCTTGATGCATTTTCTGAATCATTAGTTTCGAAGAAGGATTTAATTTGAAATTGGCAGATATACCTTATATTTTGATATGTGGAAAATAAATGACAGGTTTTCCTCAAGTCTTTGAGTGGCCTCTGTCTAAAACTCCGGAAATTAAATTCCATTCCAGAATCGCGTACATACGGATATGATCATTAAATAATATTCTTTTGCGATTTATCTGTCTTAAATGTTTATGTAACTAATCTGATTCCTATTGGAGAGTTCGGTATATGAAAAAAGTTGTTTTGAATCCAATACCAATGTCATTGCCACCCGGTACTAACTTTTTTGAGTTGAATTGAATTGAATTGGCCATATTTGCAAACTCATAGCATCTCATGAGATTTTAAGACAAATTCTAACCTGTATTAGAACTAGAGAAAGAAAATATCAGATTGTATTCATCTTAAATGAGACACATAAAACTCAGCACACTAAGAAGTTACAGTTCGACGACGCGACGGTACGTTTCCGAATACGAGTTCATTATTAAAAGTTATGGATACCCTAGAAAGTTGTTGCAGTTATTCATTTACATAGTGTATGTTTGAAGAATATTTAGTTACTTGATATTCCAATTGTGCATAAAAACATTATTTTATACATGTTACATTTATATTATTAAAGCCCATTCGCAACCAATTTGCATACGTGACATAACAATAAAACATAACGTTCAGCCAATATAAAAATCTAAACATATGTCACTGTCAATTATTATTGGCCACTATTGGTCGAACGTTATGTTTTATTGTTATGTCACGTATGCAAAGTGGTTGTGAATGGGCTTTTAATTACTTTGGTTGACCCTACTATAAAATGGAAACAGCAAAAAGTACCTAGCAGACATAATTTGCTACCAAGTTTATGACTAACAAACACAAAGAAAAGATAATACTCCTAATATTTATTACAGCTCCAAACTGTCGGTCGTTATAGTTACGATTTTCTTAATATTCTACTGCAAGTATTTACGATAACATCAAATTTAAATTTTTCAACTGACGCATAGATAACGTTTATATAGAAAAAGAATTTTAAAACGTTTTCCGATAACATCATGTTATAAGTTTTATGTGTTAAAATTATTTATGAACTTGAAGGTGCATCAACTTCCACATGTTTCTGTTAAGAAATAACATATTTATCAAATGCATGTTTACAAACAAGTGATTAGATGTTTGTTAAACTGCACTTGTACTACAGCTTTTTATTGCCACATAAAACGCATATACAGGAGTGTCAAAACTAAACTGTGCACTTGCCAGTTGTTGTTAATTAGTGCAAGATGCTTGAAGATTAAAATCACAACCAGGATTGATTTTTCATTTCCTAGAAATTGCTGGCATATAATTAAAATTATTACGGTTTTATATTAATCCCTACTGGGAGTAATTACATCTATCTTAGTTGATAATATAAATAGTTCCACACCTTATAAACATGGTTGATAATAATCAGATAGCCTTATTAGTAACTATTTACTATTAAATGAACCTGCTTTAAACAAACAGAAAGCTATTAATACATTACAATATTTGTCCACAATGTTGATTTTACTTTTACAGTGATTAAGAAAAAGGATTAAAAGAAACTCAAAATCAAATTTACTTTCTTATACGAAGTACTCCTAAGGAAGTATAGTACCTAATCGTGATTTTTTAGAGTATGAAATTTTGATGGATCTACACGTTTTGAGTGACCCTGAATCCATTTTGACTATTTTCGGCATGATATCTGTCTCATTGTGTGTCTGTCTGCCTGTCTCTATCCACGGTAACTCAAAAACCATCAGAATTGATCCAGATTTGTTATTTAAGGGTTTCAACAAAATTGTGGGTACAACATTAAATTTTCTATATCTTGTACCAACGCAAGTGGTATTTACCTGAATACATTTTTAGGTTTTTTTAATTTTTGTTGGAAAGGAAACAATTTAGGTTTCTTTAACATTGTCTTAGAATTAAATATTAAGCATTTTTTCTGAATTCTCAATTCTCAAAAAAATTTAAAAAGTATTCAGAGTATTGGCATAAGAGCTTGATTCTTCATCTAAAAGTCCCGGTTTCGATTATCAGGAAGATCTTTAATTTTTTTGTTTATTGGTTTCTATATACCAAGTACTCCTAAATAAATGTGCTTTTATATTACTAAAATATCGGATGGAAGCGTTTTTTTAAACGAAAGGACCCGAGTATATCCGAAGTCGTCTTTTTGATAAAATTACTACCCCTGAATTTTTTTCGGATACTTTTTCTGTACATACATCGCAACATTGCTGAATCGATTTAGAATATTTCTGAATTGATACGAAGACACCCGATCTCATTCGGTATAAAAGAAGAATTAAATTAGTTTACATTAATACTAATAAAATATTATTATTGGCTACGGCTTCAGTACTTTCCCAAGATCAGTTTAATTCGTATCGTATAGGAAAGTCATGTGTTGGACACATCAGATATTTTTATTGTAGTGCACCATTCGTACCTATCAACGTAAAATGCTATCTTGGCAATTATCTACGGTTGCACTTCCAATTAGAATAGCTTAAATTGGAGCATGTTAACACATGTGAACATGATTTCATTATCACTTTGTGTCATCTAAAATGTAATTATTGGAATAATTCTGATCTTATCATGATGTTTTAATTTAAAATTTAAACAAAAACTAACCTGGACAGCTATTCAATCTACGAGTATAAAACTGATCAAGTTTGGTAATAAGGGTGTTTTTATAAAGTGTTGTATAAATGTGTATGCTAGAGGCAGATTCAATTTATTATAAACCACAAAGTCAGCAAGCACACAAAAAGCTTTGGATTAAATTGACAAATATTGGATTGGATAATCACTTTTGTGTATAATATGTGTTATACCTCAAATTTTCGTTATGTACACAATGTGTTGTTTACTTGCTCCTATACTCAAAATCCAATCGACTGGTACCATGAAATGAAAGAGCTTAACGTAAGAATTAATATTAGTTAGCAAGTTTAGCCATCGAAAATACTGAATACATTTACAGTGTTTACTAAAGCCATAATTAAATATATTAGCCACTCAGAGGAAAAACTAAAGTTTGTTTTTCACAATGTTTATGTAAATACAACAGAAATTACTATTATTCGTCTGGCGTTGGAGTATTCTTATGGGCTAATGCATAACATTGTTGCAGCGATACCAATTATAGTTTAATAGTTTATACTGCAAAATACATTTCCGCTCAGTGGGACTTTAAAACTGTAGCAGTTGGTAACAAAGCAACGTGGCGGGAGCTGTTGCTGCCGTTGCTGATGCTACTGCTCGCGTTGTTGGTGCAGGTTGGAGGTAAATTGTATGTATAATATGCATATGTGGCTGAGTAAATACAGCACAGCACAAGGTTGGTTTCCTTCACTACAAGAAAATCGCAAAATTGAACCAAAATATATGTATGTTTCATGATGATATTTAGAATTAGATACACTATTTTTATTAGTGTAGTTTTTATGGACGTGATTTTTTCAAAACGATTTTACTCGAAAACGGTTCAAGATTCAAAGATCGACTAAGACGACATTTTTGTGTAAAAATAAACCAAGTTTCATAATATGATACAAAACATTTAAAAATTATCCACACAAAAAATTTGGGGCAAAGTTTACCAAGCACCCACCCGGTATGTGACGCCCCTGGCAAAATTTCATTAAATTGGAAAAAGAAATATGTGGCTAATTATAAAAGCTTCAAACTCACCAAATTTCATGAATCTACCTCAAACAGTTGCAGAGATATTACAGGAAACTCTTTTTTGGGGCCTCCCTTTCGGGGGGCTGTAGCTCCCTTAGGAAGCATTTTTCAACCTATATTCATTAAGAGACATTTTGAAAATTAATTTACTAAAATTTAAATTAATAATTTTACAATTTAATGAATTGTTTGCGTTTGAAGAAAAAATAGCATATTTTATTCGGAGCTTAAGTCGCTTTATGTGCTTCGGCTGCTTTTGTCTGACTCACTTCGTTCGTCGGTCAAACACCAGCCTCTACACATAAAGCATCACTTCAGCTCCTCATAAAATAATATACTATTAATTTATCGTGGACACACACATATATAATACACAAACATAATTGCGAAAATATTCAAAATTGATTCAAGGACCTGCAAAACATTTACATTCACAAAATCTTCAATTCAAACAAATTAGGATTACAAACGTTTCTTGTCCAATAATATTAAGTAGATATTAAATATTGATTTTGTATTTAAGTATGTATACCTATACCTATACGTATTCGTTTTGTAAACATTGTGAAATGAACATAAATATTGATAAAATTTTACTACTTTTATCACTTTCTTTTTTTTTATTGTAACATGACCATCAATTCAAGTTTTTATATTAATTATATTGACAGTTTTTGATACGTTAAACTATATTAAATACAAAATCATATTCTTAGTACATGGCTTCTGATCGATCTCTGAGCTACCTATTACTAAAACTAAAATTAAAATAAAATTCTAATCCTCTTCTCTAACCTATACACAACCTTCCAATATTCCCTGGATACTAAAGCTTAAAACACAGGACCTGTACTATACCTGTAGCCTAGGCATGAGACTGAAGCAGGCCCCCAGCATGCAGTAACACGCATTGCGTTTGTGGCACCCACCGTAATGAGACTGAGTACGCGCCGTAATGGAGCTACGTGCCTCGCCAGCTAATATATGACACGATCAATTCAACTCCACATAGTTGATTAACTCTCTTAGCAGCGGCCGACCTGATGCCATCCAATATTCCACCTAAGGCCCTGATGCTACTACCACCTCCGTCATTTGATAAAAGGACACCCCAGCGATCCTTCATTTTATAGATAAGTAGCTTTGGCAAAGAGAAGGAGAGAGCGCAGGAAGGGGTACATGAGAAGAAGCTAATTTTTATAACATTCGATGAGGTGTTGGAAAAGAAATATGTCAGAGAACATTACTATAATCTCGGATGAGGGTATGAAATCAGTAAAAAAATTAAATAATTAGTGAATTATTCATAGTGTATCTTATCTTTCTAATGATGCATTATAAAACGCAATTATTTAAAATAATGATGATGTTAAAGATATCTACTACAGTGTATAAGCCATGAATTTTGATATAGAAGCGCAAATGGTAGTATGTTGGAATCTACAAAGCCTTCACTTTTCACCATGTAAGGTGTTGATGTGGGATCTAATTTTCAATTAGACTACCTGCGTACTGAACATATTATCTGATGAAAAAGTCTAGCAAATCGCACTTAGCTTTAAGGCGTGAGTCAGTACAAAAACACAATAAATTCCCAACGTTTGCCATAAACATGTCCAATTTTCAACACGCTCCTAAAAAGCAAGAAAGTAGCCGCCGTAACAGCGTTAACTAAAAAATTCAAACCACACTACTTGTGTTCTTGTCCTGTCCGCAAGTCCATTCCAGATTTAGTGATAATCTGATGTATGGGACCCGACCACTGATTTACACTACACCAGATAAAAAGGTTTTAGGATTTATATGCCTTTTTTCCGGGATATATTTTCTAATAGGTTATTTTCGAACACCCCACATTTTCCTCTAAAAATTCCTACAGCACACAAAAACTTGTTTGGCTTTCAATTTACTATAAAAACATTCTCATGTCATTAGTAAAAACATTTTCTGTTCGTTTACCGTGTGTATTATGGTTAGAAAAAGAAACAACATCATGCATGCAGTAATAAAAGTTGTGTTCCACAAAGTTTCCACCAAAGGGATATGTTGGCTATGTCACCAACATAGATAGAGCTTTGTGTTCTTATGCTCAGTGTAAATATGAGGCGGTGTCCTGAGGGTAAGAATACTTGTAAAGCCACATGGAGTGCAAAGTCGATGTCCAATCCAGGATGTCCGTTGCAGTTTTTTCTTTCTATGTGTATATGTGTATCTGAAGCCTCTCCGGTCACGACGATCCATCACAAGACCACAGTACAAATCACAGTCGAGTGCGGAAATCCATGCCAACTCCACCAGGATTAAACTTCAACACACTTCAAAAAACTACCACTAAACTCTCACAGGATAAAAACTCTTATAAATTTTATATGGAATTTCATCTGTCCACAGTCATGAGCTTTACTAACTTAATATGTAATATATAGCCCTGCGTTTGTGTGATGTTTTATTTTTGCTTTTGACATTTTCGTTGTACTAGGGGAGAAAAACTACATCCGGGTTAATAAACTTTTGAGAAGACTGATGCATGCGGGATAAATAACTCAAAATAAATCACTTGGAAATGAACCAACGTTTTGATGCTAAATAACCTTTTATATAAACGAAAGGTGTGTATCCGATCCGATATAATATTACACAAGATAAATGCTAAATATTTTCCGTTTAGCGTAGAAGAACATTTTTGTAGATAAAGCTGCGTCAAAATAACTAGAATTCTTAACAAGCTGCATAATATTCGACTGAAATTCCTGTCTGATGTATCTAGGAATTCTATCCACCTGCTTTTCACTGCAGATTTTGTTATTGCCCTATGCAAAATAAGATATATTCGTAGATATTTTTAATATTATCTAAAAGTTATGTTGGCACATTTCCACATACATAGTTTACTGTTATATAAACTTTTCGTTCAGATTTGACGCATATTTTAAAATGCAGTAAGTTTATTGACATTCATATGAATATAGATAGTGGTTGGAGAATTGTGTCCGGAAACATACATACACAATTCGAAAGATAGGAACGAATGCAATGCAGCCAGTGCCTAAGATGGACGGTTACCATTAGCTTCTCTTACATATTTCACGCCCCAGACAGCGCCGAGAGGGCGCCTTGCCTCATCTTGTCTTATCCCTTTTTCTGCCATCGGAATTTTCTCTTATATTACCAGTATCATAATAATAGTTACTTAAATATTTGGGGCGATTCAACAATTTATTTGCTTCGCTAAAATACAAACACTTATTTTTACCAAAAACTATACATATGTATTTGTATCATTCCGAAAATGATGTGCGATATTTGTAATAGTTACCTATGAGGCGCCGTTTGTGTCAAAAAGAAATATTATGATAAATAAATTATGTTCTGCAAAAATAAAAAAAATCTGCGTTAAAAATATTTTTCATTCCTATAATAAGATTTATTGTGTAAAATATGTATAATATTTTTTTTCAATAAAAATGTTTTTATCGCGATAAAAATAGAAACTTGATAAAAAAAATCCCTATTTATAAAAATTTTACTGATATTATTTTTTTAATAAATATTTTTCTGATAGAAATATTTTTATTTATATCAAGAAATAGATATTTATTTTCAAACGGCATATAACATGGTGTTATAAGACTGAGTAGGCAAGGTATAAGTTTCATTTCAATGACACCACTCTTGAGCGGTACCTACCTAATGTACCTACAGTTAATGAAAATCTATTTACTGTAATTATAAAATATTACTATTACTAACATTTATATTTCCAGTAAATATAAATTTATTATTCACAAATCATTCATAAAACTTACTGCAAGTATTCAATAAAATATTAAACTATTTATTTACTACTAACACTGTATTTCAAAAATCCGTATTTATTCATTGTAAGTAAACTGTTCATTTGTCCCATAGGGTATGCAACTTTTTATTTACTGCTATTAAAGTTTTGTTTGGGAATTCCTCATTGAAACTGATATTATAAAGTGTTTTTATATGGAATTTTTAATGCTTTTGGCCAAATTTTCGTCATGTCAGCATATGTATAAGCGAAACGCAGGTAAAACAACAAGAATCACCATCAGCGTCTGGAGATGTTGATTGTCATGCTGCTGATGCATTAAAAAAATAAAGATTGAATAAATATTCAAAGTTTGTTGTTTTCACTATATTTTAGGGCCTTTTAGAAAAAAATTTGAGGGTGACCAACCTCTACGTAACTTTTTTTTTTAGTCAGAAAAGATACCTTTAGGCGATTGAAAAAATTGTATTTCCCCTACCCAACTAAGTGTAAACGCTGGTTAATTTTAGTCGATGATTTAAAGTCATAGTTACATTTACTGTTACATTTACTTCTATGGCTTATAATTATCACATAAAATTAACCATAATTCATATAGCTTATGCGGTTCTGTATTTTTACCTTTAGGGTATCAGTATATTTTAGTAGAAGTAGATATCGTCTCTGTCTTAACACTGCGTTTTAAACAAGTTCTCTCAACTGACTTCTTTTGATAAAAGTAGAAATCCATTATTTGCATTCAATAATAATTACTACTGATACGTGTATTAAGTCTGAATCTGAATATAAAATCTAATCAGATATATGTAGGTACATTTTGAATCATTAAACTTCAACACAGTATATTAATTAAGCAGATTGTTACACAGTGTCAACACTTCACTGGATACCAATAGCGCCTATAAAATTTGTAACAGGATTTTAATGATTTTACTAGTTATGTCTGTCTTTCTGCTTCAAATTTACAACTCAATAACAATAGTTAACCTATTGCAGCAACATCAGAGACACCACTGCGCGCCTCTTTTATATCTCCTCGACATCAAAACCAAACTGCCATGGCAGGATACATTAAAATAAAGTAAGTTATTTTATAATCTTATCTAGTTCCTTGCTCATCATAATGCTAGAGTTTTATTGCACATAGTACACTACTACATTTTAATTATTTGCATGCAAACACCATCAGAGCACACCGTCAACTAATACCATATATTATTCAACAACGGCTTTATCTTTTTGTTTACCAATAAAACTAACTTTGAAGTCCAGCAATGGAATGTTGATGTAATAAATATTGTAATTAGGATGTTGGTTATAAAAAAGCACAGGTGCACTCGTACTGGATTGGGTTGGTTGCGACCTGTGGCAACAGAATGAAGTACAGTACCTACCTGCCTTCTCATCATTTATGTCAATGAAAGCGAGGCCATCGCAAAATCATGGCGGTTTACTGACAGCACAATAACTCGTTCTTGGTTATGGGGACCAGATTTTAAAAAGCGGGCATAATGAAGGTAGCCTATTAATTCTGCCGAAAGATTGTCAATTAAATTCGATACCTACAAATTAATAGATGAAGCCGATTTTTCTTCATTGTATCAGCCCTAGACATCTTCAGGATTCAACTTTATAACTAAACGGTAAAGGTAATTAAACAAATCCATGATGCAGTTGGTAGTAGTTGTTTACTCGCACAAATGTTTTATCAACAGTACCATTTTGATATACACAACAAACAATTATTTTTCAGTGTTCATTTAGTGTTGAATTTAATGGACAATATTTTTCACCACTTTTGATTATTTATTGCTTGCAGATAACACTGAAATATTTGTAAACGATGCTGCAGCATTCAATCATTTCTGTATCGTAAACTCTGACAATGCGGGACCATAACATTCACTTAAACAACTATTTACTGGTATTTATTGCTTAAAATAACAAATCTTAAGTTTGGATTTGACTTTTCATATAATATATGATCTAGGAAGATATTATGCAGAAGACGACTCAAAGTAGTAAAAAAATTTGAAATGTATTCAAGTTTGAACAGCATATTATGAATGTGTGTAATGTATTGTCAGATTTTTATTTATAACTGGCAAGACCAAGAAGCACATACTTATAAAAGTTATTGCAAAATGGATTTATGTTTTTCTTTATGCTCGCTTAAATAGGTGTACTCAGTTACGGATTCTTTTCAAAAAGTAACAAACTGCAGATTTTATAAAATATAAGGTACTTAAGTTTTAGTGTACCTACATAACTTAAACCATTTTAGTTGGAATACAGCATGTTCATATAAAAAATATCAAGTGTTAGTCAAATTGCTGCAAAAGAACTCGATTCCATCATAATACTTCTATAATAACAACAATCTAGATTTAAAAGAAAGGAAATAATTGGTTTATATTTAAATTAATTAAGTACATATTTCGGTATAGGGCAAGTTTAGACTTTTTGACAGAACTGCAGAACTGCTCAAAAATAAATCTAGCCTTGCAGAAAAAGTACAAAAAGCTATTGGCGAAAAGAATAAAAAACCGACATAAAATAGAACTACTTATATGAAAATAAGTATAAAAATGTGTTTATGTACGACTGCATTATAAAGTACGGTTTATGACGTACTTTTGCGTGCGTAAAGTGGCTCTTTATATACTAGTGTATAATGGCACTTTATTTTACTATTATTGTAAAATATCAATATATCAGCTGTAAATGTCACAATAAATACTGTCATCAGAATGAATTTATTGCTGTCATTTATAATTTTTCTAAACAATTAAAAGGTAATTTTCGCAGTTGAACATAAAGCTTTGTATGAAACTCGTATATAATCTGACTTTATTGACTCGTCCTATTTATTAGCCTCGCTCGCAAGCTCGCTCTGCCATAAAACAGACTCGTCAATAAAGTCATAGATTATATTCTTGTTGCATAAACTACTATTATACACTATTTGCATTTTAACTTGATTTTTCATATGATATATTGTTAAGTTATTGATTGTTAACAACTATAAATTTCCCAGGTTATGAAAAAACAATGAAACCGAAAAAAATATATCCTTATCAACCAAAAATTAACTAATTTCTGCTGACGACGTTAATATCTTTTTTTTTACTACCTGGTTTGAAAGTAGGCTATTACCTACTACCTACTATAGATATTTGAAAGATGATAGTTGATATTTACAAAAATGAGTGGTGTAATGAAAAATTTTGCTCTCTAGAGAAGAAAGTAAAAAATTTGATAGTTAGCAAATTCTGAGTTGCCGCACCTTTTATAATAATTTAAATCACAAGTTGACAGAGTTGACAACGATTGCAGAAAAATTTAATTATTTTCTGTTTGTCGCGTTTCTAAGGATACGATCAAATTTACCTACTAATTTTTCTTGTAAAATTCTTAACTTTTTTAGTAAATTAGGTAAGTTTAGTACATTTCGAAATAAGGCAGTAGAAAAAATAGTATACAACACTCGAGAAGAAAGTGTCTTTTCCACTTTCGTACAATTATACAACTTTTCTGCTCAGTGGAAGTGTCACTTTCTTCTCTTATAGTGTGATATACTATTTAATACAAATCCTAGAATTACCATTAGCAAAATTATTCATGTTAATGGTAGAAATGCGTTCTCTCCTCTATTGCTGTCCTAGAACTCATGTAACTTAGTCAGTTCTATTTGGTTAAGTGAAACATTCAATTTTCTGTTCAACTGAAGAATAATTATTATTTTACAATTACCAAAGTCATTATTAGTTTTCACATTTTTATTAAAATTACTAGTTTTGAATGTATTTCCGTTCTCTGAGGTGATTGGAAGGTTAAGCGAGCCGGTTGAAATGTGTTCTCTTACATACCTACATGTACAGGGTGGGCAAAATTCGATGTTTTCATAGGGTAACTTTTAAAACATAAGAGATATTGAAAATCTGACCGGGCATCGTTGAGTTCTTTTTTTGACAAACTCTTGATGGCGAAGTCAAAATTTAGCGATCGTCGTTTGTTTTCGAGTTACGGACGAAAATTCGATTTCTTGAGATTTCGATTTATGTCTATATTTCGGTTATTTATGAATTTAGAGAAATAGCGTTTGTACGTTTTTAAGGCACTTTTTGAGGAGATTGCAATGGCGTTAATAGATTTTGAAAATGTTTTTTTTATTTTTAGGTTATGATATACATTTTTATTTTTTTATATGGAAGTCATAGTGCGCTGTCACTTTATTGAAAAGAGCATTTTTTTCTCTTTTCAAATATATAAAATATGTAGGGTCTATTCCTTCAATTTCTTCTTAAAAAATCAAAAAATCTAAATTTTTGGAAATAATAATATGTATTTCGCATATTTATCGCAGTAGACGAATGTCATGATGAGAACCCTCGGCGCGCCATTGAGATCCAAAATCAGGGTTGGTTTGGTTTAAGTGTTTGGTGTGCCTTAATAAAAAATCAAGTTTTGGCATATAAGATTTATGAGGGAAATCTAACTGGTGAACGGTACTACCAATATTTAAATGAGAAAATTGTTAATGAATATTTGGACAATTTATCGTTCAGCGATAGAAGTCAGTTCTTCTTACAACACGATGGTGCACCACCTCGTAATACGAGATCAGCTAGAGAATTGCTTAACTCAAAATTCAGATATACCTAATTGGTTTGTTACCAATGGGCCAGTTAGATGACCACCAAGGTCGCCTGATTTGACACCTTTGGAGACATATTAAAGATAATTCATATAAAACTAAAAGTAGAAATACAGAAGAACTCAAAGCCAAGTTTACGCAATGCCTTAACTCCGTGTCAAATATTCACATTTCGAATGCGCACAGAAGTGTCATGAAAAGTGTATTGCAGTTAATAGACGTAATTTTGAACTTTTTCTTTGAGTTGTTATATATAGATATTAATTTTTGATAGTGTCGTGTTTATATGTATGTCGTTTGTTGTATTTTCATTTTTATTATAAGATTTTTTAAAATCTAATTTCAAAAATTTAGATTTTTTATTTTTCAAGAAGAAATTGAAGGAATAGCCCATACATATTATATATATATATATACAGGGTCCGTCAAAACCCTGGCATTCTTCTATAAATTCGTTAGGTTTGGAAATAGAAAAAAATTTTAAAGACAAAAGTTGTTAGAAATTTACTGCTCCATAACCTAAAAT
Source organism: Pediacus dermestoides (assembly GCA_963942485.1). Taxonomy (NCBI): domain Eukaryota; kingdom Metazoa; phylum Arthropoda; class Insecta; order Coleoptera; family Cucujidae; genus Pediacus; species Pediacus dermestoides. The sequence continues at coordinate 22,994,137 of OZ012626.1, read as the reverse complement.
TATTTACATTTATACAGGGTGTTTAAGTACGGCTGGACAGCTACTTACTTCGTTATTTTAAATGGAACACCCTGTATATTAACAGATTTTCAGTTTCTACACGTAATTTCAGATGAGAAAGTGTGAAGGTTTTATATTTTTAAAATGAACGGTTTTCGAGATATTTACACTTTTAAAAAAGAATTCACAAAATTGGAGATTTTAAAAAACGCGTTTATTTTAGTTATACTTAGTAGTTTTCTAAAAATTATTTCGGAGTTCTAAAAAGTAAGGTCTGAGGAATATTGTGATACAAAAATCTGAAATTTATAGTATACAGGGTGTTTGCAATTGACCGTCAGTTTCCATTGATTTCAAACAACGAAAACTCTATTTTTTCAAATGGAACCCCCTGTATATTTCTGACGTAGGTTGTAGAGATTTAAATTCTCTACCTTTTTTATAACGTATTCCCTATACCTAAAGTTAATATTTTAGGAGATATTTCAAATAATTTATATCGTATGAGAAATTCTATTCTATTTATTGAATTTAGATTGCCATGGAAATAAAAAATGCTTTTAGGGAGAGAAGGACCCACACATTAGCCGGCTAGGTCCCCCTACCTTACATCTATAGATTTTTTTATGGGGCTATATTAAAGAATTAGTGTATCAGGAACCTCCAACGACTGCAAATAATATGAAGATAATAAGAATTACTACAGCCTTCAGGTCAGAACGATAACTCCACAAGTACTCCTAAAAACTCAAGAATCTTTTAAACGTCGAATCGGTATGTGTCTTCAGGAGAACGGACGTCACTTTAAACACTTGCTTAATTGACTTTCAGTTGTACATTTTTTTATTGTATTTATTTAATTTTGTTATGATTTTATGAAATGGTTTCTTTTCTTGTTTCTGAAAATTGATGATTAATTGCAGCCATCCAAATTTTTATTATTTATCTTTTTTTATAATTTTATGATTAAGATTTACTTTTGGCATAAATTAAGTACTTAAACTACCTTCTCAAGTCTGCTCAGCTGACTTGAGAAATGTCGACATTTTCTCTTCTCTACTCTCTCCGTTAAATAGAAAAGCAGTATTGAAAAAAACATTTTTGGCATTTTGTTCAGCAAACGGAGTATACGAGTAGTTTTCTACAACCTTAAAATGACAGAATAAAGCATTTTTTATTTCCATGGCAATCTAAATTCAATAAATAGAATAGAATTTCTCATACGATATAAATTATTTGAAATATCTCCTAAAATATTAAGTTTAAATATAGGGAATACTTTATAAAAAAGGTAGAGAATTTAAATCTCTACAACATACGTCAGAAATATACAGGGGGTTCCATTTGAAAAAATAGAGTTTTCGTTGTTTGAAATCAATGGAAACTGACGGTCAATTGCAAACACTCTGTATACTATAAATTTCAGATTTTTGTATCACAATATTCCCTAGACCTTACTTTTTAGAAATCTGAAATAATTTTTAGAAAACTACAAAGTATAACTAAAATAAACGCGTTTTTTGAAATCTCTAATTTTGTGAATTCTTTTTTAAAAGTGTAAATATCTCAAAAACCGTTCATTTTAAAAATATGAAACCTTCACACTTTTTCAACTAAAATTACGTGTAGAAACTGAAAATCTATTAATATACAGGGTGTTCCATTTAAAATAACGAAGTAAGTAGCTGTCTAGCCGTAATTAAACACCCTGTATAAATATAAATAATTTTAGGTTATGGAGCAGTAAATTTCTGACAACTTTTGTCTTTAAAATTTTTTTCTATTTCCAAACCTAACGAATTTATAGAAGAATGCCAGGGTTTTCACGGACCCTGTATATTTGAAAAGAGAAAAAAATGCTCTTTTCAATAAAGTGACAGCCCACTATGACTTCCACATAAAAAAATAAAAATTTATGTCATAACCTAAAAATAAAAAGACATTTTCCAAATATATAGACTCAAATCGAAATCTCAAAAAATCGAATTTTCGGCCATAACTCGACAACAAACGACGATCGCTAAAATTTGACTTCACCGTCAAAGGTTTCTCAAAAAAAGAGCTCGACGATGCGCGGTCAGATTTTCAATATCTGTTATGGTTTAAAAGTTACCCTATAAAAACATCGAATTTTGCCCACCCTGTACAAATAAATCGAAAAACTCTGTAGAAATATCCATATTTTGTATTTCTATGACGCTTTATGTTCCACGATGCAATTAACATAATTAATTCTCTAAAAACTGAAAAGCAACCAAATATTTATTGAATTAGTAGCTACATGCCTTTTTAAAAATTTTACACTTTACCTAGCTTATGTCCGGTTGCACCAAGCTCTGCTAAACTAACAGCGTGGTAAATATTTAAAAGTGGCATGTTATTGGCTAAATGATTGTTTTTGCTGTGTTACTTGGCAACTAATTTAAAAGACCCAATAAGCTGCTGCTGCTAAATTTTAAACGCGCAATTAGTTAATTGAGTATTTAGCAGAGCTTGGTGCAACCGGGCATTAATCTCTCAGCGCAGTATTTTTAACGCATGCATTTCTCAGAGTATCTCGAAGGTAGCAAAAAATAAGATTAGTGACATTCTGGGAACTTTTGGCCGTTATCTATTTGTTCTCCTTATCTAAAATTTTCGAAATATTTTTTAATAACCTTACAAAGTTTCTTAAAAAACATGATTTGTTTATTGCTTCACTTTCGGAATTTGGATCATTATTGACACATATGATATACTTGTATTTTGATATATTATATATATATATATATGATATATATATTGATATACATACATATAAATGATAAATAAATGGTTATAAATAATTTTTTCAATTGTAACTATACATAAGATCGTTGTTTTTCTTCAAATCCACCACAAAAATCTACCAGTCTCAAAACAAGAAAATTGAGTTGTTGTTTAGAATAATAACAGTGTGTAAATGTATGTTTGAAATATCGAATTTCAAAGGCAAGTAACAGACGACGAGATTGCATTTCCATGTCGGTTCAAACGATCTTATAAGCACTTCCAGATCAGAATCCTATTACATGTTGTTGCTGCCTTACGTGAAACTAACATACGAATTTCTTAAAATATTAATGGATACAACTCCATCCTTTCCTTGTGTTGATACATATATAATGTAATCGCTTTCGTGACATCGCACCACTGAACTTAACACCTGTAATGTAAATAAACAGCTTCATCATTTTGGGATATATCTCACAATATAGAAAACATATTTTGTTTGAATATTTGATGATATTAGTAACACATGCCTCCTGATGATACCTACTCTTTATACAATATGTACTAAATAGCAAGTAGGTACATATTATTTTCTTCGAGCTGTCTGCTCTGCCAGTTCGAAATAGTAGTTTCATTACCTGACTACTGTTAAGGCATTGATCGGTTTTTAATTTTAAAATGCTTCCATCTTTATGTTTTTTTAAACACATACAATTTAAAGTTTATTTTAAAGTAATTAATTAAAATGGTAATAAATAATTTTGTTGTATCCTGTAGAGCTGGCTTGCGTGAACCCTCTACATTAAAACAGAACATTAAGTCAAAACAACACCTACATTTACCTCAAATTTAATTTAGGATTACCCCCTTTAGTTTTATGATTCAAAATTTGAAATAAATTATAATTACTTCAGTACTAAACTAAATTATATCTGTGCACTCTCTGCATGCGATGTCACTGAAAAATTTGCAACAAAATTATGGTAGCAAAATTTATAAATTTACCCTATCCCAGAATGTAAAATTGTTAGCAAATTTTTTCGCCAAGGAAAAATAATAGAATACTCTGAAAACCTACAGAATAAGTCTTTAAATTAATGTAAATTACCATAGTTATACGAGTCACATCCAAGAATTAATTTTTAATTGGCACCGTCCCTATTAAATCGAAACTCTAAATTGTGTCATCACCAGAGCAGTGACTAGGCACACGGAAAAAAAGGAGAATTTGCTAAAACTGTCCCCTTAACCGGTGCCAGCCCTCATCGCTTATGTGAATAAAATTCCCGGGCATAGGATGAAATTAGCAAAGAAAGGATAAAGGTTTGGGTTTTTCATCGGGGGGATGACGAGCTCTGTCGTATAAAAGGTACTGTAGATAATGGAATTAGAGTGCTGCGATGATACTATTAGTAGAAATGCGAGTGCTCTGTCAACGCTTAAACACATTAGCCCCTATCCTTCAATGGCCTCTTACTTTGGAACTGTGATGATGACAACGGCGACGGTGGTGGTGGCGGCGGCAACGGCGATGAGTTCATACGCAAATAGATATGTAGGTAGGTGGGTTATATTGAATGTCTATGTTCATATTTCATCTTGATGATTAATGTTAATGTTGTAGAACAAATATGATGTATCTACATTTACAGATTTTGTTTATTTGCAATAATTTTTAATAATCGTCATTCGTCAATGTACTACAGTTTGGCTAGGCTTTATGATGGAAATTGTTTACTTCATATTATTTTACCCTTCCCCTTCTTATAGGCAAGGGCAAATTTATTTTATTTTGTTGAGCAAATTGTAGTTTTTAAAAAATAAAGAAAATTTACCCTTGCCCAAGAAAAAGAAGGGTAACATAATATAAAGTAATAGTTTCTATCATAAAGCTATTTGCCTAAAAAAACCATTTGCCTGCGACACATACAAATTAAACATTTTTAAATATATTGTTGCATATTCTTCCTCCGATTGTATTAGAGTAGTAAAATAGTTTCACTTCTCCTGCGCGCCTCCAATCCTGCTTGTTAGACTACTTGTACTGTAGCTTAGAATTTAAAGTTACAACAATAATATGTTGCAGTCTATCTGGAGACATCCTGTATATATTTCAATATAAACTATATTTTATTTTTTAAGGAACGTATGTCCCTGTTTTTAACTTTTCAGATATACAGGGCTGCACAAAAAAGCTTGATTTGAAAAAATTAAAAGAATTTAAAGAATAACATTTGCTAATATACAGGGTGTCCCAAAATTAGCCTGCCAAAATGTACCAGCTGATTCTACGGTCAAAAATAATGCAAAAAGTTTCAATAAATATAGGTTGGAAAATGCTTCCTAAGGAGGCTACAGCCTCCCGAAAGGGGCACCCCAAAGAGGAGTTTTCTGTAATATCTCTGCAACTGTTTGAGGTAGCTTCATGAAATTTGGTGAGTTTGAAGCTTTTATAATTTGCCACATATTTCTTTTCAAAATTTTCAGAAATTTTGCCAGGGGCGTCACATACAGGGTTGGTGCTGGGTATATTATGCCCCATATTTTTTTAGGCGATAATTATTAATTTTTTTATATCAAATTTTGAAACTTGGTTTATTTTTACACAAAAAAGGTAATCTCAGTCGATCTTTGTATCTTGAACCGTTTTCGAGTAAAATCGTTTAGAAAAAATCACGTCCATGAAAACTACACTAATAAAAATAATCACAAAACTAAAATTTATCAAAAGTAGAAAATGGATTAAAATTTATAGGTATTTATTACTTCGTTTAGCATTTCTTGGTCAAATATTATTAATAAAAACAAAATATCAAAATCAATTTTTTTTCAATTTCGTGATTATTTTTATTTGTGTAGTTTTTATGGACGTGACTTCTTCAAAATGATTTAACTCGAAAACGGTTCAAGATTCAAAGATCGACTGAGACGACCTTTTTTGTGTAAAAATAAACCAAGTTTCATAATTTGATATAAAAAATTTAACCACACAAAAAATATGGGGCATAATTTACCCAGCACCCACCCTGTATGTGACGCCCCTGACAAAATTTCTGAAAATTAAAAAAATAAATATGTGGCAAATTATAAAAGCTTCAAACTCACCAAATTTCATTAATCTACTTCAAATAGTTGCAGAAATATTACAGAAAACTTTTCTTTCGGGCCCCCCTTTCGGGTGGCTGTAGCTCCCTTAGGAAGCATTTTTTAGCCTATATTTATTACAACTTTTGCATTATTTTTAAACGTAGAATCAGCTGGTACGTTTTGGCAGGCTAATTTTGGGACACCCTGTATATTTGTTCCCCCCTACATCCTACGAAGCCAATTGGCCGAGCAGAGTGGCGGGAAATTTCGTCAGTATTGGGCAAAGATCGCAGCTGTTTTATTAGCGTCATTAGTGGTGGGACTAGTTTTAATCAGTGCGCATCCAGTCTCAACAAAATATTGAAGCCACGCTATCGTATACAGGGTCATCAGTAAGTGGCGCACTCCGAATACAGGGCGTTATAGAGCACATTAAAACTAAGGATAATCTGCAAAGAAAAATTAAATCAGACGGTTAGTTTACGAGTTATAGAGTTTCCCTCATCCAAGTTACAAACTAATTATTTTTATAACCGAGACAAAAATGAGTGAATAATTCATGCTACTATAATCTCTGCATAAAATTCAATATGATTTGTTTAATTTTTTTCACAAAACCTCTACTACAAAGAAATTGAAAATGTTAAAATTTAATAAAATACCTAAATTTGAGAGAAATTTGAAGTTTGGCAACCTCCCAAGCTCCACTTGGGATAAACTAAAATACCTTCTATTGCCATGAAAATATAAATAATGAATTTCAATTGTTGTTTCTATTTTTTAATAAAATTGACAGTACTAAATTAGTTTGACAAGTTCTCGCATCATAAAATATTGAACGTTTCTCTTTTTTTTTTCTCGTCGAACCTATTCACATGTTCAATTCGGTGTTGCCACTTTTATTTTCACAAAAGAGGTTATATCTTTATAAAGAAAGGACTTAGAGCGCTGCGGTAAAAAAAATCGTCATTCTTAAAACGTAAAGTTTATCACAGTATGCTCCGAGTGCGGCAATTACTGATCACCCTGTATATCGAATTTGATGTAGAATAATCTCTGAATAAGAATTTTATATTGAAGAATTTAACATTCATATACTGTGTTGACCAAAATAAAAAAAAAATAGAACTGAATTTCTAATTTCAAAAAATTAAGTAGCAAAAATTATAAATTGCCTAATTTAAAGTAATCAAGATGAAACATTACATCAGGTTTTTTATTTTCCTAACATGTACTACTCTATACCAAGTTAAAACGAAACATTTCATTTGTATCCACTTAAAATGTAAGGGAAAACCTCCGCAAGTCGTTCTAGATAGATTTATAAGCTCGTAGATAAAGTAACACGAATTTGTTCAATATACCCACCTACATTTGTCAATGGATCTACTACTATTAATCAAATTGACTAATACCAGTTTGGTGCAACTCTACTCCGAACACACACTCTCATATTCAAACTATTTTCATGTAAATCAATATGCAACCTATACTTGATCCAGTTATCATACATCACTTCACCCTCACAATCAGCACACATTTGCGTTTGCCCCCCTAGACATACCTTCGAAATTCCACAATGATTCTTTTTTTTTTTTAGTACACCGTATTTATTTATCTTACTCGTTTTTCTGCAATAACACATATTTATTTTGTACCACCTTTCAATGTTAACGAGTTCGTCTCGAATTGAAGACAGACAGTTTGTCTGGAATTCCACACACCGCCAAACGCAATATAAACTTACTTCTCAACTATATTATACTCTTCTTACATACGATTACCTACTTGAAATTCTTCCACAATCTGAAATATAAATAATGTGTTTCAATATTTCAGGAGTATTCATGTATGAAACTGGATCATCTGCTTTACTAGATTTAAATACATGCATATATCTTCTGGTTATATGAAAGTCGGATGATTTGATATTAGGATAAAAACAGATTAAGTTGATGTCTAAATGTTTAATGATTAAAAATATGTGTACATATACTAAAAAATCTTTGACCAGGATTTTCTAACATATTGTCAACGTCGAATTAATTACGCGAGTGTGACTCGTTACAATTCCTATTGTATGTATGTACAATTTAGAAGAAAAATCACAGTGAGGGCAGCATCATTTTCAGTAAACACTAGCTCTGACACTACTTCACGTTCTCCTCTCTTGTGACTTAGAGAGCGGGAAAGGGTCACGAGATCAAGTGCATGTAGGACTGTAACTGAAAGTCATTCTGTCGCATAAAAAACAAAATACAGTAGTATTTGATTGGTAAATTAGGAAAATTGTTGGCTATGTGAATCAAGAACCTTGAAAGAAAATGTCAAGAAGAAATATCAGGAGCTTGTTGTGAACTCTTTACTCCAACTTCAATTTCAACTTTATTGCGGGTCTTAAGTTATTATTATTATATTATTCAGGTTATCGAAACAATGTTAATAATTTTAATTTAGATTAACTTTTAAATAGCAAAAGTTATTAAGTCCTAATGTATGCTCTATAGAGATAAAATATACAGGGTGTTCCGTAAATTTAGATATAGATTCTGCGATGAAAAACAAATATAAAAGTTCAAATAAACATATGGGCTCCGACGTCTCCTAAGGAAGATACTTTATGATTGGCATTTATACTGAATATCCTTGGAATAAAGTGTCCCAATTTAACCTCATAAATGGATTAGAAGAAGAGGGCCCCGGTTGTGATACTTTAAAAATCAATCTCAATTTTTATAACTTGAAGTGTAATAAATGCCAATTATAAAATGTTCAACATCTTCCTTAAAACAGAAATAGTCCCGAAAAGGGCCATTTTGCGGACTGAAATGAGTCCGTAAAATAGCTATTTTAGGGACTGTGTACAAAAAAATACTATTTCAAGACGTCGACACAAGTACATCATCTACTGTTCTTATTATGAAAGTTTAAGAACATTTTAAACTGTTTTTTGCTATTTTCCGGGTACTAGTCTCAATTTTCATCTTCTAAGTTCCTATGGTATATTGTCCTCGTACATGGCCATACTTATCTATAATTTTTTCTTCTATTACTGCTTTTAAATCATTGTGATACATAGAGGAAATACTATCTGTATATTTTCGTTTTTTCATCTATTATTGCCAGTTTTTCCTTATTTGTTTTTTTCTTCTTTTTTTGTTCTTGCAAGTCAGTTGCCATTTCTATCTTCTTTATGATTGAGATTAATACTCTTAGTTTACTAGTTGGTTACATATTTCGTTTCTTCTGCTATTATCTTTCTGTCAGCCATTGATGTTAGTACTTGTATATTTTTCCTTTATCGTTTTAATTAGTGCAGAAGAAAAATGTAAAACAGTACAATTATAATATTATTCTTGACACTTAAAACCATCATCATCAAACAGCTTTTCTTATCCACTGATGTCTATAGATCTCCCATAATATAATTCATCTGAAACAATCTTGTTCTTTCTTTCATACAATTTTCTGGCCATGTGACTTGCCCAGGTCCATTTTAAAGTTGTTGTTTTTTCCTATCATATCGATAACCCCAAGTTTTATCTGATTTTGATGTTTAGATAGTATCCTGTCTTGTAGGCTTACTTCCAGTATTAAATGTTCCAGCTCAATCTCCGGCTTGTTTTTTGGGCTGATAGAGATGTAGCTTTGAGTTCAATCGATGATAATGACAGCATTTATTGAAATCTTAACAATTTCACTAAATAGCTTTCATTCACATTCTTTTATGGCTTCCACCACAATGGAATCGTCTCCTCACGCTTTATTATTTTTCATATCCGTTAAGGCATCGTTAAATTCTCCTATGGTTATATCCGGTAGATCTTCCAAACCTTGATTTAATAAAACTTTAGGAATGTTTCCTTTCGGATAATCAATGTCTTCGTATAAGTTTGTACAGAATTCCTCGACAATTTTCAAAATTCCTTATTTGTTGTAGTTTGTCTATCTGATCTTTCAGGTTTGTAGATTTCTTATCTTCCTGTACTTAATTTGTTTCTTAATATTTTTAGGCTCTGGTTTTCTTCTATTATCCTGCTAATCCATTTTATAATTGTAGTTGGGTATCTTCTCTCACTGATTTCGATATGACACTATTCAGTAGTCCCAGCCATTCTTGGTATGTCAACTTTCCATTCATTTTTCTTCATGTCTCCATCTTTTGATTTACGTTTGTAACTAAACTTTCATTAGTTAATTTTTTGTGTAGTGCGATGATTTACTTCTTTTACTGATCTCATGATCGTATCAACTAATTCTTCTAAATTTTGATCTTTCGAAATATTCCTTTTATGAAATATTGATATGCCGTTTTGTCTTCGATGTTACTTCATGTATTTATATTGTCGGTCTTCTTGTTTCTATTTATCATCTTGTATCGTTCGTTATTTTGTCTAAATACAACGTTTATCAGTATCACTGCCAGTTGTAACTTCACAACTGTGACATCTTTTATAACCTCTCTCCTATCTGTTGTAATGAATTCTATTTAATTTTTTGAGATTTTATCTAGATTAGTCCTTGTCCAGAATTAAAGTAACTTGCTAACTTGTATAATTTTTATGACTGAAAATTTGACTTTATTATTTTTGTGTGGAGTAGGTAGGTACTGTTCACTATAAATCATCACTTTTTAGAATAATTATTTGCTGAATACAAGTAACAGGTGTTTTTTTTTAAAGCGTCAGATTGGCTTTGACTTTATTTTTTAAAGACAACATCGTAAATTAAGTTGGTTAGACAAAGATAGCGACAAAGAACAAAGCCAATTTAACGCCTTTTTTAAATGAACACCCGATATATACTTGTCTAATATGAAAGCCTATGTTGCAATTTATCTAAGTGAAGCCAATTTTTGCTGGTGAGTAAATAATATATGCATATTTAATTAAGAGGCACAACTCACTACAAAAGTTTAAAACACTTTCAAATAGCCGTATAACGCTTTTACGATTTTCCAGACGAGGGTTTTATTTAGAGCGCGATAAGAAAGAAAGGTGAACCCCTTATAGTACCCCTACGACATAAAACAAAAATGTTTCGCATGGTAACGATGGTATAGTGCCCTAAAATTAAAAAGACAATGAATTAATAAATCCACTTAAAAATTATGAAAACTCACTTGAAACCGCCACCCTGTCGCAGCACAGCGAGCGACTACCCACCAGCCTTCTATTTTATGAACGCAACATCGCCCCGAAATGGGCTGTAATTCCTGCAGTATTGTGTGTAAGTGTTGTTCCCGTGAGGTATTATATAAAAAAAGCAGAGTCGTAATGCAATTGAAGCACTTGAGTTTCTCAACCCCTGGATGGTTGAGTGAATGGGTCCACCAGGGCCCGCTGCTTTGTAACGACTCTATTACGTCACGGTCTGTGGTTTATCGTTGCCATCTTGCCCGTGGCGCCCCCGATACGACAGGCGATATCCTCAGATGTTTACAGCGTCCTGGTGCCGTAGCATCTACATCGGGACACTGTTTCTCCTGCAGCCCAGCACCTAAAACGATCGGTTACGCTTTTGTATGGCGATACTATGCGCGAAATTTTGTCATTTTGGACATTCACTACGGTTACATTTTCCTCTAGATAAGATATTTACGATCAATTTGATGTCGATATTGTTTCTCTTCCAGTGATAATACGTTATTATTTTTAGTAGTAAAAACTAAATGACTGTCATTAAGCGTAGGATTTGAAATAAGCACTCACCAGAGGTTGGTGATGTTGAACTTGTGTAATTAACTAAGGGAGTTGTAATTAATAGTTTTTCTCACGCTCATTGTAGCGTAAGTGTTTTGTTCTTTTTTTATTGTAGGAAAATCACACCTTGCTTGAAAATCAACATCATAAATCATTGAATCTCATTAGTATATTGGCTACTTTGGAATGCCACAATAAAAACTTTTCTGTATATATACGAATGCCAAGTCATAAACAGGTAACAGTTTATAAAAACATTCCCATTAATATTATTTGTTGAGGCATATAACTCCGCAAGGCTCCATATTAGGACTGCATCTACGTATGCACTTTTGAAGATTGATATTTAATTACAGTAGATTTTAATTTTATAAAAATAGAAAAAAAGTATAGAGGTATAAAATAAAACATTACATTTTTTGGAATAGCTTATGAGGAGATATCTACATAATTAATGAAATCTATAGATCTAGACGTGACATTTTGGGAGGGCATTACCATACCAAACTGGAAAAAAAATTCATATCGAAAGTTCTTATGAAATTTAGAAAGTTAGAAAATATTTGATAAAAAAATAACCTAAGTAAAATTAACCTTTTCAATCCCTTTCTCATTAAATTACTACCTGGGATTATAGAATATGTTTTGTTTACAACTAAATAGTTTTCTTATACATTTTTGTTATGTTCTTAATACTTTTATTTTGCACAATTATTTTATGTTAGTGAAATAATCTGTATAGGTATTATCACAAGTATTAGGATTCTAGATTTTATTTATATAGATAGGTCAAAATAAATGAACAGTTTTTCAAAAAAAAATGTTTAATTTACAAAAAAAAATATAATGAAACAAATGAAATAGTACACACAACGAAATAAATCATTTTGAACAATTGAATATGATGTATCCACATCATCGTCAATCTTCCTAATTGAATTTTTGGGATTATCCTGGACAGATTGAATAATAACATTTTCTACATTTTGGCGATACCCGTAGTTTCTTCTAGGGGCACAATATGATCCATGTTCTTTTAAATTTCTTTCTAACTCTTTAAATATGAGGGGTGTCTTCTTTTAGGGTATAAGTTATGATATTCATAACAAGCATTAACTGTAATGCGTCTTTATTTGATGTAAGTAAGGTATTAATTTTGTCTTCGTTCTTATAAATATTCATGTATGCATAACCTACGTTTCTTATTTTTCTTATTCTTATTACATACATACCTTATTGTTTATAAACTATTAGCTAATAATTTATTAAATTATTAAAAATAATATAAAATTTTGAAAAAAATTTATTATTAATAAATTTCATAGTTGATGCAATGGTTCAAAATGATTTATTTCGTTATGTGTACTATTTTATTTGTTTCATAATTTTTTTGTAAATTAAACATTTTTTTTGAAAAACTGATCTTAAAATCAAAAATATAAAGAAATAAAGTGCATTATATCATTGAAATCAGGAAAAAATATGCTAAAATATGACATCAAAATCAAATATGGCGCCCATAAGAAAAAATTTTATTATTAATAAATTTCATAGTTGATGCAATGGTTCAAAATGATTTATTTCGTTATGTGTACTATTTTATTTGTTTCATAATTTTTTTGTAAATTAAACATTTTTTTTGAAAAACTGATCTTAAAATTAAGGTTTCACAAAAACGAAACGTGGAAAAAATTTTTTTTTATCTAATCGTATAGACCATAAAAAGTTGCTCTAATAATGTTTTTACTAAATTGAAATCGGTTATGAAATAACCGACCTAGACAGAAAAATAAAAAATCGACTTTTTCAGTTTTTTCAGGATAATTCAGGAACGAAAAGAGATATCGCAGTTTTGGTGACAGATTCATTTTACACTTCGAATGCCTCAAATTTTGTCCCATTTAACCGACCCTGTATCTCTTACGGTTTATGGGATCGTAATGGTGAGGATCGAATTTGAATCACATTTATAGTCAAAACCTTTAAGAATAGAATAATCAAATATTATTTTCATCTCCTAGTCTATACTTATTAAATTTAAGGAAATTAAGAGAGATGTTCTAAGAAAAATAAAAGGGCATTAACCCAAGAACTCAATAAAAAGCAATTAAATCACTTTCTTTGCACAGAGAAAAACCTGTAATCCAATTTTGCCTTTAGGACAAAAAATTACAAATAAAAAGTTTTTGTTTTAAATTCGTCTTCCAATTTTAAACTTAACTAATTCCTTTTTCGGATTCATTTTCTCATTAACACAACTTTTACATTGAGTAATGAAAATATGTTTTCTTGTAAACATTTCTGTGGGTGCCCGATTTTGTGATTGGTTGCATGGAAGACCAAAAAACCCTCAAGAGTAAACAAGTTTGTTTCCCCTACTTTAATCAGTGTTCTTATAAATAAACTTGTACTTTCGTTGTTTGAACGATATCAAACACCATGTAATTTAAGACACCTTCAACTTGTTCTGGAAAACATCGTTAACAACTTAAAGATATCAGTTGTGTCCTCCACGTACATAAACTACCGTATAATAAAAAGTCTCAAGTGTTACCACATTATAAAAAAACGAAACTATTAGAGGATTCACCTATTTATCCCCCAAACGGCTTATATTACACATGTACAATTTTTTTGTTAAGTAAACAACAATATAATAGTATATTTGTTGGATGATGTTAAGCAGCTAAAACCTTGTCTTTAGTGTATAGTTACAGTTGTTTTATGGTGTGGATTACAATTTATATTTCGTTTAGTATCATTTCTTGTGTGTGGTCTATAAAATTCAACCCCAAATCAATTTCTGTTCACGGTCATGTTCACACTTTTGATAAATATACACCTTCCTGACAAGATGTGACCTTTGTAGTGGGTATTTTTATACCGCCCGTGGTTAATAGGAACCATCGTCACTGATGTCGGCTTCTTTACCTCTTAACTTAACCATAACTGTTGCTAATCTCACTAATTTTTGTCAGATATGCCTGTAAATAAATAACACAAGTTTATTGGTGATAGTTTTCAGAAAATAGGTTGTACGTTTTTTGTTGTTCTTCATTTGGTTACGCGGCATTTAAAATATATTCTCGTTGAAGGTTAATTAGTCGTATATTATTGAACCAGTTGTTTTATAAAAACATGTCTTGAATAAATCATTTTTTATGATTTATGTACAAATTGAAAATAGTACTCTAAAAATGGACAAGCCATTGTTATCAAGTATATTTTGAACGGTTGTAACAGAAATATTTAACTACAAACTAAAAGCTTTTATGAATTGTTTTTTTACGATACTCAAGTTAGATTGATCTTATACAATATTGCGTTAATATTAAGATAAATGGTTTAAGATAAGAAATTAATTATTATGCATAATTAACTATTGGTTTGATTAATCAAAATTGTTCTTTCTCACGCAAGCAAAGCATTTTAATCGACTGGTGTTAGTGTACTACAAACTACATGTAGGAAAGTAATGATTTTTTATAGAAAAGTTGAATTTATTTTCCCATTACACACACACAAAGACTAAATTTGGTTATATGCATTTCATTTCCCATAATTCCTAAATTACATTATATAATTACACCTGACCCTTGACCACATGGTAAGTCGCCGATGCTATACACAGAAAATGACAGAAGCAGTAAGCTGTTTTACCACTCTAGCTCTAATACAGTCGGTGGAATAAAAAACATACATTTGTGTATAAGTATTAACTGCGAAGATTTAAGTAAAAACGCATTTTTCTACAGAAGGTACCGATGTTTTGAGGCGAAACACGCATGTTCTACATAGTGGGGGAGCTGGAGAAAACCAGTGCGCATGCAAGGCTATCGGCGACTTTCGATGTGGCCAACAGTACATGATTAGTAGAAGATTTGTAATAAGATTAAAGTAACACAATAAAGTCCGGCTTATTCTAAGAATAAAAGTTGATATGAATATGTGTTCGAAAATACTTACCCGCTGAGTTATAGCCCCCTAAATTTGGGACCCTGAAGGTTTTTATTTATTATCTCTGAAACTGTTCAAGGTAAAATGATGAAATTCACCACATCCACTAATGTTTTTATACTTAATAAGATAAAGTGTAAATCATTTTGAAATATCCTCCAGAGGTGGGTCAAACCTCCACTTTTTTGTAACTATTTTTCTTTTATTTTGATGTGAAATTATGATATGTTGAAGTTTTCTACGAAAAAAAGGTTATCTTGTTCAACTTCGATAAGATTCACCGTTTTCGAGATATTTGGGTTTGATAGTTTTAAGACCACCCCAAAATCAAACTCGCGACAAATATACATACATATATCTATGACGAAGTTCCGGATCACGAAGTAGATATAAGGAGACTAAGATCCCTGTCTCATCAGCATTGATGCCGTGAGTCTAAAAACGGCGGCCGAGGTAGGCGTGTCTTAGCCAACTGTTCATGCAACTTCTCAAGATTTGGTACTATTTCGGTCTCCTCGGCTCACCCAGCTCGTGTGCTGTTTGGTTCAGTTTGTTTAGGGAGCTGCGCATAGGCTACTGCGCGCCTCCCTAAAAATTTCCATACTTATGCGTCAATTTCAAGATAGGGAATGCTATAACCGAGCTGTCTCCTTATATCACTTCGTGTTCCTGATAATAATTTGAATTTCAATATTCATTTAAAAATTCTATGATATCTTTTTTAAGCAACAGATATTTTTAAATAATTCAGATACATGCGTATTTTATCCACGTTAATTTAGATATTTTCGAAGCACTGAGCACTGTATAAACCCATTTCATTCAATATGCTACAATCGACTTCTGTTTTATAACAATACATAAGTAAGTACATCAACTTTTAACTGAGTTAATGTCCTCATCCCCCAGGAGATATTAAATTTATTTAAAAAAAAACGGCTACATTCCAACATTGGACACTGATCGTACGTGGTGCATTTCAACCTATCTATCTCATCTAACTGCGCTGCGTGACGCTTGAGCGTGTCAGTCAGCCCAGGAATTCAGCATAATATAAGTGTTTTCAACACTAAAAGTGATGTTGGGTACGGGCAACGATCAAACTGGAACCCGAAGTTTATAGTTGTTAGGATAACCAGGCAGGTAAGCAGCTAGTCAAATCGAACGACTGGGGCTGATGAAACTATGATGAACTAATAATGGAGAGGAAGTAGAGGCTGCAGTTTAGCCAAAGCCTTTGTTGAAGAACCACACAAGGTAAAGCTTACCTTACTTTTGGAAAAAAGATGAGGGACCTTGAACTTTCTGGAAGAAGAGTTTTAGGAGGCCATTACTGACTTAAGAGGCATTTAAGTCTAACAGAACTAGAGAAGAATCTGTCCTAATTTTGAAAATAATTAAGAGTTCTTCCCCTTTCACTAGTTGAAAAACTCAAGATTCTTGGGTGCCAGTAGACTTCAGATGATAAACTTTAGTTTCCTTACAACAGAATAGTGAAAATTAAGTCGATTCTTAAGTTTGGCAGGAAGAATATTTTGAGACCTGTCTTAGCTCCTTCCCACCTTTCTTCTGCTGTAATACATTTAACTGAATATATCCGATGTAACATCATATGGCTTGTTCAGAACCCGTTACCAAGGTAAGAGATTGTGTACATTGTATACAGTGTGTCCAAATGAATTTTACGAGTTAAATAATTTTTGATAAAAAATTCTGATGTCCTCAAAACATCTGAATACCCAATCAGATTTGACTATGGACATACAGGGTGGCAATAAATTAAGAAAACCTGAAAAAAGTTTAATAATTTTTATTTTTCCTTTTTAATAAAAATGTTATAAGAAAAAGTCGTCCGTAATTGAATAATAATTGAAAATACAAAATTTAAAATCGAAATAAGGTAGATGCTTCATTTGATACTTTGTCAACACCTAAATATAAAACACTAAATTCAACTAAATTCAACAGTTAAAAATTAAGTACTACTTTTTTCTTATACCAATAGTATAAGTATTGTAATTATAACGCTTTACATACATACATCGGCCACATAATTAGTTTACCTAAACATTTTTTTTGTATAGCTCGGCCAAATAAATCAAAATTATCTATATGATATTTTATTATACCTGCTCGAGCAAATTAAAAAGCTATATAGCGGTGTGTGGATACAAGCATCATTTATCAATGGGCGTTAAACACTTTCTCAGCAAAATCATTTAATTTGATACGTTTTTGGGGGCTTCCTCCCCTGCCTATACGCACAGTAAACAAGTAGATCCCCAGCCACCTCTAAATCCATTTTAGCCGCAAGCAACAAGAAACTGTAAGTTATTAAAAGGTCGAAACTTCCAAGGCACTAACACACACATAAGCTGCTTGCTTGATTCTATTGTATAAAAAAGAATTCAAACGAATTATTATGGAATTATATACCATCTTTCTTTGATTCCAACAAGACACCCCTTATCAAAATTTGATTGCCTTTTTATAGGGATTCTCCGAGTTATTTTATGCTTAATAATAAAAGTAAAAAAATGTGTACCAGATGGGAATCGGATTTATACTGGAAAGGAAATTCTTCATCTTGGTTATAGATATATATATATACGATATAAGATGGAACGAAAAAGAGACTGATTCGAATTTTTAAATTAAAGTAGCAAGCAGGTTATTAGTCGTGTCAAAGCGCTTCCTGTACTTTTATTTAATTATTTGTGTGTGCTTTTTTACTGTCGGGCTGCGAAAAGAGATTATTGCAATAATATATTTACCTAAATATCGATTGTGCATAAATGTTAAAAATAAGTATTAATTGTTACGTATTTAAAGAAAAAAACAGATTAGATGTAGTTATTTATCAGTAACCAAGGCTTTCGTTTTAAGTACTTAATCTACTATGAGGAGTTCTTGGTACGTACTTATCGGGTGTAAATGTTTTTAAGGGTGCATAAAATCGTTCACAACTGGATTTACTATAGCTTTCAATGTGGTGTGTTAAACACAAACATCTTAATTTAAAATTTTCTCATCCTTTCAAGTTTTAAATGTAGTGAAATTGCTTTCTATTATACAAGGCTAAACGTTGAGTGTAATGAAGAACATTTCTTTGAGCAACCACCATGGATTAAAAGCATAGCACGCAGCTAATTAAGTTTTCATAAAATTCATTTATATGGCCTGTGCGGTCTGTGGATGATGTCGGTTTTATGGTGGCGTATGTTATGGTTTTTATTTTCAACAAAAATCTACGAGTTTGCTACATTATGAAGGAGTGCACTTAGTATAGGTCTGCAACATCGGTCAACGTCAAAGTGTTCGCTCTGTCGGAAGTATTTGCAGAAACTAAGCGACACTTCACCAATATGTGATCGAGATTGATACTCTGAGTATGGTAAATAAGATAAAAAAGTTCACACTCACCTTCAGTCGCAACAAACTTTATGGTACCTAGGGATATCGGAAAGACGTTTTATTTATGTATTCAATTTCGCTTGCATGTAAGCAGAGGGCACATACAAATCCAAAAGGTTGTAAAGTAACATGCCACAGATTAAATGAGAATTTTTTTACGGAAACCAGAAACACGTTTGCAAACAAACATGAACATTTTCTGCTTGTTTCAATTTTAAAACAAGAATTGTTATGATTTGTTTCTTATTGTCATAAATGTAATGAAAACCTTACCATTATTTAAATTGAGTAAAGAGTAAGTATCTGAAATGAAGATTATAAAAGCAATTCTGTGAAACCCTAAGAAATGATTTTATTTCAACAAACAAGAGATTTGACATAAAACAAAAAATTTCATAATTTTATGTTTTACCTGATTTTAATAGTGAATTTTCGACAATGTAATAGATATTATGTCATATTTGATAAATGTACATTTATACCTAAATAAAGTGACAAAATACAGTAGTTTTTGATATTGTGATGGAGTACTACAAAGTCTTAAGATCATATATTTTCAATTTCATAAATTTTGGATAAATACATATCAACAAATTATTATTTCATTGTATTTTGGACGAAGGATTCCATGAACATTACTACACATAGAATCAATATCTTCCATTCTAGTCTTACAAAAGTTCAAATTATATAACTTAAAACAGTAGTTGGTAGTTTCACTCCAATGCAATCACTACTTAAATAAACATACAAAGTAATCGAGTCATCCATAAATCCGAAATCGTATGTAGTTACTTGAACTGCATTACAATAAGAGGTCAATTAAAAGATAAAATGGTGGAAGATAAAGACAAGGATTCAAATTCATGGATGACTCGCTTACACATTAATTTGATCGCTCGAAATATTAAAAAGTACCTAATTAACAGGTTTTATTGAGTGTCATAAATATATAAACAAACCATAATAGTAGAAGAGGCGGCTGCAAAAAGTTAATCGTCATAAGCTGGACGAACGGGAAAAATAGGACTGTTAGTTTAGACCTTTATTAAGAAGGAACGCTAAGGTTGCCTGCGAAAATCTTTGCTTGACTTTCGAGCTGTGCAGTCGATTTCAAGTGAAGTGAAAGTGCTACTATCAGCAAACAAGTTTTTAGATACAAAAAGCAATTTTTTCATTCTTTTAAAATTTTTCTTTTTGTGTCATTCAGAATACTTGGGACCATAGGCGCGCCCTTATCTATTATATTGAATAATAATAACAGAGGTATACAATATGCTCATAGACTGGGATTCAGGATGGACGAAAATATCCTAAAGGATACCCCGCATATGGATCTGGACAATCCACTCCAACCCCAACAAAAGGCGTTAATGAGCGCGAGAAGCTTCTCACTAGACAACGAAAACCAGCAGGTAAACTCTAAATATAATACAATGTCCTGGAAACGTAATATTCCATCATTATATGACAACACAAGCACTATGCAAAGTTTCCAAGCACGTCAGATGTCACCCGAACAAATAGTACAACAAATGCACGATCTTCAAGAACAACTTGCAGATATGAAAAGAGCTTTAGGCGAAACTAAAACAGAAAATGACGAATTAAAAGCCACTATTATGCAACTACAACTAAAAACAAGCAATTCCCCACAAAACTCAGATGAGGAAGAAGAATTAGTAAATAAAGAAACCGGTTGGATAGTACAAAGGCATAAAAAGGAGGACCTCTGATTCCCCCAAATATAACAACACAATAGAACAAACATTAAAGAGTACCCAGGAGTTACAAACACAGAATGACCCAAAGCTACGCCGACCTCCACCAGTTATAGTCAGTGATGTTCATGATTACAACCACCTTAGCAGCTTAGACAAAAACAGAAATATTAACTTTAACGCCAAGATGTTAGGGAATAACCAAGTAAAATTGAATGTAGATAACGAAATAGCGTATAAAGAAATTACCAAAATAATGACGGACAGTGACCAAAAATGGCATACTTATGAAATTAAGCAAACCAGACCAATTTGGGTAATTGTTAGAAATCTACACTAGTCCTGCAAGGAAGAAGATATCAAAAAAGGGATTCAAAATATTAGAAGTTGTTAATAAATTGAAAATAATTAAAGAAAAGGGGGAAGTAATTAGAAGACGACTACCGTTCTTTGTTCTAGTATTCGAACACAATGAAGACATCAAAAAAATATATGATATACAATATACAGGGTGATCAGTAATTGGCGCACTCCGAATACAGGGCGTTATAGAGCACATTAAAACTAAGGATAATCTGCAAAGAAAAATTAAATCTGATGGTTAGTTTCCGAGTTATAGAGTTTCCCTCATCCAAGTCACGAGCTAATTATTTTCATAACCAAGACAAAAATGAGTGAATAATTCATGCTACTATAATCTCTGGATAAAATGCAATATGATTTGTTTAATTTTTTTCACAAAACCTCTAATACAAAGAAATTGAAAATGTTAAAATTTAATAAAATATCTAAATTTGAGAGAATTTTGAAGTTTGGCAACCTCTCAAGCTCGCCTTGGGATAAACTCAAATACCTTCTATTGCCATGAAAATATTAATATTGAATTTCAATTGTTGTTTCTGTTTTTACTTTCTTATACGAAGTAATAAGATATAAGAATAGTAATCATGATTTTTTTCGACTTCGAGATTTTGATGGATTTACATGTCTTGAGGGCCCCAGAATCCATTTTCGCCATGATGTCTGTCTGTCTGTCTGTATCCACCATAACTCAAAAACGACTTATCGGATTTGATTCAAATTTCATATTTAAGAGTTTGAACAAAATTGTGGATGCCACATTAAATGTTTTTCATCTAGCACCAACACAAGTGACATTTACCTGAAGACATTTTTAGGTTTTTTAGGAATATCTTGAAAAATAAACAATTTATTAGATTTTTTTATTCTTTAACATTGATTTAGAATTGAATTGAACAAATTTTGTTTGAACTTTTTTATGAAATTCCGTCAAAAAAATTAAAAAAAAAACGCGATATTCTTAAAACACTCATGTTTCTCATAGTGCACGTTGATCGTTGAATCCGACGGTCTAGGTAGACTAGACATAGAGGCTTGACTAATGCCAAACGGAAGGTCCCGGCTTCGAATCCCAGAATTACCATTAGTTTTTTTTTATTTTACTGGTTTTTATGGTACCGAAAACAATAATAATGAATAAATAAATGTGATTTTATACCGAGAGCTTTTTTTAAATGAGTAATAGGTCAAAAATCTAAAATAAAACACATTTTTGTCGTAAAATTCGGTTATAATGAGTGGGACAAGGACAGATTTATGCGTATTGCAATAAGTAAGACAAAAATTTTACAAGAAATTTAATTTAATTTTTTTAGGAAAAGTAATTGTGATACTATCCGTATAAGAAAGTCATGTGTTGGACACATCAGATATCTTAATAAAATTGACAGTACTAAATTAGTTTGACAAGTTCTCGCATCATAAAATATTGAACGTTTCACTTTTATTTTCTCGTCGAAACTATTCACATGTTGAATGCAGTATTGTCACTTTTATTTTCACAAAAGTGGTCATATCTTTGTAAAGAAAGGACTTACAGCACTGCGGTAAAAAAATTCGTCATTCTTAAAACGTAAAGTTTATCACAGTATGCTCCGAGTGCGGCAATTACTGATCACGCTGTATATGTTTACTGAAAGTTAAAATAGAAGCTCTGCGGAATGATAAACTCATACCACAGTGCAAGAGATGTCAGAGTTATGGGCATACACAAAGATTCTGCGCTCGAGAAACGAAATGTGTAAAATGTGCCAATAATCATCTAACGATAGACTGTAGATGTAGCAACTGCGGTGAAAATCATCCTGCAAATTACAGAGGATGTATTGTAGCAAAAGAACTACAAAACAGAAGAAATAAAATGAGAAAAAAAAATTTTCAGACAAATGCTCCAAAGAAATTTACAACCAAAGCAGTCCGTCAAGGTGTATCATATGCAAGCGTAGCAAGAAACAACAGCAGAAGCAACATACAAGCAGAGAACATTCAATTCGATCACCATTCCCTAATACAAATGATGCAAAATCTGTTACAAAAACTGGAAGCCCAAGAAAAAACAATTAATCAACTAGCACAGTCAGTAACTAGACTTGAAAGTGAATCTAGAATATTCAGAACTTGCACATCCAAAAAATGAGTATACAAGACTTAAGAATAGCCACCTGGAACGCAAATGGCATTCTAAATCAAAAAGAAGAATTACAACTATTTATGGATCTTCAAAAAATAGATATATGTCTCGTATCAGAAACCCATTTAACAGAACAAACGTACATGAAACTAAGAGGGTACCAAGTGTATGGCACAAATCATCTACAAAATAATTCAAGAGGTGGGAGCGCAGTTATAATTCAAAATAACATAAAACATAATGTGAAGCAACACTTACGAGCTGAAACTATACAACTCACTGCAGTAAACGTCTTTTCAACTCAACAAAATTTCACAGTAGGAGCTATATATTGTCCACTAAAATACAACCTAAAAAAGTCCTACTACAAAAATTTCCTGCAACACCTTGGAAACAGATTCCTGTTTGGTGGAGATTACAATGCAAAACACACAGACTGGGGAGCGAGACTCTGCACTACAAATAGAATATAACTTAGAGCGGCTATAAAAGAAGAAGGATGCAATTTCCACTCCACAAACAAGCCTACATATTGGCCTACCGATACAGAGAAAATCCCAGACCTCTTAGACTTCTTCATATCTAAAAAAATATCACCTAACTTTATAGACACTGAAGAAAACTTTGATCTGAGTTCCGACCACTCAGCTGTTACACTAACAATTAGCCAAAAGATAATTATAAAACAAATAAAACAACAGACTGGGAAAGTTTTAGACTAGAATTAGAAAGATCCATCGACCTACATGTACAATTAAAAACAAAACAACATTTAGAAGATCAGGTGGAAATTTTCACCAAACTAATTCAAAAAACTGCATGGAATAACACAAAAGAATCACTCATATTACAGTAGGTAATAACTATCCAATTGAAATACGTGAACTCGTCAAGCAAAAAAGAAAAGATAGGAGAAGGTGGCAAATAACACGCGATCCAGCAGACAAACGGACATTGAACAACAAAACACAATCGCTCAAGCGAGAAATTAAAAAAATCAAAGAAGTCTCAATAGATAGTTTTCTTATGAACGTAACTACTAATAAAGAATCAGACGACTCCCTATGGAAGGCGACGAGAAAGTTAAAAAGAACTATCACTTTAATACCATCTATCAGAAAACCAAATGGTACGTGGGTCAGACACGACAAAGACAAAGCAGAGTTATTTGCTGATTATCTTGAAAATATATTCAACCCAAACGAGACAACAAACGATAAGCATGTATACATCCAAGGCACTGAAAGCATAAATCCGGTCACCCCTAAAGAAATAGTTGAACAAATCAAAAATAACCTTAATCCTAAAAAAGCTCCTGGCATTGAACTGATCACTGGAGAAATTCTAAAACTACTACCCAGAAAAGGCATTATTATGTTGATCTATATATTCAACACAGTCCTCAGATTAAGACACATACCCAGCAGCTGGAAAGTGGCAGAAGTCATAATGTTACCAAAGCCAGGAAAAATACCAAATGAATTAAAATCCTACAGGCCCATCTCCTTATTACCAATAATCTCAAAACTCTTTAAAAGAATACTATTCAAAAGATTAAAACCGGTAATTGAGAGTAGAAATTTAATCCCAAACCATCAATTTGGGTTCAGAAACAAACACTCGACGATAGACCAAGTACAGAGGATCTCAAACGTTATAGAGAAAGCACTTAAAGAGCAACAAGTGTGCTCAGTTATATTTTTAGACGTCGCAAAGGCCTTTGATAAGGTTTGGCACGAAGGACTCATATATAAGTTAAATCAAATGCTGCCAAAACAATATGTGGAGTTACTCAATTCTTATATCACATACAGGGTATTTCGAATAAAAATACAAGAAGAGTATTCTGAAATCAAAGAAATAAAAGCTGGGGTACCTCAAGGTAGCGTACTAGGGCCTGTCTTCTATTTGCTATATACCCAGCGATCTACCTCGGACTTAAGATGGGACTGTCGCCACATATGCTGATGACACCGCAATCTTAACGGTTGGAAAAGATTCAGTAGCATCCTCTGTAAAACTGCAACTGTCATGTGAACAAGTATATAAATGAACTACGAAATGGATAATTAAACTAAATGAAACAAAATCCATATACATAAACTTTACTAACAAAGTGAACCAGAGAAGAATGCCAGTCACTATTAATAACGTTGTTGTACCACATGTAAATACCGCTAAATGGTATGACTCTGGACACAAAACTAAAGTGGAAGGATCATGTGAAAAAGAAAACAGAAGGACTTAGACTGAAATACAGAGCAATGTGGTGGCTTTTGGGACGAAACTCCACACTTTCCATAGAAAACAAAATAACACTGTATAATCAGATTTTAAAACCAATATGGCTCTACGGCATCCAGCTTTGGGGATGTGCAAAACCATGTCACATCAACAGAATTCGAAATTTCCATACATACAGCTGCGGTAATCGTAAATTTGCGGGACAAGCCATTTTTTGAATCTAGTATCTTGACAATTACTATATTTCCCATGTCTTGCACATTTTCCATCATTATATTACACAGCTCCTGAGAACGACACACACCTGCTATCCCCATTACCATAACTACTTTTATCAAGAGGTAATTACTGTCGTCAGTTTCCATTAAAAATTTATTCATTTCTTGTCGAGTGAAAACTTTCGATTTTTTGGGCTTATACTCATCATTTTTTGTTTCTAAAAAAGCCTTGAGGTTTGGAAATTTGGAAATATCTATGTTGTCTTCAATAAATAATGTTGATTTTAACATTGAGTATTAGCACCAAAGACTTGCTGGTGACTTTAGTACCTTGGTCTTTTCCATGAAATACCCTAGCATTGTTACTTCCAATATTTCAGTAGCATTCTTTCTCCGGCACCACTCTTTGAAATACTTATATGCATTTTGATAACGTCCTTTCGACTTCTCCGATAAGAGGAAGGAACATGCAGCGTTTGCAGTTTCTTCAATGTCCATTTCTTCTTGATTTTCAAGGAAATTCATTTTACAAACGTATGCAACTTTTCTCGTTCAAACTTTGTTTGAAAAAACAGACAGATAATAGCCTTAGCAACCAGCAAGGCTATTTTATTTGATTTGATATTTTAGTCAAATTGCAAAAAAAAATAAATTACATAATCCAACAAAAACAATTAAAAAGGACTTTAGTATTGGAAAACATATTATAAGCAATTCGGAAGGTAAGTGCTTGACCAGTCTCGGACTTTCTTGCCCTCCCTCGCTATGGCTCAGGCGCAAACTCGTCCTCGACTAGTAAGTATTACTAACCTCCCTTAAAGGACCACGCGCACTGAATCGACTCGGCTCGGAACGGTCGGCACGTTTTGATGTGCATGAAATTAAATGAATACCCGCGCACTGGTTCGGTTCGGTCGGCTCGGACCTGCCGGATCGTGTCGGCATCGGCAGAGATTGATCGAAGGAGCAAAAATTGCCGAATGGTCCGACGGCTTTTAAGGACTACTACTATTTCAAGTAGTGTTTTTAATATTTAAAAATTAAAAAAAAAATTATTTACGCTATAAATAACTCAATAATTTAGTTCATTTATTATTCCAAGTAGGTATTTTTTACGTTATTAATTTTATTTATTATTATTATTAATTTATTTTATTAATTTACTAAATGACATATAACAAATATATTTGTTATATGCTAAATGAGTTGCTGAAAACACCGAACGTGCCGATTCAGTGCGCGGTATACGCTGCCGTGCCGATCGTTCCGAGCCGAGTCGACCGGTCCGAGTCGATTCAGTGCGCGTGGTCCTTAATGCTTAAATAACTATTATTTACAACTTCAACAAACTTCATAGATTGGAATCACGTTTTAGATCTCTATCATTCATGTATTTCGATTATTTATCAAGGATAACAATTTGAACCGGCATGCGTCTCCCGTCAAACAACGCAATTTGTGTAAATTGAGTCTAAATTTTAGAAATTTGTCGAAAAACTAGTGAAATGTTTGGGTATTGTGAAGTTGTCAATTAAATTTCAAAAGTGACATAAATTTAGATCAAGTAGGTATCACTAAAAATACGCTTCATTTATGCTTCCGCCTTATGACGTCAGTTTTTAATAAAAAAACATCCTTTTAAGCGGGGCTGTCGGGGTGTTCCGACAGGGTGGGTGTAGGCAACCCTATTTATTTTTGTTCGTTTCGCTCTCCCCTACAATGTGGTGACTCCTTTTTGTCCACCACAATGCTTATTTTTGAAATTATTTTTTTAATTAATTATTTTTTTGAACCCTGTTTCGGCAGGTTTTTTGCAGGCAACCTTAGCGTTTCTTCTTAATAAAGGTCTAAACTATCATTCCTATTTTTCCCATTCGTCCACCTTATGACGACTACCTTTTTGCAGCCGCCTCTTGGACTATAAGCTGTTTCATGTAGATGTCTGTTTATAGGTTAGATTAGGTTTAATCTGAGTGGGTCGATATTGGCCCTCCACTGCGGTCTATTGTCTGTTTATAGGAGTGTCATCATCTATATAAATTTTGGAAATTGACGGAAGTTTCAGACTTTAAAAAATATGTGTCTGAAATTTGTGGTAAAAACTATTCATTTGGATAATTTTTTTTTCGTTAATTTAAATAACTGGAAAAATGCAAATAATATACATGTTTCCATATTTGTTTTGAATATAGCTTAATATATTTATACAAAATTAGTTCTCAATGTTTAACCTCAAAATCGATTATGTACTATATCTATTATCTTATTTTGTTGGTAATATTTTATGAATTTAAATTCATTCTGCGATCAAACAGGGGCGCGCGTCAAACGTCTAATAGAAACACAAAAAGATGTGCGCAGAATACTTATGACTTTCAATACATATTCGCCAAGAAAAGCGCATAAACTCATTCTTAATATATTCATGGCCAAAATAAAAAGTAAATACTAGAGAAAAACATTCATTCACTCATACACATATTCTATTGCTTCCCGTGCACCAGATTCGCTGTCACGTTCTCAACTCCAACTCTGATTTCCCGCAATATGACATTTTAATAAATAATTTACATGGCAATGTGTGCTGTTGGATTGACTACTCAAATATGCAGAGATGTGCATAAATCAACATCCAATATCAAAGAATCACGGATAACCTAGCCAAATATAGTTCAATATTTTCAATTAATTACATTCTACAACTTTCGTAGACCAAATATGAATACATACCTAGTATTTTTTGTCTCACATTAATCTTGTTTAGAAAATTTGAACAATCTATTATAACACATTGAGGATATTACATCAACCCGTTAGAATATTTTGAATAAACACTGATTTGATCAAACACATTACAAATGGATGGAAATAAATTTTACCATAAAAAAGGAAAGGTTCCTTTATGTGTCTAACAAATTTCTTCCACACTGATATATTAGTCAGGTGTGTGTTCATATCTCTATATTGTTATCAGAGCTTGATAGCGCGGTAGAAAAACTACCACTAATAAGTGTGATAAATGTAGTCACGTTAAAAACGTTAAAGGTGTAATATTATTTCAAAGTTTCACGTTTTGGGTATAATAAAAAGTCTAATTAGTTCCCAAAGAAGGGTTCTATTTAGAATAAATCTTAACTGTATTTTATACATATAAATGTAGGGTAGTAATCAATGCCAGACAAAAAATTAATTTTGGAATTATTAAAAGCATGAAGTGTTTTTGTTTACATATAGAATTAAAACTATTATTTGTATAATTGATAAATATTTTGTTAATATTTAAAATTGACGATAACATCAGAAATATATTACCTAATTAATTGTTTTATATTTATAGTAAATCATCAAACCTCATTGTCAATTTATCAGAAGCAATAAACAAATAATTCTACAAAATTTATGCATATGCAGTGGTTCTGATGATTTTAATATCGCATTATTAATAGATTCATCATAATTTATATTATTATATAATATATGATATGAAAAGCATATTATATTCATTTTGGTATATTATTAAATTGTTCGATGTTATAGAAAATTGATATCATAAAGAAAATGAAATTTAAATTTCTAAATAACCAAAAGTTTTGAAATTGGGTCACATCTATAAATCTAGAAAAACGGCAGCTTATCATGTTGACAGAAATAAAAATGCAGGGGCAATATAGTTCATGCAGAGTGAGATATGAGTAAAGTTTCTCATCTATCATTTAAAAACCTCACAACTCCAGAATACAAATATCCTACTAATAGTGTTACGTTATCTTGGCTGTATATGGTAATTTTTAGGAAAATTAAATTTTAAAACTAGTACTTTATAAACAAGTAAGAAACGGATATTGATATATTGTTATGGAATTGTAAAGAATAAAATAAATATTTTCATATAAAATCGTTATAATAAAGTATACTTGAATGGTATTGTTAAATTGTATTATACAGGGTGTCCCAAAATTAGCCTGCCAAAATGTACCAGCTGATTCTACGTTCAAAAATAATGCAAAAAGTTTCAATAAATATAGGTTGAAAAATGCTTCCTAAGGAGGCTACAGCCTCCCCAAAGGGGGACCCCAAAGAAGAGTTTTCTGTAATATCTTTGCAACTGTTTGAGGTAGATTCATAAAATTTGGTGAGTTTGAAGCTTTTATAATTTGCCACATATTTCTTTTTCCAATTTTCAGAAATTTTGCCAGGGGCGTCACATACAAGGTTGGTGTTGGGTATATTATGCCCCATATTTTTTGTGGGGATAATTATAAAATTTTTTATATCAAATTTTGAAACTTGATTTATTTTTACACAAAAAATTTTTGATTTTGATATTTTGTTTTTATTATTAATATTTGACGAAGAAATACTAAACGAAGTAATAAATACCTATAAAATTTAATCTATTGTCTACTTTTGATAAATTTTAGTTTTGTGATTATTTTTATTAGTGTATTTCTTGTGGACGTTATTTTTTCAAAACGATTTTACTCGAAAACGGTTTAAGATATAAAGATCGACTGAGACTACCTTTTTTGTGTAAAAATAAACCAAGTTTCAAAATTTGATATAAAATTTTTTTAAATTATCCGCACGAAAAATGTGGGGCATAATATACCCAGCACCCACCCTGTATGTGACGCCCCTGGCAAATTTTCTGAAAATTGGAAAAAGAAATATGTGGCAAATTATACAAGCTTCAAACTCACCAAATTTCATGAATCTACCTCAAACAGTTGCAAAGATATTACAGAAAACTCCTCGTTGGGGTCCCCCTTTCGGGGGGCTGTAGCCTCCTTAGGAAGCATTTTTCAACCTATGTTTATTGGAACTTTTTGTATTATTTTTGAACGCAGAATCAGGTACATTTTGGCAGGCTAATTTTGGGACACCCTGTATAAAAGTTCCCTGTTGACTTTAGTGTAGGTACCTATACATTTATAGTTTGCAGATTTGCAAAAAAGATTATAATTTTGAAGATACCTAATAGAAATTAAGAATATTATAATACGAGTATAGCAAAAGCATATACTCGTACATGATGTTTTCTATGTTTCTAAATTCTAATATATCATTATCTATAGAAATCGTGTTCATAACGATTGCAAATTAGATGCAATTGCTAGAAACATGTATAAATGAGCACATTTCGATAAAGCTATTAGACGACCGTTTTACTAATAAAGTGGGTACCGCGATTACAAATTAAACGTCTTGAGATTTGGATTTCCCACAGGAGTAGGGTATGTACTGGGTATAGTGCTGAGCCTGCATTCAAATGTACATAACCTATAAATCAGACCAAACGAGACAGCCTCGAAACGAAACCATCCAGTGCATAAGAGAAAGAGGCCCGTCGTCTTGATGTTCGACCGAAACCTGCATTCCACTATCTAGTTATCGCTGCATTATGCATCTGATGGACCAAGTAAGCGGTGTGCATGGTGATGATAATGATTATGATGGTACATCGGATCTGTTATCGTCTCTCATCGCATATCTCAGTATGTCCTTACTCTTGCCCCCATCGTCCTTTAACCACTTTCATTAATTCAAAGGACGTGGTAAGTTACCTTGAGCATCATCACACCAATTATCATGCACACTGTTGGCCAAATTATATCTGAAATGATATGAAGGGCCAATAAATTTATACACATAATGTTCAGCTACTCTAAAGTGGCATCCAATTAATTACGGGACAGGTCTATTATAGCTACTAATTTAATTAAAAGTGGGGACTTCACACAGCGAATAATTAAGACATTAATATGCAAGAATGTCGATGTGTGTGAGTGAGTTTGTATGGAAATCTTATTAAAATTTGGACAAGCGTTATATTATTGGTTACTTTTGCTTGTGCCTAAACTTAAAATCAGGGTCCTTTTTATAGGCAGAAGACATTATAAAATGACTAATAAAATCTAGAGGTCGGTCACATATTAGTTTATAATAGGATCAATTCTGAAATAAAATTAAAAACCTGCGTTACTTAAGTTTATGAGGATTCCAGGTGCTACGAAGAAATCTGTTTTGTAAAAAAGGGATTTACTGATTGATCCTAATTTTTAGGTATTGAAACCACCAAAAATTATTATCAATCTTTTAGACATGAAGTTGAAGTTATACAGGGTGTTCGCGCGAAGTAGCTCACTATTGCTAACTTTGTTATTATTGGAGCTACAAAGTCGGTTAAATTAGCAAACTAGTAGCATTTTTTCCGCTGATTACAATGGTGAAAACAAAAAACAATTGACCATCTGGTTTTCGAGATATTCACAAAAATAACATTTATTAAAACCGAACAATCATAATTAAATATAATAAAAAATAAGGAAACATTGAAAATTGGCAAAATTATATTTCATGGCTACTTGATATTAAAACTTTGCGAACCTTTTTTCAAATAACTCGCTTATTAAAAATTATTGTCAAAAAAAGTAAGGACATTTTTTGTACAGAATCTAATTTACCATCGATTTTTGCAAAAATATACAGGGTGTTCTATTTAAAAAAATGTTATTTTTGTGAATATCTCGAAAACCAGATGATCAATTGTTTTTCTGTTTTCACCACTGTAATCAGCGGAAAAATGCTACTAGTTTGCTAATTAAACCGACTTTGTAGCTCCAATAATAACAAAGTTAGCAATAGTGAGTCACTTCGCGCGAACACCGTGTATACAGGGTGGTCCAGGTTCAACGTCATTAATTTTGGGAGGACAAAGATACAGACATCTTATTACTTCGTATAAGAAAGTAAAAATTGTATTTAATATGCAAATTAGAAAAAAATAGTATAAAAAACTCGTATTATAAAATATAAGAGCACTCGTCCTTTAGAAACACTCCTGCCTACGGCAGTCGTGCTGCAAACCTGGACTCGTATCTTAATATAAGTTTTACAAAACTAGTTTTTACTTTCTTATATGAAGTAATAAGAAAGTACAGTAATCGTGCTTTTTTTCGACTTCGAGATTTTGATGGATTTACACGTTTTGAGGGCCCCTGAATCCATTCTGACCATTTTCGCCATGATGTCTGTCTGTATGTCTATCTGTATCCACGATAACTCAAAAACGACTTATCGGATTAGATTCAAATTTCATATTCAAAATTGTGGTTGCCACATTAAATCTTTTTCATCTAGCACTAACACAAAAGGTACTTACCTGAAGACATTTTTAGGTTTTTTAGGAATATCTTGAAAAATAAACAATTTACGAGATTTTTTTATTCTTTAACATTGATTTATAATTGAATTTTGAACAAATTTTGTTTGAACTTTTTTTTGAAATTCCGTCAAAAAAATTTCAAAAAAACTAGATATTCTTAAAACACTTATATTTCTCATAGTGCGCATTGAATCAGAAATCCGACAGCCGAGATAGACTAGTGACTAAAAGGGACTTGACTGGGGAAACGGAAGGTCGCGGGTTCGAATCCCAGAAGGATCATTATTATTTTTTTGTATTTTACTGGTTTCTATGGTACCGAAAACAATAATAATAAATAAATAAATGTGATTTTATATTAATAACGTATTGAATGTCGACTGCATGTGATTATTGGCTACTTCTTCAGTATTTTCCAAAGGGTAAAACTGTATCATGGTAATGTATAAGAAAGTCATGTGTTGGACACATCAGATATTTTAATATACTATTGTGTGCTTAATTTTATTGCACAGAAGTGTAGATACATTTGTTCTTTATTATTTTTACATCTTTATTGTCCGATTTTTTTCTCTTGGGAGCACTTCCTACAACTAATATTTACGGATGCATCAACAAATAATTCAAAATTAAAACTGAAATAATAATAATAATGAAATTATCTCAAAAAATCCTATTTTTATTTCTTTCACATGACACATTCCATCAGGTCGCATCGTGGTTAAACGAATCCGTAAAATATCAAGTGCTAAACTTTAAAAATATCTTTTTGATTTTATTAAATATTTACGCTTGAGGACACGACTACACAATAACTTGTTTATTGGGCTAGGACCGCCCCCTGTTTCAAATCGTGTTTTTTGTCAGTAACCTAACTTATATATGAAATTCCATTGTAAAATATTAAATTCTTACGAACCTCACGTTATACGGTAATAAATTAAAAACTTATATGCGTTACGCATCCCTCACAGATCATTATTTCCGCATATCATAACATCTAAAAATTGTTTCCGTAAACCAAGCATCATATCTCGTACAACGCACACACACACATATATTTATCCACATTTACTTTTTTGTGTGTGTGTGCATGTCATGTTGAAGTCTTCATATTTTCAGATCTCATCTAAGAACTCGCTTTGTTCAAAGAAAAAAGCAGCAGGTATTGCTATAGAAACCCGCGCGCAATGCCTTGTTCCATCGTAAAGTTTTTATTGAATATCGTGTGGTCCGCCCTTTGTAACGAAAAAGATATCCAAATATCTGTTTACGTCTTTTGTTAATGCCCGCAGTAAATTAGTTGTAGAAAAAGATATGCTTATACAGAACTATTTTCCATTCGAATACAATACACGAAACTACGATTCGTTTATTCGAGAACATAATGATAACGCGTCATAGAGCGCGCCAAGTCATTTATCATTGTATCAGTGTTTTTGTCTATTATTATTGTAGTGTATGGGTGTGTGGGGGGTTAAAGAACCAATGCATATGAAAGGGTTTGAAATTTGAAAGAGGAGTATAAGATTTCGTTTTATTACGTTGGAAATATAAATTAAAATATTAGAGACTACTATTATTGTCTACAAATTGGAAAGAAGGACGGGGTTTAGATGGAATGGCCCGATATGGAATGGTGGTATTATTTACCTATCAGTATGAAATTCTTGAAGTTTTACAGCGCCGTATTAAAAACATTTGAATCAAAAAAGAATTTGAATGTATTTCACAAATAATGAAAATGAAGGAACCGTACCGTAAAAAGTAGTGGAACCTTTTTTGTAAATTAAAATTTAATTGCTCAGCAAAGAATCATTATTTTGATACTGATAGAAATAATCTAAATTTCTTGTTTGAAACATTTGTTTTCATACTAATTTCATACTTAAACTTTGAATCATATTGGTGAATTTAACTTTACTTTCAGGCTTAGCTAGTAAATTCTATTCTATTTAGTGTTTTTATTGAGGGAGGTGAGTTACTTCCCCGGAATTGTCTCACTTTCATATGCGAACCTTCCTGTAGCGTCCTGTTGGGTAGCCTCGTTCCATTTAAATCTAGAATATAAATGCTCAACTCGACAAAAAATCATTTTTTGCACGATCCGTCAAAGTCGCGTATTTACTGGTTTAATTAAAAGAATAGTAGGTATATTAAGTATGGAGAACGGTAACCCTTAACGTTCGACAGGCTTATAACATTTTTTGCACGATCCGTCAAATTCACGTATTTATGGGTTTAATTAAACCAGTAAATACGCGAATTTGACGGATCGTGCAAAATAGTAGGTTTTGTTTACAAATTACTGATCGGTAAGTATCTTACCGATCAGATTTATCGCCTTCTGATCGGTAAGTAATGGACATATGAAAGTTTTGTCACTTTATTTTAGATAATTTTATAGTTGTCACTTTGACATGAACAAATTTAGAATCATTTTAATTTGGTTACTATTCTTTTAATTAAACCCATAAATACGTGAATTTGACGGATCGTGCAAAAAATGTTATAAGCATGTCGAACGTTAAGGGTTACCGTTCTCCATACTTAATATACTATTACTACACCCACTCGTGCATCAATCCTTGGACAAATTATCGCAAGTCATTATAATACCCTCAGACTATTTCAAAAAATCCTATACGTTGTACAAAACAGTGTCAATTTGAATAATAACATGAAAACATTCTAACAGACGGGTTGATTTTGGTCAATTTGGTAAATGACCGATAGTAGATGGGCATAATATAGAATAATTCATTACCGGATACATGTTTTTGTGTCAAGATTTACATTTTCTAGTAGTAGCTGACATGTAGCGGTTTTTTTAAACAAACTGCGGAACATATTAATAAGCAATGAAACAAGTATGAACATGGATAAATTTAGACAAATTAATTTCTCACAAAATTCAATTTATTATCAAATGACATTTAATACACCTTTATTTTTCTTCTAAGATTAAAATATCTGATGTGCCCAACACATGACTATCTTATACATTGCCATGATACAGTTTTAATCTTTGGAAAATACTGAAGGGGTAGCCAATAATCACATGCTGTCGACATTCAACACGTTATTAATATAAAATCACATTTATTTATTACTAGCTGTCCCCCGCGGGTTTCGCCCCACGATAGTTTTCTGTCTTGCTCCGTTTTTTCAATAATATTTAATTGTATTACAATATATCAATATTACACAAAAAACACGACACCACGATGCTGCCATTGCCGTCGATTTTTTCAATAATAATTATAGGTACAGTTAATTTCACAGAAATCGACTACACCTGATATTTCCCTGATTCCCTGTGTTACAATGCCTTTGTTTGATTGACGTTTACTGTCAAATTGACAAATTAAGTACTTATTTGCATCCGTCTACAAAAATCAAAATGCCAAAACTTACTGAACGACTCATGATAAAAAATAACCTAATTTCTGTGAAATTAACTGACGAGAGGCTAATCGTAGCAAAGTATTCCATCAAATTCAAGGTCACGTGTAAGGGCAAGGGTTATTCCGGCATCATCTTATGGTACCGATTTATGCTATTATTTAAAGGAAAAAAAACTATACAAAACAACCTAGCCTGGTCCGTGACTTATAATCGCTCCGAATAAATAAAGCATTTAATTAAAATAAAAAAAAAAAGAATGGAAATCTATGGAATCGAACCAGCACCGTGTGGATTACTAGGCAGATTCTCTACCCACTGCGCCACGGCGGCTTGTGCTAGAAGTGGTATTTGTTCTGGATAAGAAGAGTACACGGAATACTTTGCTGCTATTAGCTACTCCTATTAACTGTACATATTACAATATGACACAAAAAACACAAATCAACGACCGCGTAACAACCGGTGGTAGTTTCGCCACCACAATGCTGCCGTAGCCGTGGATCTTTTCAAATAATACTGCTACAATCGATTTCCTCAACGGTATAGATTTCTGTAATTTATATAATGTACTTTTGTAACTGAGAGATAGATGGCGCTACTATATGAAAAATAATTTAAATTTTTTTTACGGAATTTCAAAAAAAAGTTCAAACAAAATTTGTTTAAAATTTAATTCTAAATCAATGTCTAAGAATAAAAAAATGTCGTAAATTGTTTATTTTTCAAGATATTCCTAAAAAACCTAAAAATGTCTTCAGGTAAGTACCACTTGTGTTGGGGCTAGACGAAAAAGATTTAATGTGGCACCCACAATTTTGTTCAAACTCTTAAATATGAAATTTGAATCAAATTCGGTAACTCGTTTTTGAGTTATCGTGGATACAGACAGACACACACACAGACAGACAGACATCATGGCGAAAATGATCAAAATGAATTCAGGGGCCCTCAAAACGTGTAAATCCATCAAAATCTCGAAGTCGAAAAAAATCACGATTACTATACTTTCTTATTATATAAGAAAGTAAAAACCATAAGCAAGTTAAAGATTAAAGTCATCTGGATATCCTATTCTAAAACAAAAACAATATCAGGTTGTACCGAAAGAATAACCAGATATGTGGTACACTACTAGGCCTTGTCTCATTGTGAAAATATTGCAATAATCTAAAACAGGGTAGGTATTCCCAAACCAAACCCATACCTAGGCAGCCGCCTCTGCCGTTAGGTTCAACCATAACCTGAAAATGCCTTATTAACGGAAATTATTACCAGGTCTAATTATTATTACATTGACAAACAGATGTGTTAACAAAGATTGACTTCAAAACATACTCCTTGGCTAATCTGAGGTAATTAAAGGAAATATAATTTTCTAAAAAAAAGCAATACAACTAACACAGAAATATGTTCTGACACTGAATGGATTTTTTAAAATTAGTGCAAAATGTAAAATTACTGAATGTGTTTCATCGCGGAACATGTGTGATTGTGGAACATTTTCTTACCGAATTTAACAAAATTTCATATTTAATATTTTGTAATGAAACTATAAGTAATATAATATGGTCGATGTGGTATCATCAGAAGTGGTATTTCACCTGAAGATAGTTTCTATCTTTTTATGGGAAAATTAAATTTGTATAATTGGAGGAATTTATTTTCTATTGTGAATGCCATATTAAATTTTGAATAAATGCCTCCTGAAACTTTTTATTTTTCTTATACGTAGTATAATATAAGGAAGTATAATAGTAATCGTGATTTTTTTCGACTTCGAGATTTTGATGGATTTACACGTTTTGAGGGCCCCTGAATCCATTTTGACCATTTTCGCCATGATGTCTGTCTGTCTGTGTGTCTGTCTGTCTGTCTGTATCCACCATAACTCAAAAACGACTTCTCGGATTTGATTCAAATTTCATATTTAAGAGTTTGAACAAATTTGTGGGTGCCACATTCAATGTTTTTTATCTAGCACCAAAACAAGTGACAGTTACCTGAAGACATTTTTAGGTTTTTTAGGAATATCTTGAAAAATAAACAATTTATGAGATTTTTTTATTCTTTCGCATTGATTTAGAATTGAATTTTGAACAAATTTTGTTTGAACTTTTTTTTGAAATTCCGTCAAAAAAATTTCAAAAAAACTAGATATTCTTAAAACACTTTATATTTCTCATAGCGCGCGTTGATAGTTGAATTCGATGGTCGAGGTAGACCATGTGTTTCATTATATGGCTGCCAAACGGAAGGTCCCGGGTTCGAATCCCAGAAGGAACGGACCATTAGTTTATTTTTTATTTTACTGGTTTCTATGGCACCGAAAACAATAATAATGAATAAATAAATGTAATTTTATACCGGGAGATTTTTTTAAGTGAGTAATAGGTCAAAAATCTAAAATAAAACACATTTTTGTCATAAAATTAGGTTATAATGAGTGGGACAAGGACAGATTTATGCGTATTGCAATAAGTGCGACAGAGACTATTTGAAAATTGTTGGAAACCTTCAGAATTTTTACAAGAAATTTAACTTAATTTATTTAGGAAAAGTAATTATTGTGATACTATCCGTAAGTATAAGAAAGTCATGTGTTGGGCACATCAGATATTTTTTTATTATGTAAGACCAAATTAAAACAGTCTTTTTCAAAAATATTAATAAGATTCTTTCAATAATATCCATGCTTATTTGAATAATTTGATTTTTTAAAATGTATACGAAATAGTATATTACGATTCAAGATCGGTAGTTACCTTATAACAGGAACATATACAGGGTGTTCGCGCGAAGTGGATCACTATTGCTAACTTCGTTATTATTGGAGCTACAAAATCCATAACTCAAAAATGAGTTATCGGATTTGATTCAAATTTCATATTTAAGAGTTTGAACAAATTTGTGGGTGCCACATTAAATCTTTTTCATCTAGCACCAACACAAGTGGTTACTTACCTGAAGACATTTTTAGGTTTTTTAGGAATATCTTGAAAAATAAACAATTTACGAGATTTTTTTATTCTTTAACATTGATTTAGAATTAAATTTTGAACAAATTTTGTTTAAACAATTTTTTTAAATTCCGTCAAAAAAATTTGAAAAAAATGAGATATTCTTAAAACACTTATATTTCTCATAGTGCGCCTTGAATCCGACTAGTAGATAGACGAGTGAGTTTGGGACTTGCCTGCCAAACGGGAGGTCGCCGGTTCGAATCCCAGAAGGACCATTATTTTTTATTTTTTTGTATTTTACTGGTTTCTATGGTACCGAAAACAATAATAATAAATAAATAAATGTGATTTTATACAGGGTGATTCAAAATTCGATGTAGATATTTTAAGGACGTATTGTTGGGATCAAAATAAGACTTTTTTTTCAAATAAACATGTGTCCTAAAATGCACTCCCTCCGAGCTACAGCCACTGTAAGTTGCTTAAAAAAAACGATTATTTAAAATTGTGACCACAATAAGGGATCAAATCTTCTGAAAATTGGCATGCCCCCCTTTTTTTAGCCACTCTATTTAGTTTTTGCTTCAAAAATTATGTAAACCCAGTTTTGGGGAAGGTTGGAGGGGGTGCATTTTAGAACACATGTTTATTTGAAAAAAAAAGTGTTATTTTGATCCCAACAATTGGGGTGATTCTATAACATTTTAATGACCGTGACTATGTAACCACTGTGGTTGTTGCTACGGTACGACGTTTTTGATTGGTAATTATCATAGCAACAACCACAGTAGTTAATAAACACGGTGGTTAGAAACTTACAGAATCGCACCGAATACGTCCTTAAAATATCTACATCGAATTTTTTTATTCTGTCAAAAAAATTTCAAAAAAATAAAACA
The DNA here is from genome assembly GCA_963942485.1 of Pediacus dermestoides. Classification (NCBI taxonomy): domain Eukaryota; kingdom Metazoa; phylum Arthropoda; class Insecta; order Coleoptera; family Cucujidae; genus Pediacus; species Pediacus dermestoides. Next base: position 22,954,120 of record OZ012626.1, on the reverse strand, counting down.
CTTGTTTTTGTCATAAAATTCGGTTATAATGAGTGGGATAAGGACATATTTATGCGTATTGCAATAAGTGCGACAGAGACTATTTGAAAATTGCTGGAAACCCTCAAAATTAAACACGATTTTTACAAGAAATTTAACTTAATTTCTTTAGGAATCGTCGAGAGAAACGTAATTGTGGTACTATCTGTATAAGAAAGTCATGTGTTGGACACATCAGATATTTTAAGTGAGTAATAGGTCAAAAATCTAAATTAAACACATTTTTGTCGTAAAATTCGGTTATAATGAGTGGGACAAGGACAGATTTATGCGTATTGCAATAAGTGCGACAGAGACTATTTGAAAATTGCTGGAAACCCTCAAAATTTTTACAAGAAATTTAACTTAATTTCTTTAGGAAAAGTGATTATTGTGATACTATCCGTATAAGAAAGTCATGTGTTGGGCACATCAGATATTTTACTTTCTTATACGTAGTATAAGGAAGTATTGTAATCGTGATTTTTTTCGACTTCGAGATTTTGATGGATTTACACGTTTTGAGGGCCCCTGAATCCATTTTGACCATTTTCGCCATGATGTCTGTCTGTCTGTGTGTGTGTGTGTGTGTGTGTGTGTGTGTGTGTGTGTGTGTGTGTGTGTGTGTGTGTGTGTGTGTCTGTCTGTCTGTATCCACCATAACTCAAAAACGACTTATTGGATTTCATTCCAATTTCATATTTAAGAGTTTGAACAAAATTGTGGGTGCCACATTCAATGTTTTTTATCTAGCACCAAAACAAGTGACAGTTACCTGAAGACATTTTTAGGTTTTTTAAGAATATCTTGAAAAATAAACAATTTATGAGATTTTTTTATTCTGTAACATTGATTTAGAATGAAATTTTGAACAAATTATGTTTGAACTTTTTTTTTAAATTCCGTCAAAAAAATTTCAAAAAAACTAGATATTCTTAAAACACAGAAGTACCGGTCCATTATTTTTTTTATTTTACTGGTTTCTATGGTACCGAAAACAATAATAATGAATAAATAAATGTAATTTCATAACGGGAGATTTTTTTAAGTGAGTAATAGGTCAAAAATCTAAAATAAAACACATTTTTGTCGTAAAATTCGGTTATAATGAGTGGGACAAGGACAGATTTATGCGTAATGCAATAAGTGCGACAGAGAAGTATTTGAAAATTGCTGGAAACCTTCAAAATTTTTACAAGAAATTTAACTTAATTTCTTTAGGAAAAGTAATTATTGTGATACTATCCGTAAGTATAAGAAAGTCATGTGTTGGGCACATCAGATATTTTTTATTATAATTTAAAATAAGCGAGTTATTTTGAAAAAAGTTTGCAATTCTTTAAAATCAACTAGCCATAAAACGGAATATTAATTTATTAAAACCAAACAATCATAATTTTGAATTTAAGCAAGTTGAAAAAAACTTGAAAGAATTACGGAAATATTACTATTTTATTTAATATTTTTAATATACAGGTGCTTGCGCAAAGTGGTTCACTATTGCTAACTTTGTTATTATTGGTCGGTTATGTTAGCAAACTAGTAGCATTTTTGCCGCTGATTATAATGGTGAAAACAGAAAAACAATTGGCTATCTGGTTTTCGAGATATTCACAAAAATAACATTTTTTAAATGGAACACCCTGCAAAAATCGATGACAACTTAAATTCTGAACAAAGAATGTTCTTATGCTTTTTTGACAATTATTTAAAATAAGTGAGTTATTTTGAAAAACAGTTTTCAAAGTTTTAATATCAAGTAGCCATGAAAATTATAATTTTGTAAATTTTCAAGAATATCTCATTTTTTTGACGGAATTTCAAAAAAAAGTTCAAACAAAATTTGTTCAAAATTCAATTCTAAATCAATGTTAAAGAATAAAAAAATCTCGTAAAATGTTTACTTTTCAAGATATTCCTAAAAAACCTAAAAATGTCTTCAGGTAAGTACCACTTGTGTTGGTGCTAGATAAAAAAGATTTAATGTGGCACCCACAATTTTGTTCAAACTCTTAAATATGAAATTTGAATCTAATCCTTCTGTTGTAAAATAAAGAGTAGGTACAAGCCTACAAGAGCAACAGGCCAACAACAACAGTAATAATACAACATAACGTAACCAAGCTTTTCAATTAAAATGTTAAACTTTAGTTGAAAGTTAAAAAGTTAACGAGAGTCAACGACAAGTGTAAAACATACGAACTCTGCTTCAAATTCACGGCTATAACCTGATAAAGTAGTTTCAGAATAGGGGAACTTGTAATACCTTTAACACAAAGCCAGCACGGCACCCTAGAAACCAATTATTGTATTTGAAACTTTTTAATCAACATCATCTGCCTGAGATTCATTTCCCTAAGAAATTACATTCGAAGTTAATTTGCTTAGCTTAGACAATGTAGGTATGTACATATTTTTTGTAGTTTTCGTGCGCTAATTATTAAGTAATTCTCATAGGAAATGTTCCTCTAATTTGACAACGGACAACTCTAATATAAATTCAAATATTTCGGGTGTATGTGGTCATCCTATGGATACCCGTTCATACAGGCTTGGATTAATTTATCAAATGTTACTCTCTGGATGTGACTAAAGTGACACATGACAATTCCCGTCACTGACATCATCGTCGTCCGACGTATTTGCAAGGCCTTCAATCATCGTTGTTGGAACGTGACAACTACTGAATGCCCCATCAATACGTATATTATGCAATCCAAATAGCCTCCTCCTTCAAGTTTACGTTTTCACAAATTACTGCAATTTATCTAAAGTTGCACTCATGTAATATAAATACAGAGCGCCACATCGATCAAACTATTGACTAGTTATAATTAATGTGATTAAAATGACCAGTGTAGACCGAAGTTTGGCAAGTGCAAACCTTAATGGAGTTGGTTCAAGCTATAAGCTTAGTAACTTTGATGAAATGTTTCGTCTAGCCAAACAATATTGTAGTAACTGTAGAACAACCAAGTAGTAGAAACATGTTTGTGTGTTTGTATAAAAAATGAATACATTAAATCTCGAGCTTAATGAATGAAGCAGGTTTTTCCTTAGTTTAGAGTTATTAGCATTTAATTTAAGCAAAAGTATTTATAAAGTAAAGTACTTGTAAGTCTTAATGCCTTACAGATGTAAACCAAGTTCTTCCTCTAGAAGATTTTATCTTATTTTTATAGCTTTTGAAATGGGGTTCTCATATAAATTAGACTGTTTACATACGATTAAGTACCAACTTAATATTTATTATTTCAGTAAACTTCAACAAATAAATTGTAAACGAAATAAGTTTCAGATTTGATTTTAGCCTTGAATTTGCATTAAAATTATTCGTTTTCTAAATAACAGCAATGATCAACATATTTTCCTACATTAAATACATCATTTTTACTTTCTTATACGAAGTAATAAGAAAGTATAGTAATCGTGATTTTTTTCGAGTTCGATATTTTCAGGGATTTACACGTTTGGAAGGCCCCTGAATCCATTTTGACCATTTTCGCCATGATGTCTGGTTGTGTGTGTGTCTCTCTGAATCCACGATAACTCAAAAACGACTTATCGGATTAGATTCAAATTTCATATTTAAGAGTTTGAACCAAATTGTGGGTGCAATATTAAATCTTTTTCATCTAGCACCAACACAAGTGGCACTTACCTGAAGACATTTTTAGGTTTTTAGGAATATCTTGAAAAATGAACAATTTACGAGATTTTTTTATTCTTAAACATTGATTTAGAATTAAATTTTGAACATATTTTGTTTGAACTTTTTTTTGCAATTCTGTCAAGAACATTTCAAAAAAACTAGATATTCTTAAAACATTTATTTCTCATAGTGCGCGTTGATCGTTGAATCCGACAGTCTAGGTAGACTAGTGTCACATAGTGGCTTGGCTACCAAACGGAAGGTCTCGGGTTCCAAACCCAGAAGGACCATTATTTTTTTATACTTATTTTACTGGTTTCTATGGTACCGAAAACAATAATAATGAATAAATAAATGTGATTTTATACCGGGAGATTTTTTTAAGTGAGTAATAGGTCAAAAATCTAAAATAAAACAAATTTTTGACGTAAAATTCGGTTATAATGAGTGGGACAAGGACAGATTTATACGTATTGCAATAAGTGCGACAGAGACTATTTGAAAATTGCTGGAAACCCTCAAAATTGAAACAAGATTTTTACAAGAAATTTAACTTAATTTCTTTAGGAAAAGTAATTGTGGTACTATCCGTATAAGAAAGTCATGTGTTGGACACATCAGATATTTTTTGATAAGAGTCGAAAAATATGTTGATAGATATAATTTTTTTTCGGTGGGACTTTGACTTAGGTATTTTGATTTGTTAAAAACCTTCAATGATGATACATCTACAACCGACACAAAGCAGCTAGTTGTGTTAAGTATGCCTGCCCATTTTGTGTGTTTCACTTTTAGATACATAATATTTATTTCAGTGCCATTATGACGTTAAACAATCCAGAATATACCGACATGTTGCAACAAACTTTATTCCCAACTCCAGATAAAACCCGTGTTTCTGAAGATTTCATGTGGAGTGGTTTCATGATAATTGAATATTTTAGTTTACGGTTGTTCGGGAAACCAAACTTGTTTGCAGATCAAGTGTAATGATGTTTCCGATGGCAAAACACATATCACATAACAAATATCTCTGTATGAAACACTTGACATAATTTTCCTTTCTTTCATTAAGTTTTAAGGCGTTCCAACTTTTAGTGCTTAGCATAAAACGCTTTTCTCATCTCTGAGTTTTCGGGTCCGACATATTCTCATTTTCACTTTAGTTTGCATTGCTTTATGTTACCTTGGTTAAAATTGATTTTTTAATTAAATTCTTAGTAGGACTAAAATTCCATAATACATACGATGGATACGTTGATATCTATATCTATACCTCAGTAGCAAGCTAGCAAGAATAAAACTTTTTGAAATTGCATACGAAAATAGTACTACTACTAATAGTATTACGAAAAATGGGTAGTTGGAATTGACCGTAAAAGTCACCCTATCTATAGTCATGTACGCATAGCGATATTCTATCGATATACATATATAAATAAAATCTCTTATAGAAGGTTCCACAAACGTTTTTTTAATTTCATTCATTTCGACTTCTTTTGTCCCCTCACCAATCTAAGCTAAATTTTAACTGAGAATAAAGAGTAAAGATAATTACAATTAATATCCGATTAATTATTTAATTGACATTTGTGCAACAGAGCATTATTGTTTGATGTTAAACACATATGTATAATAATAATATGTATATGGCTATCAGCTTATCCTTCGCTATAAGTTAGACGCGCGTAGTGAAAGTGAGATAGAACATCTTGAATTAACGCTATTGCGCATATAGGTTTGATTCTCATTTGAAAACGCGCGAGCGCAGGCGCACAACGAACGTTCACTCGACTGTGCGAGCGAGAGGTTGCTATGATCTGCACCGTAATGTTCCTCTTTTTTCTTAATGCTAGAAATTTAGTATTACATACATGATTTATTATTAACTTATAAACTTGTCAAAACAAGAATATTTTTACACGGAAAAAAAATTAAAAAAGGAAAATAAACAAACAGTTGCAGAAACAGGTGAGATTGACTCTTTTAGGGAACTTGATTTTTTAAGACGAGTAAGTGAATGTAAAATATCTACACAACAGACATGAAATAAAATCTTGGTCAGCATTTATTGTCTTTACCTAACTGGCCCAAATATTAGAAAATTAACGATATTTTAAGTATTACAAATCAGCTGCATGATATTTAATAATTCATGTGTCTGTGGGTTAAATTCATATAATTCAGGAATCAATAATGGTTTTTCAATATACATACTTATAGCAAAGCTGGGAGGAGGGGTGAACTACCAATTAACTACATATACGGGACAACGTCTATGAAAAGTTCTTTGATGAAGAGAAGCGCATGTAAATTGAAAATGCAACAATCATGTGGCGCTGAATCATTGAAAAGTTAGCTACCTAGGTAATATAAAAAAGAAGTGTCTAAATTAATCGATGATCAGCTGCACTTGCACTTCAGAAGTATCACAAATATCAAAATTTCAATCAAGTGATATTTTCTCCTTTGCCTATCTCGATCATACTTTATCTAATAAAAATATTCGTTTAAATTTTACTTTTTTTATGTCTGAATAGCTCCAAATAAGATACCCAATAATTGCAAAATTTGCAGAAATGAATATTGCTACAATAATAATGTTCCACAATTTGATCATCCCAAATTTTGTCAACATATTCAGTAAGTTTTGAAAAAACAGTTTTGCGGATTTTTGGTGTGTGATGGGTACCACCCTGGTTCAATAAAGCTTCTCTCCAAATGACGCAATCCTTGGCCTCTTATCTGTTCGAAAGGGGTGACATTCCTGCAATTACTTGACCTGTGTAAGGCGATCGACTACATTGCCTTGTGCGTTCTCTAGAGAAAGTTTGAAAGCATATTTTAAGTCTACAAAATGGACATTTACTATTGCGTTATCTTTTTGGTGATCTTAAATGACATTATTTAAATAATGAAAGAAACCGAAAATTGAATTAGATGTGCCCCAATGTAAGTAGTGGATTGTTAAAATTCACATTGGTATCAACCAGCTATATTCCTATATTACGTTCTATTAATAATTATTAGTTTCCTAAATTTTGTAATTACAGATGTAACGTGTGATTCTTTAAATTTCCATTCTAGGTAAGCCTTGGAATTTGAACGTATGCGCCGAATTGATTCATCTGTTGCTGTCAGTTTCAAACGACAACTAGAAAACCTAACCTTTTTGAGATTTAAAGAAATGAGGTGTAATCAAAGACATGATTTTTTTTCCACCGCCACCACCACTCAGAATGGAAATTTAATGAATCACACGTTACCTATCTGCATAATATACAGTAAATTTCCATAATATACTGCATCTTATCACAACTATTGTCAATTTACTGTGTTCATTCTTCTCTAACCTATTCTTAGATACAATAGAAAGAAATCATTGTAATATTTACCTTTTACCCATTTCACTTACTTATTCTCTTGTTCCAAGCATTTTAATATAATACTTTCAATACAAGTATCACACCCATCAATTGACCTGTTAAGAGGACACACGTGTATTTTACAACACCAACGCGAATAGTATCACCCCCCATACCGGATAATCAAAGAAGAACAAAGCTGCTAGTTCGCACTCCAACCTGCCATTCGTGTTTACTTAATCTAGTCAAACTCATTGGTATTCGACTCGTTCTGTTTTAGTGTGATGTGTTCTACTCGAGGGGGATGTATCCAGCCACTTCTATCAAACTATTACCATTCCACCCATTGTTCAATTGTTTCTCCAACGATACATGTGAAGAGGGCACAACGGAGGAACGGGTCTAATATGGGGCCCCTAATGGCTGTTGTTTCATGTCGAAACGCCACTGAAGGTTATCGGAAAGTGTTTAACTATAACAAGATGGTGTAATAAGCCCCTTAGATTTATCGATAATTACCATCCAAATTAAATTAAACTATCATAAAGCTTCTGGGATTATGTGCGGTTTTTAAACATGCAATGCAATATGGTGTAAAGGTGTGTCTTATAAAAATGATAAAGAAAACCGCAAGGTAATACTGTGGGAACACCATTGAATTTTTAGTAGTATCTTTAACGTTCGTTGTAAACTGTGGACAACAGATAAAACTAATCACCATTTAAATAAATAAAAAAGTAGTTTTTTAAAGTTAATTATAATGCTGATAGACCGTTTAATAATTTAATAATTACTTTGGAATTTATTACATTTAATTTAGATTTTAAATTGAAAATTGTTCCAGTCTTGACGCCTAAAGCATAAAATTCAATTTGGGAGCAACAGTAAAAACTCTAATTACGTATTCAAGGTGCAAACAGCTAAAGACCATTTAGGAAGTTTCTTTTGAGATATAACCGCACTAATTGCCATTGTTATTATGTTGTGAGCTTATGAGAATCTTTCGGAAGATGTGATTTTTTTCTTATATAACCTACAACTAGGTTATCAACTTATGTATTTATTAATCATTAAAAGCTGTGTACTATTCAGAGTTGTTTTGATCAAAGTCACGTACGCATATAGGGGTGATAAAATAATATGAAACTAATCTCGCTATTTTGGAGGGTTTCAACCGAACCGTATGAGCATGAGCATGTAGTATAAGGCATTGTGATTTTAGACGATATGAGATCGTTGATGAAAGGTTGGTCTGACACTGACATTGCACCCCTGAAAACAACCACCTTCTACCCACTGAACCGACCGACCGACCCCAAGCTGTACTTCATCAACCCCTTCCGCCTTTACCAATCACGTATCTCATATAGTAGTCAGCAGGGGGCACCACGTTCTCTTAGGGGTAAACTGTCTTAATACTGATGCCGCCACGCCGCCACCGACGACGAAAGATGGATGACAAAGTCAAAACAACCCATTATGTCGTTTTAGTGATGTAATCATAAAATATGCAATATCTGGTAGAAAGTTTCGGTGAGTAATCTATCAAATTAAATGTCGATTTTGTGTACCACTACCTCGACATAATTCTGTAATACCGTCAGATGGTGATGAATAATTTTCGACAAAGTCGTATATTTCATGGTTAACATTTCAGGGTCTTCGAGTAAATTTTTTTACGATCGCAAAACGGGGTAGGCACGATTATTTTAGTTATGCAAAAGACAAACTAACGTTTAAGGAAGAATAAATAACCGATCCAGCAATTAACAACTTAAATTTCATAAATAAATTTACAAAATAATGCAATATAACTAGATTGACCTGATTAAATGAGGTTAGCTATTCACTAATTTACCGATATCGTTTTTCTGATCAATAAATACATATTATAACGAAATCATTAACATATAATATTAGGAAGGATTTTCTAGTCAAACACTCAAACACACACATGTATGAGACACGAACTATAGAGACAACACAATTCCTACACAACATAGGCCAAAACCCAGAACTATTTTAATTACAACGGAATCAAATTTTATAATAAGATTCCAAAGGAAGTAAGAAACTTTAATATGATAGTATGTATATTATTATATGAGCGATTATGATAGCCGTTATTCACGAAACTGATATTTGAGTGGATAATGGCCATAATCGCGAATGTAACACACCTGTTATAGTACAGTAAATAGGGAGAAAAAAGGCTTAAATGGACTTTTTTTACCCTATAGCCAATTTTTGCAGAATCTTGTAGAGGGTCACCCTGTAAGTTTAAAACTGAGTTTTTGTAATCGTAGACCCCGCCGTTTCTTCACCAGCCTTTAATGAAAGTTGATTTTTTTTATTTATTAAATAACTTCTTTCCTATTAAATTTCCGGAGTAGTAGTAGTAAGTAATACCTAACTAGAGAAAAATTTCCAAAAAATGTTCAATTTATTTGTGGAATAACTTTTTAAATATTAACAATATCGAAAAAATTTTAAAAGAAAAGTTGTAGGAAATATTTCTCTACTACTTTGTGCTGATGTTTTTTTTTCGGAAATCTAATAGGAAAGAAGTTATTTAATAAATAAAAAAATCAACTTTAGTTATGGTGAAGGAACGGCGGGGTCTACGAATAAAAAAACTCAGTTTTAAACTTATAGGGTGACCCTCTACAAGATTCTGCAAAAATTGGCTGTAGGGTAAAAAAAGTCTATTTCCATTTCATGTTTACTGTATTATTAAAGAAATAAATTAGACTCAAATTTGATAATTTTTTTGACACTTATTTAATTACTGTCAAGCTAGTCGATTTAAAATATCATTGGTTCAGCAAGATTGAATTATGAATGTGTGTATTTGTAATTAGCCAGATACACAGTGAATAATGGGCACAATTTTCCACGAAAAAAATACGAATAATTGACATATAATTAAACAGGTGTGGAAAAAGAAATTTAAAATAAATTTAAAAAACTTTTTAACATAGAATTTGTTTTACAGGGTGTCTCAAAATTAAGGCATTCCGAGTTCAGAGCGTTGTAGGAGATCTTACCAGGAGTAAGAGAAAAATTGTTAAAAATTCGGCGACCTGTCCTTACAAAGATATAGCGGTCTGAAGATACAAACTTTGCATCAAGTTATCTTCAAATAAAGGGTATGAATGTTGGTGTTTATTATTATTTATTATGAGCATGATTGAATAACAATCCAAAAAAAATCTTGAAAAAGTATCTTTAACACGGAGTAAAGAAATATTCAATTTTCGCAAATTTTGGTCAAGAAGGAACGGCAACGAGGCTAGAATATTATTTCGTTGCTTGGGAGAAGGCCCCCAACAATAAATTTTACTTGACAAGATCTGTCAAAAAAATCGGGTTTTTCAATAAACATGGCTCATTATTCTAATATCGACTACGCTGATATGTACCTGCAGTTACGTGCTTCCAGCAACAGGCCAGTGGTAGATACTCATGCCATCAGAAGGGCGGAAACATGTATCAATGTTGGAGGCAGAAATTTTGAACAATTAGTTACCTTAGTTACTTACTAGTCAATAAAGGTATTAAATTGAATAATTTCTTTTTTTGAACAAAATATCAAATGCTTCGTTTCATCAGTTGGTCACGAGTAACGCAAATTGCTTTTCATTTATATCTCATCAATTCAAATTTTGTTGATGAGATTATTGCCTTCTCAATTACTACCTAATATAGCATAATCTTAGCAACGCTTCCAACTGAGGTTTGGAAAGGTGCGAAACGCGAAACACAGTTCAACACGGCAATGTTGTGCCGTATTGAACAAAGTTAAGAGGCGAATATCTTGTAGTGAGTAATTTTAAAAAATGTTCTGTATATTTTTACTTACTACAAGAGATATCCCCTACAACACTCCGAACTCGGAATGCGTTAATTTTGAGACACCCTGTATAGTGTGGAGTAGTTCGTGAACTGTGGTCGTTTCGATAAACTGTCGTTAAGTGATTTTTTTAAACACACCCGTGGCTTTGTGCGTTTTTAGTCACGGCTTGGGCCGCGAAACTGACGTTTATCAGTTTCACATTCAGAATTCTTTCAAGTCAAGTGAAACTCGTGGTGGTCGTAGAATAGTATATTATTATACGAGTTTTATAAGACGCTATATTGTGGCACAAGTTGTTTGAAGTACGACGAGCGAAGCGAGGAGTGCTTCAAAGGAGCGAGTGCCACAATAATGTCTTATAAAACAAGTGTAATATACTATTTTTTCTATTTTGCATCTATTTATACTTTAAATTTAAGAATATGTACAAAATATAAACCTAGGAATATTTGGAATGATTTGACAATGGTTGGTAACACTAACCAAACATAACCAAACTATAAAACAAGGTTAATTTGAAATTAATTTTCAATTTTATTTCACAAACAGCAACAAGCTTTTTTGGCATTCTATTGAAATGTATAACAAGCAAGTATAAGTAACACACCACCTGAACTAAGAAAAAGAGTCCAATTAGCTATAAATGATTTACTTTCGAAGAAAAAATAATAAAATGTTCAAAATTTCACTATATTCTTTTCTACAATTTTGTGAGGTTGGCTTTGGCTCTTGACGCTGCGTTACCCACATGTCATTGGAAATTAATGTCAAGCAATGTTACCACTATGAAAAAATAATAAGCCGGAGTTCACAATGAAGCTATTATGAAACCCGTTTGAGTTTAATAATGACTGTTAGAGAACCAAAATAGAAAAAAAGTATAGTAGGTACCTATGCAATTCGTTTTATAAACTTCTCTAGAAACTCGATTATAAAACACTCGCTCCGCTATGCTTTGCTCGTGCCTAATAAATCTCGTTACTAAAATGCCATTAATGAAACTTGTAGCATAATATAACGTGTGATTCTTTAAATTTCCATTTTAGGTAAGCCTTGGAATTTGAACTTACGCGCCGAATTGATTCATGTATTGCTGTCAGTTTCAAACAACAACCAGAAAACCTAACCTTTTTTGACATTTAAAGAAATGAGGTGTAATCAAAGACATGATTTTTTTTTTCCACCGCCAACTCAGAATGGAAATTTAATGAATCACACGTTACTATTATGTGATATTATGTAAACGTTTTGTAAAATTATTACTTGATTTTATTCTCTAAAAATAAGTAACTTTTTGTTTTTTTACTTTCTTATACGTAGTATAAGGAAGTATAGTAATCGTGATTTTTTTCGACTTCGAGATTTTGATGAATTTACACGTTTTGAGGGCCCTTGAATCCATTTTGACCATTTTCGCCATGATGTCTGTCTGTCTGTCTGTCTGTGTGTGTGTGTGTGTGTGTGTGTGTGTCTGTCTGTATCCACGATAACTCAAAAACGACTTATTGGATTTGATTCAAATTTCATATTTAAGACTTTGAACAAAATTGTGGGTGCCACATTAAATCTTTTTCGTCTAGCGCCAACACAAGTGGTACTTACCTGATGACATTTTTAGGTTTTTTAGGAATATCTTGAAAAATAAACAATTTACGACATTTTTTTATTCTTAGACATTGATTTAGAATTAAATTTTGAACAAATTTTGTTTGAACTTTTTTTTGAAATTCCGTCAAAAAATTTTAATTATTTTTCATATAATAGCGCCATCTATCACTCAGTTGCAAAAGTACTTTATATAAATTACAGAAATCTATACCGTTGAGGAAATCGATTGTAGCAATATTATTATTTGAAAAGATCGACGGCTACGGCAGCATTGTGGTGGCGAAACTACCACCGGTTGTTACGCGGTCGTGGATTTGTGTTTTTTGTGTCATATTGTAATATGTACAGTTAATAGGAGTAGCTAATAGCAGCAAAGTATTCAGTGTACTCTTCTTATCCAGAACAAATACCACTTCTAGCACAAGTCGCCGTGGGGCAGTGGGTAGAGAATCTGCCTAGTAATCTACACGGTGCTGGTTCGATTCCATAGATTTCCCTTCTTTTTTTTTTATTTTAATTAAATGCTTTATTTATTCAGAGCGATTATAAGTCACGGACCAGGTTAGGTTGTTTTGTATAGTTTTTTTTTTCCTTTAAATAATAGCATAAATCGGTACCATAAGATGATGCCGGAATAACCATTGCCCTTACACGTGACCTTGAATTTGATGGAATACTTTGCTGTGATTAGCCTCTCGTCAGTTAATTTCACAGAAATTAGGTTATTTTTATCAGTTCAGTAAGTTTTGGCATTTTGATTTTTGGCGACGGATGCAAATAAGTACTTAATTTGTCAATTTGACAGTAAACGTCAATCAAATAAAGGCATTGTAACACAGGGAATCAGGGAAATATTAGGTGTAGTTTAACTTAATTTCTTTAGGAAAAGTAATTGAGGTATTATCCGTATAAGAAAGTCATGTGATGGACACATCAGATATTTAATGTATATTATGTGACGTACCTTGTGAACTGTTGAAGGCTGAAAAGACATCTATCTATCTAGATAGTATATACCTAGTATACTAACAGGGCTTAAATGAATACAGAATATGTATGTATCAAGATAGATTAACCTATAATAAGTTGCTCATTACAAAAAAAAAGCGCACCGTAAAACTGTGGATTCTAGAATATGTCTCTATTAAAATGAAAACACCCTAATACTTTCTATAGTTCTATAGTTTTAGGACTAGAGATATGAATTTGTACACTTCTGTTCACTGAAAATGCATACACTTACATTTTATTTGTGTAACTTGACTTTAATGTCACTGTCAGACAACAATCATAATATCCGTTCAGTTTAAAGTTCTAGATATATAAAGTACCGCAACCTATGAGGCTATGAGTTAGACAGAGAAAGCATTCTTTTCCCGAAAATGGCGGATTTCGCCGTCAAATTAGTGTCGATCCCAATGTCATTTGCGTCAGTCTATCAAACGGTCGTCAACGGAGTGAAACTTTCGTTTTTCATTGGCTTTTTGTTATGGCAACGAGTGGTTCTGTTTTGACTGTTCTAGACATTAAAAACAAAGTTTTTCTTAAAAGTCATGTTTAAGGTTAACATTGAATTTGGCGGGTTTGCAAAATTTTTGAATTTGCCGCTTTTTTCCCGAAAATGGCGGACGGTTTGCGGTACTTTATATATCTAGAACTTTAGTTCAGTTCATATCCAAGATTTTCAAAAAGTGTTCATTCATCGTTTGCAAACATGGAAACAGATGTAAGGCAAATTTACGCGGCTAAAAAAGTGCAAAAATCGCTCTCAAGACTTGTATGCTTTTTCAGTGAACAGAAGTGTACATGCACAACCTTAGAGCTTTATGAAGTGGATAAACGCACTTAACTTAAATCAGTTGTTCACCCAAACAACTGCGACTTCGTAAAGAGTGCACATTGCTGATTCAATTAAAAGCAAATAGTTGAAATTCGATAATAATAACTGCAAATAGAAGAAAATAGAGAGAACTGGTCTTATTCGTGAGATCGCAGTAAGCTTAATTTACAACTGACATTTAAGTTGAGTACCTCAAAAGTTCACCTCACGAAGTTCTATAAGGGTTTTCTTTTTCTTTGCCAGTCGTTAACCATTAGACCTCCTAAAATATTAGGTGAAAAATTTAAAATACAATAATTTATTTTAGTGAGCCAATCAAATTGATTAAGGTATTTCCAAAAATATTTTGTTCCAATTCTCTTTAATCAACATGTTTACATGTCATGTAATTAATTATGAAAGTGAACACTTCTTTGTTAACTATCAAAACTACATGAAGACCAATTAGTATTAATTTAAATTATCATACCATAAATTGTCATACGAAAAATGAGCCAATCAAATTGATGTATTTAAAATTGCTAGCCAAATCTTTAGTTCCAATTCTCTTTCCTCAAAAATGAACTTTAAATGCATCTTCCGTTCCATTGTCATTTGGAAAGGAAACACAGAAAATCCGTATAGTTTAAGTCCAAAGTATTTTATACTTTTATAGAGATACAGCTAAGAGATATTGTAAAAAATGCACAATTCTTACAATGTAACTCCAATTCTTCGTTTTGTAGTTTCTAATTTTAAGAGGAGACTTTTCTCTTGACCATGATGATTGAGAAACATTAAATTTGTAGTCTTTTAATAATAAACGAAACTTTTCCTGGCGAATCGGTTTCCGTTACTCAGGAGCGATCATGAGCGACGAGTGACAACTGTGAAGGTTATTAGAAATTAGAAGCAAAAAACTCGGGGGGTGATTCTACTTGAAAAATTAATGTGACAAGTTCTTATAACATTTTTCCGAAAGCTCATTAATATTAGAGTTACATGGCCTTAAAGACTGTTTTTTTAAATCAATTTTTTCCAGTAACTTTTTTTCTAGTGTACCGATTCGTTTCAAATTTGGCACTCTTATCACTAATGTTTATTTGTATTCTTACACCAAATTTGAGGTAAATCCCCAGTGTCAAAGAGTCGAAACTGACGTTGACCTTCGGATAAAGACCCAGAACTTTTTTGTTAGGCACTTTTTCTAAAATTTGATGACGCCCAATTGAAGAGCATCGAAAAATCTTCAAAAAAGATCCTCTTGCTGCATCACGATAAAACGAGTCGCTTTCGAGAAAAACGCCTTAAAAAGTTTGCTTGCATTAAATGAATACCAACTACTTAACTACAGCTCATTTTCAAGATTAAACAGAAGCGCGTTTTTCTCGAAAACTACTCGTTTTATCGTTACTCAACAAGAGGATCTTTTTTGAAGATTTTTCGATGCTCTTCAATCGGGCATCATCAAAATTTAGATAAAAGTTATTGGAAAAAATTGATTTCAAAAAAAACTTTGGGGCCTTGTAACCCCAATATTAATGAACTTTCGGAAAAATGTTATAGGAACTTGTCACATTAACTTTTCGAGTAGAATCAGTCCCCGAGTTTTTTGCTCCTAATTTCCGGACACCCTGTATATTAAGTATGTTATAGTACCTATATTAAGTATGTAGAACGGTAACCCTTAACGTTCGACATGCTTATAACATTTTTTGGACGATCCGTCAAATTCACGTATTTATGGGTTTAATTAAAGAATAGTAACCAAACTATAATTTGTTCATGTCAAAGTGACAACTATAAAATTATCTAAAATAAAGTGACAAAACTTTCAAATGACATTACTTATTACCGATCAGATTGCGAGAATCTGATCGGTAAAATTACTTACCGTTCAGTAATTTGTAAACAAAACCTACTATGCTTTTAATTAAACCAGTAAATACGCGAATTTGACGGATCGTGCAAAAAATATTAAAAATATTTAAACTTGCAAGTACCTACCCTTCAACGGGTGTAAAGCCCCCGATTCTAGGTGCATGAAGTGACGGAGACGTGAAACTGTTTTTCTACTCTAGTACAATCGGAGGAAGAATATAATTTAAAAACGTACAACTTGTATGTAATAACTGCATTGACTACAGTGGCTGTATTAAAACAGTGGCGACAAGTATGGCTAAGCCCCGCCCATCGGCCATGAGGAGGCAAATTTTAAATTGAAAATAAAGTAGTGAGTTAGGAATCCAGAAAATAAATGAGTTTTGTTGGTAGTAAAAGAGCATAATTTATTGAATATTTCCAATAAACGTCCACTTTGGTTCAAAATATATTAATTTACTGGTTAATGTATAGCATAGAACAAACCACCTTTGTGCAATAACAAGTTCAAAGTTAGAAATTTGTTTAAAATATAGCAATACGAGTATAATATTATAAGGTATAAAGTATTGGCAATAAAATTGGTTCTAAGGAAGCTGAACTAATAAAATGATTATAGATTATAATTATTACATTTATTAATACAAAGATAGGGACATACAAATAACATTTCACAATACGTGACCTCGTGACCATCAGCAATAGATTTACTGGCAAATTTTTTGTAGCTTTGTTATTTTTGTTGTAATTAATTTTTATATTAAACACAGCATAATAATCTGTTATCTGTTAATAATTTTACATTTTAAATATTCTATGGTGTCCCCCAATTTTATTAGAGCCTGGCACCCCTAAAAGCCGCCCTTAACGTGCACGTTCGCGGTTTTTGTATTTTACCGCAAAACGTTTACGATTTCGCAATTTTAGCCTCTGTACAAAATTAATCCTTGTAAAACTCTGCAGAAAAATTTTATTTACCACTTTTTCTTATATAGGTACAGTAGTTCTCAAACTGCAAGCGCCCTAATACAGGGTGTAACTGAAATGCTTGGCCAAACTTGGCGAGCGTGTTGAAGGGAACAAAAGTATGAAAAAAGTTCCTATAAACAAGGGTCCAAAAATGATTCCTAAGGGAGGTACAGCCCCCTAAAGAGGGCACATTGACGATGTTTTTTTCTAAATATTTTCTAAACGGATTGACATAGAGTCATGAAATTTTTTATGATGAATAAGCATTAAATACTGAACAAATTTGAATAAACAAAATTTTTAAAATTTCATAACGTTATCTCAATCCGTTTCGAAAATATTTACAAAAAACCATCGTCATAATGTGCCCCCTTTAGGGGGCTGTACTTCCCTTAGGAATCATTTCTGGACCCTTGTTTATAGGAACTTTTTTCTTAGTTTTGTTCCATGTAACACGCTCGTAAAGTTTGGCCAAGCATTTCAGTTACACCCTGTATAGGGGTAGTTAGTATATTATTTATTATTATTAGTATACTCCCTACAACAAACCTTCTGCAGCGAAATACTTTCAGGTCTTGGAAATGTATATACTTCCTATCTCCTCGGCGCTTGCTCGATGTCATTAAAAATTAATTTAATACCCCTGTATTGGCTTGAAAATTGGGAACCACTGTATATAAGAAAAAGTGGTAAATACACTTTTTGTGGAGAATTTTATAAGGATTATTTTTGTACAGAAGCTAAAATTGCGAAATCGTGACCGTTTTGCGGTAAAATGCGAAAAACCACGAATATGCACGTTGGGGGTGGCTTTTAGGGGTGCCAGGCTCCAATAATACTCTAATACAGTTTATAATATTGTAGCACTTACAAGGGTCACCTTAATAGACCTGATTAACATGAAAACTAATCCACAAATTTTACATGAAATGGTAAAATTGAAGATAAATCATATCAAACACATGTAAACAAACGCACGATTCGCCTCCTAATGGCGGACGAAACCATGTGACTACAGGAACCAATTAAAAATGGGATGTCTACTTGTCGCCACTGTTTTAATACAGTCACTGTAGCATTGACTACCTATTTATACTCTAAGATTAACTGCGAAGTTTTAAGTTGTAACGCATTTTTCTACAGAATGTACGGATGTTATGAAGCGAATCACGCATGTTCTACATAATGAGCTAGGTGTGGTTTTGACCACAGCGCAGGCAGTGCTGTCGGGGATTTTACACTTGTCGATCTATAGGTACCTAGATTCAGGCAGGCACTATTTAAAGTTTAACAAATTATAATTATTTCTGATTGGTCATGACATCATGATCAAACGATCAACTCTCATCATATCTTAAATGTTAAATGGTGTCTGAATGAATCCATTGCAATAAACGGTGAATTGCCGGACAAGAGTTCCTTTTCAAATCCCCTACATAGGTACCCCAGGTGAGGAAGAGAGCAGCGCACGGTCGTATGCCGGGCTTCTGCTCTCCGTCTCACGCGGTCCTTGTTTAACATGTCGGCTAGTTAAATAATTCTTGTAGAATATAGGATCTCATTTCCGCGTAATTTTATCTGCTCTTTTACTTCTCAGAAAAATTAAGAATACTTAATTTATTATATTACTAAAAAAAGAATTAAAACTTGCAATAGCCAATGATAATATGTTTGGATGTCATTTGATTAAATTGAGTTTAGAGTTAATTTGTTAATACCAAAATTATTAAAGTGAACATCTGCTTGTTAATCATAGAAATTACGTGAAGACCAATTAGTATTAATTAATTATATAATTATAATAATCCACCAAGATCTCCTGATCTTTCACCCATTGAACACGTCAGGAATATTATGGGTAGAAGATTAGTAAATTTACTCCATCCCTCACAACCTCTAGGGGCACTTTGTCATGAAGTACAGGTAGCCTGGAATGATATACCTCAGGAGGAAATTAATCACCTCATTAGGAGTATGCCCAGACGTGTTCATGAGCGTACAGCACACCAAGGAGGCCCAACCCATTATAAATTTTTCTCGGGTTCTAACTGTCCGATTCTCTTCATATTTTGATCGTTTAGTTACCTTACCATAATAAACATGTATGCCAATGATCTTTGAAATAAACTAATTATTACTAGGTGATGTTCTATTTTTCATGTCACTTAGTATATTATATTACTAAAAAAAGAATTAAAACTTGAAATAGTAGTCAATGATAATGTGTTTGGATGTCTTGTGATTAAATTGAGTTGAGTTAATTGGTTAATACCAAAATTATTAAAGTGAACACCTGCTTGTTAATTATAGAAATTACGTGAAGACCAATTAGTATAAATCTGTTAATTTAAAATATCATACCAACAGTAGTGACTCTTGTGGTAGCAAACACCTTATTTACAACTCAATTCTTACTTCTTATCTTTATTAGTATGTTATCAACTGGTTTCTGTGCCTCTACTATAAATCTCACAAATCTCTCATACCGTTCAATTAACACAATTTTGTGTCTTAAATACCATAAGCAAACAGACTACTATGTAACAAATTATACAAATCGTGTAAATATGAAGACCATTACATGTTTAAAATATCCTTTATTTATTTATAGCGCTATTTGATTTTCATTAAACGCTTGATACTAACAAATTAATCTTACTTAAATCATATAATTAAAATTTATTGTCATCGACTCTGCACCTCCTTATCTAACTAACTGGAGTCCGCGGCCACGGATGAAAGCAGGCGACACCAAATAATTGATGTTACTTCCAAGTCACTGGGTCTCGGGATAATCCTTGAGAAATGTGACACTTCGATATGGTTATGGTAATTATCTGTAAAAGATTAATAAATCAAATAAAGTAACGACTGTTGCGTTGCCTATTGTTACATTGTTTTGCCCCTCATATTTATTTCTTTTTGCTGTTTTTTTCCTCGAGCTGTGGTAGGTTTTCGACCTAATCAAAACAACTTGTTAAAAGCACTAACAAGCGATAGGCATAATAAGCCTATTAAACTTTTACGATGGATACTAATTATGTTATTAAATATATAGTAAATTGAATCATAACTTTAAATTGTCTTAAGTCCGCTTGTAGATAATTGGTTTAACAGACATATATTCATATTATATAGTTAAATAAAATGATCCTGGAATTAATTCAGTGACTTAAGAAAGTTGTAATTGATTTATTTGCCCACTTGGAAACAAACACCTACCTTCGGTAACCTCAACAGACCTTTTTATATCCCATATTAGCCGAGGACCCATTTCTGGTTTTAGGAGTTATAATTAATGAGCATTGTTCTACAGGTAAACTATAAAAGCTTGGCGCGTTCATTCCAGAGATGCTTTAGCGTACGAAATAATTCGATTAGTTCGAACAAACATACAGTGCTAAATTTATGGTCACCAAAATATGCTTAGCTCCTGCTTTCGCTTCATTAATCAATTGTTAAAATAAAACAAATCTTACTCAGTACCTATATAATTTTTGATAATGTAAAAAATTTGACCAAAAATCATGTACTAGTTTGGTCATGGGAACAAATCTATATAGTACAAGTAAATTCGTAATCATTGTTGCAGAAACAGTTTCATTTTCCTTGTAATCGGTTTCCGGAAACGGTAAAACGGCTGGTTGGAATCACTGGACTGAATGCAACTTTTCTTTTATTAGAATTCTTTCCTTTCCAAAACATTGACCAATTTTTGCTCGTGTCAAACTAACCATTATGATCAATAAACATAATTTTACGCGATTGCCAAAAGTTTAACAACACTAACAAACAAGAGCGTTTTCGTTTCTAAAACATCACATAATTCATCGTATAGTTATTCCGAACGATTGACTGACAATTTTTTTTATCTTCTGAACATATATGATGATGCTCACCCCCAACCGCCAATGCCACTGTCAGTGCCGCCACACAACACAAATTTATACGGTAATATAAAATTTTGTCTGGATGTTATAGGTTGTTGTATTTAAGCACTATCACATAGCTGAGTTTTGGGTAAACAAGGTTTGTGATAAAACTGTACCAAAACTGTGCAAATCCCTCTTTGTTGTGCTTTGCCCAGGAGAGCAACCAAAATATTGACTGACTTTCTGATGCAAACATATTTTATAATAAACAAATATTAATTACCGTTATAATAATTAATTATACTCGTTTACATGGGTTAAAAACGTTCATTAATCAAGATTTGTTTGTGTGTGGGGGGCGGTTTAAAAGAAATCAGTGTGGCAAGCAAAACTAATATAGTTAATGTGCGCGTTTGTCTAATAATCAATCAGATACGTTCCTGTAAAGCAGTCAGTTATTTATTATTTAATAAGTAACTGGTGCAACTGGAGCATGATGAACGTGTGCACAAGAGATTTACAATGCTAAGATATTATGAGGGTGGAGTAAGAATCATTTTTAAAGTTAAATTACTATGGTTTTTCAACCATTCTATAATGGTGTTCCGTAATTTATTTTCTGAAGAAAAGTAACATACTAAATGAACGCCAAAAAGCGTTCTTCATATAAAAAAAATTTACTTCCTAAAAAAACTATTTACAACTTAAAACTGAAACTGGCTAACAACATCAAAATAAGTATTTTTTTCGACTTCGCGATTTTGATGGATTTACACGTTTTTAGGGCCCCTGAATCCATTTTCGCCACGATAACTCAAAATAGTATATTACTTATGTAACAAGCACAAAATGTAACATATTTTGTACGTGTATAAAAGTTTGAGCACGAGCTGAAAGCGAGTTGCAATTCATACAAATGCAAAATTGCTATTTTGTGCCAGTTGCATATTATACTTTTTCTACGACAATAACCAGAAATAATCTAAAAAAATTGTAATGAACCAAAATTTTAACAGAAACAAACTGATGACATTTCATCAATCCGTCAGTGTGATGTGACAAGCCACATTTATTTTAGCGATATTCAAAAACCTGACACGAAATATTTCAATAAGTAGTCAGAAAATTCCTAAAATAATTTTTTTCTATTTTGCGTCTCTAACAGTCATTATGAAACTCAAACGGGTTTCATAATAGCTTCATTGTGAACTCCGGCTTTTTATTTTTTCATAGTGGTAACATTGCTTGCCATTAATTTCCAATGACATGTGGGTAACGCAACGTTAAAAGCCAAAACCATCCTCACAAAATTGTAAAAAAGATAATAGTGAAATTTTGAACATTTTATTATTATTTTTTCGAAAGTAAATCATCTATAGTTAACTGGGCTCTTTTTCTTAGTTCAGGTGGTGTATTACTTATACTTGCTTGTTTACATATTTCAAAAGAATGCCAAAAAAACTTATTGCTGGTTATGAAGTAAAATTGACAACTAATTTCAAACTAACCTTGTTTTATTGTTTGGTTAGGTTTGGTTAGTGTTACCAACTCGTTCCTTTGAAGCACTCCTCGCTTCGCTCGTCGTACTTCAAACAACTTGTGCCACAATATAGCGTCTTATAAAACTCGTATAATAATATACTATTATATGTTCGGAATAGATATGTTGTTTTATCTTTGTTTCATAATAAGATAATAATAACATGATAAATGTCTGCAGTAATTATCTACAGAATTTTAATTTAGCACAAAATTAATGTTTATTACTTTTTACTTTTTTATCATTTGAATTTTTACAAAATTATCAATAGTAATATAATAAGTGCTTTTTTCTGTCAAACTGACACGATTTGTTGTTTTGCAGGAAGTTTGAGGAATTTTATCATCGGAAAATCCAAAGCACGTATTATACTCGATAAGATAATTTTATGAATGTACACAACAGTTTATTTTATTTCATATTAATGCAAATATTAGATCATACTAATATTTAATTACAAATTAATTCTTATACAAATTTTGTTATTTATATTGTTACTATGGAAAACCTACAATTAATTTTATCGAAATTTTATCGCTGGAAAACCATGTAGGTTGGCCCAATACTGCATTGTGATTGGTCGAAATTACTATGAATAAAATTATCTTGTAAAAATTAACTGGAATTTCAATAATTCTTAAGGTGAAAACCGGTCAATTATAGTATTGATCTTCTTTTGATAGCGCTGCTTGATCAGTCTATTTTTAAAATAAATAAAATAAAATAAATTCAAAATAAAATGCTGACTCGGTTGTTTCACAGGCCCGATGGAAAAAACTTAAACAATAAATTCAATTTAAGGGTACTTGGAATGTGTATGTCGCAGCCTTCTAGTGAAATTGGCCGTTTCATGAAAAGTCTGGACATTGCATGAAGCGCTGCCAAATACTGAAATGAATAAACATTACACCAAAAGGCTAGATATTTTAGACGTTTCATGAATGCTAACGCGTTTCTGCTTCTTGATGAAATAATGGAATTTTACACTACGTGGCTGATTTCCTTAGACTTTTCATGAAATGCTGCAAATTCAACTTGCGTTCTAATGTGTTTTACAAATAAATAGATAGGCTACTAGTTTTTTTCATTTTAAGCTTAACTTTTCTACGTAGAATTGTTTAAAATTTCTACGACATACTAAAGTCTATAAATGTTAGTTTGATCTTTTATACCTCGTGTATTGAATTATAACTTAAACTGTACTTTTTAAAGATATTTATGTTCAAAATAAACGTTGTTTTCTAATTTTTATTTACCAATTGGTATAATATTAGACATTTTGTTTTTTTGGTTTTTTCTTGTATGTAGTTGCTATTTTGATTCTGAAAAACACCCGCGGGTTTTCCATTTTTATAATTGAAATACATGTTAGCAAAATATTAGGGCTTTTTTTCATTAGAACGCAAGTTGAATTTGCAGCATTTCATGAGAAGTCTAAGGAAATCAGCCACCTAGTGTAAAATTCCATTATTTCATTAAAGGCAGAAACATGTTAGCGTTTCATGAAACATCTAAAAGGGCTAGCCTTTTAATGTAAAGTTTATTCATTTCAGTATTTGGCAGCATTTCATGTAATGTTCAGATTTTTCATGAAACGGCCAATTTCACTAGAAGACTGCGACATATACATGTCATAGTAATACTAAAGAATCAGATTCGAATCAAAGAGTATACATCGATAGTAACAGTAATAAATTAGGCTTTACATAGGGTGACACAATCATGAATAACAATAGAGCAATTATGTTAAAGAGTCCATCAGATCTGTCGACGGCACTATATAGGGTTAACCAGCTTGTGTGTCTTAAACTGGGTTCTAAGAAACTCCACAAAGTACACATCTTGCTTTATCTTAATTTATTTCCATTTTTCCTTATGCCAGTATCTCTGAAATGTAGTAATGTATTGTATCGGGTGTTCATTTAAATTTCACCTCTAGTTGGCGTTGAAGTGTCGTTTAATAATGAAATTTCATTCATAAATGACACTTCAACGCCAACTAGAGGTGAAATTTAAATGAACACCCGATATATTATCAAATTTTACTCATTGATACATATAGTTGATCAGTTCAGAAGTACAGATCATGCTATATTATAAATTCCTCAATAAACCGACTATTCATTCACTCAATCATTTGTTGGTCATATTTAATCAATTTATTTTCTTATATTGACGTAACAATTAATTGTAAAGTTATAGGAAATAGAGAATATTATCAGGATGGTAAGTAATATTACAAAAACAATTTCGTGGCTACGACCTGCTAATATTTTTTCTATTGAGCGTTACCTATTCTCGAGTTAACATCTACAAATGATATTGACTTCCTTTAGTAGATAATTGATTGTGTTTTATTATGTTGGAAACGAGCTACAACAAAGTAATATTTGAAGCTTGTCTCCCTTCCAATAAAAATCATAATAAATGATTTACTTGGTTGAATTTAGGTATATAAAAAGATACGAAGAAGCATTCACTGAAATTACCTTTCAAAATTTATTATGACAAGTCCAGCATAATTTACATATTCATTTTGAAACATTATTATTGTACCTGTTATATAATTTTTCGTCGAGATTAGATTATAAAAGTCAAGGGGCCAGATTGAGTGGCAGTGTCGCATTCAATACGACCACCTGTGATCATTTAATAGGCATTAAATAATTCGAAATATATCTTAATCTCCGTCAGTGAGTTAAGTTGATTTAGACCCCGCCTAGCCCTTCTCCAATACTGGCAGTCAAATAAGATGTGGATGGTTGATATGCATGGGTTTGTGTGTATGTGTGCTCCTTTCAACCAGTCGGCATTTAACATCCAAATGATTCAAAGTCAGATTTCAGTAGATGATTACTAGGGGTAACGTTGATAAGATAATATCTGAATTTACCCCAAAAGTAGTTGGTTCTTGATTAGATTTAGATAAGAGTAAAGTTTACGTGTTTGGAATGACAGGATATATTACCGGTTTTACGGCGCAGGAGTTTCACAGTGGGACGAGTAATCCTCCAGTTAAGTTCAAACGGGGATTTATGAATGAAAAGCCACTTGTTCCTGCTGCCGTCGCCGTTGGTAAATAAAAAAACTACACCACTGATGTGTGTGTTTTTTCTACTACAAGGAAATTTACTATTAGCTTCACCTTTTACTTTATACAACTTGTTGGGCTGCCGTTGGAGCTTTTTCAGAATAAAATAAACATGCGATGACTTTTATTTGATTCGGCAGCAAGCACTGTGCTTTACTACTTTTAAATTTAGTAGTAGGGGGTTGAATGTTGATGGTTTTATAAAAAGATCAAACTATGCAAACGAACCCAAAGTTAAATACTTAAATGTAAATTAAAGACGAGCCATAAAATATAGAAACAAATTAGCGCGTCGGGAATTGCTCCAAAGGCGCATAGTCCTCAAAGCTGATTTGCTATTTCACAGACAACATTCGATTCTAAAGAAACAAATCAAATAAAATAAAATGCTAATTATATTATTTCCCAATTTCCCGCATAATCTAAGTTTTGGCAGTAGCATCAAGAAGACATATAAAAAGTTGTGCTAACATCACACAATCACGCTGAAAATCTTAAACTTGAATTAGAGTGTCACCAGCAGCCGAAGAAATAGAAATTCAGTTCAGATAAGCAGGGGTAAACTTTAAAAAAACGACGCAGGCCAGAAAATGTATATGCAATGTGCTTAATATGCAAAAGATTGTACAAGGACTTGTGAGACACCAACACCCAAAGGGAAATATTAAATTCTAAAGCCTGATAAACTCGACCTCCCACAAAAAAATCTTTCAATTGGATCTGAAATCCTTTAAAAATATTTATTTTCAACTTTACTATCACTCATTTTCTCTTGTAGATAGGTCAAAGTTAGCAAATAGAAATAAAACCTTAAAAACCGTTAAGGACTATTGACTTCACGGGTGAAACAATGCGTCTTCTGCTATTTGGTTCATAGAACGATTTTTAGGTTATAAGTCCATCGATCGCAAGGGCCTTTTGTTTCGTTATTTTGTGGTCACGTTTGAACTTCTCTGGCTTCCTACAAAGTCGGCTGGGCCAAATTGTCCGTGTCATCCAACTAATTGGAATTGATTAGAGACGTTGCCCCGGCTTTAAACTATAATGCGACAATATTAACATGAGCTTCAAATAGTAAAATAATCCACAAATTTCATTCACATCCCGATAAATTGAAATAATTATTTCAATGAGAGAGCACTGATTTTGCCAGCACTGTCACATCAATCAGTGATTTTATATTTTTTACTGTTGGGATAATTTATTTATCGGCGAGTTTAAATTGATCTCTTAATTTTTTTTAATGACCGTGAATATGATTTATTTTAAATTTTAAATTTATTACAATGGGCCTTATCATTTAACAATAGAATAGATATATATTATTGAACACTTATTTTATACGTGATATTTAGGAAAAACTATTTTTGGTAAATTATATGCAACCCAATTCAGTTATATGATAAATTGTCACACAAAATAATTATGTTCATCATTAATTCATTTAAAGTGCTACAGTACATTTCTTACATGAATTTCATCATACTCGTATACTGTAAATCTTATTATCGTTAATATGTATAGATACAAATTAGAAAATGAATTATTGCTTCTAATATTAATAATTTAGTTTTTAAATTTAATAATGTTATATTAATGAGTTAATAAAACCAGCGGAAATGAAACATTAAATGTATAATAATTTATTTGAGTAAATAAACCATTGTATGTCTAACAAAAGCGTGGAGACAATTGGAGCCAGAATGTAGGTTATAGAGTTAAATGTAACTTGTATAACACTAACAAAAGTTAATTTGCTTTTTAGTCCTAGGGATAAAATTCAGTAATTTTTGACAAGAGAAAACCTTTTACCATTTAAAAACTATACAGGGTGATTTTTTTAAAGCGCCCATTAGAAAATTTTCAACTTCTAGTTCAGCTAGGGATCTGAAATTTGGAACCTAGGCATAATAGACGATTACGAGTCAAAATGAAATATTTTCAAGATGGCGGCACTTTCGAAAATGGTGGAAGCAGGCGCCATCTTTGTTTTTTTAAATGGCAATCCCTAATTTTTATTTCATATTTGGATTCTGCACTTCATTCTGAGTACAATGAACCAAGGCTGTCATTACTTATCTGTCATAATCAATGACATATGTTAATTTTTCTCTTAACATTTCCAGAAACAAGGGTTAATTAAAAAATTCATATCTCATGAACCGTGAAAGATAAGTTAATCAATTTTTATTAATCGATTCTCTAAATTTCGAGGAATCTTTCTAGCAGTAATCCATGCCTGAGCGAGGTTTCTTGCGATTGCTACGATTTTTTGAACTTGTGAATCACAAAATGTTGAAAACTCAATTTTTTCAAATGGCACCTACCTATTTTAAGTGACCATTGGATGTAAAATCGAATTTTAAGGGGAGTTATACTAGCATGTTCTATATCTAACTCGTATCGTTTTGGAATTATTTCATTTTTTTTCGTAAATAAGTAGGTTAATGATTTATTTCGTTATGTGTACTATTTTATTTGTTTCATAACTTTTTTTGCAAATTATAGTATATTATTTTATGAGGAGCTTAAGTGATGCTTTGTGTGCAGAGGGTGGTGTTTGACTGACAAACGAAGTGAGTCAGACAAAAGGACTTAAGCTCCGAATAAAATATGCTATTTTTTCTTCAAACGCAAACAATTCATTAAATTGTAGAATTATTAATTGAAATTTTAACAAATAAATTTTGACAATTAATTTGACTTATGACCAGCGGCGCTTAAGTACTACTTAAGCGCCGGCGATAGATAAAGTAGAACTTTACCTGTCGCCGGCAATAAAGTGACACTTAAACATAATCAGTACAGCAGGATAATGTCATACTTAAATGACGTTTGAAGAAAAAAGATTTTCTTTAAAAAACTGATCTTAAAATCAAAGATATCCATGAAGTGCGATACATAATTGATATCAGGAAAAAAATATGCTAAAATATGACATCAAAATCAAATATTGCGCCCATAAGAAAAAATGAACCTGATGATGGTTTCACAAAAACGAAACGCCAAAAAAAATGTTTTGTATCTAATCGTGTAGACCATTAAAAGTTGCTCTAATAATGTTTTTACTAAATTAAAATCGGTTATGAAATAACCGAACTAGACAGAAAAATAAAAATCGACTTTTTGAGTTTTTTCAGGATAATTCAGGAACGAAAAGAGATATCGCAGTTTTGATGACAGATTCATTTTACACTTCGAATGCCTGAAATTTTGTCCCATTTGTCCCTGTATCTCTTACGGTTTACGAGATCGTAATGGTGAGGATCGAATTTGAATCACACTGGATAAAGCTTAAAATAGTTAAAATAAAATTATGATATTTCACTTGAAAACTGTCACCTTAAATAATAAAAAATTTTTTTGTAGTTTCTCATCCAATTTATAAATTACAGTATTGTATAGAAAAAATAGTATTTACTACTCGACATGAAATATGTTTTTTTTCGTCCGTGTACAATTCGTGTACAATTCTTACTTAACGAAAAAAAAAACGATATCTTCATGTCTTGTTGTAAAATATACTATTCTGTACCTATATAAAACTCGCAATTCTCTTTTAAAAGAGTAAAAAATTTTTTAGCAGTAGTGAAAACCTAGCCTACTATGATAAAAAATAAACGGAAAAAATTGAAAAAACGTATTAGGGATTTTTTTTTCGAAAAATGTTATTAACAAAAATTTTTAATTTTTTTTTATTGGTTTATTGGAATTTTGACAAATAATCATTGTTTTATGTAATAGATCTCTTGATGTTTAGGTACTGTTCAATGAATCATGGCAATTTTGAAAAAATAATATTAAAATTCATCACGAAAAAAATTTTTTGGAGAATTTTTGTTTTCAGCCAAAATTGGGATTTGGGGTTTTGAGGTAAGTCCGAAAAATGTTTGTTAATAAAATGTTTCGAATACGTTTTTTCAATTTTTCGGTTTATTTTTTATCGTAGTAAGCTTGGGTTTCACACTTGATAAAAAAAAATTTTCTAATTTTACCGAAGAATCAAAAAGTTATTGAGGTGTTACCATTTACCGTGAAACACCCTATATATGTGGATTGTTTAATAACCCGCCCTTCGCCTGCTATTTTTATAGACTTAAATGAGGTTTTATCAAGAGTACCCTCTTGGAGTACAAAGATTCCAACAGCAACTTTATTTGCCATGATAGTTTTCTCTATTTTGTTTCTCAAGAATCTACCGTAAAATTACTCGGTTGGTGAGCAAATTGCATTTTATGAGTACCCAGATACCTCTTTAATAAAAAGTTCGCTTTACATATTCTATTCTTATTCACAAATTTTCACCAGTGTTAAGGATAAATCAAGATGAACTAATTAGGCAGTAGGATTTGGCACTATTTCACGATCTGTGTCATGGAATAGCTAAACCGTGGATATTTTGTTCAAATTAACTAGATTCATCGTTTTTAAAGATTATACAAGATCACGGTCTTCTTGTATAACAACGTTTTTAAAGATTTCTTTTTCTGAAAGAAAATGTAGGTACAGTTAACGATATTTTCCAAATGCCACACAAAGCGAAAAAAATGTAAGTTTATTAAATTTATATTTCCTATTAGTTAAAAGCAAAACAAACATACTCGTATATCGATTTAATTTATCACTTACTATAATAGTGACATTAATAATTAAATAGTCGATAATGCCTAGCGTGCATATCAAATTTATTTCTGAGGGTTATATTATAACAATGTTGCAGTATCAAGTATTGTAATAAAAACCTTTAAGTTATCAGTAAGTTGAACAAACACTACTTTGTAAATACTTTGTTTATCATAGAAACGTTTTATATTATTTATGATTTTGATTTGAAGCAAACAATTCAATAAAAACGCGTTTTTATTTTATCTCAAACTGTTGGAGATGAGTGGAAGGAACAAAAGCCAATAACTGTAGCATAGGATAGGAAGGTTGGAATGAAAAACTGATCACTTATCTCACTTTTGCTCTGAATGCATAAAATAAATCAATGAAATTGAGACATTGTCAGTTTTAACGTCTTTAACTTTGCCATGATGAGAACGTGATTTAAAAAACTGTTTCTGTCTGTAGGTACATTATCAAGTTTACATAATTTTTAAATCACAATTTCTAAACAACTTTCATTCACATAAAAGCGGTGTTGTTTATATTTACTGATAGTAAAGAAACATCAATATTTGTTCATAAGATCATCACTCACTTTTCGAAATGATTATACCCCTAATTATTAATACACAGTAATATCGATTCTGTACAGCATCAAGTGCGATCCATGATCCTGCAAATTTGTGCTGAGATAAATTGCCGCACCAGTATTACGCTCAATGATCCTAACACGATATAAATATTCATTAGTGGCCAGCATTTGTAGGGCTCTATCTGACAGGACCAGTCCCAGGTATATATGGACCGATTTAAAAGTGTTTAAAGTTTTATGGGTACTTATTGTAAAAAAATAAAGGTGGTAGTGCAATCCAGTCCAATTTGTGGCAAAATAAAATCCAACACTTAGCGCGTGGGTAACAGGCTAGGATTAAAAAAATAGATGGTGGGGGAAGGAGCTTTGTTTGTAAAACCAGTGAGGTGGAAGTTAAAGTGGATTAATAAAAAGGGATGAGCGAGGAGGCATTTTAAAACATGGCTTTATAAGTACCTACCTAGTATACATGAGATATCAGATTAGTATTTTGTTTTTTATTTTATTTTATCTAAGGAAAAGGAAAAACTGTATAAATAGTTTACGCAGTTATATGTCAGATGTATTATTTATTAAAGTTTGACGTTAAATAATAATCTTGATATAAAACAGTTTTATTTCAATGAAAAAATTTGAAAAGACATGAAATTAATGACATGGAATAATTGCAAATCTTATTAATAAATATTTATAATTATTGTAATTTGGTTCATCTAGTAAGATTAACATAAAACTTGGATTAATTCTACATGGGGTACAATTAGAGCAATGATACTTACATTAATCAAAATGTCATTTTAAATCTCCTGCAAATATATATCTATGCAGTTTTATAAATTTGTTATATTCAAACATGCATATTATACACTTATACAGTGTTTGACTTAAAATCGATACACCTAAATAACTTGTCTATTTTTCAGTAAATTCAAAAAAATAATAATATGACGCTTGCTAAACCGCATTAAATAATTAACATATAAAAAATATATAAAATGGTATATTATTTTAGGATGCTTTATGTGCTGAGGCTGGTGTTTGACTGACGAACAAAGTGAGTCAGACAAAAGCAACCGAAGCACATAAAGCGACTTAAGCTCCGAATAAAATATGCTATTTTTTCTTCAAACGCAAACAATTCATTAAATTGTAAAGTTATAAATTAAAATTTTAATAAA
Source organism: Pediacus dermestoides (assembly GCA_963942485.1). Taxonomy (NCBI): domain Eukaryota; kingdom Metazoa; phylum Arthropoda; class Insecta; order Coleoptera; family Cucujidae; genus Pediacus; species Pediacus dermestoides. Next base: position 22,922,071 of record OZ012626.1, on the reverse strand, counting down.
TAAACTTTCACAATTAATTTGACTTATGACCAGCGGCGTTTAACTACTAATTAAACGCCAGCGGCAGGTAAAGTAGTACTTTACCTGTCGCTGGCAATAAAGTGACACTTAAACATAATCAGTACAGCAGGGTAATGTCACACTTAAATGACGTTTGAAGAAAAAAGCATATTATGTACTTATCTAGGCACTTTTTTATCAAACAATTTCATTAAGAATAGTTTTTTAAAGTCACCCACAAAATCCAAATCCCAAATTTGGTTCAAAACATAAATAAAACTAATTCACCTCAAGAACTTAACTCCAAATAATATATCCCGAACTTTTAATTTCACAATATGTATATTAGGTACTATTATTTCTTCAATTTTTTGTTAATAGTACCTAAAATGTCGTAGTAATTAGGTATTTGGTGTCATTCTGTTTATTAAATTCCTTAGAGATCCACCACTCCATGAAGCCTTTGTAAGCAGATTCATACTGTCAAGACGATTTTTCCGGGATAAAACTAGAAACCGCTCTTCGTGCTGCTTCGAATACTTCAAAAGGCAGATCATCGTCATTTTTAGATTTTTACTATTTCACCTATAATACACAGGTATCTCACAAAATCGCAACCAAAAATACAAAATTATAATCACAGATTATAATGTTCCTTTCGTTTATTTTGTTGCTATATGGTTGCTATCAAAACTAGTTGGTCAGAACATACTAAATTTGATGCCAATGTATGATGAACTGATAATTTTTCTTCGCTTTTTTACTAATGTCTGGCCACAGTTATCGAAAAAAATTTGTTTGATAGGTACTCGATTGGGAAATGCTTTTGCATTTTCTAATGCTTTTTTCTTCTTGTTCCGTTCGCAAAAAATTCTCTGTTTCTCAAATGCAAAAGAGTCTTTTCGCAATCTAGAATAAAAAAACTATTGATAATTATCATCCTGTCTGTATCCTAGATAACTTAATTCTTAAGGAGTAGTAAAAGTAGCCCTGAATAAATCATTTATATTTCAAACCTAACCAAAACTAAATATAAAAAATTTACAGGTTATTGGGTTGTTGCAGTCTTTAGAAAATGAAGTTTTGACATCTTCAGTATTGATTCAAGCTATAAAAACTGCGGCAAATGAAAAAGCAAATTTAAATATTAAACATGCTCGATTAAATTTATGCAACTTTTATAATTATCATTGTTATAATGTGAAAGTCTGTCTATTATTTCAGTACTCTTACTCTTTTTAGAAGCAACCGTAGGTAGGTATGTTACTAAAATTTTTATTATCATAATTAAAGATAATTCTGCAAAGATATGACCAGATATAAGTTAAAACCGTGAGTATACCTATTTTTATAAAAGATATGGAAAATATGATGTTACACATTGTAGTCAGAGAAAATATCTGATATGATCTTCTAAATTGGGATTATCAAGTCAGTTTCAAACTAGCCCTTGTGATTTACCTATGATTTATTCAATATTGAATTGTATATTCATAAAAGAAAATGACGAGAAGAGTTAATTCTTAAAAAATTTTTCTGCTTCTTGTTTAGAAAGTAGGCTTTTGCTTCCTCATTAGGGTCCAAAGTGGGCAATGTCCTCCCTAGGGAGAAAATTTTTATTTTCCTCCCTAGGGAGGCCATTGCCCACTTTGGACCCTAATGCGGAAGCAAAAGCCTACTTTCTAAACAATATGAGTAGAAAAAGTTATATGTATGACACTGGAGGAAAGCTTTCTTCTCTCCCTTGGATGATTACTGCCCTCCGCTATTAAACTTCGTCCGCGGGAGAGAAGACATGGCTTTCCTCCCTTGTTATACAAATAACTACATATTTTCATAATAAAACTAAAAATGTTCTCAAATACCTACCGTACTATTTCTGTGGTATCTCTATAAAAAAATTTAATGTGTTATATAAATTGTAAAAGTTCTGATGGCGTTGAATGAGCTCTGGTGGAAGCCCCCACCTTCCCCACTACCACTACGTAGAATTCGTAGAAAACGCGTAATATGTGTCAAAACATCGGTACTTTCTGGAGGAAAATGCGTTATAACTTAAAACTTCGCAATTATAATACATATCAGTTATACGTTTTCAAATAATGTTGTTCCTCCGATAGTACTATAGTAGAAAAACAGTTTCACGTCTTCTGTGCGCTTCGAATCCTGCTTGCTAGACTTGTTGAACAGTATGTCACATATTATCAGGCTCAAAAAAGTTACGGCGTCAGAGAACGCAACAAGATTCTCGCACGGGGTGTAAACAATTGTTGTGCCGACCCTGCTTACCAAATACTTTTAACTTTAAAGGCCTCAAAAGACAAGAAAAAGAAAATCTTAACTGCCAGCTCTTATTTAGATACGCATTTCAGGAACAATTAAGTGGTACCGTAAAGTTGTGGGTTACTTTGGTCCACTTTTGAACTTTAGATTGTAGCAACTTTTAAACCAAATATTATTAATTTTTGTTTTTGGTTGCATTTTATAGGTCTGTATTAGTACTTTCAACTTTGAAATTGACAAGAAGATACGGGATTTCTAAATATTTTTTTTTGTAATTAAGGGTGGCCAAAGACGGACGACCAAGTTAGGTTACTTTGGCCACACGTTGTTTATTTAGAAAAGCATAGACACGCAAGAGCATAGGTGAATTTGGCCATGGGTGTGATCGTCAAATAAGTGTTTTTAGACTTTTGGGCATAGAAATTAGTCAAAAATACATCCTTTTTAATTTTTATGTTTTATTATCTAGTTTTTTTATAAATAAAGTAGCGAAATGCTTTATAATTGTTTTAATTGTAAATTTCAAAAAAAAACTACATTCTTTGATAAAAAAAATAAAAGAACACATTCGAAAATGTAGTTTAGAATAGTTTAGGAATAATTTTTGATTTCCGGTATCTTGAAGAAACCCCTCTTGGATGGGATAGGTGTCTTTATGATCTGCAAAATATCTTCTTCTGCGTACCAGATGACGTCGTCTGGTGGGCCATTTCCACTGAAGCAATCCACTTGGTGCAAGATATTTTATTTTATATTGTTTTACATCTTCTTTAATTTCCATAACCTGTCCAGGATAAATCTTTTTTTCAAATACAAAAAAGACAAGCTTCCCGATTTTGACTTCATGGTTTTCATTACATCCAATTCTTGTCTTTTCTTGTGTGTCTTCGTTTTCACTTTTAAGCTCATTCAACGTATTAGATTTGAAGTTTCTTGTCGCAAACAGGGTAAACACGTGGTGGCCAAAGTCGGACCAATATTAACAAATTTTGTAGTGGGCGACTTTGGCCACCTTCTAGCGGTAAAACCTGAAAGTTTAAATTTGCGGCGATAACTCATAAAGTTTCCTAAAGGTTGTATGACAACATATTTCCACATGAGAATCATATATACCGCCTCGTCATTCGACTACGAATAAAGTTTTTGAAGGTTAAAATTGCTCGGTTTTCATAAATGTTTTTATTTTATTTTTTCAGGAACTAAAAAACAAATTGCGTGGTGTAAATAATGTTGTTTTAGTCCAATATAATCTATATAAACAGTAAAAAATCACATTTGGCCAATAAGTATTATTATAACGTAATTGTGCATAAATAAAACAAATATTGAAAAATGGCCAAAGTCAACCCTGGTGGCTAAAGTCACCCAACTTTACGGTACTTATTTATGCGATTTTGCTTTATTTTAGCAGAAGTAGTATCTTCTTTAAATAAGCAAAATATTTATAGTGTAGCTCGAATTTCAGAAGTACGGATCTACTGATTTTGCAGAAAGAAAAACAATTTCTTATTTCTGGGGTATGTTGGTCTATACATACCTATTTTATCTCATTTCAATTTCAAAATATAATATTGAGTATTTCTAATTGCTGGTGAAAATATTATTTTTCCCTGCAATTGTCAATCAATATTAAAACTAAACAATAATTAAAATACTGTTCCACACGAAAAACCGGAAGCCACTTATGGCATGGCTGAAACTTGCGTATGCAATCACGTTTTCTAGTTTCCAATTTCAATTTGGGTATTTATTTCAGTATATATCCTAATAGTCATGATGCTTATCATCGGGTTGTCACATAAATGTCATTATCGAATATAGCACCTTATCTCCCAAACGAAACAATTAAACTACAAATTTGTTTATTGTTTTTGAAGCGTTGAACGTCGATCAAAGCTTTCATTAAGAAGGCTCGGACAAAAACAAGTGATAGCTTCGTAGCGTTTCGACACAAGTCGGGCTGTCAGCTATTGGCCGGGCGCACGCTTAGATCTAAGCGCCAGCTAGTAGTGGCGATTCCACCGCTGAAGTGTTACAGCTTGAACACGGTCGGATGTGTTAAAGCTCCGGATTTTCAGGTTACGTACGGAAACGATTTGCCGGTAAATTCCCTGGCGATTAATTCCATCGTTGGTTTTTCGCTGCTTTTGACTGTTTTGTGCTGATGTGTGAGTGCATTAAAATGGTTGTTGTTTGAGTGAAGATTTTTGTGACTTGACATAGACTAAGTATTTTATTTGGACAAAAAGTGTTCTAAAGAAAATATGGCTTTACCCCAATTAGGATTTGCTGTGATTGGTAATCGAAAAAACAGTGTGATGGTGTTGCTGTTGCAAGTGGTTTGTTTATGTGTTTGTTACTGTTCTGCAGCAGGATTTGATGATGAACCTGGTATGTATTTATGTATTCCAAAGTTTTGTTTAAATAAAACTTTAAGTTAATAATCTATAAAGTTAACGTGAAATATTTTATTAGAGGAACCTTCAAATAGCATTACATTTTTTAACATCTAATGCTATTAAATTTTTTTTTTGTTCATCACAACCAAACTATTAATTACGTACTAATATTACATTTTATATGTACGGTACTAGGTAGGTACCCTCGTAGGTACCTATATAATAAAATAAAATCATTTTCGAATATCATCAGCTCGTATATGTTTATTTATAACAATTTTGCCCTGTTCTCATTCATATCTATTGATTTCTCTTCAAAGAAGTCAATGAAGTTTTTGCTACAACAGGTGTTTTGATCCGAGGGTTAAAACATCCTTTCATGTCTATTAATTCAATAAAAATAAGTAATAAAGGGGTTTTAAATAAATCTTCCATATTACATGCCTCATATATAAAAATACAACGGAATTATTTTTTTATTATATCTATTATTAAGCAACTAATTGTTTTCATTAGAAAGATCTCCTCTCATCAGGTCAGTTTAAATTTACTGGAAAACAACTTAGGTACCGAATTACGAAATAAAAATTAAGCCTCTTATTTACATTTCAGAATATTCGAACTTTATTCCACTCGAGCTAAAGGTAAAGTTCCCTCGAATTTTTTATAAGTTTAAAATTTAATATTGTCGAATCATTTGACAAAAAATTCCGTCAGTCCGTTTTATAAATTTTTGGCCATTTTGATTACGACTACATATCTTGCTAAAGCACTTCAAGTAAAAAACGAACTGTGTTGTTTTATTATTTATGCTTTGGGGATATGCAGATTGGAAACTAAATTTCGTATTCATAAAGTAAAAGAATGTGTTTATCTTGTGCATTATTGGACAAGTAAATGCTTCGTACGATGTATGAACAAGCTTTATGTTATTTATTTATCAGTTTATTCGAATTCCTTTATAAATATTGCAGTAAAATGTGAAGTTTTAACATGAATTTGTTGTAGATTTGTATCTGGTGAAGGGGATTTGTGAGATAAAGATCAACTGAAAATATTTTAAAATTGGATATCTACCTAAAGCTTCTAACTGATAATTAATAAAGGTTGCTACCTGAGAGAGTGTAAATTAAAATCAAAGGTATAAGGGGTTATAAAATATTATACGTACCTGCTTATAAAGTAAACGTTATATCTCGCATTATATCATTTAAAGTATATTCAATTTCATTAAAGGTTAATTGAAAAATAATTGGGGAACACGAAATCATCACTTTGTCAACGGGCGTTGGCTACGAATTTTTTAAAATTTATTTGAAAGTATTTAAAGAACGAAGAGGGGTAAATATTTCGAAAGTATTGTGTATATGGGACCAGGACACAATAGCAATGTTCTCAAAAGAATTCCAAGTTATTCCGAAAAATTGCAGGAAATTACAATTTAAAGGTACCTACCTCGGTACCTACACAATTTGGAAAATTTGGCGAATGTAGCTCAGAGCGATTTTGGAAAAATTTTGAAATTACCTTATTAATTAAGATCTCCTGATTACTTAAATGCTAAAAATAAGCGGCGGTCACCAAAGTTTGAAAACTTGAAACATCCAAAGTTTAAATGTGTAAATTAGGGACTTTTATCAACTTTTATTCACTAAAAGGGCTCTTAATAGAACCTATTGCACTAACTAATGATTAATTAAGCATTACATTTTAGTAAAAACGATTTATTACTCTATTTCGGCAAGTTTATTTTGAAACACTAAATCTAACCTTAAAATGTAAAATCAAGGATCGCTTGATTTCTTATTAAGGGGAAGGGAAATTCCTTTGACAGTAAAACAAAAAAAAAGAAAATGCTTTAAAAATAGGGTTTTCATGAATAATCGAGTCAATAATATCAAATGGTAATGATTAATTAATCAATAATTAGTGTAATAGGTACTAGTGAGTGCATTTTCAGTGATTAAAAGTTGATAAAAGTGATTAATTTACAAATCCAAATTTTGGATGTTTCAAGTTTTCAAACTCCTATAACTTTGGAAATATTGGAGGCCGCCGCTCATTTAAGGCATTTTCGTAATCAGGAGATCCTAATTAATAAGGTAATATCAAAATTTCTCTAAAATCGCGCTTAGTCAGATTCGCCAAGTTTACCCACAACTTTTTCGAAATATTTATCACCAATATTCACCCGAAATTCCGAGCGAAATTCGAATGATTTATATGAAATTCCAATGATTTCCAAAGAATTTCAAGCAATTCCAAATGTATATGTATAAACAGGTGCTACGATCAACACGAATGGAACATATTCAATAGAAATTACTTATTATTATACATATTATTATTATTATTATATCATATCTAATTTTCAATGACACTTAAGTGTTTTTTAGGTTGTATTCTTGAATACTAGATCAATAATAATCTTACATTTTATTACTACATAGGTACTACCAACGTGTGATAAAGATTTGATTTCACTCTGGCAAACTTCCAGTTTTGACATTACATACGAATCATCAGCGAATAACTTTGACGCTACTCATAACTAAGATTCTTGTAATGTAACATATTTCACTCCTATAATATGATATGTAGTAAGTTTGCTTGTTAAACAAGGCATGGCTTAAATGAAATGAAAATTAATCAAATTATTTTATGTTAGCGAAAGCATTTCAAAATTTTCGTAGAAAACTTAAAACATCTTCAAACAAGTATTTGCCTCTTCTAAAGATATACTGCATCCACCAAATTTAACGTGTTAACTAAATTTTTGATAAAATTAGTTTGATGTAGATACATCAAGCTATTTGTGCGTATGTAGAATTAATATGCGTCCTTAAGTAAAGTACGTGTACCACCATTTAATAAATTTCAGAAAATTAATGTGGCCCAAGAACAGTCCATTTTTTCCAATAAAATATATCAAAAATTAGAAGTGAACATTAAAAAAAATATTATACATTATTGGTAAACAAATCAACATTATTTTAAGTTATTACAAGTATTTTATTTTGTGAGCGCCATTTTACTTATGTAATTTTTAAACTGGTTTTCAGAGAAATATGTCTTAAATTGGATGAGAAAGCATTGATTCCACGAATGAAAACCAAAACCACAAACCGCCTTAGTACTTAATTAAGCAAAACTATCATATTAAAGATCAGTGATACTATGACATGATAATATTTTACACCTGATCATTCCAATAGTATAACCACAATATCAACCGGGTTGCCTTGGAAGTCATGAATGTTTATATTAATGAAATGTATCTAATTATTAAGTTGAAAAAGGATCTTGATAAGGCTATAATAATGATAATAATATAGCATCCACGGTCTACATTCTTGCGTCGATAATATTGAAAATAAACCACTTTCTATATGTAATTCTCGATGTAATTAATTACTGTAGCAGGTACAAGTTAACCGGCGCCGATCTTAAACAATAAATATTTATAATTTTGTTGCCCCCTCGTTACTATTCATAATGCTGCATTATTTATAACTATAAATGGTTGTTTATGTATTTATGTATTGTCTTTGTAATGCAACTACTTTGTAAAACATATAAATATGTCATATTTATTGTAGAATGAGGAAAAACGCGTTAATTAATTGACATGAACTTGATTATCTAAAGTATAATTAATACAATTAATTAAGTGTGATTATAGTGATTTATTTACGGAAATTTGTAACTTAAGTTATAGACGTATTTGCGTACGAATATCAATAGTTCTATATATAGAAATATGAATTTTATTCTTTTATGTGGCGACTATCTTCAGGTGTTTATCTTTTAAGTAAATACTTAACAAATACAAATTTTGATACTTATACAAGATAAAATATTCTCAGAAATATATAAAAATAAAAATATTAAATGTTAACAAATTTCAAACATTCTGAAATCTCCGAGCTACAATTATAACACAAATGTGCAACATGGAATATTTAAATAATTCTTTTAATTAACGACAGAAATAATTAATTCATTATTATACGACCCTTCTAACTATTATTATACCTAGTTGAGATCAACTTGGAATCTTCATCTTTATCTTTAAGAGTGCAATATAAGAATAATTAGTCCTTTTGTAGGTAATGTTATTTGAGTTATTTAAAAGATGCCGGCTTCTGTTATATACCTGTTTCTGAAATCCTTAATGATCAATTAAGTGAACCTACCGCACCTCGACTAAAAGCCGTAGCAAGTGCTTGAGACATTTACAGAAATTCATGTCGTGTTGAGTTTAAATTTTCGGCCTGTGTGCGGACCGAGAGAATTGCTACTGCACTTCTGTCAAGACCAATTATTCCATTAGGAGCTTAATTCATCTTTAATTATTTCTTGGGAAATAAGCTTAGTTCAGTAATTGATTGCGCACGATTTCAAAATTTTAACCGGAAAAACTTTACTGAATCTGTTACTTTTTTCTTGGAAATTATTTAGTAATTAATTTGAGTATTTGAGGCTACAAGTAAATGTGTTAATATGCACTGTATAGTTGTAATAATATATCATGAAATGTACACTTATAATGAAATTTACTGAAACCATAAATCGATGAACCAATTTATGAACTAGTGACATCCGCAAAAATACTTTTATAAATTTCAGATTAAATTCACATGTTTTTGCACACCACAATTTGATTATTGATCAAACAATTATAATCAATCTGCAATAATATAATTAAACCAATGTGGCTGTGTTGATTCTCTTCCTGTTCTATGGATATTCTGTGCTTCTGATGAAGATTGTTTTGAATAGTTTATATTCTTATAGTGTTTCTTTTATCCAGTGATTAGTTTACAAACAGGTTTTTTTAACTAAAATAACAATTAATTATATTTGTTTCGAGATTTATTTACTAAACTAAAAGGTAGGTTCTAATTAAAATTATAAAAAATATAATGTCCAAAGTGACCACAATAATTTTAATTCGCAATGAACGCTGTCCTTCGTCGTTGATGCCTCTGAAGCCCGGTTGCAAAATGATTCCACCATTCCTTTGTGCATAAAAAATGCTAGCGACAGACGCTTTCTGCAGTATACAGCTATAGTATAGAGCGATTTTCAAAGCGGGCCCTATATTGCTTTACCTTTTTCTTTCTGGAAAACACCACTTTTTTTCAATTGTCCCTCAGAAGCTGGGATAATAATTCAGCTGGTCAGTGAGTCGTTGCCATTTCAGGGGGTAGAAGGTAATAGAAGAGGCCATTCTTTAGGCGGCCGCACTGCGCCAGTGCTACCACAACACATTAAGCCTTTATTACTGCGCTATGTCTCCGGACTTATCCCACAGCCCGCCGCCAGCAGCATGTCTCTCAAGTGTTTTAATTCCTCGCCAAATGCACTGCTAGATGCTGCTTAACTAAACGTTACCACACTGGAATTACATTGCCTAATGTTCCAATTCGAATTTCCAGTGGCAGAAATGCCAAATCCACAATAATTGCCTGTATAATGAGGCAAATGATCCAAAATGAAGAATATCAGTTTTTGGTTGACTGGAAGCAAATATCAATGGGTTTTGCTTGTATAATTTATACTACAAAAACAACTCAAAATCAAATCCAGAAATTACAAGAATTGAATATAATAATGCAATATAAACAATAATATAATTTGTGTACTTAATTGAATGATTGCTTGCTGGCCCCATCCATTAGAAAGTCTATATAGCGGGGTTGGTTGCTGTGTTGTTGTTGTTGGGCCGTGCTCCGGCTGTGTTGTATTGTGCATCATAATTTTAGATTGAATGGATCTGAAAGTTTTCCTAAACTTCACCAACAAGTTTATCCCAAACAATTATAGCCAATAAAGAGATAGTATATAGGTCCTATAGATATATACTAAACTTCCAAATCTACTCTGACATTACAACGCGACAATACTAAGTCTAAAACAATTACTAAACAGTAGGTACTTGTCAGTCACTAGTTTATCCAAGTAAATACGCTGTAATGGCACAGACATTCCTCAAGTAAATGTAAACTGCATCGATAGGTAATAATTATGCAAATTAATATATAGAAGAAGAACTGAAGGATGTTGACATGTAATTGTGATTTATATTCTTATTACCTACTTTGCAAGTTGATGGATTAACATGAGATGGAAGTGTTTTTCATTGAGATTAATAATCTTGTTGTTGGGACATTTTATGATCAATTTTGTCTTGTGTTTTGCTTTTGAGTTTACTGTAAAATACAAGTGAGCTGGTTATTACTGTTTTTGCACTAAATAACTTTAAATTAACTGAATTTAGCTGTTGCAATTTATTTTTTCCCATTAATAATAACTCTGGAAAATACTCTTGGTAACGACCTAAAAATAAGTAGATATATAATGTATACTTAACTTAAAAAAATGTTTTAATAATTTTCTAGTAATATTCAAACAGGAACTAATATTAAAAACACGAATGTTTCGTAGAATCCTAAAGAAATTCAATTACAAGAATTAGACAAATTTATGGTTTCATTCTTTATAACGTTTTATTACTTTCTTATGCGAACTAATAAGAAAATGTTAGATTAGACTTACGCATATTCACGGCTTGTGTTGTGTTTAACCTTAATTGTTCTAGCATTCTGATCATCTTTGACTTTGGTTTCTTTGCTGAATCTTTCCGCAGCTTAAAATTCTGGTGAAATTTTCCTTGAGCGTTAGTTTAATTTCTTGACAAAATCTTAGCTGAGGAAAAACTCTGTAATATTTTTTTTCATTAACTTTGAATATGTTCATTTAAAATATCTGTATAGCTGAATTTTCCGTAATTGGTAATGAAATATTTCTAAAAATCGTGTATTTTGATTCAGGTTATGTCACTTTTTTATTAATTTAAAGATTGTTGGCCTACACTTATTGGTTTCAAGACGTGATTGGTAAATGAATTGGTTCAAGTGATTCGTAATTAATGTAAGTATTCAATAGGAAGGATCTCAAAATAATAAAACATGTGTACCTCCTAACTGTAGTTTATACTGCAAATTTGTCTTTATATCTCGGTATTTTCTACACAATTTTTTCGAAGATATCCAATTAACAATGAAAAATTGTGAAAGATATACCTTCGGATATACCTATTACATTGAGCTGTCTGAGAACGCCAAGGAAGAATCACTATTTAAATAGGCAGATATTTGGGTATTTTATATCTGCCTCAAAATAATTACAGAATCTATATTCATTATGTACTTAACAGAATATGCGCCAATTTTTAATTAATTAAGCTAATTTCATTTATCTTTAACAGTTATTGTGACAAGGGGTGTAGTTCGTGCTTACTAATGAGCTAGTGTGCGTGCTAAGACTGGTAACCACAAGTAAATAAATATTGATAACCAGTCTTTTTCGTATTTCATATTTTTGTTCAACTCTGAAATATTAAAAGAATTCAAGAGAATTTTAATATTTTTGAAAACATTTATCTTGCCGTGTATCAAGAATAAAAACTATAGATACTTATTCCCAACTTTAATAATATAAATTTTACAGAATGGAAAAACAGATTTTGTAAATTTTCATCATTTTATCTGAATAGTGATCCTAAAGAGTAAATGTAGATGATTATTGAATGACGGTAATATTAACCTTTAACCGTCATTAAATTATAGCTGCACAGTATAACCGCCTCAAACAATCCCAAAGAAAATCCAAAGGGAACAATTCTGCTTTTTCCGTGACAAAGGACATTAGCTCGAAATTCCACACAAGCCGTTTTAGCTTTTTTACCCTGTGTCCCTTATTTAATCAGTTTGAACATATCCCAGCAGTAGCTGCTAGCAGAGCAGGCATCCAGTCCCTGTTGTTATTGCAATGAAGTTATCGAAAGTTAAAGAGATTTTTTTCAGGTTGGATAACGTTAACACATAAAACACGCACCGGCCAACGCTGGTATACAATTCTAGTTATATGTTTAGTGTGTTGGTCGAGTATTGGAGTGGGTTTGGCCATTGATGGAATTCACGTTTGGTCACGTTCATGCCGAATGACCCGGAGAGGACAAACTGCAAAACGAACTGGAACAATTGATACTACAAACGGTGAATGAAATGGTCATCATCTGTCCTGAATGCAGCTCTAGAAACTGTTGGTGGAATGGCCTTCACTTGGCAATGCCGTATATCCTCAATGTTGTTCTATATAGGTCCGGTGTAATGGGCTCTGATGTCCACTGTTTTATATTATTTTTGAGCTTTATCCGTGTCATTAGTTTCGTATCAAATGTACAAACTTAATTACCTTTGAAATAGGAACCCCTTGATTTTAAATCATTTATATGGATTTGGTGTTATAATTAACCAACATCAATAAAGCTGACGAATAATTTGCGTCTCTGTAAATTACTTTTTTATTCCTGAATTCAATTTACTATAACAAGATATACAGGGTTCGCCAAAAGTATGTAAAGTCCAAACACTTATCTATATAGTTAGAGAGAGGCGGGAGAAACATTAAATATTACATGATTTTTGAATTTTTATTAATAGTAATGTAATAGTTATTTGTTTTACAAGTGTTTGAAAAGCGAATTTTTCATAGGAGTGTTTAAGTTTTTATTATTTCTTTTTAATCGATAGCATAAATTCTACATTTTAAAATCGATCTCGTCAAAAATAACAATTTGAATCTGAAATAAGTATTTATTCTGTCTTTATATCAATCTTAAGTCTACTGTAAATCTGCTCTGCATAAATATTCTATTGTCTGCAAGAATTTTTTCCTTGCTGGAGGCTTATAACTCTGTGTATCCATTAGTGTAACAATTACCGCGTTTTTGTAACCGTATCTTTTAATCCTATTAAAGTAACGAATTGCCCCCCAAAAAAATAATGAAAAACAAGCACATACTCCAGCACGATATTATTTAAAAGCAGATAGCATTTCGTCACCTTTCATGCAGCAGCAGTAGCATAAGATGTTATTAAAATGATTCCATATAACGTCGTGCATCCCCCTCGCATTTCTTTGTACTGGAGACAGGCGTCAATTGTCCTGGTGACGTTACGGATTACGACAAGGCACAGCCCGGGTTGAGGACCCCTCCTCGACTTATTATACCAAGATCAGGAGTTGAATTGATGAGGGGTAGTAAACACGAACCAGCAGCACGTGTTCGGTTATTTCCACCCACACAATATAATAACTCTCTAAGGACTCTCATCGCCTTTGCCCTGCTGCTGGTAATAAAATATCTTTGATCAAGTTGAAGGGTAATATGGGATTCACTGGGATTCTTACAATAGCAGTTGGGGTGAGTGCATGATACCAGAAAACTAATGCAGCCACCAGGACCATCTACATAAATACATATATGCAACTTTTGTGGTTGTAACTTGGATTCTTTGGGGTAGTTTTGATAAATATTGTGTGGAGCCAGTTATAAAAAGCCATCTCGTTTTGATCTGAGATTACATTCGCATGACCCTAAAGCGTAGAATTTATAACGAACCTGGGGTAAAGCTGTTTTATCCTAGACATTCCTTTCATTAAAATACAATCCTAACTAATTCTTTTAAAATTATACTTATTTCGTATAACACATTTCCTCTGGATATGACTCAAGGAAAACTTAGAAGTAGTTGCCGACAGGATAAAACAGTTTTGATAAATAATAAATAAACGCATTGTTTACATTTGTATCTGTTGGAGAAATGAGAAATAGACACAAATTTAATTTCCTTTCTGAATTTTCCTGTAGTGCGTGTGTGTGTGCGTGTTTGGGAGAAAAACTCTTTTCGCCTTTTCCTTAATAAATTGTGTTTACTACTTTCGTCCTTTAAAAATACAGATTGCAGAGAGAAAAACAAAAGGCAAAAAGTTGAAAACAAATTAAAATTAATTGTCTTTCATTAGCATCTAAACACAGACACAACTCTCTCTTATTTTATTCCGCATCAATTTAGCTAATTTATATGATTTCAAATAACTGTTTACTGAAAACAGAGCGAAAGAATTTCGTCTGGAGTAAAAAGAACCATGAAATTACTACTCAGTGGATCGATTTTGAACTAGCTATTTGTTTCACAAAGGAACAAAGAAACGTGTTGGATTTTATATTTAATTTTTATGTTCTTCCTTTAACACTGTGAATTTTTCCTCAACATGGCGACTTCTAAAATTACAGAGAAATGCACGTTGACTCGATGACCGTCAAAACTTTAAAAGGTTTGCGCATAAACCTTAGTTGATTACCTACTTAATTTTAAGACTATATTCTAAGACGAGCATCTTAGTTTATATTGAAATTGAAATAATATGAAGTTTTGAATTGTTTGCTTTATTGTCTTTGCCTTTGGCTCCCTGTACTGGCACTATAATTTTATACTCCTAATATTTATATTTTACGTAAATTTATGAAGTATGCTTTACTTATTCATCAACCTTTCGATGTCATAAATATTTAAAGTTGGATTCGAGGTCAACTAATCACTCGTCATTTATCTCGTGTCATTCCTCACTATAAAGGTAAATATGCGCACTTGTCTTCTATGGGTTACCTTATTCATGGGCATTTCATTATATCATTCAGCCAAAAAAATTAAATGGTTTTTATTAAAGTTTGTTAGTGAAGTGGTGATTAGTGCTGAAAACATTAAACGCGTGTATGAGGAGGAGGTGAAATCTTTTAAAACTTCAAGATGTTATCTAATAACTATTTATATCGAGAGATCAAAAAGTATCTTGGTGACAGGTGGTCATGGATTTTAATATAATTGTCGGAGTTAGTACCAGTTAGTATCATGCATTTATGACAAGCATCTTTTGATTGTCAAAATTTGTTCTTACTATTGTATTCTTAAGCAGTTTTTGAATATGGTTTACACTACAGAGCACAAAATTTACATGATTGAAGCCTATTTTCGAACTGGTATGCTAGTTAATGGAATTTTATTATTATATTATGACATATAACTCGACAAACTTCAAAAGGATGATATAAGCTAAGACCGTCGTTTTCCATTTCATGACCACCTTTGACCAAAATAATTTTTGGTCTCTCGGTACTAGAGCACTGTAGAGATAGACATGTATGACCGAAAGCTTACCTACTCTATCAAATCTCTTCTTATACCATTTTCAATTTGAAATAGAATATCTAAGGATCCATGCTCAGACTCGTCAATAAAGTCAGATTATATACGAGTTCCATACAAAGCTTTATGTTCAACTGCGAAAATTACCTTTTAATTATTTAGAAAAATTATAAATAACAGTAATAAATTCATTCCGACAGTATTTATTGTGACATTGACAGCTGATGTATTGATATTTTACAATAATAGTAAAATAAAGTGCCATTATACACTAGTGTATAAAAAGCCACTTTACGCACGCAAAAGTACGTCATAAACAGTACTTTATAATGCAGTTGTACAGGGTGTCCCATTTTCGACACTTTTAGGGGGTTTTGGCGTTATTATCAAAGATAGAGTGTTGCGGTTTTCACCTTCCTTTCCTACTTTTTTACGAAACGAAAGATTCCGGGGTCAAATTTGTCATGGCTCTCTTAGTTTTTAATCTACAGAGTGATTCTCAATATCTTTGTTTTTTAGACACCCCACGTATCTCCGTTATGCGTCTACTTATCTAAAAGGTGAAAACTGATCTTGATAGAGTTTTTACGTAGAATTCAGTGGCGTAGTCAGTTTTTGTGTAAAATGTTTAGTTTTTGAGATATTGCCCAAACTTATGTTTTTTTAAATTGGACACCCTATATATTATTTTTTATATTGATTAAGCAAAATTTGGGCTTTTCAAAAGTATATAATACTTAATATTTACTTTCAAAAACAAGCTCAAAATTCGATATTTTTAATAATTTACTTTATTTATAACAGTAGGCCATGGCTAGTTTATTAGAAACAAATGCAAAATTTGACAGATTTGTCAGATTTCCATTACTGATGAAATATTTTTGTTACGTAGGTGTTTTTATTTTACTTTTAATTTTTTATTACAATGGCCGTTTATGATAATTAAGAGAAGTATTGTTTTGTTGGTATGTTTTATACAATGCATTAAAATTATCTTTTGAAGTGTTTAGCTTTAGAATAATTACGCATTGTGAAAATTTTGCATTTGTTTCAAAAAAATTAGCCATGGCCTACTGTTATAAATAAAGAAAATTATTAAAAATTCGAATTTTGAGCTTGTTTTTCAAAATAAATATTAAGTATTATATATTTTTGGAAAGCCCAAATTTTGCTTAATCAATATAAAAGATAATATATAGGGTGTCCCATTTAAAAAAACATAAGTTTGAGCAATATCTCTAAAACTAAACCTTTTACACAAAAACTGCCTACGCCACTGAATTCTACGCAAAAAACTCTATCAGGATCAGTTTTCACCTTCTTGATAAGTAGACGCATAATGGAGATACGTGGGGTGTCTAAAAAACAAAGATTTTCAAAATCACTCTGTAGATTAAAAACTAAGAGAGCCATGATGAATTTGACCCCGGAATCTTTCATTTCGTAAAAAAGTAGGAAAGGAAGGTGAAAACCGCAACACTCTATCTTTGATAATAACGCCAAAACCCCCTAAAAGTGTTGAAAATGGGACACCCTGTACATAAAATTGTAAATGATATAATAAATAAATAGTATAGTAAATAAAAAAAATGTAAATACCATCTGTAATGACTTAAAAATTGATGTTTTCAGACAGATTTCATGTCGTTGTTTGATCTCTAAAGGTGTACGAATAAAGCATAAAAATCAGGTCCAAGAATCTTTATAAAATAGCGCTACAATAATAAATAACAACTACCTTAGTCTTTTAAAATTTCTTTCTCAATTTACTTATTATTCAGAATGTGTTCTATCTGCTACAGATTACAAGTTATGGTCTTCCAAGTTGGTTTCAAAGATTGAAAATCCAAAGCTAATTAATGTACTTGTAGATTGAATCCATGATGCTAATGTAACATACTGCAGGTAATTAACACAAAGGCAAAACTACAAGCGAAAATGTTGTAATGTAAACTTCACAGAACACAACATATTGAAAAGGGGCCGTGTATATAAATTACAACGAACAAGGATGATATTCTGAATAACAAAATGCTACAAAATGAGAACAAGTCATGAATAAGGGTTAGGGATTAGAAGATGCTGCATGGGATAGCACAAGGGTGTTTACAGAAGATTATGTTCGAAAAGGTCAAGTCATCACAGGGTTTACTTTCATGCATTTATTAATGGACTTTACTCCTTTAAAACGATTATTTTATGGAAAAATTAAATTATACGCCAAAGACGCTCTCATAATAATTTCCTAAAGATAATTCAAGT
This sequence comes from Pediacus dermestoides, assembly GCA_963942485.1. Classification (NCBI taxonomy): domain Eukaryota; kingdom Metazoa; phylum Arthropoda; class Insecta; order Coleoptera; family Cucujidae; genus Pediacus; species Pediacus dermestoides. The sequence continues at coordinate 22,904,070 of OZ012626.1, read as the reverse complement.
TGATAAAAGGAATATTAAAGAGGGGTATCAAATGGTATTTTGCTGTTGTTATTGTTGCTACAGCATCGACACATTGAAACACTAGAGTTTAAATTCCCCAATGGGTCTGTCTATGTGAGCTTTCTGCCAGCCAAGCTATAGAAGTGGTTGTGTGTTATTTTTATTGTGCCAGTTCCAACCAATACCGTTTGATTTCCGTATCTACCAATACTAAATCAAACTTAAGTACACGATTTTATACATTTTGTAGAAACTAGAGCATCTTTCTGCCTTTTATCGAAATTTATGACTTTATTTATCTGAAGAAAAGAATAACGTACACTTGTCTCCGATATGAAATAATAGCGGGAGAAACACTAAACTACAAAAAATCCAAAACTGTAGTTTAGTTGTTATAACGCGTACAATTACTTTGTGTTCTTAGAATTATCCGTTTAATGCAAGAGCGCCTATCTCTTAAGCTGCGTGTTTTTCTTGGGTGTGATATTGTTAAATATTACAGGCGTTTGAGACGACAAGATAAAGTTTTCAGGAGACACATAAAGAAAGCTTTCTCCTCATCATTTTAATTCTGCCAAGAGACCGCCTATTACTTTTCCAAACAAGTTGGCTGGTTTTGGAGTAATATGAAGTAACGAGCATGCTGTCATCGCTGTGCTTTAACTCGCATTCTTCTTCTTCTCGTCGTACGCTTTTAGGCTAATAGTTGTCCTCATCTCAGCGCCCATCAATCACATGGTATTGAATCGAACTCCTCCTCCGGTAGTTTTACTTGATACCATATTCTTTCATTTGCCTTGACAGGCCAATATGTTTCGAATTGAATGGGAATATTTTTTTCAGTTACCTTAATGTGTCCTGCTGGGAAAATTTATGTAAAAACCCGAACATATCTTTGAGAACTAATTTGCCTGCGACGTGCCTTATGTTGGAGAATATGTACCTCGAGTATTCTAGATAGGTATATTAGATTAGAATATTAGATCGTTGGTTGTTCGCGCGTTTTATTTCCAAACATTAAAGGCAGAATTCGTTCATTTATTGGAGTAAATAAAACTAAATAGCAGTCCGTGGTGGAAAATTTTGAAATCCCATTTAAGGCAAAGTAATGGTATTTGTATTTTCAACCTAACCAAACTCATTTTAATTAGAACTGATGGGCAGGATGGGCATCAAAACAGTTATCCCGACTTTGTTTTTACTAATTATAAAGGTGTTCAATGAGGGTGTGCTATAAATTTTTGAGAGATTAAACAAACCCCCGCTGGTTACGATTGAATGAAGTTTCCTGAAAGCCGTCGGTCGGCGAAATAATAATAGGGACCCCACCTTGATGGCATAGGCACCAGCATCCTGATGCATGTATTATAACAGAGAGGGGAAGAGATCCCATGTACGCACGGACACAAACACATATGCACATATTGTATAGTATGGATCCGAAACGGTTAATGGCCAATGTCCTGGTTTCCGTTTAGGGCGGATCAAACTGATGATGCCTATGTACGAGGCAGTAATTGTCTAAATCAAACACACACACTACTTGTGTTGTCTGCATGTAAGTCCGCAATTATTTGTTGTGGTTCTCTGAAATATGCTACTGGCCGGCGGCACCCATCGAACACTGTTCTGAATGTAGGGTACAGTGATGGCGATTTTCACTTTCCACTGATTTTACCAACGGTTTGTGATGCATTTGATTATTTACTAGATATGTCAAACGCACACCGTATAATCACACAGCATTGAACTGCTCTTTATGTTATTATATGATCCATGTTATGGTAATTTGTTGGGTTTCCTGCTTATGGCTAACTGAATACTAATCGAATAGCATATGACGATGTTATATGTCTCATTATCGTAAAAGTACAACGTTAACGTTATTATAATATAATATTTATAATATCTACTAATCAAAAATAATTTACTGTTGTCGATTTCATAACAACCTGAAATCGTAAATTTGAAATTTTACTACTAACTGACGTATACTGTGTTCCGGACGAGGTTATATTTAGGAATATGTGTTTTACGAGAAAAAGTTATTCTTGATAAAAAGTTTTGTTTTCTGCACAACCACTAATTTAAGATTTGTCTATATACAAGCATTTTCACTTATTTTTCAGTTACAAACAACTTTTCCTAATAACATTTTTTTGAAAATAAACGTAGTTCTCCCTCGACCATTTCCATGTTTTCATAATTTTTGCCCGCCCTGAATATCTAGTCAAATCTGATTGATTTTCCAGGGGTTTTGAAGAAAGGAGAATTTTTACCAAGAATAACTTTTTGTCGTAAAATGCATATAAACAACTGTTGATGTATATTATCGTTAATGAGTTTCCGCAGTTATTTGTATATCAAAAGATCCTCACTCATTACATATTTTGAAATGTTTAGATTTATACAGGCTGTTTCATTAAGGGTGGCCACCGGCCATATCTCGGGAACTACTGGGCATAAAAATCCAGGGAAAAACATTTCATTACTCAAGTGGCCATGAGAAAATTCTGGAAATTATTTTTAACTTCCGCATTTCGCCGCAAGGGGGCGCAACTGAAAAGTAAATAATAAAATTCTAAATTTCTCCGAAAATTCCCACATTAAGGTATATCTTTGGTAACATCATTAGAAAGCTTGGACAATTCTGCATCATTTTGGTTTAAGGCTCATTGGCGTACCGACCTTAGTAAGAGTGGGGGAAGCTATTGAAAGTGTAATCATTTAAATCGCTGTAACTTCTAAACGACTTATTCGATTTTAGTAAACTTAAGCTTGTTTAGAAGAGAAATGTAGGTACTTTTAATTATCGCATCCAATGGTACACGATAGTTCCTAATAAAATTGCTAGAGGGCGCAATTTGAAATAATTACAGTTTTTTTTATTTTATCCCGAAAACTTAAATTAGATGGTATAATTATGATGTCAGAATCGGAAAGTAGATTAAATTTGCAAGAGAAAACGTGAAAACCGCAGCTCGATATCTTTGTTCGTTTCAGAGTTATTGCCAAAAGAATATTTTTTAACACTTTAATTGAAGATGTGATTGTTTTCATAGTTCCGTGGTCAAACAACCCATGACAAAAAATATTTTTAAACTTTATGCTTGTGTAGGTTTGTCACTCTTTATGCCAAGGACCCAAAAACTACTTTAGAATTAATAAAATAATCATGGAAAACTTCGAATTTAGGCACAATAATTATTTTTATAGGTATGGTTTTTTAAAAATAAATCTAGATAGCCGTGAAACAAGATCGGCAGGTTTCCAAGGAGATAAATAAATTGGAATAGTTGTCAACTGATTTAATTTTGATAGGTGTTTTGTTGACAAAAGTTTCTTCTTGATGACTATGATTCTTTTTGAATTTCTTTTTATCTATACCAAAAATTGTGCTACATCCCTCAAAAATTCTCAATTTCTGTCCCTGGTTTTATGAACTGATGAAGCCAGTACTAGCTGTGGCATCGTAAATTTACACAATACTTATGAACTAAGTAGTGGTCACAAACAAATCCTCATTGGATGCGCGAAGTGAATCACCAAAATAGGTGGTGCAGAGTTTTAGGACACAGAATTATCGGACCGTTTATTTTTAATGGCTATCTAAATGGTGAATCTTACGTAAGCATGTCGTAAGCCTCGGCATTGGTATAAGCCATTTTTGAGGGATGTATCACAAATTTTGATATAGGTAACAAGAAATTCAAAAAGAATCAAGGAGAAACTTTTGTCAACACAACATCTATCAGAATTAAATCAGTTGACAACTATTCTAATTTATTAATTTCCTTGGAAACCTGCCGATCTTGTTTCACGGCTATCTAGATTTATTTTTAAAAAACCATATTAAAATAAATATTGTGCACAAATTCGAAGTTTTCCATGATTATTTTATTAATTCTAAAATACTTTTTGGGCCCTTGGCATAATGAGTGACAAACCTGCACATAATAACGTTTTAAAATAATTTTTGTCATGGATTGCTAGACTAGACCACGGAACTATGAAAACAATCATATCTTCAATTAAAGTGTTAAAAATTATTCTTTTGGCAATAACTCTGAAACGAACGAAGATATCGAGCTACGGTTTTCACGTTTTTTCTTGCAAATTTAATCTACTTTCCGATTATGGTCTCATAATTATACCATCTAATTTAAGTTTTCGGGATAAAATCAAAAAAACTGTTATTATTTCAAATTGCGCCCTCTAGCAATTTTATTAGGAACTATCGTGTACAATTCGATGCGATAATTAAAAGAACCTACATTTCTCTTCTAAACAAGCTTAAGTTTACTAAAATCGTATAAGTCGTTTAGAAGTTACAGCGATTTAAATGATTACACTTTCAATAGCTTCCCCCACTCTTACTAAGGTCGGTACGCCAATGAGCCTTAAACCAAAATGATGCAGAATTGTTTAAGCTTTCTAATGGTGTTACCAAAGGCATACCTTAATGTGGGAATTTTCGGAGAAATTTAAAATTTTAATATTTTCTTTTCAGTTGCGCTCCCTTGCGGTGAAATGCGGAACATAAAAATAATTTCCAGAATTTTCTCATGGCCACTTTAGTAATGAAATTTTTTTCCCTGGATTTCTATGCCCAGTAGTTCCCGAGATCTGGCCGGTGGCCACCCTTAATGGAACAGCCTGTATATCCAGAACACTGCACTGAACTAAATTATGAAGGAGCAAAAAAAAGCGACAGTCTATGTATTTTCCAGAAAGCACACTAATATTTAATGTCTTATTCTGGAAACTGCATAAAAATTATTAAGTCCCAATTCCATCTTCAAGTTGGCTGAGGCAGAATACCAAATCAAACATTTGTAAGTCCTAAGGAACAATGGCCACGAGGAGGGATTGAGTTTCCAGAGTATACAACATTGTGCAACATTGAGCCAGCAAAGGAATTTTTCAGAAGCGGGATTGTATCTGGAAGGCCGAGGAGTGCGAGAGAGTCTCTCTCTATATTCTTTCAGACTGAAATCTATATTAGACTGTAACTAAGGAGTAAATTATGGTTAATGAGGGACAAGAGCAGCCATTAACGCTTGTGTTCTTTAAGGACTGGGTCTGCATTGGTATAAGAGTGCTGAGATGCTCTGAAGAAGGTTAGATTAATGAGTCGAGAGTCCACATTGGGATGCCTTTAGTCAAATCGATACATATCGACTTGGTCAATAAGACGATGATGTATTATGGAGTGGAAAGTTAGTAAATTTTGCTCAGATTTACAAAAAGTGATAGTCTAACCTAAATCATGCTAAGTTGTCGTGGAGCTATCTATTTTTTTGTATGTTTCACTTTGCTGTGGTAAACTTAAGGTGGAAAATAATGTTGCAAGTATTATTCAATCGAAGATTTTCTACTTTGACTATTATGACTGTTATAGAGACTACACTGGTCATCAACTATTTTAAAAGCCAATCTCTCTTTATAAGTCTGCAGAGATGTTGCAAAAAAATTGACTGTATCAACAACGACAGATGCCCCGTACTAAATACAGAGGCTTTTCATATTGAAAAAGAAGTGGAACTTGCGTCTTGCTACCTTAACAAGGCATTTGATTATATATATTAACGATAGACTAGTATTGCAGACTAAATTTTTATGCAATAAATGGGGTTTCAGATCAGCTGTTGCACTTGCACTTAGGGGTGGTGTATTGCAACGGTACAAAATCTAAACCCAGATTATCGTGATACGGTGGTGCCACATATGATGAATACCTATTCTCTCGCCTATTCTTGATTGTGTACATGAATGATCTTGGTTCCAGTATTAAGGCCCCCCAATCACGAGCGATCCTTCAGTCCAAATGGCCCCAGGTCAAACCAAAATCTCACAGTGTGTGGGGAAACTCGAATGGACTCGTGGACTGGAGCTGCCAGATTGGATTCTCAATCATTCCAAAATCCATGGTGCCGAGTCATCGAGCCATTCATTGGCTTGACCGTGTGTGGCAAAATCCTGGGCTGAGTGGAGCCGACCCATCCATTGGACTCACCATGTGTGTGCAATCCTCGATCAAAACCACTCCCAGTCTTGTATAAATCTTCTAATTCCTCCATAACTAAATAAAAAGAACGCAGGACAACAAAAATAAACCCAAATGATACACACCAACCGGAATGGACTGACTGGCTCGAGGCTCGATCGTGAGTGGGCTCCTATTTTGGAGCAAATGCACTCGCGTCAAATGTACTTGGGCCAAATGGACTCGCGCCGTTTGGATCGCTCCTGAATGGGGACCTTTAGAACCGATAAAACATGTATGAAGATGACAACATTAATCAACAAGAACAGCAGTAAAGAAAAATTATTAGGAGCTAATAGTAGATATGTTGATTCTTTTATTCAATTAAATATATATTTTTTAAATTACGAAAGAGGAAAGCATTAATTTTAATTTTATATGATTGACCCTTAAAATATAAGATAATTCTTAAATTTATGTTGCAAAGAAATTATTTCAACGATTTCTTTGATAGTACCTAGTATTGTAGTTGATAAAAATATATTTTATTTAAATTTTAACTGAAGCTGGAAGTAAAGAAGATTTTATATAGAAACTCTAAAACAACTGTGATTTTCCATACCGAACTACGCAATACCTAATTTAGCTCTCTCTTTATAACTTATAGTAAACAAAGATTTATTCCATTACCACCATTAGGAACATTAACTATAGGTGGTAGCTACAATTTAGTACTTCTGTGAGATATTTAGACGAAGAATTATCGATCATCGACCTTATATTAAACAGACAACAAAAGCCAATGTAACTATAATAAAAATGACAAAAGTTGCTCATGAAAATCCACTTAATGCTGCTAATACTAAGTTATTATTAACAAACATAAATCTGCAAAAATTCATAAAATATATAACCCCGTCGCAGTTGATACCTACTCGTGCCAACAAATAATAAATTATAAAGTTTTCTTTAGGTACATTTAAGAAAGTACACACCGATTACTTTTATGAATTTTTAACATGCAATACGTATAACTCTATATTGAAAACGGATTTTTCGTAAAAAATTTTTAACTAGTCTTTGTAAAATGTGTCAAATGTAAACAACAAAAATTATTAGACAAGCTGCATATAGCACATGAAACAACAAAACTTAAAAGTCAGATTGGACCAAACAGAAACGTTGTCAAAAACTTGTTTCAGATTTATGATGATAAGATAGGATATTTGATGTATTTGAAGAAAGATAAATGTGATGTATAAATCAAACAAACATCAATTTTGTGATATTCAGAACAAACTCTGGGTGGAGCTGCAAAAGAGAAACAACGAAACGCTGATTCGTGCATAAATAATGTACTAGCACACACCAAACTGCTAAATTCTTGTAGGATTGGAATTAAGAATGGGGATGGTTTTGCTGGTTTTCTACTAATCTAAGAATGAAAAATTAATGAAATCCCAGCGTTTAATTTATTTCAACAATCTGAAAGTTTATTTTATTTAATATTTGTGATGGATATATTTGTATACCTACATAGTTACTGCATATTTTCTAAATAAATTTAGGAATTTTCAGGAAAGTCGAAATAATTATAATAATATTTTATTCATGTTCATTTCATAATCGGGAAATTATATTTAGGTATTTACATTCCATCACATACATTTCTGAAAAGCATTTTTTCCTATACGCAAATTTTCTAAATGAATGTTTGTCTAAGTATTGCACTGATCACTGATTTATTCAAACGGTCGTAAAATAAATACTCAATCAAATAATATTTAACCTATAAATACATTTATTGGCAATGCTTCTATTTGGAATTTAAGTAAATGGACGGCAGGCCCAAATCTGAATATCAAAACAGTTTAGGAAATGCTGCGAAATCTGCATTATACATGCAGATCATGAACCACCATAAACAAACTGAAAGAGTGCATACATGAATTGCAAAATCCTAACAGTTCTCCACTGTCAAATCAGAAATAAAGAAACAATAAAATCCACGATTTGGTCGTAAAATAGGAATATTCTAAAGTTTTACATCGTCAAGATATAACTTTCTATGGCAAACAATAGATAGGAAAATTATGGTTTGATCGTAACGTTTTTAGCTTCTTGGACAATCATTAGTGTATAAGTACACATTTTACGAGCTTCTTTTAAAATGTTCCTTTTTATTCGACATTAACGGAATCAGACTCAATGGAACTAGTATAAGAAATTTTTTATATACTTAACTAATAACTGTGTAAAATTTGTGCAAGACAAATTTATAAAAAGTTTCAGGAGGCATAACAGATACTTATAATGATCACAAAACTTCAATACTAGATACTCAACTATTTTATGATGTTTTTGGTTTAACTAAAAAGATGTTGTCTGCGGAACATAAATTATTTAAACATCATTTCCTGATTTGCTATGAAGGGAACTGGGCTAAAATTAAACTCAGAGAGAACTGCAAATGTGTTTTCTCCAAAGCATTCGGAGTAATGGTGAATTTCGGTGATTATCTTAAGCATTGTGGTTGTTCTAATGTTTATGTTCGCTCTATACATAGGGGATGAACAGTATATTTTTTACGGTTTCAGACAAACTTGAGATGATTAAGAGATATAATGTAGCTTTATTGGTGTTGGCATTACTAGCCCATTTAACCAACTATTTACTATAGTGCACAATAAATTTATTGATGGAGATAATGTGTAAGTGCATCTTAGATTGATATCTGCCATATTGGACGAATGAGAACTGGCAGAAGTGGTTGTGAGAGCATATACATGCAGTTTCCAACATCTATCAGGAAATGAACAGTAAACTTGTCAAAGTAGTTTCGCAGCTGTGTTGTGGTCTTAGTGCGGATCATCCTGAGATCAAACACGTCGCACTGCCTCTCCCTGAATGTCTTTACAAGGATACACAGTTCATCAAAGTAACCCTTGGGCGCGTTATTGCTCTTTTAATGGTATCACATAAAATAGTTCTACGACTCCCATGAAAAGTTCAAATAAAAATTTGCGCTAAATTGGTTTCGTCAACCATTTAATTGTACAACAAATTTTTAAATTACTAACGGCAAAGGAGTTCCTGTGTAGTAATGTGATTATGATGTAGCTTTGGCGCAAACTGATGAAACTATTAACAGACAAAACTGTTAGTAAGTTGAACGTAATTCAGTATCATACCCTTTATTCAACATATTAAGAAAGTTCGTGGAAGTAACGAAGGAAAACGTTAAGCTCGCGTGTGTAAAAGGAAGTGCAAATGATTGGAGAAACCAAATTGGTTCTAGAAGTTATGAGGCCATTTCTAAACCAAGATTCGTTCAAATCCACCAGCAGCCGCTTAAGTTGAGGGCAGGCAGAGAGGCAGTCGGTCTGCACGCCCGTCAGCAAACAGCTAACAAGTATCGATTTCATGTTCCTTTTTTATATTTTACTTTCACCCGGATTATTTCAACTGTCGATGGAATACATTCCGGTTATAACAAGGAACTTGTCGCAGTAAATTGATACTTTTAGATTTTTACAGGAGGTGAGATTTTTACTGAAAATAAAAACAATCTGTGGTGCAATCTTGACAAAATGGAAACATTTAACATTCTTAGCAAATATATAAAGTAAATATATTGATATTAGAATATTTGGAAATATGGTAAACTTTATACTTTGTACTATTAGAGCTGATATACAAGGTGTTTTTGAAATAGGTGGTCAAAATTTAGGAGCATGTAGAGCAAGTCAAATGATAAAGAAAACCTTTATAAAATTATTTTCTAAAGTGCTTTCTAAGGGAGTTACAGCCCCGTAATTGTAGGCCCCTAAGAATGGTATTTATTAAATATCTCCGAAACCGTTTAAGATATAATAATAAAATTTTGTACAGCCACTAGCTCTTTTATGGTTAACAATGTGAAATTAGTATCATCTGAAAATTTTGTTCAAGGGTGTGTCAAGTTGGGGGGGCGGGGGGTAAATATGATCAAAACTTTTTTGTATATACTGTTTTTGACATGAAATTATTAAATTTATAGTTTTTTATAAAAAAATGGTCCGCTTGTTTAATTTCGATGCCATGCGCCGTTTTTCAGTAAAATCGATTTGAAAATTTTTAACATACTCTGAACGTGAAGCGTTTTTTCTTGAAATTTTCGAAATTAATATACAAAATTCAGGAGCATGTAGAGTAAGTTAAATGATGAAGAAAACCTTAATAAAGTTTTTCTCTAAAGTGTTTTAAACGGTTTCGGAGATATTTAATAGAAACCATTCTTAGGGACCCACAATTAAGGGGCTGTAACTCCTTTAGAAAGCACTTTAGAAAATAATTTTATGAAGGTTTTCATCATTTGACTTGCTCTACATGCTCCTAAATTTTTTACATTCATTTCGAAAATTAAAAAAAAACGCTTCACGTTCAGAGAATGTTAAAACTTTTCAAATCGATTTTACTCAAAAACGGTGCATGGCATCGAAATTAAACAAGTGGATCATTTTTTTGTAAAAAACTATTACATTTAATAATTTCATGTCAAAAACAAAAAAACACAACATACAAAAAAGTTGGGATCATATTATATAATGTAAGGAGTGTCATCTTTATCTATATCTATAGAGAGGTATTGAGCGAATTGATGCAGTGTTTTAACATATGACATTGCATGGAATACTTACTCGTCAGTCGCATTGTCTCTCTCAAAAAATATATGTTTCCGGCATATTATTACTCTTTGTCATTGCTTAATCCTTCTTTCAATCGGTGAAGATCGGTTGGGATTTCACCAAAAATTGCAGATATTTTCATTTCTGTAAGACTAAATGTACACCTGAAAGCTGTAGATATACCTATAATCATTTTTCAGACTTCAGGCTGTATTCGTTTTTCATATCCACGTCTGGGAAATGATTTTTTTATCTGGTTTGAGATCAATAATCATGTTATATTACAGCCCACATATTTCCGATAATTTTTGTATTTTCAGAAATAATATTCTGGTAACTTCACTAATTAATGGGACTGTGTACCCTCATTAGTATATTGTACAAATCGAGGCACATAATTTCTAACAAAATAATAAAGGAAAACAAACTGCCAACATGAAATTCGTTAATGAGACGAAAGAAAACAAACATAAAAAACCAGTGGTTATTTTAGCAAAACAAAATGAATGGGTCTCATAAAAGAAAGAAAGCAAAATAATGGTCCACCATTTTGTCACTTATATGAACGCGGTAGGCACACACAGCACAACAAAATGAGAAAAATATATACAATGCCACAAAGCAATAGCAACAAAATTAATCACCTTTGTTTTTGCTTAATTGGAAAATGACGCAGTTGTAGAGTTCATGATACAGGATTAAATTTATGCGTGTAAGGATCTGATAAAAAACTAATATTTCAGTAAAAAAAGCGAACGCGAAACGCATTATTGAGCTACATACATATAAACACCCTAATTCGCTGATAGTGCTGTTATAAAGTACGTTAATTTTAAAAAACACTGACATAGTTGAATTTCTATCAGCTATTTCCAATGGTGATTAAACAAAACCACTCCGAACTCCGGCAAAAACATTTAAATTAAAAATTACTGTAATAAAATAATATCTATGCGATGTGATGTCATGATGAAATTGCCAACAGATTTTTTATTTGAATCCATAGCAAATTTTATTTCGTATGCCTATATTCTGAATAGTATACATTTTTTAGGAATGCAATATACAATAATACGTGCTCATGCAGCATAAAGAATGTTATCCTGATACAAAATTATGTTCCCGAATTGAAACAATATATTGCATAAATATCTTTGAAACGAGTAGTTAGATTTCTGCATACCTACATTATTTATATTCTAGAATCCATCACAAAATGATCCCAAATATTGACTGATTCATCATGGTAAAAGCACCATGGCCCCAAAGTGAATCATTAGAGTATGATAGAGCAGACGAGCCGAGATTGACTCAACTCACTGATGTATTTATGTTATTGTAGTTGAATGTTGTGCGATACATATAAAAGTTCTTAAAGTCATTAGGAAGTATACATGGGGATATAAAAATCTCAAGTAATTTATTTGGATGATGCGGAGGCGAATGGGACAGAAAGAAAGTAAAAGAAATCAAATTACAGGTATCCGTTTTAGGGGCAAACTTGAAAACAATTTTTGGAAGAAAAAGGAAAGGAATTCCTGTGTATGTATGTGTGTTTTTTTGTGTTGTCTTTGTGGAAACAAACGCAATCAGGAACTCAGTCCAGCGAAAAGTTTTTAACTCTTTTCGTTGTTTTAACGTGCAAAAGCAGAGCTTGCACGGGGCATTTCACTGCGATTTTGCCAAGTTTTTTATTGTGTCTGAAAAACGTGGAAGTAAATTTAACTTACATTTATTTGTTTTCAGTTTAGGGACTGACACATTTCTAGGTGGTAACTGGATGATGTAAAACTTAGGGAATTTTTCTTATATTGTATCCAAGCTAGTGCGTTTTTACCATTTCATACAAAACGAAAAAGATTAATCTATGGTTATTTTAAACAATAATAAAACTTGGCTGACAATTATATAACCGTATATTCTAAAATGAAGCTGCATGATACCACGAAATGGAAACTTAGCTGTTTAAAAGTAGGTAGTCTTAAAATTCGAACATTTACATGTTTTACGTCTCTTTTCAAACAATAAAAATTGTGTTTTGCTCGTAATTTATGTAATAAAGATAAATTAAATAAATAATTTCTGTTTTTTTTTCCAGGTATGTAGATCTTACTTATTCTATCATAACATTAATCACCATATGTAAGTATTTGAATTAAATTATTTTATTATTAAATAAGAATTAACATAACAAAGTATTTGTTGTAGGAATATAGGTAATAATTATTTAAACAACAAATTTAATAATTGTCCTTATAGACAGATTGTAAAATAGCGTGGGAATTAATAAAAAAATAATATATTATTATACGAGTTTTATAAGACGCTATATTGTGGCACAAGTTGTTTGAAGTACGACGAGCGAAGCGAGGAGTGCTTCAAAGGAACGAGTGCCACAATAATGTCTTATAAAACAAGTGTAATATACTATTTTTTCTATTTTGCATCTATTTATACTTTAAATTTAAGAATATGTGCAAAATATAAACCTAGGAATATTTGGAATGATTTGACAATGGTTGGTAACACTAACCAAACATAACCAAACAATACAACAAGGTTAATTTTTGAAGAGTATTTGGCGACCGACCAAAACTCTTCTAAAGCATCTAACTAAAAAGGATTATTTTTCCAACACCTCAGTTTAATCACACAACAAAACCTAATACAAATACCTACCTAATTAAACTTTTCTTTTGAGGTTTAAGACTTTAACCGTAGCTAATAATAATCATAAGGTAAGTAGTAGAATAGTTTAATAGTAAGCCAACGGTAACAGCAACTTCAATAATGTCAAATTTTCAGGAAGTGTGATCCTCAAGGTCAACCTCTCCAAGGTACTAACTACATCCTCGTCCTCTTGTGCACGTTATGATGCTCCGTATGTAAATCCAGTGGTGTACCGCACTTGGTACTGAATATCCTTGTGTCCTACCTCCATGTTTTGTTTTTGTACTAAAGATCCTATTTGCATTAAACACACGAAGAGCGTGGATAAAGTTATAAAAATTTAAAAAGTGAAAATCAATTAATCCGATCCTGGTGAGAGTGGCTATATCGCCAAACACCAAAACTTGACATTGCTTTGCAATTCAAGTAAGAAGAAGAACAAGGTTAATTTGAAATTAGTTGTCAATTTTACTTCACAACCAGCAACAAGCTTTTTTGGCATTCTATTGAAATATGTAAGCAAGCAAGTATAAGTAATACAACATCTGAACTAAGAAAAAGAGCCCAATTAGCTATAAATGATTATTTTCGAAAAAATAATAATAAAATGTTCTAAATTTCACTAGTTTCTTTTCTACAATTTTGTGAGGTTGGCTTTGGCTGTTGACCACAGATATCTTACTCTTTCTAAATAGATAGCCATTGCATAAAACCATGAATGAGCCGAATTGAAACTGCGCAGGGGGGTATTTAGACTTGCGCGCCCGCGAATTCAAACAAAATATTGGAATAGGTCCGAATCACATTGAAATACCGTGCTGTAATGTTGGTTGCCAGACCAATTTTAGGGAATTTGCGTTTTTATGTTTACCCTCTGTAAGCCATGTCTTTTGCACATACATCTTACTCTTTCTAATTGGAAAGCTAAAGCAAATGCGCAAGTACAAATACCCCCGGATACACGATTTTCGACCTTATTGAAATCTTCAATTTGTCGCACTTTTTCATCGCGCAGCCCATATGCTTTAGTTATCTATTTAGAAAGAGTAAGATATCTATGCTGTTGACGCTGCGTTACCCACATGACATTGGAAAATAATGGCAAGCAATGTTACCACTATGAAAAAATAAAAAGCCGGAGTTCATAATGAAGCTATTATGAAACCCGTTTGAGTTTCATAATGACTCTGTTAGAGACGCAAAATAGAAAAAAATTTCATATAGACATTATTATCGCACGCTTGGGAAATTTGTAGTCATATAAGTGTATCTAATAATAGCTTTGTTCATGGTAGCCAAGAACATATTTAATATGGACTCGAAACTGGAGGGTGGGGTAGCACGGGAGGCAACTGCTATGTCGGTTTTGACTTTCGAGCGGGTCGTTGCGTAGTATCACTGCGCATCAGTCTGTCTTTTTTTCTCTGGGAGCGTGTGGGAGTTAGACTGATGCGCAGTGCGACTACCCAACAACCTACATAGGCACCGTCATTTCAGCCATGGCTGCCTATAGTTCGACATACGGAGTTTCGGGTCCTTATTATTCAAATATATGATTCAAAATTCGATATAGATATTTTAAGGGCGTATATTGTTGGTCAAAATAAGACTTTTTTTTTTAATAAACATGTGTCCTAAAATGCATCCCTCCGAGCTACAGCCACTGTAAGTTGCGTAAAAAACGATTATTTAAAATTGTGACTACAATAACGGATTAAATCTTCTGATAATTGGCAAGCCCCCGTTTTTTTAGGCACTCTATTTATTATTTGCTTCAAAAATTAAGTAGGTAAACCCAGTTTTGTGGGAGTTCACACGTTTGTTGACCCAAAAGGGGGTGCATTTTATACACATTTATTTGAAAAAAATGTCTTATTTTGATCCCAACAATACGTCCTTAAAATATCTACATCCCATTTTGAATCACCTTGAATATGTTCTTGGTGGTAGCAGTTCTGAATTGGTTCAGGCATTATTCGCATGCGTAGTTTCCATGAAAGCATTCGTGGCCCATAAAATTCGCGGAACCTCTCGATTCGGTTTGTTACTTATTCGGAACTAAACTGCTGGCCAATTGAAACGTACCAAGCGAATTTTTAGGTTGAATTTAAAGTCAAATATTTTGAAAAATAGGAAAGATATCAACATGCGGTTTTCAGGATATCAGAGATAATTTAATTGAGAAAACGATAGTGTTACCCGATTTTTTTACTTTTAAGTACATTTCTATCTACAGGGTATGAAAGAAAGTCTTCTTTTTTTTGTCAAATTTTATAACTACCGTGATTCCACAAAATTTTTTTAATATTTTTTTGATGTAGATTTTTTTAGTCCTTACTTAATGGGAAAACAACATGTTACTCAAAATTTTGATATCCCTGTTGTTTTATAAAATACCGAATTTTTTCTGAAAATTTGATTTTTTCTTTGTTTTTTGTCATTCGCCCGTATTGTGTTTTGTAAGAACCAATCTCTGTAGTTGATTATAATACCTTATGAATGGCTTTCTTCTAAAAAGTACAGTTTTTGTACTTTCATTAATTTATTGGTAACCAGTGGCTTATCAAAAATCGGTACACGTTCGCTAATTGGTAAATTTTTTAATTCATTTTTTGAGGCTATTTTCTTAATGGAATAGAATGGAATTTAGTTAGTTTATGTTCACCATTGGTTTAAGTGACTTATATCCTCGAAACGGGTTTTTCACTTTTTCAAAAATTGCTCATATTCGTGTATACCGGGTGGCTACGAAATCGTTTTACAACCCCCACCATTTTGTTACATTTAACTGTATTAATTTGAAATTTGGTATGGTTTTATTGTTGAAAGGAATAATCATTTTGACGTTTAAAACAATCTGATGACACTTCCGGTTTCACCGGAAGGGCCACCTATTAACTTTCAAAATTTTTTAAAACAACCCTGTATATTTTTTTCCGTAAGAATTAGATTCTACTTAAAATTACCTTTTTATCGACATATCACATGATAACATTTGCTTTCAAAATGGCAGCCTAATTATTATTGCAAAAACCTGTTCAACAATATTAAATTTAATAAAAAATTCGGTATCTTATAAAATAAGAGGGATATAAAATTTTTGAGAAATAGGTTGTTTCCTCATTAACCAGGGACTAAAAAAATCGACATCAAAAAAATATAAAAAAAATTTTGTGGAATTCCGGTAGGTATAAAGTTTGAGAAAAAAAAGACGACTTTCTTTCATACCCTGTAGATAGTAACGTACTTCAAAGTAAAAAAATCGGGTCACACTATTGCTTTCGCAATAAAATTATCTCTTGAATCGTGAAAACCTCATGTTGATATCTTTTTTCCTTTTCAAAATATTTGACTTTAAATTCAACCTAAAAATTCGCTTGGTACGTTTCAATTGGCCAGCAGTTTAGTTCCACTAATCGTACCGATACAGAGCTAGAATCTCAAGCACAGCATATATACTTATATTATTAAATATATATGCTGTGTCTCAAGTTCGCAGTCTTCGGACATGCGCATTTACCGTTGACGTTTTTTAGTTACGTTGTTGTTGTTCTCAACTTGTCAGATGTCAGGTTATGTTGGAGAAGTTGGAAATTTCAATATGGTTGTTTTTCTGTATGACGTGTTTTTCAGAGTTTATAAACGTTTCTGAATATTATCACCGACAAGGAGATTCAGAAAAAGTCGCACCTTTAAAATTTGTCACAGTATATTTCTGTGGTTTGTTGCAAATGAAGCTGCTGCTTTTAGAGATGTATCAGATAGGTTTTACATCAGTAAAAGTACGTTACATAAGGTTGTGAGAAGAGTTACTTATTTTTTAAGCAACTTATCACCAGAAGTGGTCAAATGGCCAACAGATACAGAAAGAGCCGAAATAGAAAAACTACTTCAAAATCCACACTTAAATTTTACATTTGACAACCGATAACCAAACGTTCGGGATATGTTCATATAGCGTTCGCGGTAAATCAAAATCCCTAACAGGTAACTGATTGCGCTTGCGCTCTAAAACAATCCTGAATCTATCTTGAATTGGTTCCGAATGCGTTCAGGAAACGTTCCGCGAACAAAGCTGATAATGTTGTATCCCACGAATTTCTCTCAAAATTTTATCTACGACTATTCAAAAACTTAAACAAGACTATTAGTACAAGACTATCTACTGTTAAGATAATATATCAGAAAAAACAACGCAATTGTCATTGTCAATTTTATGATTCTAAAACAACCCTATAACAGGCACAGTTTTTATTGAACTGATTTTAATTAATAACAGTTTAACAAACACTTAGTCAAAGGAACAATATTTGCCATACTTAAAATATTAATGTGCTTTTTTGAGTGTAAAACATATTGCCACAATCTCAATCACATTGAATATCAATTATTAATTATGTTACCTACTTTTTATTTTACTGCAATTTGATATAATTTGTTAGTAATTAAATTCTACATATTCTTGAACTTCATATTCGGCACATTTTACACTCACGCATGAAATCGCATGTCGTTAAATATTTGAAATACAATCTGCAAATATTATACACATCAACCGCATTCAGTTTGATGGATTGCGCTTTTGGGGCCATATTACAAATAGGCTCAATGCGTAAAACTTATTTACTGTTCATCAGGACAAAATTAAATATTTACTTACCTGAGTGTTTCATCTAATCAATACATTGAAATAAACTACAACATGCGAACCATGTACTCTCAATGAATGACAAATGCGCACATAGTCACACTGCACCAAGCTAAATTATTCACTATCCAGTTTATTGACCTGCGGATAAGCAAAAAATAAAAGAATTTATTGCATATAGGTAACATGTACATGTAATCTTATGTCGCTATTGTATCGAATAAAGCATTGTGTATCTTAAGAATTCCAAATATATTTTGTTTGAATTCAAATATTTCTAATTCTGCTTTTTTTGGAATAAATTTTCCCTGGCGATATTTTATGGGGGTTTTGGCGAAATTCCGTCGTTGTAAGCCTCTTAGACGGAGCAGATACGACTGTAAAGTAAGGTCATGGAAAGTATAATCCCCGACAGTACGACGTAATGCACGAGTGAAAATAAACCACGGCTTGTCAAACCGTGAGGGAAACTGGGAAACAAAACCAAACTCTCCCGTTGCGGTCCCCCGAAGCATCAGCGATGCAGCAGCAAGGATCTAGAATTCTTGGTGCGCTTCAATCGGACTGAAAAACAGATTAGGTAGACTTCGTCCTCAAAGACATCTCTCGGACTTGTATGTGTGTGTAGTAAAGCAGCAGAGAAGCAAACGCACAAAAGAGATTATTTCAAGCAGAACCACTAAAAATTTAATATTTGCCCCCTTTTCTCTTTCTAACTTTTATTGTTAGCTTTCGCTTCCTTCTGAAAATCCAGTGCAGCGGCCGGTTGCACTGTGTTTGTTTTTTACGCATTTTGCCAACACAAAAGCTGTGTGCTTTTAATAATAATCATAATACCTAAATGTTACGATTTTAACACTGCTGTAACCAAGTTTATTTCCGAGTCACGTAGAGGCTTTTCTTTACTAGGAGTATTATTTATGCGGAATTCCGTCTAGGCGCAAGTGTTCGTGTGTCTTTGTGTATGTTCAGCGGCTCTCAAATACTTGCATAACACATATTATTTATTTATCATGTAGTCTTTAAAACAGGGACGGGCTTTCCGGCTTTGCCAGCAGTTAGAAGCTCTAATGAAACCTTGAGAATTTTTAGAATAATTGTTCCTCTTCAAAATGAAAACTTCCTTAATTTTCAATTTCAACAATTTGAAACGAAATTCAAACAATTTTGTATTCTTTGATAAAGTTTCAGGTAATGTTACATTTCAGATTAATTAAACCACGTACACACTGATACTTAAAATTAAAGGAGTGTATATTCAACAGACCGTTCGGTCATTTTGTAAGAATGGCTATTCATCCTTTAAAGACTGATTTTTAAGTGTATTAGGGACAACGCCACTGAAAAACACTTCCGAAAAAATATGATTTCACATCACTTTTTTATACGAGGCTAATATGGTTTTGATCTTTGGAAAATAGTGTAACAGTAGCCAATAATCAAGTACTCGTGCTCTCAATATCCCACATTTTATTTTTGCTATTATGCAATTTTAAATTATTCAGTGTATTTAACTTCGGGACATCTCATACATTTTCGTATCTAATCGAAAAAAAGAACGTTTCGTGACACGATGGATTATAATATGAACTGCACACAAACCGGTGTCTTGTGTTTATTTGAGGAATTTCTCACTTTTTTAAATGAGTTTTCGAAAACATTTAAAATTAACAATTAAATTAAAGTTAAAATAAAATCGGTTCAACATTGAATTCTAAATCAATCAAGAACATAAAAATCTCCTAAATGGTTTCTTTGTCAACATAATCTTAAACTAAGAGAATCAACTGGAATGTGTTATTCACAATTTTGTTATAATTTCAAATAGAAATTGGTATCAATCTAGATTTAAGTCCTTTTTGAGTTATCTATCGCGGATACAGACAGGATGGCCTTTAATAGCGAGATGATAACATAAAAACAATGTGTTTGTAATTTTGTATTTAACAAATGAAAATTTAGTTTGGATTCTGACTAAACACTAGTTGTAAAACACGTTTATGAATCTAAACGTTAGTAGGAAAAGGAGTATTCTTAAACTTTATGATGATGTTCTATGTTCAAGTACTATGTTCGACATATTACAGCATGCCGCGTGCTTTTTGGACGTGGAGACGTGGAGGAAGCATTCTTTATTAAAATAGTTATAGTTGGGAAACAGCAGGTTAGCCAGCAGGAGCGCCGAATCGATTCCTTGTTCCAACCATCCACAATGTAGATGTCTGCGGTTCAGCACTCCCTCCTCTTGATCTCTAAAGGGAAGCATTCTTAAGCCACCTGATTTGCATTGTTATTAACTACCGCACTGATTTACGTTCCCATTTACTTTGCCGTTCTTGACACACTTACCCCGCTATATTGGATTTTCTTATTGCCTTTGGCGCGTTCCAATAAAAATAATTAATCGAATTATGGAGCGAGCCCGAGATAATAGACCTTATGGTGAGGATTACCACTGTTGTTACAAACTTAAACGCCTTATAATACTAGAAGCTTTTACACTTTTTCTGTAACTATTAAAATATGGGGTGATATATTTCTCATAGCAATCCAAGTGTGTGTTCTACACCTAATATATAGCACCCTACATCATGTATTACTTTGTTTTGTGGAGAAAACTTATTCGCCAAGTTGGAATGAAGTCTAGTAGGAAAGAGTTAAAGCCACTATAAATATTTCACTTGTCAAGTCCAGCGTTACGACAATTTACCTCTTTCGTTGGAAACGCTGCGGCAATATTGCTTATCCAAGCTGGAGGTGTGCAGTCGTTGTTGTTCGACTGGACGACCTTACACCTCGTACTTTGTTGAGAATTCCATAAACGGCTTTTTCCTATGTAACAATCCACTTCTGATATCCTGCCCGATTAAACGAAATATATATTTTTCGTCTAGATATTAAATCTTATATTTTATACAAAATCACGCTCTTTCCATTTTCTTGATGCATTTTCTCCCAGTGGTACTTTTGGCTTACATCATTTTAAATTGCCCGCCTCCATCATCTATCCTAGTTTGGTCGTGACTGATGCGAGCACCGGGAAAACACACAAAAATGTAAGGGTTGTTTTACGACGGACCGTCGACGCACACGACGCCGTCGGTGTGTGAAAAGTGGAGTAAGCAATAACAGTTTGGCCTATTGAAGGAACAGATTTAAAACGTTATTTATTGCATTTTTATAATATATCATAAAACCCCTGGAAAAATAGCTTAGTAAGGTGTAAGGAGATAAATACAAATCATTTTGTATTCTATCGAAATGGAATCTTTTAGGTCAGGAGAGGTTTAAATGACTTTAATAGAAACAAAACAAAAATTATCATTATACAGGGTTGGATATATGTGTGGGAACACCTGATTTCTGGTTAAATTTTTTTATTATCATTATTGGTCTTAAAAGAAATATTTGTAGTTTTTTTTATTCTATTCAATGACGTACTTTGTTTTCCAACAGCTACCCGATTTCTCGAGATATTAAGTTATCGGCAGTTTTTTTTTAATGGATGACCCTGTATCTTTTTAAGTTTTCAAATAGACAACATTTTAACAATTACAATGATATAGGGTTTGGTGGGTGTGAGACTTGTGATTTTTTAAATAGTAAATAAAATCATTCAATAATAAAATAAAGAGTATTAAATAATAATTAATTAAATAAAAAATAGAGTAGCTGTTTTAACAACAAAGTACGTCACTGAATAGATTAAAAAAACTACAAATATTTTTTTAAGAGTAATAATAATAATAAAAACGTTTAGTCAGAAATTAGGGGTTGCGACATATTTGCCCAATCCTGTATGATAGTTTTAGTTAAGAAACGTTAAAACCATTTCTTTCATATAAATGGTTTTTGATAAAACTAGTTTTGTCTGAAATTCTTAGTGAAAACCCGAATTATTGAAGAAAGCGAATATATTTTGAATTTTTAATGAGACGTCCAGTTAATTCGCGTTTTGACTTGTTAAAACTAGTTTCCACAAACGTCTCTGGTGATTTCATGTTTTAAATAGTTAAAACTAGTTTGGTTTTTAACGGTAACATCATTGCCAAATATCCTACCTTAAAAGCTGCAGAAAATTGATTTGCAATATCTTTGTTCGTTTATACCAAGATGACTAGAAACAGGAGAGCGAACTTCCCATGTTGCCCTGTACACCAGTGGTCTCCAAAGTGGGGTATGCGTACCCCAGGGGGTACGCGAGTCGATACAAGGGGGTACGACATGATTAAAATAATACTCGTAATAAAATAAAATACTGTGTAATTTTTGTCCTAGGAACGGTACTTAGCACAATAAATTTGTTTTCAATTAGTTGGGGGTACGCACTATTTATTTTTTCTACCTTAGGGGTACGTGATCAAAAAAGTTTGGAGACCACTGCTGTACACAACGATGGGATGCTATGTGGTGATAACTCCCCTCTCAATCGGCACTCGCCATATATCCGCCTTCCCTTTCCAAGTGAGTTCGCTCTCCTGTTTCTAGTCTTCTTAGTTTATATGTACAAGGTGGTCCAGTTACGGTGTCCTCGTTATTATCTCAGAAACAATTAGGCACAGGAAAAAAAGTTGTATATAAAAGTTGTACAGTCTCTAGCATGCTACATTTTTTAAATAAATTTATTTATACAGGGTGCGTCATTTTCATGTGGCGATATAAAGTTTCATTTTTTTAAATGGAACACCCTGTATTTTACCCAAAATTATGATTTCTCGTCCAATTTACGATAAAAAATATATAAGGTTTAATATGCCTATTATTGATAGTTTCCAAGATATTCGAGAAAATATCTAGAAATACTATATAATATCTGCCTGTTTATATGAGCAATGTTAGTTCTATTTTTTAGCTAGAAAATTTTATTTCTGGTCTTAAATATTAAGTAAACTTTAAATTGATATCATATGTGAGAAAAAGTCGTAGTATTTGACAAAGAACTATTATTTTATAAAGTTGACTTAAGAGCTAATAATAATGCTCTGTCAGGTAGGCATTGGAAAATAGTGAAATTTTTTTAAATATTTTATTTTTTATTACAAACTAACTAAATAAAGAATATGTTTTGGTTGAGTATTTTTGAAATTGAAACAAATGAAATAGCTTGCTCTAACACACCGGGTGGAAGCTACACCCACATAATACAATAATATTTTTCCCAATATTTTCTCGAATATCTTGGAAACTATCAATAATAGGCATATTAAGCCTTATATATTTTTTATCGTAAATTGGATGAGAAATCATAATTTGGGGTAAAACACAGAGTGATCCATTTAAAAAAGGCAACTTTATATCGCCACATGAAAATGACTCACCCTGTATAAGTATTATTTTTTCGAAAATGTAGAATGCTATAGACTGTACAACTTCTATATAAAACTTTTTTTCATGGGCCCCATAGTTTCTGAGATAATAACGAGGACACCGTAACTGGACCACCCTGTACAGTGGATTGAGTAAGTATAGTATTTTTACATTAAGTTTTACAAACACATTAGCCCAAGGAAATTCGGCTCAACCTCAACAAAATTACGAATGGATTTTAAAAAATAAAGCAACGTCAACAACGTGCGATATTTGACATTGCATGTCAAGAAGACTAGAAACAGAAGAGCGAACTTCCCACATTGCTCTGTATACAGCGATGGGACGCTATGCGGCGATGGCTCACCTCTCAATCGCCACTCGCCATGTGCGCATCTGTCATGTTAGGGGAACTGTTGTATATCGATTTTCCCTTTCCAAGTGAGTTCGCTCTCCTGTTTTTAGTTTTCTTGTTGCATGTAATACTTCTAGCATAAAATATCTAATATGATCTAGAGCACCCAAAAAATGACAAAAAGCCGGTGCTACCAATATTTTTATACCGTATGTCCCCGGATTGAGTTGACAAGAGGAAAAAAAAATTTTTAATTTTACAAAAAAATGACAAAGGAAAAGCATATTCTGCAATTAAAATTTTAATATTATCAGGCTGTGTTCTTAAAATCGAACAAAAAAAATTAACTAAGGACTTTTTTATTTTATAAAAAAATGCCAAAGGAATCACATTTTATGTTTAATTCAAAATGGATAAATCTGCAATTGAAACTTCAACATTAATAGTCTTAAAATCGAAAAAAACAAAATCAAACCAATTTTTACTATTCGATTAACCCACCACCTCTTTCAGCACATAGTTCAATTCTAACTCGTAACTCTTTATAACTTTTACGAATTTCTTCAATTGTTAAGGATGCAACAGCAACTCTTATCCAATTTCTTAATACTTGCACATTATTGGGTAAGTTGTCCTTATAAACAATTTGTTTTAAACACCCCCACAAATAAAAATCTAAAATAGTCAAATTAGGGCTCCTTGCCAATTATAAAATGTTCAACATCTTCCTTAGGAGGCGTCGGAGCCCATATGTTTATATGAAATTTTATACTTGTTTTTTATCGCAGAATCTATATCTAAATTTACGGAACACCCTGTATATGAAAATAGCCATTTTCCATGACATAATCTACATGAAACTTCTATATTTTTGTCTACTGCGAAAATATTCGTATTCTATCTAGAGAGAAAATAAAATTTCAAATGTATGATTTTCTTCGTGATTTTTTTAATGAAAATGCCCTAAATTTACATAAATTTTCAATATCAATTCATTCACATGGAATATTTTATATATACCTACAAAACTTAAAATAGTTAAAATAAAAACTAAAATATGATTATGACATTTCACTTGAAAACTGTCATCTTGAACAATTAAAAACAATTTGTAGTTTCTAATCCAATTTATAAATTACAATATCGTAAAAAAATAGTAGATATTCTTTACTACTCGACATGAAATACGTTTTTTCATGTCTTGTTGTAAAATATACTATTTCCTTTGTCATTTTTTTTGTAAAATTAAAACATTGTTTTTTCGTCTTGTGAACTCAATCCGGGAACATACAGTATATTACTTTTCTTTACATATTTTAGGATCCCATAAGAAAAATAACATACACGAAATCTAAGTAGAAGTATCGTCATTGGCAAGTAAACACAATTCGATATAATCTCTGAATTTTATTTATCACGAAATATCTGTAACGTGAATTTCCCAAGCCGAACTGAGCGCCTTGTGAATATACACGATTTTGGTTCGTTCGGTTGAATATCGTGGCGCACTGGTGGAGTATTGAGACAGCATTCGAAGCCTAATCATTGTGGTTCCCAAGAGTGTGACTGCACGCTCCCGGGATTATTCGGTGTTCCACCTGCACGCAGTTTTGGGATTAGCAGAGGTCATGTTTATGTCGATCGCTTTCATTTATTTTAAATCTAAATTATTCTTTTATCTCATAAATTTAATTGAATTTTTGTTTATAAGTGGATTTGCTCAGTAAAACCCTCATCCATTCATGCTATCGGCATTTTTAATTAAATTAACTACTGAGGGGGACAATTGTTTTTAGAAAACTGTACAAAAATAATGCAAAACCAGAAAAAGTGCAAACTTACTATGGAACATCATGTTTTACACATTTATCTACAGACCTACTGATATAAGAGTACAGACACCTAATTTTTTATTGATTTACTTACTCTTAAATCAATTTGACCATTTTCGCTAGGACGTCTGTGTGTATGTATATTAGGGAATAACTACCTACTATAAAAATTTTAACAATTGACCATATCAAGTGGAAGCTGCACTGTCTCGAACCGAAAATATGACAATATATGGGCAACACTAACATTTTTAAATAAATTTGATAGATAATAAAACGTGATTGGCTGCGCAATTGTATCTACTTGATGTTTGTCAAATTGAGTTACCCCATCTCCTGATCTTGTGCTAAAATTAGCGTTTTTTTAACTTGACAGAAGCTAACAGTGAATGCTATACCCTAACTCATAATAACATTAATAACCATTTTATTTAATGTACTTGCATACTTCGTGTGGCATACAGTATAGGTACTTATCACATTTAATTTTATAAATATGGTACCGTAACAGTAATATATTTGTCGGCACATTTTCAGTTTTTTACGAATATTTTGAAATTTGAACCATTTATGAGATATTTTTTAGTTTCAATTCAAGAAATGTTTCCAGAATTAATTTTTGATTACGAATATGTATTAACATTCCCAGTTGTATTCCTAATAGAGTGTTTAAAAATTTTTACAATATTATACTGGGTATCCCAAAGTCATCGCCAATACCGGAAACCATAGATTCCTTACAAAATTCTAAGTCGATTTTTCCTTTGCCATTTTTTTTCCCAACCCAGAGCAGCTCAGTTGTAAAGAAGGTGAAACTGGAAACAGAAGATCTCACGTAGCTCTCTCCTCTCCACCGGGACAACTGAGCTGCTTTCGGCCGGGAAAAAAAAATTTTTAAAATAAAAAATGGCAAAGGTAAAATCGTCTTAGAATTTTGTGACGAATTTATGGTGTCCGGTATTGGCGATGACTTTGGGACACCCTGTATAAAAAGATATGTTGAAAATTTTATTCTAAATTAATGTAAAACAATAAAAAATCTCCCAAGTTGTTTGTTTTTCAATATATTCCTAAAAAATTTATAACAACTGAGGGGTTTTGAATCGACTAATTACCACCTTTACCCACTGTACTGTACAACGGTTTGTATTACGTGCCTATGAGACGGTATTTATGTAGGTAGGTAGTCTTTTTATATAAGTGTCTTATGCCCGTTTGCACCGTATATACTAAGCAATGCTTAAGTTTGAGTTCATACTTAAGTTATGGATTTCATTTGCACCGCTACCAATTCCTTTCCTAAATACGTTTAAGAACGACCTAACTTAAGCCCCCGAATATTGCTGTCTTAACTGTTAAGCAACGGATCGCGCATGCACACTGGTGTATTTCGTGTTTGTTATTTTGATTACGATAGCGTTTTATATGTTATAATATAGTTATTTGGGGCATATTTTAGTAAAATAAATGGCTAATTATCAGGAAATTTTAATTATTTATCTATTATTATTAATTTCAAGGGTTAACGGCACCAAGCTTTTTCTTTATCTTCATGCATTGTGGACATCGTCTGTCTTATTATTTTCTATAATACGTATATATTTAATAAACAATATTAAGAAAAAGGACTTTATAAACTGAGCTCAAAATTTTAAAGCCTATACAATAAGCGTTTTCATTAAAAAACATAGGTACATGTTCACTAATCATAAATTGCAACTTCGTTAAATTAATACGTAAGAATAAGAAAAAATATTCACATAATAACGTAAATAAAACTATTTAAAGAAATTATGGGTGTTTTACACTTGTCTAAAAGAAAGGTGACACAAACTGATATTTTTTGTATTCAAGTTTGTGCGGGTAGGGTAGTATTTTCAAGCCATCGACATCAATTTACATTGCATTTTTGCTAGAAACTATAATATAGAAATGTAAAAGGTTTGGGATAAAAAAATCCCCAATAACAATCAAATTTACAACTTGTACGTGATATTTTACTCTTCGACCTAATTAAACCAATTAAACAATTGATAGTTTACAACAAAAAGTATAGGTACCAAACAAATTCAATTTCAAATTTAAAACCAATTTGCATATGTTGTGTGAGATAGATATAATACCATCTTTCTTACTCTTACACATTGCAAGTATGCAAAGAGGGAACTGAAGATGTCATTTTAAATCGAATTTTACCCTGTTGCCAAATGGATCGGTACTTACATTAAGGAAGCCTACAATATCTGCGGTGCAAATGAAGGCAGACTTAAGTTGTGCCTAATGTTAAGACGTTCTTAAAATAAGACATGCTTAAATCAAATACGGTGCAAGCGGGCATTAGTAGTAGTATATTATCCACATTTAAACGCAAGAACAAAGTTCGTCCAATTAACTATAAGTTATTTACTTTCGAAAAAATAATAATAGTACAGTAAAATTATCTTTTAAGATCGGAATCGTCCGGAACAGGATCAAATTTTTGGGGTTGTTAGGGGACCTGAAGTTAAGTAATTTCCCAAGTTTGCGACCTCCAACTCCTTGCGGATTTTCCACCATCTTGATTTTTAGGGTTGATTTGGTTTTTTGTATTTTTCGGGCTTATACTTGACATTATCAAAAAAAGTATCGATACCTTTTTTGTAGAGAATAAAAATCCCCACAAAATGATGTAATATAATCGTATACAAATTCTCATCAGTAAACAAATTATGGTAGTTCAAAAACCCAAGTAAGAGTATTCTACATCATCATTTCAAAAAAACTAGATATTCTTAAAACACTTTATATTTCTCATAGCGCGCGTTGATAGTTGAATCCGACAGTCGAGGTGGACATGTGTCTCATTATATGGCTGCGAAACGGAAGGCCCCGGGTTCCAATCCCAGAAGGACGGACCATTAGATTTTTTTCTTATTTTACTGGTTTCTATGGTACCGAAAACAATAATATTGAATAAATAAATGTAATTTCATACCGGGAGATTTTTTTAAGTGAGTAATAGGTTAAAAATCTAAAATAAAACACATTTTTGTCGTAAAATTCGGTTATAATGAGTGGGACAAGGACAGAATTTTTATTCTTAACATTGATTTAGAATTGAATTTTGAACAAATTTTGTTTGAACTTTTTTTGAAATTCCGTCAAAAAAATTTCAAAAAAATAAAACACTTATTTTTGTCGTAAAATTCTGTTGTAATGAGTGGGACAAGGACAGATTTATGCGTATTGCAATAAGTGCGAGAGAGACTTCCGAAATTGATTTGAATATTTCTGGAAACGCTCAAAATTGACACACGATTTTTACAAGAAATTTAACTTAATTTCTTTAGGAAAAGTAATTGTGGTACTATCCATATAAGAAAGTCATGTGTTGGACACATCAGATATTTTTTTGAAAAATGTTTTAATGGAATTTCAAAAAAAGTTAAAAAAATTTAATTCTAAACAAATGTTAAAGAATAAAAATCTCCTAAATTGTTTTTTTCAAGATATCCCTAAATAACCGAAAATGTAATCAGGAAAGTACCAGAAGAATCAAATTTAGTGAGTTTTTGTTTTGAGTTATCGCGAATACGGACACACGGACATCATCAAAATGGATTCAGGGACCCCCAAAACCGTATAAATCCATCAATATCTCGAAGTCTAAAAAATCACGATGATTCTACTTCCTTATTACTTCGTATAAGAAAATAAAAATGAACTTCGCGTGGAACTTTTCATAATGTTTTAATTTTTTCCCTCACTTTTATATTTCTAAAGTAATAGTTAACAAACATATTTTAAAAGTTAATGGCAACTGAACATTTTTGTAATAATGGGTGGAATTTAATTAAATTTCGTATTACAATTGAACTGATCCATTTTATTAATTTTGTGAAAATATATTCTCCAATATTTTCACACATTGGAGCGTGCGTTGAACATTGAAAGTTGTGTTCAGTACCTACCTAATGATGTAATCGAGGATGTAATCAAAAGCTGCCAGTTTAAATTTACTAGTTCTATACAAACATCGTTCCTAGTAAGAAAAGCACCATTATGATTTTTCAATATGGTATGTAAAATACAATAAGGTTTTAATTTCCGAAACCCACTTAAAATGGAGACAAATTTTGAAGAATCTTAGTTCATAAAGATACACTCGTGCATGTAACTATAAATTTGGGATAACATAGAATTGATTTTTTAAATATACCTAACATTTTTATTTGTTACCTGTAGTACTTGAAACAGAAAAGAAAACTTTCATATTACCTATTGAATTTTTGGAATAAAGCCGTTTGTATGTGTATTTCTTATAATATTTGAATTATATCTTAAAATGAATAGTTCTAGTTCAATTATTTTTTCTAGAGTATATGTACCTATGTACCGAGATTATTTTCAGTATACTACATATTCCCTCAAGAGGCGAGCGAAAAGTAGAGATAATATGATAAACATGTTTACTGAAAATAACGCTGGTATCAACGTTCTGATATCATTATTTTGTCTATTTTTCTAATGTGTCATTTATTCTAGTATAAAAATACAGTTTGCAACCAATTATTTCTATTCTCATACATGAAGTAATATGAAATTTAGTTACTATATTATTTTGATTGTGAAAATGAAAATATTCAGCATATTTTTTTTAGGAAATTGATATTATCGGAAACACCTACTAACTCATGTTGTGGTTTGACAAAACTGATTTACTTTACTTTCTAAAGTACCATATACCTACAAATATGACCCAATTGAACTATTTTGCCTGCCACTTATTCTATAGATAATTGTCGTTAACGGGTAGGTAACTATCGATTGAAAAACTGGGTCTTAATGTTTGGAAACTAAATAATAGATTATGGACAATAATCATTTCCACATACTATATGTTAACTCTGAATCTCCTGGGCAATAACAATTTTAAAAAATCTAAAACAAATACCTCATGTCAAAAAATTGAGCGAAAAAAATTAAATGAAGCTTTCTACAGAACTTTAACCTAAAACTGGAATGTTCGGAAAGCTCCCTCTGTGACTTCAGTGAATTGCTAATAAATACACAGAGTGACGATAAATATGAAATATTATAAAACTAGTGCGGAAAGAGGTGTGATTTCACAGCTAACTGCGCCCCTGCAATAATTTTACACCCCAGAGTTAGTAGAAAAAAACTGTTATTATAAGTTAATAAACAGATAAGTAATAGCATCTAAATTTTTAAAATATATTAAAAATATATAGAGATGAGATATTTTAATACTTATCCAAAATTATTATTAATTAAATTCAGATAATTCTGAATAGATTTCTTAGAATTTTAAGGAAAGTTAAAAGCGCAGATTCGTACATATCAATAAGGAACAATATTTGATTTATTATAAATTTTACAAAATTTTTTTCTATTATTTTTAAAACTATGTATTTTGCCTACCCATGTTTTAAAAATCAATAGTCATTATAACTAACTTCTGATTATTGAATACACTATTGTGTTTATATCATACAAAAGGCAGCTTTTTTCCTCTCTGATTTAAGAGTGCACAGAAGTGGATCCCTTATTTGTCTCAATTAGAGCCGTATTCAAGACACGGATAGCAGTCTTAAATAAGGAATTGAGTAATTTGCCGCAAAGAGAAATCTTTGCAGTAAATGAAAGGTTGGAGAATTATTTTTACGGTTTCATATAACTTTTTTTATATGAGCAATAAAAAAGGCACGCTTTACTCCAACTGCACATCATCATAACATTTCCAAATATCTAGTTATATATTTTCATAACAATCTAATTGGTTTTTATAATTTGTTCATATTGAAACTTGGTTTCTATTGATTTCATTTCGTCAGAAATATGTTTGAGCAAAATACATTAAACCAATATTACATGCTTGTTGTAAAAAAATAAAAACAGCAATCAATCGGAAAACTGCACATTATGAGGCTATTGAATTCTTTTGACAATCGTAATAAAAGAAAAAATAGCGCTCTCGCGAGGCCTTTCAACAATCCACAATATTTAATTATCCTTTTTGGTATGTCTGGATTTTAATCAAGTATATAATATGTGGAATTGTTTAAAACTTTTTCTCTACGAAAACCGATTAGATTTGCACAAAGTTTTGCATATATGTTCTTTCTATTTCTCTCCTACTCGAATTTTACAGTTTTAATTTTATAGGCAACTTTATTACTGTTTCTACGGATCCATTTTATTTTATTGTGAACTGTCGAAAGAGAAAAAAAAAACAATTTTTATTAACGGGCTATTAAAATTTAAGATGGTAGCGATAATGAAATAAGAAAAAAATGTATAAAGGGCTACTTCAGATGTTAAGAGTTTTTCAATAAAATCTTTTACAAGAGACATAAAATTAGTTATTGCTTTCCTACGAAATATTTGCTCAATAAACTAATGGCACACTTCAGACAGAAGAATTTTCAATTCAATTGTTACTTCAAGGAATTTCTACAGGGAAATTCAGAATATTTGAACATTGTTTGAAAATATGAGATGTCTTGAGAGATTAGATAATTTACTTCCTCGTCCAAATTACAGATGTGATAACCGTTCTATATGAAGTAGACTCACTACCCAATAGCATAATAACTTGAAGTAAACTGCAAACTTGGACCGCTTTAGCTTAATCGCGCGGTCGCGACCAAACCATGCTACAGTTACCTAAACTAGGAAGTTGTGAAGCAGGTGTTGAGATATATGTAGTGAGATAGCTTGCCCTGACACCTAATTACATCAGACTACGTAAATAACACGGGAGGCAATGATGCACCTACTGAGGCCGAAGCTAGATGTGCTCCAATCTTCGATACGGTTCGGGTCAGATCAATGGGGGATTCTACTAAAAATATGTTATATATCAAGATCTTAACTTTACCTTTGGACTTTTTCTAGGTGAAAACTCCTGAAGTTTTGAGGGTTGACTTAAGATTGGGGGCAAAGATTATTTTCGCAGTGATTTTATCGGGAATTATTGCGTGGTTGCGTTGCCAGGTATTTTTCACGATAACCCAAGTGATTGGAGCAAATTAGTTAACACAGAGTTCCACAACGTGAGAAGTTGTGCAAAGAGGTCAATGTTTCTATTTCAGCTAAGCACGGTTCACAGTAGTTTTACTAAAAGGTTAGCGTAGGTCAGCTTCCGTTAACATGTTTATAAGCCTTGCCACTGTGATGACATTTCCTTAGAATTGCTTATTGCAATCAATTTTTGTACAAACGTATTATTCGTTGTTGCATTTTTTTCAAATACTTATCTAATCAAGTTTTTTTTAAAATACCGAATATATACGTTATCAGAAACCTGTAATATAAATTGTATACCTACTTACAAGAATTCATTGAAATCATTTTGCAATAACTTCATTAAAACTACGTTGATTGCAGTCGTGAAAAAAATTTCCATAAACATTGTTAGGCACTATCATCACAAGGGGTACTTTACTTGAGGGCATTTTCGGACATTGTCAATACTTTTTTGGAATTTTCTGAATGGTAAGAAAATCTACATAGTTATTTATGTCTTCTTGTTCGAGCGTTTGTAAGTCGCCCGATTGTATAAACGTTAAGTATGTGTTACTCGAGGTGTTACTATTTGTAAATTAACAGTTTATAGTAACCATAATACAATTCACAATCACTATAAAGCATTATAGACATAGGTATTCCTGTACCCGCTATTTTGATTCCTAACTCGATGGTGGGATTTTGATATAAATCTATAAATCAAATTATTATCGATAGCTTTAACTCTATCGGTGTTATCCATCGAGATGAGAACGAAAATGGCAGATTGAAAAAGTAACTGCTATAGTGCCTTACTTTACATTCTTATACTAATATCTAGTAACGTGTATAGTACATAAAAAGTCTTTAAGATTTGGGTGACTGTGACTTGCAGAACATGTATGTATGTATCTTTTGACAACTTAAAACCGAGAGTTGATTGACATTATACTGTAATAATAGTATATTATACTACGACGCTATAATGAAAGCTATTATTCTTGAGGATGAAAATTACAACTCGAGCGAGCGAAGCGAGCGAGTGTTGTAACATCCGAGGGAATAATAGCCATTATAGCGAGTTGTATACTATACTTTATCTACGACGAAAATCCATCTTCAATATCATTTTCCACATTTTCCATTATAAAATGACACAACACGTACAACACTATCAGTATTTTGACCAATATTTATTTACACTGACATTTTGTTTGTCATGGTTTCCATGGCTATTTTCAATTTCACAGAAATTGTGATTGTTATACTATTTTTTCATTGGTTTGGAAGTATGGTATAATGGAATTTGTATGGAATAATGAGATTCATTATATTGCAAAAACCACAAATGTAATACATATATTATATATTAGTCGTAGATAAAAATATGTAGATATTCGAGGTGATTCTATAACATTTTAATGACCGTGACTATGTAACTACTGTGGTTGTTGCTACGGTACGACGTTTTTGATTGGTAGTTATCATAGCAACAACCACAGTGGTTAAAAACTTACGGAATCGCACCGATTACCGAGTTGCACCAAGCTCTGCTAAATACTCAATTAACTAATTGAGCGTTTCAAATTTAGCAGCGGCAGCTTATTGGGTCTTTTAAATTTGTTTTTAAGCAACGCAGCAAATAAAAATAATTTCGCCAATATCATGACGCTGCTAAATATTCACCACCCACGATGTTAGTTTAGCAGAGTTTGGTGCAACCGGACAATAATCTTTTACCTAATGGACACATATTTTTTAGTTCACAGCTACCTTTGAAATCTGTGCAACAGTTACGTACGTATAATTAATTTGTTTATGCATATATCCCACATAGTACAATTATTAAATATCATCATGACAACTGTATACAGTTGCATAACGAAAATGAACAGCGTACATCACATGGAAAAAACTGGTTCGCACATTTATGAAGTTTATATTCCATAATTTTATATTTAACCCAGTGACACGTGATATATCCGGTGAAATTAGTAAACTGACAATGCTTCCTGACATTTTGTCAACTGGTAATTTAATGAGAAAGGTTATTATCCATTCAACCATAATTATACAGTTTTGTGCTGCTACCATCAAACATATTTTTTAATCGAGTATTGCTATTATTAATGTTTTTGAAACTACAAAATAATATTTAAATCAATTGATTTAAAATTAAAGGTACGTATGGGTACCACAATAGTTACCAGATTATTCACTGGATAAAACATTTTAAAACCAGAACATAAACACACCAATCACATGTGTATCCCTAATGTCTATAAATATAATCTTCAATATTTGTTTGTATGAATTCGTTGTCATTCTGTTTGCTTTGGTTTCATAGAAAACGCTCATAAAAACTATCATCAATATGATATACTTCCTTGTGGTTGTATATGAATTTTGAACATAAAATCGTTTATGAATGAATACAACTCACAAATATTTTAGTCCCGACAAAGCTAAATATAAATTATGTAATGGAAGTACTATGCTTTGTTTCCCGTCGAAAAACGCTAAAATATCCACAACAAAAAATCTTACATAAACAGCAGGATTTAAAAGATTTAAATATTTAATCAATGCGTATTGTACGCATAGGGGGTAGGTTCTTTACAATGTATATTTATGTATTACGACATGGCTTAGAATAAATCAGAATATGTATTTATGTAAATGTTTCTTTTAGATTTGTTTCTTATTTCCTATTCCCTTGAATACTGATATGTCTCTGACCTCAGATCCTATAATGCCTTTGATAATATCATTTTCTCTTGGATTTCACACAAATGCTTGTTTTTCTGAGTTTATAAAAAACACGCAAAACGGAACAAATACAAGTCGCTCTGTACGAAATATGAACGCTGTTTTGTCCAACGAAACCTGAAATAAAACTAGGTGAAATACAGCTCCTGCACATATAATCGCAGTAATATTTTATTCCTTTTTAAATATGAAGCCTACACGCCAGATAAGGCGGGCAAGCTAAGCTTATAGGGCGACATGTATAAACTTAAAAGTATATAGCAGCTAAAATTGTACGTAACTTTGTAAAACATAAAGAAAATAAAGCCTCTAAAATATCCCAAAATTCACATTAATGCAGTTCAAGCTAGCAGAACAGAAAGCCGTCTTGGGGACGTCCAACAGAGATGACATAGAAAGACCGGTTTCAGGAAGTACCTTAGATTCCCCCCGGGACTTAGAAGGAAGTGCCCCATTTCAACCGATCCCCATAAAATAAAAATATGGCGAATAAAAACACATAACATGACGTCTAGTCGATATAAAGGCTGATAAGGCTTTCCCAGAGTTATATTTTATGTCTTTTACACGTGTATAAAAGCCGTTTATTTCCTCTTATTTATATCAAATGTGCCCTTTTCCATGGTGGTGCTCAGAAAAATTAAACGCACATGTACGAGACTTTTACTAATTTTAATCAACACGTCGCGTCGCCGTTGGAAACTAAAAAAGCATACAAAGCACGCTTGAATATCGTTTTACTCCAAATCTGATTCTTGTGTGACCATCAAAGATTCACGATACAGGTGTCTGTTCTATTTATGTATTCAGGCGTCAACTTGAACGATGTATGGGGAGGGTTTTATTGGATTCTTTCCTAGCTCGTAGTCGAATATCACCAACGCCATCCCTTTTGGGAATTCGACTTGTCAAAGGATTAAAGTAATTGACGTTTTAAACCTTATCCGACACCATTTTCAACCTTAGAGAGAGGGAGTTCTGTCACAAAATTTTAATTTATATATTTTTTCGTGTTACGATGGCCGACAGAATGTTGGGGAGTAGCCCATGATTTCCCAAAATTCCATATGATAACAACACGCCTGAAAAACCATTCGTCCTTGTGATAAACAGCTCTATACACATATATAAAAGGATATTTCAAGTATGTGGAAGGGTTTTCTGTTTAAATTGATAATAAAGTCCAGCCGAGTTAATCCGGGTTTGCTTTTAATCTGCATACACGGTGTCTAGAGTCGAGTAAATATTACCAGGATAATAGAATGTCATCATAGATGGCGCTAATGGAAACAGCATACTCCTTGAGCGGTCTCGTGATTATCTTTGTAAGTACTTGTCTCACCGCTAACAGTCACATATTCACTTGCTTTCAATGTCTCTCGGTATCTCTCTATATGTGGATATGTCGAACAATGCGTTGTTCTACACTAACCAGCCATCGTACGAATCCAATATTGTTCAAGAGTGCTACGGAACGTTAGTAATTTGGATCAAGAGTCGAATAATTGTTCTAAGTAGATGTGCTTAAAATTGTAATAATTATTATTTCAGGGTGGCAATCTACACGGAATATGGAAGTATATAAATACTATTTGATGACTATATTTATATATTTATCTATATGACTATAAATTGTCTATACTATACCTATACTCGTAGTACATAGGTTACCCTTTAAAAGTTTTACTCTTTTTTTAATACCCTGTATAGTACCTATGTATTGGCTAGGAGACATTATATTTTAATTTTTCTGATTTAGTAAGTACAAATGGTCAATAAATAAAAATAATTAAAATTGAATCAACGAGTGTTTTCAGAATAATAATTTAATTTTCCTGAATAATAAACCTTTAGTGGGTTTATTACTTTACGAAGAAATTCCAGACAAGATTTCACTTGCCGTACTAACTCATTGATAGTTTGTAAAGTCTACTACAAATCATAGCAGTGAATCATATAAATTCTCTAACTTAAAATTTGTTGCCAACTTGGGATTTACTCAATTTTACCAGTTCAAGAAATTGAACATAAAACTTTACTTTTAAAATATGTTGGCCCAATATACTGTACCTATTTCTCCTAAGTCCACTTTTATAAAAATATATCTGATTTAATAGTAATTAACTAATAAAGTGCTCGTGTGTATATTTTGGTGAATATTACTTAAATTCTCCTGTTGCATTAAAGTGGCCTTTCATACAACAGACCGGTAATTAAATGGTTACATGTGCTAGGGGTTAAACCAAAGCCTGCGTATGTCGTTGGCTGTCCCTAAATTTACCCATAGAATCTCTGATGATATTGATATTAGATCTCCATTTGACAATCATGTGTGCGTTCTAACCGTATTAGGCTATTTTGCATATATTCTGAACGTTATGCGTATAATTAATTAGTTTGTCGTTAGACTCTTGTTTTTCAATTTGTCGACATACAACAAGGTTATTATGCAAATTTCGAACCAAAAACCAAAAGTAATTATACTGCTTCATGGCTCAATTTGTACTTTAAGGCGATAACAGTTGTAGCTTTTGGAATGAACAGTAAAAGAGAGATGAAGAATATAATAAAAAGGACAATTTTTAAAGGAAGTTGTAACAGGTGCCAATGGAATCGTATACGAACTCATAATGTTATTCCTTATATACTGAGATATACAAAATTAATTACCTTGTTTATATGGCGAGAAAGTATAGTTTTCTAAGCAATAAACACCAACAAATATTCCGATCTTTAAAAAAATTATTAATTCAAAATTTGCTGTTAACTATAATTATTCTGTTTTACTGGAAATTTAGTAAAAGAAACATTATCGATATGTTGTATTTGATAAAGCTAAGGCTGAAAATGTCTAGTTTCAACGGAGCAGGAATGGTGGCTTTATTGGATGCAAGCAAATAAAAAATTTAAGCATTCCTAGAAGTTCTCTTATCCGAAACATCCCGAGGTATCAAGAAGTGGACACCCTACGACCTTTCTTCGCAACAAGCAGAATCGTTACTTAAGTAACCCAGTATGGTCGTCTCAAAGTACTACTTTGACAATAGCTCTTAAGTTACACTTTTAAGCCATCTTTCACTATGTAATTTCAATATCTACACTAGTAAAAATTGAGGATGTTGCTTCACCAAACTTGAGTGGTAAAACAGTTTTGGTGAAAATTTTACACCAAATTTAGTGAAATCAATATTTTTAACCCTAATGTAACTGTGGTGAAACGGATATATTGTTTATTCAACCACTGTCCGATTAAAAAAAAATATTTGGTGAATATTTACACTCTGCAGTATGATTTCATCTTATGTTGTAGTTTTTACTTCATGTGTGGTGTGAGCATCACCGTTACAAGAACAAAGAAAATTTCACCTAATATGCTTTTGGTAAACTTTACACCATAAACGGTGGCCTCATATAGACCCTTTTTCGTGTTGATTTTCACACCGAATTTTTACTAGTGTACCATTCGAATGAGGTTTCATTCTGCAAATCTGGGATCTAGAAAATGTTTAACTGCCTTTCGTTCCCAGTCATCGTCGTGTTCGGTTAGAGTGGACAAGAGACCTTAGGAATTGGCAGGTGTTCTTTTCTGATGAGACCAGATTCGGATTAGTTAGTGGTGCCAAACGGCCAAAGGTCTGTAGCTACTCATGTCAACAACAGCAACTGAGTTTTCCCCGGGAAGTTGCTCCCTATCAAGGTGGTACAATAATGGTATGGAAGGGGGTATAATGTTTAATCGTGGTACTGCATTGATAAATACCAATAAAATATGCACACTAACATCCAACCAATCATTTGGAAATAGGATATACTTTCATTTTTATGGATGATAATCTAAGACTTCTTCGCGCTTGAAGGGTTCAGGAGCTTGACACAGCTGCAGAAAAGGAATGGGAACATTCCTCGAGAACTCATCAATGATTTGATAACATCAATGCATAGAAGACTTCTTACATACTTGCAGTGAAGGTCAGGACACCTGGATTACTATAGCCTTTAATTTTTTGTCATTTTTACATTATTATTTAAGTAGGTATAATATTGTTGTTTTTGAGACTTAAAACTAAATATTCCATATATGCCATATGCCAATATGCCATTATTAATTCACCTAAAAAGAAGTA
Source organism: Pediacus dermestoides (assembly GCA_963942485.1). Taxonomy (NCBI): domain Eukaryota; kingdom Metazoa; phylum Arthropoda; class Insecta; order Coleoptera; family Cucujidae; genus Pediacus; species Pediacus dermestoides. The sequence goes on along the minus strand of OZ012626.1, from coordinate 22,864,704 downwards.
ATTGTGAAGAAATTATCAGTAGTAATATCACAAGAGCATAGAAAATAATCGATTATACTTCCGAGTCACTAGACGTATTCTGCGAAACACCACGAGAGCGTTAGCTCGAGTGGTGTTTTAAGGATATACGTCGAGTGACGAGGTTAGTATAACGATTATTTTCGTTTGCTCGAGTGGTATTCGTTACGATTATATAAAGAATTAACAAACAAATTGTTTTTCTGACGTTTATTAATAAACTTCAAAAAAATGTTACTATGACAAAATTCACATTGTTTGAGGAGCGAATATACGAAAACGGTTATACCACGTCGTCAAGGGGTATATTCGCTTATCAATACATAGTAACTATGTAAAACTTGTAATTGCTATTGGGTAAATTTATAATGAGTTATATAATCACATATATAGTACTTTTTTTTTAAGCAAAAGTATCCTTTTGGATACATTAGGGTCCAAGACTTTTGCGTTGTGTGTAGGTAATTTTTTAAAATAATTAAGTATATAATTACGGACATTTCCAAATAAAGTACTGAAATAAAAAAAAACGTTTTTTTTGTGATTCTAGTTGATATTTAAAGTTAAACTGGAGTAGATATTCCAAACAAGTTAAAAGATAAAAATGTTGAGGGCAAATATAACATTCGTGCATATTAAGGCCTACTTTTACGCGGTATTGACTGACAAATACATAACTTGAGTACATTTTTCAATGTACTCAAGTTATGTATTTGTGAGAATCACAAAATTTAAGTCGGTTATATCATAAGGAATAAAAACCCAAATGAATTGCTTACATTAAAACAAGCTAACCTAAGCTTGAAATTGCCGCAATTTTCAAGTATTTAAAGCCCATTCCCGTTTAATGATCTTCAAACTAATATATGGCATAAAGTGGAGAAATTCCTAACTGCTAGTGATTCACCCCTTAAAGTGTTTTGAACCAGTTTTTCTAACAAGCCGTGATGTCCAGTTGAAAAATACAAATAAAATTTGGTCAATAAATTTCGTGAAGTTTTTATGGCATCATCTCCAAGCAATAATATCAGTTATTTGAGACGGCGAATGAGCTTTTAACGAAGTGAATAAAACGTTTTAGTGCACAGTATCATATAGCTAAATATTATTTGGGTAATAACTTTATGAATTAAACATGGTTTGAAATTTGCTGGCAAGTTTATGATTTGTATTAGTAAAGAAGAATGAAAGGAGAAAGGAGTGAGTGCCGTGGCGGCGTCGTCGTCGTAGACGTCGTCATCATTGCCGCCGGTGTGCGCGCGTATAAAACCACCTTCATGTTTTTTATTATTTTCCTGCTATTTGAACATAACTAGTTAAGTGTGTATATAACAAAGTTGTTCCATTTCCTTATGAAAGCAATAAACATGTTTTGTAAACGAACCCCTGTAGGATATTTCGACGCGCACACTGAGAGAAAGAGGAATGTTGTCGCTCATTTTGTAATATGTACAGCAGGTCTGAAAGCACGGATTTCAGAGTTTCATGGTCTCCAGAGAGTTGGCTGTTTAACAGTACACGCTACTTACACCTGACCCCCAAAACCCAGCAACCAATCTGAAACCTGCTCGGCTCCACAGTATTATTTGCGACTGTCGACTGAGGTGAAGTTTTCACTCAGACTGTGCGACTTCAAAGTTGATGAAGCTCATTTAATAATTTTGTCCTAATGAAATTCCTTAAATTAATAATTCAATTGAAGGCAAACAATAGCAGTAAGCATTGTGCGCGTTGTCGTGTTGTTATTAAAATTGTAGCATTCTTTATTTTTGTGTTGAAATTAGAAAGCTGATTCGTATGCTGGTCACACTGCCTGAAAAGCTAACTGAAAATTCTTGTTTCGTGTGTTGGTTTTTGTCGTACTCACCTAGGGAAATATAACAAAACTTTTCACAACATTTTCCCACTCTATGCTAAACAAGATTATTTCGTCCTTTTCGTTGTTTTAAATCTTTTTTATGTTCAAAGCACATAATTTAATACAATGTATTCATCTACAAATTTCAATATAAACAGGCCTGTCTCAATTTACTCTAGGTATATGAAATTATGTTGTTATTTATGCATTGTCATCTGCAATGTATAGTTGAAAATTGAATGGTCCTAGTTTGATCTATTACAGTTAAGCTTTGATGTAGTTAATTAAATAAAGCATATAGAGTTTGCCCTGTTTACTGTCCGTGTTAACCACACTCAGAGAACTGTTGACTAAAGCTCTTTACCCCCAAAGTTGAAGTTCATCATTGAACAGAATTACAACGTATTCCCATTTACTTCGTTCAAATAGAATCGATTCTAATTTTATTTTCTTTTATCTAGTGTTGCGTTAATAATAATGAAATAATATCTACTATGCTTTTAGTAATATGAACCTTTGATAATAATTATTGTACAAACATATACATATACTTATAGGTATTAGTGCCAGAAGTATAGTTAAATGTGTATTGGAAATTTTGGTTTCTGTAGGTATATTTATCATAGATAATAGACTTTTTTAATGAAATGAGATATCCAAACTTACATTTCAAAGTAATGGATAGAAAAACAGCGAGATAGGTGTGCGCGTATTTGAGTAACTGAAAGGGAAATTAATTGTTTCATTGAAGTTGGTCTACGTGGCCGTCACCATTATATCACTATCTGTCAATTAATCAATGAAATCGAATCTAACACATTCAAATTTCTAACCTATTTAGTGTTTACACCAAATCACCATGGCATTCGCGCGCAAGCCTAAATCTGCATAGATGGATTTGAAACCATCTCCATTTTTTTGGGAATAAACTAAATCAAAACTTTCTGAAATTTATTTATTTGAATATGCAGGATGCCAAAACTCGAGACAAAACTGATATAAGTACTATTAGAAAGTATAGATTAACATACATTTTTAGATTTTTGTATTAAAGTCAGCTTTTACTACTTATTAATTTGAAAACGTTGTTATAATATGATCATCACATAACATAGCAACAATACGAAATAATGTTCTATAATCTAAAATTCTTCATTTCTATTAATTTTCGTATTTAAATTTATCAAGAGGTTAGTTATTCTTAATTAAAAGGAGAGCAAGATAATTTTAAGTGTTTGTATAAATTCTCCAGGCTGGAAGGGGATTGTCATTGAAAAATTAAAGCAGTTTTTACAAAACAAAGATAGTGACCTAATCAAGCTTATTATGGTCATTTGGAAGACTGCTATAGTTTCATTTTCTTCCCAATAAAAATATTGGAACTTATCGTAAGAAATCTGGATATTTTATTGAGAAAATGAATTTTTTAAACAATACTCGCATAACAGAATTAGTATACCATGCCCAAAATCAAAACAGAACTCTATGAGGAAAAGCGGAAAAAATAGTTTAAGGTATTATATTGGTGACAGAGATCGGAGGAATTAACATCAAGTAGTGCTCACATGCAGAAGTCGAAAGAAAATGTCGTTCTCTGAGCTTTTTTCGATTTGGATAAAATCAAGGAACGGCTCTATGAATAGCTTGCTGGTAATACTAAGAGTTAGGTAGATGGTTTCTTCTTTACGTCAATACTCCGGCTTACAAATGCAACCTGGTGAGCATCTTCCTAGAGATAAAAATGGTTCAAATTCTTGATCTCTTCACTCTATCTAAACTTAGATAAAATGACGTTCGGCATAATAGAGCACTTTGTTTCTGAAAATGATTTTGCCAATTCATATTTCGGGTATACTTATTTATAAAACGGTTTGGAAATTTGGTGAGTAAATACGTCTTTAAATATACTATGATCCATAAAAAAATATTGTTCCGAGACGTGCTGATGGAAGGCTTATCCAGAAACAGAGAGACGCAAAATACAGATCAAAATTGAAAAAGAATATTGGAAAACGAATTACTTAGGTAGGTACCTACTTTTATGTTCAAATAAGAGAAAAGTGAATTTACTTACTTAAAAATTATTATCTTTATACATATTTTGACTGTTGCATATGCGTTTTTTAAATAACACATTAAATATAATGAAGCTCAAATATAAAAAGAGCAAATCATATTCTCCATTGACCTATTTAACAAAATAATTTTATTTTTTACGCACTTTGTTGTTCTTTGATCATTTCCTCCTTTAATTAAAATCATAAAATCATTCCTGGTATTAAAATTATACTACGCTGCAATATTATTTTAAATCAACTAGTTAGTTAAAAAATCTTGTGAAGGTTAATTCCAGTAGTAATTATAATATGGAAATTTTTCCTACTTTATTTATCGGTTCCTGTATGTAGATATAGGTAGGTACTCCTCTAGTACGCATCGATAAAAATTTATGGGCGCAGTGAGCTTGATATACTGTAAAAATATGAATGATAAATTTAAACTTGATATATACGCATAATGCATGTATCAAAGATTTTTGAAGCACGTCTCCTGAATCATTCCAACAAAACATCCAACAACTTGTGTTCTTTTTCATCGTTTGATCGTTGACGTATTACATACAATTTATATGTAAATTTCAGGATGCCTGTGTTTGGTCTTCTGTATATATTTTCTGCGGGTGGGAAAGGCATTCGGCTACTGTCTATTACTACCACCAACTACCACGTATATGGTTTACATAAGTTCTTTTCAGAATAGAAGCAGTTTTTTCAACATATATCCGCCATAGTGCCTAACTCCCATGTAATAAAAGTGAGTTTTTTACTCTAAGTAAATTCAGCGTTTGATGTGGTTTGTTATGAAGTTGCCTCAGCACGGCATTAATTACTTTAGGGGTGACAGTATATTACGCTTGGAGAAATTCTTCGCTACTGGTGCTTCTACCCCATATAATATATAATATGTCTTTCATACAACAGGATTTTATCACGTCATCATCGTGATACATGGCCGGGAAGTATGTACAAGGAATATCCTATCTAGAGTATTACGTCTTTCATGTACTTTCTTCCTACTGCCCGCTTTTTCTTTTCTACATTAATAACAATTATTTGTCAACCGTATATAATTGTAACTTAAGCCAGTGATGAAGAAAAACAAAGCCAAAGGCGTGAAAAAATTGAATATAAACCAATTAAGGATCAACTGCTTCTCCAGTTTGATACAATGCGTGACTAACGAAGTGAAATGATCAAAATATAAAGAAAATTGTTTGGCTAGCACGCCGACAGCCAGACAGACACTTAGTGTTCACTTTGCAGAAAACAGATAATACTGTTCTCTAGGTTTATGCTTTATTGACATTCCACTAGTGACAGGCAAAAATCCAAGTGACAGCTTGTCTTCCAATAACTAACAGTTCAGAGCAAGTGCGAGTGTGCGAGCCTTTTACGAAAATTACTTTCCGAGGGGCTTTTATATAAGCCCGCCCCCCACCAACCGCCCATCACACACATTGAAAAGTTCGTCGTCGTCTTCGTGGTGTGTGTGTGGGTGAAGGGAGATTGATGCATGCCTCAGGTTTAAACCCCCCACCCCCTTAAGTTGCAATAAATAGGGGATAATTGATAAGGATTGATATATCCATTCAATTAAATTAAGTCGAACCGCACAATATATTTTTTCGCGCACTCCTTAATACCAAACAATCTATCGAATCAAGGCTGGATACACACAACACAAATATTGGAATAGGTGCCCGAATGTTTGACGACAGCAAAAAATATTTATTTTGTTTTTTTTATATATCTCAGACAGAACGAAAGAATAAGATGTGTGCTTGGAAAAAAATACGAAGGATTTGATAAGGTTAACAAATAAACGGAATTGTATGGATTTATAGGATGTGCAGATCGAATTTCAACTGAAATCGAAAATGGAGGAAAACTTCAGTTATTGGAGTGAAATACATACGTTATAGTGTAAAATTTCAGTAAAACGAATTAATAATTATTAATACATACGCGAATGATATGTCGAGAAAAAAGTGGTTTATACTGTCACACAGGGGGTTGTGACGTGTGCTAGTCAATTGGTTGGGGATAACAAAACATGTGCAAAAGTACAAAAATATGTTTAACAATAAAGTCTATTGTTCTTAGTTCTGGGGAAGGGGCGCTAACATTATACCTACACAACTAGACCTGCAATAACAAATATCCCCAAGTACAGAATTATAAACAAGTTACAAATTATAGTTATTTATGTATCAAGGGAATTATAAGGTTATTAACATCTAATAATTGACGTGATACATAGATCATTTTATTTCTTACAAAAGTAAAGACTTATATTTTAAGGTATTGAATTTTGTTGTTTTTTAAATTAGATGACAACCATAAATAAAACGTCAAAAATTAATGGTAAAAATGTCACAACCTTAATCAGTCATTTCTCGAAAAGTAAAAGTGTCCGACGCAAAATGATGTGAGATTCGTGATCTACGCATGGAAATTAGTGAAAATATGTGAAAATTACCCTCCAAAATTTGTAGCTGGGACTGCCCCCGATTGGAGGAAGTTAAGGATTCATAATTGTCTAGTTATAACTCCCAAGGGAGTTATGAGTATGTTTATAGTTACCGTAATTAAGGCAATATTAAACTGTAATTGATAAGTAAGAATAAATTATTTTATTTCTTACTGATGTGTGGGATTCTTAAATATTTTTTTTTGGTATTACAGTCATCATTTTTATTGGTATTCAACTAATCAATTTATTAGTGTTTAAATCTCTGAATTAGAACTACATCCGTCCAATTAAAAATTAATCGTCATGAAATTCAAATGACGTTAGAAAATTTTAAGTGGTTTAAGTGTATATAATAGTAGTTTATGCAACAAGTATATAATCTATGACTTTATTGACGAGTCTGTTTTATGGCAGAGCGAGCTTGCGAGCGAGGCTAATAAATAGGACGAGTCAATAAAGTCAGATTATATACGAGTTCCATACAAAGCTTTATGTTCAACCTTTTAATTATTTAGAAAAATTATAAATGACAGTAATAAATTCATTCTGACAGTATTTATTGTAACATTGACAGCTGATATATTGATATTTTACAATAATAGTAAAATAAAGTGCCATTATACACTAGTGTATAAAGAGCCACTTTACGCACGCAAAAGTACGTCATAAAAAGTACTTTATAATGCAGTTGTACATAAAGGCATTTATTCTCGATTTTGTATTGAAATTTGTCTAGGAAATGCAAAACACCAAAATATAAAGCAATAAATGAAAATATTGATGAATATCCAGTAACATCAGCAGTAAATCAAGCGGAAACTGAAGATAAAACAGCAAAACAAACATTGCGGTTAAGTCTGACAATTGACTAAGCTTATCCTAAAAGGTATAAGTTTAGCTCCATCCATGCACTATAAGAGCTTGGGAACAGACATAAATTAATTCAATTAAAAGCAGAAAATTGAACAGGGATTTTGGCAAAAGATACTCCACTTTCACACATACCTACATAGACACATCCATTCCAGGACCCAGAGAGAGAGCAAATCTCAATTAATGAAACAATGCCAAGAGATGAACTTGCAGCAGCCACCTCTTTTCCGATATTGAAACAAATAGCATTAAGTTTACTGGGACTGAACAGTTAAATATGAACATGGCTGGGTGATAAAATCCAAAGTGAAAATGTGTTTTTGGTGCATGTTAGGTAATTCCCGAAGTGATGCAGGGTGCAGGGTGGATAGACCTGCATGCAACATATATTCCTGGCTGCAATTGCCATACACATACGTAGCTTACTGTGTCTCTTGCAAATTTCATTAAACGTGTGCAACTAATTTATAGAACATAATCATATGTAAATGTTTTGCTGCAGCAAATGGAACAGCTTAATGTTTCGAAGCGGGTGGTTGATATTTTAAAGGATTGTCTGTGAATTTGCAACATTTCACTGAAAATTTTTTGTAGGTGTTCACGAATATAAATAAAATCCAAATTGAAACCAGAGGATTTTTCAAATAAAATTAGTTACTTTATAACAATTAACGAGCAAAGTGACCGAATTAGCATTGTGCTATGTTTCACACTCCTATCTATTATATAACAATAAAGAGAGACGCGTCACTAAATGGCGTGAAATGGAATTTCACTAGATGTAATTGAACTGGGGAATGGCGGTGTATAGCGGCATCAGTATAGTTGAGTGGTATGAGTTGCCCACTATCATCCCCACGACAGACATTCACCTAAAATTTGTTTGAAATTGAGTAATTGTGTACCGCACTACGTCCGCAATTAGTTTGTTTGAAAATTACTTGTGTGAATTATTTAACACTCCACAGATTAACGGAAATTCATGCAAATCTTTTGATACCTCCATTCTCGTACAGTGTCATTCCTACGCGGAACTTTTCTGTATTCTGACAGTGGGCGTGAGCCAACTCTAGAGATAAATGAGCGCTATAGTTTGAATATATTGTTTAATAAAGTTAAGATAACCCACCATCTAGCGAATTAATAAAACCGTCACTAACCACACCAAGTAAAAAGAGCGATTTAACGTTAGGAATATCTGCAGTTAAGTGGAAATTAGCCAGAGAATCACGTATAAAAAAGATCAAGTGGGGAACCTTAAATTTAAAATACTAGATGTAATTTCCAGGTTTTATAGGGTGGCAGGGTCTTAGCTGTTCTGTAGGTCTCCAGGGTGGCATTAATCGAGATGCAGCAAAGAAAAGATTACTCCAATGCTGAAGTGCCATAGGTACTAAGTGGCTTTTAAATGCTGTCCACGTCCTTGGTGGAATCTGCGGGTCTCTACACGCACTCGGACGTGGTCACGACTACTCAATTGATTCTTTTGCAATAATAGCCCTTTGCCGGGGGATGGATGGATGGCTAACGCCCGATGTCCACCAATCTACTGTCCTTTCAAGTGGAATTCCCATCACCCTAAATAATGCCCATTCGGCCACTTTACTCCCTGTTTGCTTTTCTTTCTACACAAACAACAAGATTGATAGATTTTTCGCTTAAGAGCAAAAAGACCAACAACACGCCCTGGTAAATGTTTCAATAAAGTCCTGAAGAAGTGCAGAAAAGTACATGGACAAACAAGAAAAGTTTTTGTTTGCGTTATTGTGCAATTATTTGATTTGCTGTCATAAAAAGATACCGGTAGAAAAATATGATAGAGGGAGAGTTGCGTACATTAACGAAAACTATCAGTTGTTGTTTAGTGTTTCGAATTTGCTTAGGTTGGTATATGGGTGATTGTTCCAATATTTCAAATATCTAAAAATATTTCAAAAACACTGATTTAAAGAATTCATTTTCGTTAAAACTTTAGCATTATATCCTTATTACTACTTACATGAGTTTACGGTTTATTTTATCTTTTATCTTTTTTATCTTTATGATTGACCAAGGATTTTAATAATGGATACGTATTTAATTCTAAAATTTCCAAAGTCTGAAACTGTAGCCATAATATTTTATTAATGTTAATGCCAGTGCTAATGCAAATTATTTTAATTAATATTTTATATTGGTTACGACCGGGTGTATCAATTCGGAAATATTTGGAAACGATTCAGCAATATTACGTTGAACGGAAAAGGCGTCTGGAAAAAAGTCAGCGGTACCTAATAATTTTATTAAAAAGTATATTCCAAATTTAATTCAAAACCAATGTGAAAGACTAAGAGCCATATGCGTAGTCATGTTTAGCAGTCACAAAGTAGCTCCTTTCTCGCTACTATGAAAATTGCCATGCATAATCGGTATTTAGTAACTACTTTCCCTAGTATTTACTAGCCAGAAAGTCACTACTAGTTAGTAGACAGAAAGTAGCTATTTTCGGAAACGACTATGCATATGGATGTAAAAAAATATCTTAAATTATTTCCATTTTATTAAATAAAATTTTTATTTACAGTTTATAAGTAAGCGCATTTTAATTCCATATACTACGATTTTTTCACATTGGTTTTGTCTCTGAATAGAGATAGACATAGTAATTATGTTGTACATGGTATTTATTGTATTGCTAATTTTAAAAATTTGTAAAAAAAAGTTTTTTTTCAATCTTAAGATTCTAATATGTTTTTTGTTTCGTTACGTTTCATTCATTCACACAGTCTCAAAACTTATCAAAGTGCATATTTTAAGGTAGTCTTCATGTTGAGTGAGACTTTATAATTTTTTTTCAATAGTTAAGTAGGTACAGTTATCAAAGTTAACTAAGTTCTAACACAATATCTAGAATATTACTCCGAAAGAACTCCTCCATGGATGGTAAATGTAAATTTTAAAACCACAAAACTTTGGCAGTGCTAAATGCGTTTCGTAAACGGTTATTTACCTCAGTGCAAAAGTGAATAAAACCTCCATAAACTAGGCAAATTGCTTGACTTCTGGTGTTGTGATATGGTGCAATTTCACGGGGGTGTTCACATAACTATTCATTTGTAAATTCCGACCCGCATGAGCGCGGCGGTTTTGACAGTATCACATTAAGTTGCGTGTGTAAATAGCATCCGTTGCGCCTGTCATGTTCACAACACGTGGCCGAAGATCACGTACGAGGAGTGAATTTAGCAGATAAACCCCTATGAACCTCTTCTCTCATCTGGATGCACTAACCGTCATAGCCCTCTTGTATACTAGGAAACTCGTACAGACTTTTTTCGGTGTCAATTTGTATGTGAGCGTGTGTGTAATATCGTGTTTATATAGGTTGTATGTACCTATGTATAACTTTGTATTGTATTATCTATCGGTTTTGCTTTAGGTCCTTTAGGCGGGAAGCTAAATTACTACGTGCTTTTTTATAACAAAAATGTATATGAGAGGAGATAAATGCCTTTGTTTAACTTTATACATATAATATATTTCATATTCCAATTTGCAGTTATTGCATTTTGTTTTGGTTGGTAGGTAATAAAAAAGGTCAAATGAAACTGCACATAGAATATAAAATATGATTTCACTGATAAAATTGTTTTGTATTTGCGATTGTCTAACTATCACTTGTTCACAATTTTTTAGTGATGTAAAATACGATATAAATACTCCTACTTATTATCAAATTTGGTTTATACTGTCAACTTCAGTCCATGTTTGGAATAAATACCAAGGACAGCCATAATTTGAAATCACCAAAATAAACTGAAGTGGAAGAAAACAGCTATAAAGTGAAAGCACAATGGCTTGGAAATCACGTGAAGTTACATCTAACCCGCTCACTAAGCGATCATTCCACTTGTCCTTTCCGTTTGGGACTTTTACAGATGATCTCCAAGGGGTTGCATCCACCACCACCGTCACCAACATCGTCCCTCCGCCTACCCACGCCTGTCTCCATCCTTCAAATTCATCCCCAGTGTACTCCGATTCTCCTTCTAACCCCTATGAATATCAATCGGGGCGTGAAAAAATTCGAGGGCCGAGCACATTGGAGCCCCAGAGGCAGCGATTCTAAACACACTTTATGTCAATACTTGTGGTCACTAAACTGCTTCAGTTCAATTACCCAGAAGCTTTTAACCTAATTAAGAAATTTATGTAGGGCTACACGATCTCAACGAACAGATGGAGTTATTTTATTTAAAGTTCATAAAAAAAATGTTTCAAACAGAAGGTCCATGTTTACTAACTTTTTTCTAATTTGATGACGTAACAAAGCTATTACAGCACTCATTTTGAGTGTGTTAATATCCATTACGAAACCCCCCCAAATCTAGAAACTTTTTTTCGGTTGGTAACACATATTGAACGAAATGTCAAATATCAGTGTGAATTTGACGTTATTACTATTTTTTATTGTTTTTCGTATTTATCATGAGATTTTATCGGCAGCAAATTAACCGTGGAATTCTCTGTAATTTGCCGTACCTATTTCTGGCGGAGTGCAGGAACTTTCTGAATTCATTTCGCGAAAAATGACAATTATGTACTACTTGATTCAAATTTAAAAGTTACCTGTAAATATCAACTTTGAAATAAAAGTGTCACCAACTGTCACAAAATTCCCTAAATTGATTTTATTTGTAAAAAAAATGTATTTAATATGCAAATTAGAAAAAATAGTATAAAAAACTCGTCTTGTAAAACTTAAGAGCACTCGTCCTTTACAGGCACTCCTGCCCGTGGCAGTCGTGCTGCAAACCTGGTCTCGTATCTTAATATAAGTTTTACAAAACTAGTTTTTTAATATACTATTAACGACAACAGTTGCACTTTGTTCCACAGCATTTTGCACGTTGCTACGTCAATAAGCACATAAAAAAATAAACACTAGATACTAGCAATTGGAATTGTTAATGTTTGATAGACTCTGACTTTTCAAACATACAGCTTTAACCCTTTGCGTGGTGGTGGTACACATGATGTACCATCTTTTTACTTTCTTAGAAGAAGTATAAGGAAGAATAGTAATCGTAATTTTTTTCGACTATGAGATTTTGATGGATTTCCACGGTTTGAGGGCCCTGAATCCATTTTGACTATTTTCGCGATGATTAAGTCTAATCATTGATTATCATATAGGCAATCAATGGTTTAATGCAATATGATTATTGGCGAAGACTTCAGTACTTTCCAAAGATCAGAGTTATATCCGTAAAGTATAAGAAAGTCAAATGTTGGTTGTTAGACACAGATATTTTATGTTATCCTTGAAAACTGGAGGACGATTATTATACAAGATTAATAAAATATATGCTGATCTAGTTTCACATATCAAATATTGGGTATTGACAAATATTTCAAATATTAAAAAGAAGCATACAGCAAGAAACTTGCTTCTAAATAGACTGATACGGATTGTTTTACACACTAGGTTCTTCATACCTATGCATGTACGAAGTGTAAATCATTTGTCAAACCCAAGAAAAACTAATTAGAACTACCAAACTTTCCTCTCTGATATTGACTCGCATAGAGGAATCAATTAAGGTGTTAAGTTTATCTCTGTTGCAGGATCAATCTCACCACTTTCTTCTTTATAAGCACATTTAATCTTGTATATTACACGAAAACTTCTAATATACAACATCAGGTATTAAAGCATAGAGAGGGCTTGTGTATCGAAGTTAGATATTATAAGCGGTTGAAATAGTAGCAATTAACTCGGTAAATTACATTGTAATTAACTTCACTTTCTAAAACCGGGGGAGGTTGAAATATGTAGCTGCCTTCAATTTATATACCCCCGTATATACGCCGTCGTGTTTCAACTTACTTAAGGAACCCGTTGTCTCCTGAGGTACAAGTAGCTAATGTAACGGAACACGAGGGTCTATTTTACTGATTAAGTTGTAGGAAATATTTTGGGCATATGATGCCAGTTCTCTCCCAATACAGGAAAAATTCTGTAGTTTAATCATTATATACGGTAACAACACCAAAAAATAGTTAGTTGTGTTCACATTGATTAGATGCCATGTTATTGTTATTGGTAAGTTTGAGTCAAGTTTGCAATTTGTTTGTTTACGGAATAATTAACTCACAAATTACACTGTGTAAGTGTACACGTTAGTAATTACAGTTCTCTCACTCTTCCGCGAATTGAGTTTAGTTAGATTTACATTTGCACTTGACTGGTAAATTTATGTGGGTAGATGCTCCTAGTGGTTATTATTAATTGTGTATATTTCGTTTGGTGTTTTTGGTAATTTGCATTACATCTTGTTCTATTGATGTTTTCTACAAATTTGTTAGAATGTGGTTCAAAATTATTCAATATAGCGCAAAAAATATTTTTCTTAGATCATGTAAAAATCTCGTAAAAAGTGTAGGCCTCTCTATACACATACTTAAAGTTTTATGTGGCATTTAGTTACACAATCTTGTTATAGTGCCAACCGCAATCGAAATCCAACTTTACCTAACTAAAGCAATCACCATTTTATCATACTGCAGCCTAATTCCAATAATACTATTTGTTCAAGTTGATGTTAATCTTCACGTTTTTGTCACCCACATACCCAGTGGCGGTGCAAGAGCTCCTTGGGCCCCTAAGCAAACATGAAAAATGGGGCCCCTAAGCATTGCTTATACCCGCTTATACGTATCACGTATCATAAAAAGAAAATTAATAATCACGTTCAACTACTACACTTAAACTAAAATTGAATGAATTTTAAAGTTTTCATGCATAACCCCATTTTTATATTGCACGAGACACGAAACACAAGTTTAAATACCAAAATTAAATAATGCTCAGCAAGCAATTTAAAAGTTTGTTTACTTTATCTACCTTTTTAATTACCATTAAGGAACGAGTTAAGTACAAGAAAATAAGGATTTTTCTTTTTAGATGCGGAGCTGTACTACAATTTCCACCAAAACTTCTTTAACTAGGTCTGTTGTTCCTAATGGAAACTTTCGTAAAGTGCACTGGATAATTAGAATATCTTTGATGCATCTTTAACGGATTTTATGAATATGAAAATTTAATTAGATATGTAAATATACACGAAACAATGTACCTTTATTTACAAAAACCTCAAATATTTTGCATTTTGTTAAGTTCAATATAATTTAAAGCATTTAATATTCTTATATAAAAGAACAATAGGTAAAGCTTGTCGTTCAGTTTGAATAAAATTATAGATTGTTGAATGTGGTTTGATGACACAGAAAAACGAGAAAGAAATATGCTCTTTCAAAAGTGCAGTGGAGGATAAAATACTACAACTAACTATACCTCAGAAAGACCTCTGACAGAGATGTCATTTAACAATAATACAAAAGCGCTTTGTAGTGTTAAAACGTTTAAAAACCACACACAAGAACCTATTGAATTTCACTCTACAAATGTTCAACTTGTGGTTAAGATGTTTTCTTTGCTGGCAGTTTACTCTTTCATTGTTTGCTAGCGCGTCATAGGGGTAGGTTAAATTATTTTAGATTCGGAACAATACACCCGGGTCATTTAATACTTTTAGTGATGTCTAATTACAGAAAAAGAATGCAGTGAATAATTGTTATAAAAAAAATCAGAGGTATGCACATTTTTTTTTTAAATTGTCGTTTGCTTAATCGCACGAGTAATATTTTTAATAACTTTCATGGACAATATGCAGTTAATTTTATAGCATGAGGATTTGTATTTAGTTAAAGATACCTACTTAACTCTAGTTAGTAAGTACGAAAATTTGCCAACGTGACATCCATTAGCAATTAAAGCGATTTAATAAAGTAGAACTTTATTGGCTTTTAAAGGTACAGCAAATGACATTCCTTTGTAACAAATAAAAATTCGATTTTATTTCCTTTATTAAAACGCTTTGACAGAATAGTTTGAAGCTGAAACAAGTTCATAAAATACACCAGCTCATGTATCCTTTTCGTCTTCTCTCTCTCTTGTCACCAGTGGAATTAAATTAGAAAATAGTTAAAAGTACTGTTCAACTACACAGTGTGCCAACCAAAACCAAAGGGTTTGTTGGGTCGCTAATAAAGTATAGTGCACGTACACGAGGAATGTTATTAAACAGTTGTAATTCGGGTTGCTTTGTGTCTCTCAAGTTGCATTTCACACTTCAGATACGTTTCAGACAAAGATGTAATTGCCGGCTTTGATGTGAAGTGAAGGCTTGCTGCCCGTTGCCGCCACTGCCGCCGCCGTTGACGCAAATCAGATCAAGAAAGTAAATTGAAGGGGATGTGTAACTAAGGCAATTCCCCTCGCCGTACTCTTTCTAAACAATATTACTGAATTTTAATGACTTTAAACCAAAACTATTTAGAATAGTTCATATGCTTTGTTAGCTTATTCAAGATTGCGGAACAATTTATTAAACTAGAGTTTTAATGCCATATTTGTACTTTGCAAAATGCAAATAGTAAATTACTACACATCACATAATTTCAAGTTTTTGATTTTGTATAAAATAAATAAGAATTAATACAGGGTGTTCAAAAAAAGGGTAAAATTTTTAGTAGTAGAGGTCAAAACAAGTCAAAACGTCTTAATAAACATAGGTTGGCAAATCTACGGTTATGGAAACATTAGCGATATCATGTTTCTCATAAGTGTTTTTTATTTTTAATAGCTTTTGTGAGAAAATAATGAAATTAAAGAAGATATTTAAAGTGTCCTCCCTCCTTTTCGGTGCAAGCAGTGGTTCGTCGCTGTAAAGAAATTCGGGTTTGTTGTAAAATTTCCGCGGTTTGCCGAATTGTTACTCCTAGATCAATCCGCCGTCTTAATTCGTCCAAGTCATTTACAAGCACACTGTACACTAAACTTTTTAAATAACCCTAAAGAAAAAAGTCGAATGGAGTTAAATCAGGTGACCTGGCAGGCCATGCAATATTTCCTCTTCTTAACTAAAGTACTAGAAAAATAAAATCGCTCATATTTCCGTAATCGTGGATTTGCGGACCCATGTTTATTAAGACTTTTCGACTTGTTTCCGCCCATACTACATGCCCTTAAAAAGTTCTTTTTGAACACCCTGTATATATATTTACAACAATTTGTAGATGGTAAAATCAAAGACCAGTTGGTCCCAAGATCTCTTTTTACCAAATTTACCCTTATTTTCTCAGCAAACTCCTCCATCCAAAATATGCTGGTATAATAATGTAATCATTATAAATTTTTATAATACGAGTATCCTTAGTTTTCTTTGACCTGGAGTTGGGACCAAATATAATATATTTACAAGTACATGCAATACCTAATTATTACTATTTAATTTATTAATGAAGTTTACCTAGTAATACTTCAAATAAGTATGTTTTCGTCAATTAAGGTACCTAAGTAAAGAGAATTGTTTTGGGAAAGTTGTTTTCAGTCTATTTCTAGTACCAGATGCTCTAAATTTTATGATGGATGCTTTACATTGCTTTTTCCTTTATTAATCCCGTCGGTATTTATTAAAATCTACTTGAATAACTCTCTCTTTATTATGTTGTCCCAAAAGTTCCTTCAATTTTCGCTAGTAGTAACTATAAAAATAATCTAGAGTTTTTAAGACGATATTTCGACAGGTATCATCTTTATAATCAGTAAAACGTCAATCACCCATCTTTATCTTGAAATAGTTTGTTCCGGCTACTGAAATGCATCTTTATGGAAAATTAAAGTTAAATGCAACGGAAATAGAGAACTTAAGCAGAAAGGTAACAATCAATATTTCTTCAGTAGTTCGGTACAGTATTTGCCATTCTTATATCTGTTTTTTTATTAACAATTATTCCAAACTTCTCAAAATATTAAAAATTCTCTTTCCAACGTAAATAATTTTTTAAAATCGTCTTTGTTTGAAGCTATAGTGTCATAATGTGTAAATTAGTTATTTTAGGATGTTAGATACTAAATTTTCTTACAAATGTAACCTTTCAACCTTTACTATCTGTACTAGCTACTAGCTAGACTTGAAATACCTATATCTATTTGCTAGTTTCGTAGACAAGTTTGACATGAAGTTTTCCTTGTGGCGCACATTAATTCCTTAAGTGTATTTTGTTGTTTTTATTTAGTTGATCCTTTTGGAACCGGCTCTGAATACAATTTAATCTACATTTATCTGCGGATCTGAATTATAGCCTGATGGAATATTTCGCCAGGCCAAAGTCCCCCCTCACCCCTTGCAGAGGGTCCAATCCACTTTCAGGATTCTTCTATTATCCTACAGGATATCCCCGTAGACCGAAGTTGAACGACACAAAAGGCAACTTGACAAAATGGTTACTGATAACACATATTACTGCTTCCCGTTCATCAGTTAGCACATATAAAACATTTTAACTCCTATATAAATGGATGCTCCTGTAAAATACATAGATATATGTTTTACACTGACAGTATTATCCACAATGATCCTAAATCCTAAATATTGTAATTCGCGTACTACCCAAACTCTCACATGACTATTACGGGCAATTGTGTCGCGCCAGCTTTAATATCACTAATTCGACTCGAAATCTTGTTATTGTGTTTCCCATGATACCATAATTTCCAACTAAACTACGTGCAGTTGGGTTTCAATTACAAAATTACTTTCGCTCCACCTGACACTAAGAACAAAGAATTATCAATTTAACTCAATCCTGTTACCAGTAAACATTCACCAGAGTTACTTTTCTATGGCTGAAATACAGTTATAAGGAATTTTAACAAGTTTAATTTTCAGTTAAATTTTGTGTTGTGAGCTGATACGCGTTTAATCACGAAATTGGGTAATGGTTCTTGTGATATTAAATAAAGCGTAATATCTACTAAATATTTATGTTTATAGACCTCATATATGTCATTATCAGAAATACTTAAACAGTAATACGGGAATAGATAATGTTATTATTAGAGGTTAAACCCAAAGTAGTATCTGATTAAAATGAGTTTAGTTGAGTAACACAGATATCAGGTACCTACATCCCCAACCAACTAACAGTCATCCTTGTGGATAATTACAGTGCAAGCAGCAACGGATGATTCTGTGAAGAGAACACGTTTCACTTTAATCCATTCCTGGCTAATTAATGCAATCATGGTTGCACACGTTTCCGAGTCATCCCTATATTTCCGCCAGCTTTTGCCACTACATAGCACTGAAATTGGGCGAGATGGCGTGGTAAAGGTGTGCTGGTGTTGTAGGTATTAATGTTGGTGTCTTCAGCTTCTAAATAGCCTGTTTAAAAAAGCACCGGAAATCAAAATTTCGCATCAAGTGCGAAATTGGAACACACCTAAATAAGAATGCCACAAAACTTTGGGGTGTTTGATGGTTTAGTGTTTGCCGGAAATGCGTGTGAAAAGTTGTAAAATTAGTTTTTTAAATTTGCTGGTGAATAAATTGGTAATATGAGATCCAGCGTATAATTAACAATAAAATGTAGGTGCGATCGATTATATTATTAGTTTACAACGTTAAATTTAAAACATCAGTAGATAATAGTTATTTATTATACAAGACGATAACATTGTAGTTTATCTTTGAGAGCGATTTTAGCGTCGAGGCGTCGGCCGAGACGCTAATAAGCTCGAGAAGATATTGAAATGTTATCGTCGTGTATAATACAAAATTTTTTCTATAGCAAATGTTAAAAAAAACGAATTATTAAGAAAAACTACTTACAAATTAACTTATTATCAATGACAATTTAAAATGTCAGTGAATATTATGAGTTGTCACTATGGTGTCAAAATCAACAGTAATACGTTTTAATTCATTCATTTAAAAAAAAAAAAAGTTTTTTATCTACCCTTGCGGTTAAAGTGCTACTTTATCTACTATTTTGAGTTGCTAAAAGCACACTTTAACATTTGGTATAGAAAAAAATATGTTTTACTACTTTCATTCTAATTGTCCAGGATGGCTAAAATTCTAAGGACACTAAGGGTCTCGCTCTTTTGAATAGAAACATCAGCTTCGGTTAAATTGTAAGAAAATCAGGTTATTAGGGTCCCAATCAAATTCTAAAAGAAAATCTAATTTATCAGCACGTTATCTAAATTTAATTTCAAAATGATTATATTTTTCTAGTTTTGTAGGTTCCTTATTTGGAGAGGTATAAAAAAAACTAAAACATTTTTACACCCACTTTTTGTCATCTATAATCGAGAACTTCTACACCTTTCAGATGTATGCATCGAACTTTTGCACCATTAAACACATATACTCGACTTAATTGTATTAAATACATATCTGGATTTTTCACTTTAAGATTAAAAATCTCTATTTATCTTGATCATATTGACATTTTCTGATGTTTCGGACTTTAACTTATTTATAACAGATAGTCCAGTCATTTTATGTTTTGAGTTTTGAACGATAGATAATATCGTAACTAAGGAGGAATAGTACATTGTTAACCGAGTGGGGGACGTAGGAGATACGCGCAGTTTCTCAAATGCATTAACGATATTATTGAATTCATTCATCAGAAAAAAAAGCAGTTAATCTGTTTTATTTTCGCCATAATATCTGTGTGTTTGAACAAAATTGTGGGTCATATACATTCATCAAATTTTTTTTTTGTCGATCGTTTATTATAGATCTAGTTAATGTAATAAAAGGAGTGTATTAATAACTCAGTTTAATGCATACATGCACATTAAAAACATTGTTGAGATTTGCTAGGTAAGCAACAATATATTATATTGTTAGAAATACTCAAATACGTGACTTCATCGGCCTGTTGAATGTTCAATATTTATAAACAATAATTTGCTATAGCCGCCGCCTGTCAGCATTTATGATTGCAGAACGGAAGTCTGGTCTGTGATGCTGCCTGGATCACACGGCCGCTTGTAATTAGAATTTAAGATTTTTAAGGGTAATTGACATATCGGGTTGTTTACCTGAGTTCACTTATTTTGTACGTTAAGACGTTATTATTAGTGTACCCATAATTGTGTTAAGCTTGTTTTATTTGAGACTAGAACAATAAACAAGTGTATCGTGCATTGTTGTTGGGTGTTTATTTCGTTAAACTAATATTGTTGGAAGATTTATTCTTTCAAAACTAACATCAGAAGTGGGATAGTGCCCAGTTTCACAATAGAAAATGGAGGGATTGTTAGGCGAATTGGTGAAGGCTTTGAAGGGGAACAAATCAGCCCCTGACCAGGTCGATCTGCCAATCTTTCATCCGGAGACAGACACAGCAACAAAATGGCTAGAGGAAGTACAGAAGATCAAAACTGAGTTGGGTTGGTCTGATGTGGAGTTATTGGTACGAGTTGGTCGCTATCTAATTCAAAATGCACGAAAGTGGTTCGAAGACTGGTCACCAGAGGTAAGAGATTGGAGTACTTTTAAAACTGATTTTGCCGACGCTTTCCCACCGCGCCGTAATCTAGGCCGTTTACTGAGTGAGGCTGCTAATTTTGATAGTAGTCGGTGTAACACGTATGACGCTTATGTTCATAGGAAGTCATCCTTATTGAAAAATTTACGTGTGTCTTGGCAAGAGCAAGATCTTGTCGAGTTAATTGTTCATGGCATTAGAGAGTCACATGTCCGCGACGCTGCGATGTCGAGAAATTGTAGTACTGTATCAGAATTGTTGGCTTATTTGACTGCTTTTACAAAGAGGGTGCGAGACGATACTGACACTAGCTCCGAAACGAATTCATTCAAAAAACGTAAACATTCCTTACCGTTAGACAACAAACGTAAAAATGTAAAATGTCATAATTGTGGCAATTTAGGGCACATCAGGATTCATTGCCACCAGAAAATTGGGCAAAGTATTAAAGTACCTAAGGATGAACCTGTGGCGGGGCCTAGTAGGGGTAATCTAAACGTTTGCTCATTTTGCGCAAAAACAGGGCATTCTGAAAAAGATTGTTTTACCAAAAGGACAATAGAACAAAGACGCAAAGTTAATTTTTGCACAATAGGCAAAACAGCACTTCCCACGTGCATTCGGTTAG
The DNA here is from genome assembly GCA_963942485.1 of Pediacus dermestoides. Lineage (NCBI taxonomy): Eukaryota > Metazoa > Arthropoda > Insecta > Coleoptera > Cucujidae > Pediacus > Pediacus dermestoides. The sequence goes on along the minus strand of OZ012626.1, from coordinate 22,843,402 downwards.
ATGGCAAACAATTTCAAGGTCTCATCGACACAGGCTCTGACGTGTCGTTAATTTCTGAACAATATCGCTCTTTGTTTGAAGATAAAATTGAATCGTGTTTATCTGAAATAAGGGGAATATCACCGGGCACTTTAGAAGTTAAAGAACAATTTAGAGCGGACGTGGAGATTACGGGAGTCAAAACCGAGTTAGTATTTTTATTAGTCCCCGACAGTATTTTAGATTTTGATGTGCTTGTTGGTTGCAACCTGTATCAAGACCCAAATTTAGTCGCCGTTACTGACGCCACTGGAACGACTATACACCGAAAACAAATTCCGGGTATTCGGAGAGTATTAGAAGAACCTTCAACCGATTTAAAATCTTGTGCTTATGTTGTGCCTGCTGAGCACACAGAAAAAATAAAATCTTTGCTAAACCAATTTAGCGATTTAATAACATCTGGGTACAAAGTACCGGCAATCAAAACAGCAGCATTAAGTATTAGACTTATAGATAACCACATTGTCAATAGATCGCCACCTCGATTGTCGTTATCAGAAAGAGCTGCCGTTCGCGAAATAGTTCAGGAACTGCTAAGTAACAACATTATTAAAGAAAGTGAGTCACCGTATGCCAGCCCTATTCTTTTAGTACGTAAAAAGGATGGCAATTATCGCATGTGTGTAGATTATCGCGAACTTAATGCGCACACAATAAAAGATCGTTATCCATTACCCGTAATTCAAGACCAATTAGATCGGTTGGGAAAAGGAAAATATTTTACGTCATTAGATCTAGCATCTGGCTTTCACCAGATACCCATAAGTCCAGAATCGGTAGAGAAAACTGCATTCATAACACCTGACGGGCATTATGATTACTTACGAATGCCGTTTGGTCTTGCGAACGCTCCGGCAGTATTTCAAAGAGCCCTAATGAAGGCTTTAGGTCACCTGAAGGACACCATAGCGTTGGTTTACCTTGACGATATTTTGATACCTTCTGAAACACCAGCAGAGGGAATGGAATCACTTAAATTAGTCCTTGAAGCTTTGCGAGAGGCAGGTTTTTCGCTTAATGCCTCTAAATGTAAATATTTACAGAACAGTATCGAATATTTAGGGCGACAAATTTCTTCTGATGGCATACGCCCAGATCCGAATAAAGTTCAAGCGTTAGTTCATTCGCCAATACCTAAATCTGTGAAGCAAGTCCGTCAATTTATGGGACTTGCGGGTTATTTTCGTAGGTTTGTGCCCAATTTTGCTGCAACCACATCCTGTATAACAAAATTAACAAAACAAAATGAACCGTATGTTTGGGGAAAAGAACAACAAGATGCTCGAGACTACGTAATTAATCAATTGATATCAAAACCTTTGCTTGTTGTTTACGACCCGGAAGTACCGACAGAACTGCACACCGACGCAAGTTCGATAGGTTATGGCGGAATTTTAATCCAAAAAAGGGATGGCCAAATTGGCGTAGTAGGGTACTTTAGTAAACGTACCACTTTGACAGAGGAAAAGTACCATTCCTATGAGCTCGAGACTTTAGCAATCGTTAACTTTCTCAAGCACTTCCGCGTTTATCTTTTGGGAATAAGTTTTACAATCGTAACTGACTGTAATGCAGTTAAATCAACCGCCAATAAAAAGTCGATCTTGCCTAGGGTTGCACGTTGGTGGGCATACATGCAAGAATTTAATTTTACTTTGGTATATCGTAAAGGTAGTTCGTTACCACACGTAGATTTTCTTAGTAGAAACCCATCGTTAAGCGTACGACGTGTTGCCCATGATGATTGGTTACGCATTGCACAAAAGGGTAATGCTGAAACACAAAATATGTTGACTTTGTTAAGGGAAGGAAAATTAGATCCTAAACAGTATGTCGAAAAGAACGGTATGTTATTACATCAAGAAGTTCAATCAGATGGGACTAAAATATTGCGATGGTTCGTGCCAAGGCAGAATCGGTTGGGTCTTTTGCGTATCTTTCATGACGAGCAGTGTCATATCGGACCGGAGAAAACTCTGGACAGTATAAAACAACATTTTTGGTTTCCTAAAGTACGAAATTTTGTGAATAGTTACGTAAAACACTGTTTAGTATGTGCAGTAAAGAAAACACGCACAGGTCCTTTGCAGGGCTACATAGAATCATTCCATAAGCCTGAGGAACCCTTTCACACAGTGTATGCCGACTGTTTGGGTCCAATAAGTCCTTCAAACGACGGCTACAAACAAGTTTTGGTACTAGTAGATGCATTTACTAAATATTGTTTACTGTTACCGTTGAAAACACTCACAGCTAAGGAAACCAAAAGCCAGTTACAAAATTTCTTTTCACTCTTTGGTGCACCTAAACAGATAGTAGTCGATGCAGGCCGAAACTTTCAAAATTTGGAAATTGCACAATGTCTCGACTCGTGGGGTATTCGTTATCATTTTGTAACTCCAGATGTACACCGCGGAAACGGGCAAGTCGAAAGATACATGCGAACCATTATGAATTTGTTGCGTATAGAGACCGACGTTAAGTCAGAATGGTCGAGCAATTTGTGGAAAATACAACTTGTGTTAAACTCCACTGTTCAAAAATCAATAAAGATGACTCCAATTCAGGCTTTATTAGGAATAAAAGCGTCTACTCCTTTAATTCAGTCTGTTATTCAGAATTTAGCCGACGATATTCGTCCTGTACGAAATATTAATGTAGATCGGGAAAGAGTAAGGAAAGCGTTGGAAAGCAATACTCCAAATCTCGAAAAAATAAACGCAAAGCGACGCAACAACCGCCAGTTTAAAGTGGGCGACACTGTACTGATGCATAGGGATTCGACTATGCATAAAAGTAAAATGGATTACGAGTTTATGGGCCCGTATGAAATCGTCGGCATTACGAATGAAGGTCGCTATGAAATCCGACGTTTGGGTAAGAATTTGATCACGAAAGCAGCCAAAGAACAACTCCGTATGTGGCCTTCAGAATGGTCACTTGAGTGTGAAATGGAAGATCTGCTTGCGTTTTTAGAAGATGACGTTATTGCAGAATAGGGTAAGACACACTATTAGTAGTTACTTGAATTTGTCATGTGAGTTCAGTATGATGTGTGTTTTTGATGCTGTCAATCATTGGCAGACATGTTTGGTATTATCTGATGTATAAGCACGTCAGCGTTGTGGAACCTGACGGAACAGCAGACTAAGCACGTCAGTGTCCAAGGGGCCTGATGGAACAGCAGTCTAAGTTTGTATGTCTAAGCACGTCAGCGTTGTGGAACCTGACGGAACAGCAGACTAAGCACGTCAGTGTCCAAGGGGCCTGATGGAACAGCAGTCTAAGTTTGTATGTCTAAGCACGTCAGCGTTGTGGAACCTGACGGAACAGCAGACTAAGCACGTCAGTGCCAAAGGGCCTGACGGAAGAGTAGATCAGTAGTAGTTAAGGGTTGTAGAACCCAAAAGTGGGTTCTGGTCTAATCACGTCGGTATGTGTACTACCGGGCGGAAGAACAGACCACATAATCATTGTTGTTAACAAATCGATAAGCGTATGTTATGATCGCTTTATGACAATTTTGAATTAGGATGCCTTGAGCAGGCTGATTCCTAAATGTTGTGTTGCATTATTGTTTTCAGATTCCTGACCATACACAACTTCGAGAGCAAAGTTGCCGTCAGGAATGGCCGTGTTAGAAATACTCAAATACGTGACTTCATCGGCCTGTTGAATGTTCAATATTTATAAACAATAATTTGCTATAGCCGCCGCCTGTCAGCATTTATGATTGCAGAACGGAAGTCTGGTCTGTGATGCTGCCTGGATCACACGGCCGCTTGTAATTAGAATTTAAGATTTTTAAGGGTAATTGACATATCGGGTTGTTTACCTGAGTTCACTTATTTTGTACGTTAAGACGTTATTATTAGTGTACCCATAATTGTGTTAAGCTTGTTTTATTTGAGACTAGAACAATAAACAAGTGTATCGTGCATTGTTGTTGGGTGTTTATTTCGTTAAACTAATATTGTTGGAAGATTTATTCTTTCAAAACTAACAATATTATTGAAACATGCATTTGGGACTGACAGCTGCCGAAATTAATTAATTATGTCAGTGGTATTTTGACTTATTGCATATTATGTCAGAATTTGGATTTTGCCATGGAACAAAATTAGATTATTTGCATTCTAATATAGAGCGATCGACAAAAAAATATTGTAATCAACATGAGTGTTAATCGGCGATTAATAATCTCGACTCATTAACGCGCTCGCTGCGCTCACGCGTTAAAATCGTTTCGATTATTAATCGCTCTTATTAACACTCTTGTTTATTAAACTACTATTAACTAGTAGCAGCACAAGTGGTACTTACCTAAAGATATTTTTAGCTTTTTAAAGATTATTTTAACAATTATGAAAACTCTATGGATATATTTATGTAATAAAAGATTATATTAGGGACGCTGTTCTTTGTAAAATCTCAAACAAACTAACCTAACCCTTTTCGCCACAATTTTACAATAAACTATTCCGATTTCACAGTCAACTGTTTCTACAATCGTTTATAGACTCCGTATTTGCTTTGATTATGATTTGATGAAATCTCAGTTTATTCTGCCAACTTTTGAAATTTCATTTTGTATCGAAAATGGAATTCTAATTGTTCTGCCAAACTTTAATACGTGGTTTCATAAATTTTGTTTGGATTTAAGATGTATTTCAAACGCACCCGCATTATTTTATGTAAGTGTAATCTATTCTACAAGTTTCTAAACATTGCAGGAATAATTAATGTAATTTTAAAACTTTAACCATATGATTTAGAAGAATCATTTTTTCCAGTATTTAAAAATTTAACAAATAGTTTTTATGTCCGTATTCTTTTATCTGAGACTAAAGTATGTTTTTTGTTTCAGGTAAGCTTTTCCTCATAGAAGTAAATCTTTCGTCAACGTGAAGCAACATTAAAGAAGGGTAATATAAACAACAAGAAAATGTCAGTTTATAGCCATTTCAAACATAGTTTTTAAAACAGTAGTGTACATCAAGATAGAAAGAAAATGGTTTCATTTTCTACGTAAACCATACTTCTGAAATTGCTTAAACAGCAAAAAGTATATTTTTTGTTGAAAATTAACTTTGGTGAAGAAAGAAATGTAAGGATTTCCTTTAGATGAAAAAAGTAGTTTTAAGGTTGATTGATAACTTTTGATATAGATCAAATCTTGCACATTAAAAAAAACCTCAGAAAATAGATCACTAAAACTATCGGAAATGAAATATACTTTTCTCATTGTATCTCTAAGATAGTTCACTCGAGGAAACCACATCTTTCCGTTCCCAGTCTTCTACGATCGCTCAGTCAAACTGACAATAATTTTCAAGTGAGAAAAACATATTAAAGTCAGAAATCAATAATAGCACACACTCCAGCTATAAAAACAAGTTACTTTATTATATTTACTTTGGAAGCCGTTTCCAGTGTATTTGGTTTGGGTGAATTGTTGCAGTGTCCACTATTAAACACTAAGAGAGTTCTATAGTTGTGTCCTCACACTTCTCGTACTGTAGTAGCACCAGCTTCCGGTGCTTTTTGCTGCTGAAATGCACGATGATACTAACGTAATAAACTGTGCTGGCCCAACGTAATGAAATTTGTTGTTGGATGACGTTATACTGTTACTGAGGGGCCTCCACAAAGGACAATCCTCCAATTGAGTATTATACGTGTGTATACAAAAAAAATCGTAATATTTGAGCTTGTATATTACATAGTCCAGTCCAGAGCAACTACATAATTTTTGTCACTTTATGAAATATTAGTTTTGGGATAAATTAGTTTTCTGTATGTGATAATGTTGTGTGCGTGTGTTGAATATGTGAACCCTGAAGAAATAGATCGGTATTAATTTAAGTACATAGTTATAAAATACAACAAATTTGTTTATGCAATGTTATGTTTAAACCCCTAAAAACGGCATGTCGTTCACCGCCACCATGAAAATCAAATTAGTGCGCCATGAGTATCCCTCTAAAACCAATTTCTGGAGAATTGTGCGTAAAAGTAGTTTACACTTGGTATAGGTATTCTCATAATGGAGTATGCGGGTTCTGGTGCCTCCTCATCTATATGGCATATACGGTTCAAAGAGATAGATAGGAAAGTCAGAGCTTACATCAAAATGCGCTTGTTTTCTAAGCTTCTACTGCTGCCAAATAAGGGTAGCGCTTCCCTAAGACCATTACTTTTGATCTTGACTTTATTAAGAAAACCCTAAAATAGTGCGGGGTGATATTGTGAGTGTGGTGATTTGATGCTGTGTAGTGGTAATTTAACTATAAGCTGATGAAATCGTATATTCAGGCAAGACTGCGCTAGTTTTATTTTTGGCAATCTTAAATTAAATCTTTTATCGATTTGTATACAATATGCACCTTAGGGGGATGTTATTTGAATATAAAGCGTTTCTTTCCAAAACTAATTTAATATGTGTTGCATTTAAGCTCTAGAAAATAAATTCGATCATAAAAAAAAATTAAGATTGTTCTGTTAATATCGAATTAAAGCTGTTATCCTGTCTTGTAAAACAATCATTAATAAAATATGCATATGATTAAAGATAATAATAGAGAGTTTTTCTGTTATCGATCATTACCAGTGCATCAATAATTTATGTGACCGGCCTGAATTAGACTACTTGCTGAGCTTTGCTGAAATTGAATTATATCGTGCGGTAATGCTGCAGTTTTACAAGTACATATTGTAATTCAGGAATTGATTACAAAATGTTTTAAATTATGAATCGAAATTTCAGTCACCGTATAATAAAAGTGAGTGGAGTAATAACTAATTTTACATTATGTAGATATTTGTTTAATTAAATTTACATTTATGGAAAAATTAATTTTTGACGTACATATTTCTATTAACTTGGTAATATAAAATGTGAATAGTAATATTGTAATAGTATATTACACTATATGTTATGAAAGTGCTGCATTGTTCAATGAGAGAGACATTTTAAACACGAGCAATAGCGAGTGTTGAAAATGTCTTCGAGTTGAACAATGGCCAAGGGCGTATCCAGGACTTTTGTCTGGGGGGGGGGAAGTCAGCGAAACAGGTTTAGTTAGGGTGTGGATTTATGATGTTTGTAAGATATCCGTAAAAAAAAATTTTTTTGGTTCAGGGTCATGTGATTTACATGCATTTCAGAGGTAAAGTAAACAAATCCTCTGCCTATGTTTTAATTTTGTTATTTGTGTTCGCTCTTAGGGTGTGGATTTCCACATGCACTTGTGCACGTGTGGATTCATCCACACCCTTCGCCGACCCTCTGGGAATGGTAATAGTATATTACGAAACAAGATCGGTAGGTGCCTTATAACAGGAAGAGAAAAATTAGAAGAACGAGATCCGAAGGGTCGAGTTTTGCTAATTTTCGAAAAGTTAGTTAAGAGTTTAAATTTTTATTTTTAAAAATTTAGCAATAAATGCTCTTTAAAAATGTTCTGTTCTCGTTCTGGGGGGGCTAGTTACCCCCATTACCCCCCCTTGAATACGCGCTTGACAATGGCACTTTAATATAACAAGTTGTGTATACCTACTATTTTTTCCAACGTCGCATTTCCGCTATAATAATAGTTATTTATGTATCAAGGGTATAACGAAGATGTTTATATTCGAGGTCAACCAAATTACAAAAAGTCGAGGGCCTTTGGCCCAAAAGTTTGTAAGTTGCCCGTTTTATTTTTCACTTTAGAAAAACCCGCATAAATTTGATGACAGGAGAAAAAGAAACTCCGTCAAAACTGTCAGTGAGACAGTTCTATTGGGTTATTTTCAGGCATAGGGCGTAATAAGCGGGCGTAATCATTACGCTCGCTTTTATAATGGATTTATTTATATATCTCGTATCCAAGGTATGAACAACGAATTATAGTCAAGTGAAAGATAACATTATATTACATTAGCAAAACTCAGTAATTAAAATATCTATTATAAATCAAAGTGATGGATTTGCATTGAAATGTTGCTGTGAAAATGAATCAACAAACATTCATCAAATGAAAAAAATGTGACGTCATTAAAATTTGTAAAGAAATATTTGAAGACAGTGAAAATATTGATTCAGATTTTCCGAGTACCCCACCAGACATCAAAGAAAAAGCAACCGCAGCAACTATAGATCACATTTTCTTACAGTTATCAATAATCATAACAAATCAATAAATGATGTTGCCAAAAGGATTTTTACTTCCGTCACTGGGTGGTGCAAATGCCTACTTTCTTTTCTAAATTGAGTGACGGAAATGACATTTTCGTAAGCGACGTTGGAAAAAATGTTTTACAAAGTCATATTGGAGCCGACATCTCAAAATATTATCATAGACTGGTAACTTTTGCAGTTAAGTCGCGACTTAAGATTAGACCTATTGGATCACTTTTATTACATCTTGTAGAAGAATTAAATGTAATAGATATGCGTAGCCATCAACAGAATACAAGGTGTAGGCGCCCGAGCTTTTATCACGAGTACCAACTACATCGATCGAGTCGAAAAATGTCACTTCCCCGTGTTGCGAACGATATTTTTTTACAAGTGTATGTTTAAAGGGCAAAAAAATATAAGTACTTTTTTCCCTAGAAATAAAAAATAGCTGTTTGTACTTATACGTTTTTTTTCCCGGCTCAATGAAAAACGGAACTTTAGACCCGCTCTACAGATCTAAAATGACGCTAAAAACATACATGTGTAAAAAAAATAATTTTATTAATGTCCGACTGGTTCATTATTTGGCATTAATGGCACTCTCTCAAAGTATATTAGGATAATGCCCTCCGTCGATGTACATCCCTCGGGCCAGAGGCACACCATCGATCTCATGTGTTATTATCCCTATAACGCCCTTGATACCTTAATAAATATAATAAAAATATTTCAAACTAAAATTAAATTGTATTTTATGTATAATTTTGTTTCTATTTCAATGGCATCAAGGCCCCTTTTCTAAATGGCAACATAGATCATATTGGACATCAATAGAGACATCATTTTCTTCTCTTTACAACGATATAAAAATGGGGACATTCGTAAAGTTTCCCAAAAATGCATTGAAAAACTACATTTTTCCTATACCTACACGAAAATGGCCACTTTATTTGCGTGAAATGCGGGTACAAAGTCGCCTTTTTAGGGTAGTCGCAGAAAATAAGGAGTGGGGATAACATTTCTCACTTGGGTAGCCATTCCCTCGCCGATATGCGGGAGTTATTTGTGTTTGTTTATGGTTGTCAAGGTGATTTGCTCACCGCACAGTGTCAAACAAAATGTCAGTGTTATACTGTTTTAATTTGTTCGCGCGTTTCACGCAGAAGAAGTGGCCATTTTCGTACAGGTATGAGAAAAAATAGAGTATGCTACACAGTAGGATTTGATTCTGCCTCGTGTTCTTGCGTCTTCGCTTCGCTCTGGCGCAATTTTCACACTCGTCAGAATCTCTTAATTCCTACCTTGTTGCATAAACTACTATTTCACAGCAATTTTTATGTATTTGCCATTGTGTCATTGTGTTGAGACAAAAACAAACTGTTAATTGTGATGTATTTAGGGCGTAAATAACCAACTACCTAAACAACACTAAAATTCGTATCGGCACAACTGTCACAAACTTGCCGGAAATATTAATTATTTTTTTAATGTTTTAGAAACTAAAATAGAATAAAACGTTGTATGTACCACAAGCATAATTGTCGATAATGGCCCGCGGGAAATTAAAAAATTTAAACATTCCCTCATGTCATGCATAATCTCCTGATTTTGCCCTTATAATACATAAATAACTATTAATGTGGTTCATGTTCGTATTTTGTTTTAATTTGTAACTAGGTATCACTTGTTTCGTTTTATTTTATTATGTGTATTACAATAAATAACTTCAGTAAAACTAAAACTGACAAATTAATTTACCCATAACATTGCAAACTAAGTAACTTTACATTATTTAATCCTAAAACACCACAATAGCCGAGAGAAAAATCTTATCATTATCCAATAATAAAATACAGAACAAGACGTTGGTATTACCAAAGAAAATGAAATTGGCAGTTTGCCTAGTGCACAATTACAATCAGAGAATTTCCATTTATTCTTTTGTCATAACAGTTCAGTATTCACGTTATTTAATAATTGGTGCAGTACATTTAAAGGAAATTTTTTGTCATTGTTGCACATCTATAAATAATCTATGAAACAAATTTTATTCATTGTTACATTTAGGGACTCTTAGACTAAAAATAGTGTAGATCAAATCGGGTGTCAAATTATGACTGCATTCTACAACTTAACGTTACACATTGATTTGCGGAAACAGATCTTCTGAATATTATATTATATTCAATGGATATTATATGTTCGTATGGCATTCTCTCCTGCTTACATTCAACCGAAATGAATTGCATTAATTCTGGCTGTTATAATAATTGTTGCCAGAGCTACAAACGCATTACTGGCTTTAACAAATTAGCACATTTACCTCACGTAAAACATTGAAATCTAATTAACTTTAACAAGATGAACATTTACGCTACATTGTTTTTGGTCTAATTATATCATTTACAAGTGGAATATTAGTTAATTCAACGTTGTAAAAGAATATGGTACTTATATTTTTAATTGGAGTATTAATGGAGCTTTATAATGACGGCTGCAAAAATAGCATTGTGGTTTGGAAATAATTCATAAACAATACAAATGCAACAACTTTTCATTTATACATATAGTACAGCGCAGGCGCCAAAGGTACTTGAGTATGCTAAATATGAGGACCGGCAACTATGCTCGGATTCTTATATCTGAGACCCTAAATAATGAAAAAAATCATGTTGCCGCCAGCTGGAATGGTCCATTTCGATCCCCTCTTATCACATTATCACTATTAGTGTAGTCAATCAGATATTTGAGATCCAAAAACGAGTAGGCTGAATTTTTAATATGATGTTTCTGATGGTCCGAAAGGTAAAATCTCAAGTCGGAACTCCGCCATCTATAAAAAATTTTGGAATCGATTTTTGGATTTGTCTTATGTCCTGTTGGTCGGAGGAAAAAAGTGTAAGGACAAAAATTGTATAGCTCAAAATTTGCAACATTATTTATCTCACGCCAAACTCTCTGTAGTTAGTTCCCAAAAAGATAGAGGGTGCCAAAAATGCGCTGTAGCAATATGCCGTTATGTGTCAATCTTTTTTTTGTGCTTTGGATTTTCCGATGGTTAAATTCCTCAAACTTCCTGCACAACAACAAATCGTGTCAGTTTGACAGAAAAATAATATACTCTCAAACTGACACTCTTTGTTGCTTATTATATTACTATTGATAAAATAAATCAAAAACATGTATCTAACCGAAGAAAAAATACACATAATGCATATTATACCATGCCAATCAGAGCATAAGACGTTTTTTCAGTCACTTATCCCGATTATTATTAAAAATTTAATTAAATAAAATTAAATCAGGTGTTTGGTATAATCAAAGAATATAGACAAAATGAACAAGAACCGACAGTCGCGTAGTGGGGGTAAACCGTTTTCCAGTGCGCAGGTTTACCAGAACCATGAAACTATTTAACCAGGTATGTGCTTCCCGCGGACGCGTTTGGATTCAGTCTGCGCATCATCCCAGGCTGTCGTCTTCTTTCGCTCCCGCCTTAAATTCAAACTGCGTTTTTTATAAAACGCAAGAAATCATTGATTTTTACATGAAAATATAACTCGAATAACGAAACATTACTGTGTAAATTATCTTTAGCTTATTTTTATATTTACCTTAATTAGGTATTTGCAATTTGCAACGAGGCACCTAACCTAGGGGAATCCTAGATGGTCGCCCTGGATGCAGCTGCTTGAAGTTTGTAGGTTTTTGCCCCAGTCCTACCCAAGATGCGCAAGAACGTACCTGGTTAATAGTATCATGATCAGAAACTATCTATTGACTCTTGTCAGTTAGGTTGTCAGTGTCAGAGACACTAACCTAATTTTAATATAACTAGTAATAAGTATTTAATTGGCAATAATCTCAATTATGGAAAAAGTACGTAAACGTGGTTATTCGTGTGCGGTTAAAGCTTGCTCCACGCGCAACGATGGTACACTAAGTTTCTTTCGATTTCCTAAAGACAATATAGAAAGGTAAGGATTTAAATTTGAATTTCCCTCCCTTTCTGCACCCCCACAAAATGGCGCAAGGTCACCGAATCTGGTTATCAAAATATCAAAGGTGCCGACGAGAGTGTCGCTTCTTGTTCATTTTGTATATATTCTTAGGTATAATTGTATGCATAACAAGAACTCGCAGTGCATTGATATGTAGTGCTTTTTAAAATTGAACATACGGAATATGTTCAGAGTTAAAAAAAGGTCGCGGTATAGCCGCCAATTTCTCTATAACATGTCCAACTTGCAACTTCCGCCGACCATCAATAATTAAAAATACTATGTAATATAAAATTGCTCCACCAGTAAATATCAAGTTGGTTACCTAACTCTTTAATGGTATATTTCCGCAGCGGATATGAACTACCAGAGGTGTATATAGCACTAACTAGCAAAACGAGAAAAGCTCGATCATGTTGGTGACTATGTATGTGTGTGTGTTAGTATGTGTGTTATTGGCCTTCAACGCTTGTGTTGTGACAAAAGCACGTTCAAGTACTAACGAGTGTGTTCATTAGAGATATATATTCATTATACGTACCACCGGTGTGTGAAAATCTTAATTAAAACTAACTTCCACATCCGATTTCCAATCATTTTTATATAGTTTCCTTGGTTCCATGAAAGACTACTGGAGCGTAATTAAACTTATTATCTACCTCGCATACCTCGCCAGCGGAGTGATATCTCATATAACTGATATTGGTATGTGCGACTTTACAAGGACTCACTTTTTACTGCTGCAGCAAGTTGAAATTTCCTTTATGTGATTCATCGGTTTGTAAATCGAGAGATCTTATAAGGAAATTACGCTAATTGGTTCCTTTGAAAAAGTTATATGTGATAATTCATTTTCTTATTATATCAGGTTTCTCAATCCGTTTCCGAATGTATATTTTTACCAAACGTGTTAGTAACTAATTGGAATACCGCCTTTTTTATTCTTATTAGTACGATAATCCTGTTTTGCTGGAGACACATATTTTTTATATTAAAAATTAATAAGGACCAAATCTTATCTTCCTTTTTAAATATCATTTTGATACAACACCATCAAATTCTTCCTACGTATGATATGAACAGAACAAAAACGCATTTATTTATATGATTATAAAATTTCAAAAACCTTGCCTCTATATCTCCACTGTGTAAAAAAAACGAACCAAATAAGTAGAGTTGAATCTGATATAAAAACATGGTGTGGCATAAGAGGTTTGCTTGCTTCTGCATTCGCTGATAGCACCAGGATTCCATTTCGGAAGCACCGCGGTTACGGCAGTTCCTATGAATATTTAACCCTTTACTTAATTATTCACTTCAGCCGAGCTATTCAGATTTCCTCAGATCTGCTGTATGCTCTGGAGCTTCTACTTTTTTCTATTACAATTCAATACTCTTTGTTCTTGTTCTGGGGTAGTTTTTTATTTCCATTGCGGAATATCCTTCATTACAAATTGCTTTTGTAGTATGGGGCACATTAATTGGATAGAGAGATTATACATTTGGATTGAGAATATGAAAAAAATCTAAATCTGATATAGTGGTGCAGTTTGCGAAGGTGTATGTCTGAGGTAATATAGTCGCGGAGTTTAATTGTGCGCCTGTTCGTCACCCGGCACTTGATATTCCTGAGGCGTGTTTGGATTATGGGCCGTTTCTTTCCTGAATTATCGCGGCATGTGCGTGAATTAAACAACACAATTCTCCATTTCCTCTGTTTAGTTGCGCACATCACAAACTTGATGTGTCATAATTATATTTTATATTACGACATGCAAAGACAAACTTTAATTTGTTTTTCTTTTGGGCTCTTACATTATAATATGCCTTTGTGATTTATACAAAAAAAACTGTATATTAAACTGATTATAAAATTTAAATAAGTTAATTTATTCGAAATTCTTATGGAAATAATTCGATTTGAACGCTTTAATTCAGCTGTAATATGCTTCCCAATTATTCTAGGGTAAAGGAGCCATTTGGATTCATTTAAAAGGTTATTTTAGTTCTGGTCTTATCAAAACATTTTTAATGGCGTGAACCTTCGTGTTCATCATTGTATATTGTAAAGTGAGCTAATGGATATTTTGTATCGTTTTTAAGGGAATAATGAATACAAATTTGCTGTTAATTTATCGATTAGAAAGTACAAAAACATATAAAATGGACACATTAAAATACATTAACGGAATAAATTTTAGAAATTGGAAATTAATTGCGTTTCCACATCCTGAATCAAGTGAAAAAACTACCATAAAATCAGAACATAAAAGTTTAGGGTGTAATCATAAAAAACCAGAATAAACCTTCTAATTATCTACAATATGAAGCAATTTCCTTAGATAACCCTATAAATTTATCAATAACTTTTAACGGTATTCTGCGTATAATACTCGTACACTTACAAGCAGTAGGTAGCGCGTGTGTTGTAAGCTCGCTAAGTTGCTTCGTTTCTTCGCTTTGCCTCGTTATATCGAACCTAAAACTTTATTATAAGACTGCCTTTAACGACGAACGGCAAAAGATAACATGAACTTGTAGTAACATGTGTTGTGTATTTCTTAATTGTGTGTTTGAGTTTCGGTAATTGGAAAGCAGCTAAGGCACACGGGTGGGCTCGCTGAAAACACATCTTTGTTCAAAATGCGTGCTCTTGACAAACTATTAACTTTCCCACAAATGTGCACTGCCTGTCTCACTCCTTTCGATTGAATAATTTTTAGTTGTGTTTGCTAGAAGGAGAGGGGAAGAGGATGCGTTTAACCACCCCCAATATCATTGGAATATACTAATACCAATTAATTTTATTTCAGTTTAAAACACGTAAAAGCGGTTTTAATGAAATTAATTACCTAGCACCGTTGCCAATTCTATTTCTATGATACTTACTATAATTTGGTAATTGGCAATTCGCTTGTACCTTTTTGTTTTATAATTTTCTTTTCAAAGTTGATTCAAAAGTAATTCTAATTAACTACAGTATAGTATAGACTATTATGTAGGTTAATATTTCATGTTTTATTTGTTTAAAGAAGAAAATTTAAGATGCCATTATGCATTAATTAAAAATATCAAACTTCAAATGATATCTTTTATAAATTTTTCGTAGTAATGAGGAAGAAATACTCTGGAAATTATTAAACATTGGTAAGAATTAAATTAAAACATGGCGAAAATGGTCATAATGGATTCAGGGGCCCTCAAAACGTATAAATCCATCAAAATCTCGAAGTCGAAAAAATCACGATTACCTACTATACTTCCTTATACTTCGTATAAGAAAGTAAAAATGCATATAAAAATGAGAGATTTTGCATTGTCCTGCATATTTTTTTACATCCAACTCCAAGGTTAGTTTTTGAGCAAATTTTATTACCGGTTTTTTATTTCATAAAAAATGATTTATTTAAAAAAGATACAATTACTGGTTAAGTTCGTACGTGTATAAGTAATACTTGCATATTATTTGGAACTGAATTTTCATATTTTTTTTTAACCAAGACTTCTTTTTGAAAACATTGTGAATGCAAGATTAAAAAAAAGTCAATTTCACCACCTTTTCGATTTAAGTTAAAATATAGAAAATATTTCCACGAAGGGTAATTTTCAAAAATCCAACTTTGATATATTGTAAATTTGATCACATGGTTTATTTTCTATGCACCATTCATCCTGTTTTTAAGTTTTTAAGTGTAAAATGAACTGACAGAAATTGTTGTGCTTAAATGATTGGTATGTTATGCTCAGAAAGAATAGTACATAGTGAAATTTTAATGAATAAATCAATACCTAATATTACATTACGTGTCATTTGCGGATCAACTAATCGAATATTAATTTTATTTTAAGTATGTCTTAGCGATAGCGTTATAGGTATCTACTCTGTTATAATTTCTTCCTGGTTATGAACCAATCAAATGAAGTAGTTTTTTATAGTTTTCAGTACCTACCTAATACCTCCTTATAAATAAATAATGTAATGGAAAAGTTGAACTCTTGTTTTGTAAACTTCCTTTATATTTTGTATATGAAGCTTGGATATATTAATACCTATTCGTTAATACTGATGCAAGTAGACATATAATAGTATATTATGCAATGAACATTTAATGATATTAAGACACGAGTATGAGAATTACCATACGAGGCGTAGGTGAGTGTCGTAATGAATACGTGATGTCTTGATAGCCATTAAATGTGAATTACATACACTATTTTTTTCTGTGATAGTCAAAATAATGAAAAATAGGAATTGTTATTTTTGTATTAAAGGCGCGAAATGAGTTTTTTTATGGCGCCTGAGAATGTTAATTTTGGTCGAGACCGTCAGTGACAGTGAAATCTTAAGGCTCATTTACACTTGTCACTTTCAATGTTCATTTCGAAAGAATCATCTAAAGTGATAAGTGTATATTGCTTTTCATTTTTGTTTCATCCAAAATGAACGATGAAAGAAGTTGACCCCCAACCAACTTTTGATGAAAGAGCCGTTCCTCGAAGGAATGATTCATCCAGAGTGAAGGCGCAGTGAAAAATATATAAACAAAACAACACGTGTTTTCATCGCATTTTCTATTCACTTCTTCAATGAAATGAGGAACTTGAAGTGAAATCAGTACAGTGAAACCACAGATCTGGATGAAAATATGTAAACAAGGATGATTCACTTTGGATGTACACTAAAAGTGAAATAGTGTAAATCCCACTTTAGAAATAAATGAAATTGCAAGCATAGCTGTTCCTAATCTTTTGTCGGAAAATCAAGAATGCATTACGAAAAAACTTATGTTCAGTGTCGGCCAAGAAGACTATAAACAGGAGAGCGATCACACTTGGAAAGGGAAGGCCGATATACGGCGACAGTTCTCCTCACATGACAAATACGCAGTACAGCAATTTAAAGAGCAAGGCGCACATGGCAAGTACCGATTGAGAGGGGAGCTATCGCCGCATAGCGTCCCATCGCTGTGTATAGGGCAACATGCCAACGTGGGAAGTTCGCTCTCCTTTTTCTAACCTTCTTGGTTTCGGCAATGGTGTTGCATGAAAAAAATTGGAAAAGTAACGGAAAATGCTTTGCTGCACGAACACTCTGGTCTATTTTCTGGATAATTTTATTACACTGTTAAGCCGTGAAAAAATAATATTTTTTCATCAATCAAAAATGACAATCTTTGAGTATGGGTAACTACGTAAAAATGTCACTTTTATTGACGGCTGTAGAAAAATAGTATACTTTACGACAAGGCATGAAAATAACGTTTTTTTTTTCGTGAGGTGAGAAATTGTAGGTACACGAGCTGTGTAGCAGCGCGTGAGGCAATCTCACAAACAAAAAAAAATCATATTTTATGTCGAGTAGTGAATACTATTTTTTCTACGATACTGTAATTTATAAATTGAATTAGAAACTACAATTTTTTTTTTAATTCCAGATGACAGTTTTCAAGTGAAACGTCATAATTATATTTTAGTTTTTATTTTAACTGTTTTAAGCTTTGTATATAAAATATTCCATGGAAAGTGAATGAATTGATATTGAAAATTTATGTAAATTTATTGCATATAGTGTTTTCAATAAAAAAATCACGAAGAAAGTCATAAATTTGAAATTTTTATGTTTTCTCTCTAGATAGAATATAAATATTTTCGCAATAGACAAAAATATAGAAGTTTAATGTTGAATGTGTCATGGAAAAATGGTCATTTTCATATAGGTATAAGAGTAGAAAAGTGAATATTATGGCAACTTTATTATAACCTCAGAAATGTCAGAAAAACAAAATGAATAGGGATGTTGCATTTTTTTAAAATCCCGTTTTTTTCTGTTAGAAATGTAAAACAACTATATTAATAATACTCTACAGCAAAAATAATTTTTTTTACTCAATATTTGTACATAAAAAAGCGATTATAAATTGACCGTAATTCAAATATATTATTGCCGCCCGAAAACGCTTTGAGATCGGAGAGTCCTGTGTGACGTCACGAATCTAGTTGACATTGCCATGTCTAAATATTTTTTAAGCGTTTGACATTTTTCGAAATAAGTCAAAATGCGGCGTGCTGCACTGTGGAACTAGATTCGTGACGTCAGCAGTCTTTTGTGCCGATTCGGGCGTTTCCGGGCAATCCGCGGAAATTTCAAATTTTACAGTACTTTTTATTTATTTACTCGTAAAGTACGGACCAAAAAATTTTTTCAAAAATATTGATAGTGATAATTTGGTATCAGCCTTTCAAAAAAAAATATTTTGAAAATCATGCAAAGTCCCTATTGTCAATTTTCAAATTTTAGATCTGTTAGATCTTCATGGCAATATTTGATAATGACGGAATATTGCTCTGATGTTGCATTTCTATTGGTTGTACCTTGTACCTATCGTAATGAAAAATTTGCATCATAATGAATTTCATAACAGTACAGGGTACAGGGTACAGGTAGTAAATGTCTAATAAATCAATTTGTTAAAGTATGGGGGGTAAAAAAAATGATATTAAGTATACATACTTATTTGTAAATATGTACCTACAACCAAATTGATGATCCATTTTTCGCTTACTGCACATTTATTTCACAAATAACAAAAATTACAAAGAATATAAAGTTTCTTTTGATAAAATTGTTTATACCTAGCCCGCGGTTTCCACAAAAGAAAATACAGGGTTTGTTTTTCTTAATGAAAATAGCAGCATAAAATTTATGAAATCCATAACACCAAGAAAGAGATTATTTTTCCGAACGTTTTTATACTTGTAGCCAACATACATACACAGAGAAAAGTAAGGAAGGAAAACTTTGAAAGTTTGAGGCAGTTAGTTGCCTTAAGCATTTGCCGAACAATGCTATTATACAAAACTTTTAAATAAGTAAACAACCAATTTGAAATACAGATACCCTCAATATTCTTGTCGGCAAAATCAACTTCACCAAACTTCCTCCTCTTCCTTTCTAACTAATGAGATGTATTAAGTGACCTAACAATCAAAACTTCCGAAATTACTTTAGGAACATTAACGAGCTGCAAAATTAAAACTGCTAATTTCGGCAAACCTCAGCAAGGTGATTGAGATAAGAACACGATATCTCAGCAAGTTTTCCCGATGACACACATATTGATTATCAAATCAAATTGCAAATAACCGCACAAAGTTTTCGCAAAGTGCAAAGTGGTTAGATTTTATTTTGGAAGCGCATGTTTCGCGGATAAGAGCTACTGTGGCATTTGAGTAAAAAACGGAATGGCACTTTCTGATATGCCATTATCAGGCTTTTGAACAGTAAAATTGCATAATATAAAACATCATCATCACCACTACCACGCATACATACACAGCAGTTTTCACCAGGGAATAACAGCTCTACGTATGCTTATTGGATATGAAAACTGCTAAGCAGTGGGTGCATTATTTAACACTCGCGTCAGAGAATTTATGAAATATGCCACATAAAAGGGAAAATGCGTAGCGCTTTACACACTTTCCGTAATTTTATTGGAGCGCACGTTATTAAAGTTTAAAAGATAATCTAGGACTCACTACATGCACATAAGGTACATCTGATACACATATCGAAATAAATGCACAAAATAAAATTTATGGTATTATTTCTTTCGCTCTTTCCCATATACATACAGCTTTCAGTACTGCTACTGGTTACTGGTTTATTACATATTTTCACATGCAAAACACCAACTCGTCTCAAAATGCAATTACATACTACGCACAAAAATGATAAATTTTGACTGTTGTTCTGCATAGTAATTTTTATGCCACTTAGGGGGCTATTAAGCGAACATTTAGCCTGTTCTGAAAGAGTACACGACAAAAATTGTAGGATGTAATAATATAGATTATGGATTGAAATATTAGACCCAAAGGTTGAGTGCTGTTTATAGTGGACCCCGATCATTCACTCTAAACATAAATAATTGTTATCTTGATAATTACACCTATGTATTATGTTATCGTTAAAACCCGAAATCAGTTAAAATTAGTTGAGGTAGGTTTAGATAACTAAACGTCAATCAAAACGTAAGACTGGGCATACACGGTACGGTACGGTTTTCCGGAAGGCTAAACCTAACCTTACGTTTTCTCGCAGGATTTTGGTCAGTCTAGCGTTCAGTATATAGGGAAAAAAGGTCATATACAGCGTGATCAAGAATGACTGAATCTGTTGGTATTGAAAAAATAACTAATGGAATTGGTACTATTGACGCAAACAACCGTAAGGGCGTTGGCGCGCACATCTTACTGTCAACTTTTGACAATCTTGACAATCCCAACATAACAATACTTCACGATAATATAACCTTAGATTTTGTAAGTTGACATTTTTAATTGTGACAATCAGGTTTGCAAATCATACCACAAAAAAATCTTAATTTCACAACTGTTTTAATACAAAAGGATTCAGTCATTCCTGAAAACGCTGTATTAATAATCATATAAAAATCACACTGCCATCAGCGTAACGCTTGGCCTGTACCCACAACTCGCACATTCACGTTCCGGCTTGTATGCGAAAAGTTAAACTGGCAGTCAAAATTTCAAGTGTTGGCAGTTTTTCGGGAGGCCTGGAGTTCAGGTATCGCCTTCCGGCTTATTTATCCACTAACGATGCAGTTTGCCTTTCGGTAAACCGTAACGTGTATGCTCAACTTAAATGAATATCACATTTTGTATTAGGTAATAATTGAAGTCATGGTAATAATTTTAATATTTACAATTTTTCAATATTCCCTGAGAAAGAGTCGCATTTGAAGTATACAGGGACAGGGTGAATCAGTTTTTTTTAGCAGGACTTTAACAGTTGATAGAAGACCTTTTTTTAAAGAAGAAAATTTCCTATAAATATGGGTCGTAGAAAGCTTAGTTACAGGGTATTGAGTTACAGGGTATTGAAATACGTTTTTTATTTTACTTTTTCTTTAATATATAAATAACTTTTTAAAATAAAATTATGATATTGCGGCAAAAGACTAAATATTTGAGTGCAAATAGTTTAACATAAAAATCTATCGTTTAATATTTCCACTGGCGTAGATAGAGGGGTACATATTAGTACTTTTATTAACCAACTGAAATTTAAATTTTTTCTTCAAGCATATGAAAGAACATTCAATTTTGTTTAAAAAGGACCCTCTTGTCACAAATCGATAAGATGCACCATTTTGAAGATAAACAGAAATGTTCGTTACAAGTCAGAAATTTATTTAAATCCTCATACAAAAAAGTCTAAGGGAGTGAGATCTGGGGATCGTGTAGGCCATGCAAATAAAAGTACTAATATGTACCCCTCTATCTACGCCACTGGAAATACTAAACGATATATTTTTATGTTAAACTATTTGCACTCAAGTACTTAGTCTTTTGCCGCAATATCATAATTTTATTTTAAACAGGTATTTTTATATTAAAGAAAAAGTAAAATAAAAACGTATTTCAACACCCTGTATCTCACAATCGAAGCTTTCTACGACCCATGTTTATAGAAAATTTTCTTCTTAAAAAAAGGTCCTCTATCAACTGTTAAAGTCCTGCTACAAAAAACTGACTCACCCTGTATATGTTCAAAATATTTTCTAAATTATGTAGTAAACAAAAATACATACGAGTATACAGGGTGTGTCACGACGAGTTGACAGTAGACATATCTCTATTACTAAACACAATTTGATTCTAAAAATTGGTACACACCGATTATACAATGTGCTCTATTTAATGAAAATATTGCCACCTTTCTGGTACTTCCGGTTATACCGGAAGTAGACACAAACTTTGTTATTTTAAATGGAACACCCTGTATATTTTTGAATTTTTAGATAGTACACTTCATTTCAGACATAAAAGTATTAAGGTTGTATGATCCTAACATTAACGGTATTATAAGTATTTACACTTTTTCATTTTTTTTTATAAAAACTTAGATGTAAATAAAAATTCAAATCTTGACAATGACACGCTTTTTCCAAAGTTTTTTTCTTGTGTTTGAAGTAGGAATATACAAGAAATAAGCTGATGTAGTTTTGGTAAACTTGCTTTATACAGGGTGTTGGTGGTTGTCCGGTCATTTTTAAAAACTTTAATGAATAATAACTTAATTTTTTTAAATGGAACACCTTATATATTTCTAGATTTTCGAATTCTACACTAAATTCGAAACATAAAAGTATTAAGGTTGTAAGGTCTTAAAATTAACGGTATTATAATTAATTACGTTTTTTAAAAATTAACGGTCAATCACAAGCACCCTGTATAAAATAAGTTTTTTAAAAGCATGTTACCATGTTTCTGGTACATTTCTGCGTCCACTAAAATTTGGTTTGTTTTTTGAAAGAACGTGTCATTAGTAAAATATGAAAATGTTTGACTCTTAAGTTTTTGTATGAAAAAATTGGAAGAAACATAATTACTTAATTAAAATAAATAAATAAAAATACAAAATATTAAATTAAATATAATAAAAACAAATCTTAGTGGACGTAGAAATGTACAACAAACATGGTAATATGGTTTTGAAAAACTTATTTTATATCTACAGGGTGCTTATGGTTGATCGTTAATTTTTAAAAACCTTGAAAATTGGAAAAAACGTAATTAATTATATAACCGTTAATTTTAAGACTTTACAACCGTAATACTTTTATGTCTAGAATTAAGTGTAGAATTCGAAAATATAGAAATATATAGGGTGTTCCATTTAAAAAAATTAAGTTATCATTGATCAAAGTTTTTAAAACTGAACGGACAACCACCAACACCCTGTATAAAGCAAGTTTTCCAAAACTATATCAGCTTATTGCTTGTATATTCCTACTTCAAACACAAGAAAAAAACTTTGGAAAAAATGTGTCATTGTCAAGATTCGAATTTTTATTTACATCTATGTTTTTGTAAAAAAAAATGAAAAAGTGTAAATAATTATAATACCGTCAATATTAGGACCATACAACCTTAATACTTTTATGTCTAAAATGAAGTGTAGAATCTAAAAATTCAAAAATATACAGGGTGTTTCATTTAAAATAACAAAGTTTGTGTCTACTTCCGGTATAACCGGAAGTACCAGAAAGGTGGCAATATTTTCGTTAAATAGAGCACATTGTATAATGGGCGTGTACCAATTTTTAGAACCAAATTGTGTTTAGTAATAGAGTTATGTCTACTGTCAACTCGTCGTGACACACCCTGTATTTATTTGCACTACGAGAATAGAAATACTTTATATCCAAATAAATTCCTAGACTAATAACTACATGCTTAATTTTATTAAATCTTTGGGTAAATAATCGTTTACCAAAACAAACCTTCCCAAATAACACAAACAAGGCTC
Organism: Pediacus dermestoides; assembly: GCA_963942485.1. Classification (NCBI taxonomy): domain Eukaryota; kingdom Metazoa; phylum Arthropoda; class Insecta; order Coleoptera; family Cucujidae; genus Pediacus; species Pediacus dermestoides. The sequence goes on along the minus strand of OZ012626.1, from coordinate 22,819,857 downwards.
TGTAGACGCTACATAGCAGCTTGACAAACTATGTGCTCATATAATATCAGATTTTAGAAGCACAAGTACTTACACATAGGTACTTACAGATTTTATGTATCCTTGAATATCACAAAGAACTTGAAATTTAACGTAAATATAATACTTGATTGGTTTTAAGGAGTTACGACCCATTGTTTGTGGAACTTATTGTTCATGCAAGTTGCTAATACATATGTTATGGCTACTGCTGAATAATAAAAGTTACTGTCAATAGGAGTATACTATTTTTTTTCTTTTTCGTGTGGGCTGTAGATATTTAAACGTGTTTCTAAAGCTGCACCACAATTTGTTACGGCAGTGGAATGCGAAAACTCTGCGCAACTATTTCAGGGTAAGTGCAAATTTGAAACTAAATAATATATTAAGTTCAATAAACACGTTTTTGCTAGTGTCCTCTGGCGCAGTTGTGTACGATTCATGATAATGCTGGTGCGAGGTATTGGTGTTGTGTGGTTTATAATGAAAATTTAAAAAGCTGCTGGGAAATTCTTGAGTGAAACAGATTGCTTTGGTTTTGGTCTATATCCGGTATTGTCAATATAATAGCGCAAGAGAATAATATGAAAAAAAATCACGATTACTATACTTCCTTATACTTCGTATAAGAAAGTAAAAAATTTAATGTTTATTCCATAATCGAATCTTAAATCAATTAACACCAAAAAATGAGAATTCGAACTAAATGCAGTAACATTTTTTTAACAAATTATGGTTTTACAAATTTTTAAAAAGGAACATCAAATATACCCGACAATAGGTCTTTTATTAATATTTCTTTTCATCAATGGCTTTTTTTTCTGCACATGCACCGATATTGACGCATATGTATACTAGAAGGCGTGCGTACATTTATGCTGTTGTTTATAATATGTATTATGATTAAAGTTGGAAAATATTATACATAATCAATTAATTTTGCATAACAGGACAATAACGTGAATGATTTTTCATTCACATGTCGTCAATTTTTTCGATTGTTAAAGAAAATTTTTAAAATGGTGCCACAAAAAAGGGTTGCTTCGGATCTTGTAAAAGTGATTCTCGTAAAAAATCATTTTTACAAAATTTATAGTATTTTATACGATTTCTGAAGCCTTGCATTAAATATCGATAATATATAATTACCTATATTATTAAATTACACCTGTTTCTTCAACATATCGAAAAATGTACCCTCACAATTTTTCGATCATAAGATTAAACCCTAAAATTGTGTAAAAATTAAAGCAATAAAATTTTTCATTACAGATAATAACACTTTACAATATTTTTATTATAACACATTGGGAAAAAACATCTCTTGGTATATGCTCGAATTGTGTCGCTGCTAAGAGATGGGAGACAAAGTTATAATTTCTATGCGCTCGCACTATTTGAACAATGCGGCTACTTTCTGTACTCTGCGATTTGCTATTCCAAGATTCGTTTTTTCCCAATGTGTATAAATCCCTACTTTAACGACAGCGTATACAAACGTTTTATTTTATTTATTTTTATTCCAGCTGTGGATCGGTCTCGACACGTTAACCACCTTTGTAAATCTTAGCACGAGTTTTTTCAATCCCTCATATGTTAATTCAGCACCATCAATGTCTTTTGGGTACAAAATTATCTTAATAATTCTCGTGTAATCTGACATTTTGATACAAACATATACGCATGGTTTCTGTTTCCCGGGATATTCTCAGTTAGTTAGGTTGCGCACTGCGATACGCAATGGATTGATGAAAAAAACTAAAAAACTAATGAGGTTTTCTCTGGAGACCCATATACCATATATTAAACTGAAAACCAAATAAAAACATTTTATGATCGAAAGTATCTACGTCTTATAGTCATAGTTACAGAATAATTAAGCATATAGAATGTAGTGAATTTTTTTGCCATAAAACTTGAAAACACCTTATGTTAATATTAAAAATTTCAAAATTTAGAATAAATCACATAACGCCAGGCGACAGAATACGCGTATAAGAGTTAAAAGATTATCTGAATTGAAGAAGGGTAAACATAGCTTACAGAATACAGAATAGAAACACGTTCATAGGTAAAATCTGAAGGTAGTCGTTAGGCCGGCCGCACACCAAAGAAACATGAAACATAAAAACATGAAACAGGAAACATGTCTTGTTATTTTATGAAATAGGTATATGTATTTGTTTCCTGTTTCATGTTTTATGTTTCATGTTTCTTTGGTGTGCGGCCGGGCTTAAAAGCATTAATCCAAGATCATGAATAAAGATCAGAAGTATACTTGCATATTTTTTTTTTGAAAATGTTACTGCACAAATATTTAAATGCACAAATTTTAATACATCATAAATTATTTAAAATATGATATAAAAATGTTGTGCAAGGACTTTTGATGATATTGAATGTAAACGTTTTGTAAGTTGTGCTTCTTTTGTTATGAAGAATAATAATTTTCAGAAGCTTCTTTATCTATACAGAGTGGCTCAAAAGTCACCGACTCAATCAAAAGTTAAATGGCTGTTTAGGTTTTTTTCTTTTTTTTTTGAAGCTGGTAAATTTTTTTCGAGTAGTCCACGAATATGTATGGAAAACCATGTCTTTTAAATGTCGTCCATTTGCTTCTTCACAAATACATTTCTAGGACATTTTCACCTTAAGATATCTTACGATAGACCTCCAATTTCTTGGCGAATATTTTGTTTCAACTGCTGAAGGTTTGTTAACGCAAGCTCTTTCTTTGAGCTCCAAACATAAAAGTCCACAACCATCAAGTCTTGGGGTTTTTTTCTAAAATTAAAATAATGTCGATAAGCACGCTTAGTCATTTGTGTTGGTTTCCGAACTAAAGTTTTCTAATTTTGGTTAGCATAGTAAATTTGTCAAGTTTTTATTATTAAATAAAAAAAAAACATTTGGAACAAAAAAGTTAACATTTTTACAAAAAATCGGCTTTTGGGTCACCCTGTACATATCTATCGTTCTCTAAAGGTTTGAGTCACTTTATCTAATTTTTCAAATAGCACCGAAATTTCTAATTGAAATGTTCATTTGTCTGATCTTATTTAAGTAACATTAATTTAAGTCAACTCTAGTGGTGATGTATATTTTATTTCCTATGAGTTTTCCACATGCAGAAAAATCCTAACACTCGTTAATAATTACGAGATACGATAGTAAACTATTTTAGACATACAAATATCTGTTAAACTCAGACTACGTCGAAATTTAAATTGAAAATATATTATTTTATGAAAACCTTTTGATAAATTGTAGTGGTAGTAATATACCGGGTGATTTTTTTAGTTGGTACAGCACCTTTTTCTTGCTTATTATTAAAGATAGAGTTTTGAAATTTTGCAGGCATACTTAGAAACATTTTTTGCATCTAATCACTGTGTTTTTATTTTTGTGCTGTTTTCCGTCTAACCGGAAGTGACGTCAACTTTCAATTTTCAAATGAAACACTATAGTTTTTCTTTTGGATTTTAAAACTACATTTTTTTCTGAGTTAGAATGTGTAAAAAAAGTATTAGGTTGAAGAGGAAAGTTTTTGAAATAATGCGATTTTAAAGTTTCAAGCGTTGAGGTAAGGTAGGTATGCGAGGCATTAAAAAATAATTGAGTTACCCATGGAATGATGTGGCAGATTAAAATTCCCGTCAAAATGCGTAGTAGGTGCATGTCAAGTCAATACAAGTTTGCATTGCCGTCTTTGAGATTAACATTTCAAAGTTTTCTCGCGTCAGTTACAGTTTGTATAATCATATTCCATTTTCTTCACTAATTTTTTGTGAACAGACGCGAGAAAACTTTGAAATGCTAATTTCGAAGACGGCAACGCAAATTTGTATTGACTTGACATGCCCCTACTACGCGTTTTGACGGCAATTTTAATCTTCCACAAAATCATTCCATGGTTAACTCGATTATTTTTTAGTACCTCAACGCTCGAAACTTTAAAATCGCATTATTTCAAAAACTTTCCTCTTCAACCTAATACTTTTTTTACACATTCTAACTCAGAAAAAAATCTAGTTTTAAAATCCAAAAGAAAAACTATAGTGTTTCATTTGAAAATTGAAAGTTGACGTCACTTCCGGTTAGACGGAAAACAGAATAAAAATAAAAACAAAATGATTAGATGCAAAAAATGTTTCTAAGTATGCCTGCAAAGTTTCAAAACTCTATCTTTAATAATAAGCAAGAAAAAGGTGCTGTACCAACTAAAAAAATCACCCGGTATAGCTTCAAGCCTTACACCAGGTAGCAATAACATTATTCCAGCCTTGTTGCAAAAAGCAGCTGATAGTACATACATCGTCAACTAACAACTTTAAAGCAAGTTATGCCCTGGGATAAAATACTTCAGTCTTTATGATATTTATACAAACAATCGGAAAAGAGATTCAGATGGAACAAAATTCTACTGCCCTGTCAGCTTATTATCTTCCTTGATTCTTAAAACGATGGGAATAATCCATTAACCACATAACTAGCGAACTTACTGGAGATGAACCTGTTCATGAAATAGTAGTTTATGCTACAAGGTAGAAATTAAGAGATTCTGACGGGAGTGAAAATTGCAAGAACACGAGGCAGAATTAATTCCTACCGTGTACCATACTCTATTTTTTCTCATACCTGTACGAAAATGGCCACTTCTTTTGCTTGAAACGCGCGAACAAATTAAAACAACATAACACTGACATTTTGCTTGCGGTGAGCAAATCACCTTGACAACCATAATCAAACACAAATAATTCCCTCATATGAACGAGGGAATGACTACCCAATAAGAAATGTTACCCCACTCTTTATTTTCCGCGACTACCCTAAATAGGCGACTTAGTACCCGCATTTCACGCAAATAAAGTGGCCATTTTCGTGTAGGTATGGGAAAAAATAATTTACTAACGGTCCGGGTAAGTCGAAAATGGGTATATTTTTTGGAGAGGAAGTAGAAAAGAGAAAGTAATCGTTAAAATCTTTATAGAAATAAAAGGTGCTTCTGATAACGCCTTATAAAAGTCTGTAGAGGGAGCAGCCGAAAAACGTGGCATATACAATAAGGTGGATAGAGTCAATGCTCAAATGCCGAATAGAAGGGGCATCATCGACAGCATCGTTCACTACTACGAGGGGTACTATCATCTCTGCTCTGGTTGTAGATGACTTAAAGGAAAAGTAGGAAGCTAATGGTGAAATCCAACATCGTCGTAGTCTCTGAAAATATAGTAAACACACACACATTTCTAACAGGCACAGACCTAGCGCAATAAAATGGGGTTTATGTGGCATAAAAGGTTTTCAGAAGGTCGGGAAGCTGTCGAAGATGAAGAACGCGAGGGATGTCCTTTTTTTCTATATTAAAGACGTTATCCTCATTGAATGGCTACCTGAAGGTCAAACAGTCAATCAGGCTTACTATCTGCAAGTGCTTCAGAAACTAAGAGAACGCGTGAGAAAGACACATTCGGATTTGTGGAAGAACAACACTTGGATGCTACATCAAGATAATGCACCAGCCCATAGCGCTTTGTCTGTTAAGCGATTTTTAGCATATACGAGAATTCCTGTTTTCGAATTTAGCTCCCTGCGACTATTTTCCTATTTCCCTAAGTGACAGAGTATTTGAAAGGCATCCGTTTTGAGACTTTAAAAGACGTAAAATAAAAACGGCAACACTCCTTAGAAGCCCCGCTGATGAACAGTTCCAAAATTGTTTCCCGCAATGGAAAAAACGTATGCAATATACTATGTGAAGGGGCAAGGGGAGTATATTGAAGGGGAGCATAGTTAAAATTTGTTACTTATAAAAGAATAGTAATTAAGATATCAAGGGTGTTATCATCCCGATAACTCCTGTAGTGCCTTCAGCGTTTAATGTCCGAATGGTTTATTTTTTTGGTCTGAAATATTTTTAGATAAAATTTACTGTTTTACTAATAAGAATAATCTAGTAGTTTTTAAATGCCGTTGCTATGATACATTAAATCAACAAAGGTACGACTTGGTAGCCGACACCTAGGACATTATTTTCAAAAATAATGGCCCTTGGATATTATTTTTGTCATCTAATATACTTTGACAGACAGCCATTACTGTCAATTAATTAACCAGTCGGACATTAAAATAATTTCTTTTATCCAACATAACATCGATTCATAATAAGCTTATTACTATGACGATTTGAAACATAGAATGTTCATCATTACTCACTAGTGAGAGAATAGTTTGGAACTCACTTTAATATATTATTATATTTAATATTGAAAACAATGTAACACAATTTACTATAGCAACCACTACTTAATTACTAAAAACTGACAAATTTTGAAAACCTGACAGTTTTATTTGTCAAATAGTTTGTCAATTGACATAACGATAAAGTAATCTTACAATTTAGAACTAACGGCGATGTTGGATAAAATATAATATTAAAATCGTGTGGAATGCTTATAAGTCACTCAAGAAATTAGCCACTCGCCCTTCGGGTGTCGTGGCTAAACTATTTCTTTCGTGACTAATATATCACATTCCACTCTTATATAATAATAGTATAATATTATATGAGCGATTATGATGTTTGAACCCACATAATTCTACATGTTCCAAGCGAGATGTATTCGAAATGTTATAATGTTCTTATATGCAGAGTTCTAAATGGACTAGAACTTATATTGTTATTTGAACACAAACTTTTTTTTGTTAAACTTTAAACATTAAAACCACAGAACATGTTTAAAACGAAGGAGGTAGGTACTTAAATAATCCACAAAATTAAGTCTTTAATTATAATATCCACAAATGAAATATTCCGAAGCACCAAATTCTACCTGCAGAAGATTATATGAGACACATAAAACTTGTAAAATTAACAATTCTATTGTGAAAAGTCGAGACCTTATACTAACCCACACAGATTTACTCACACATACAAATTCACGTCTATAACACTTGTAAGATAAGTGAATTGAGATCTTGACTAACATAAGAATGGTTTCTTTGTAGGGTGCATGTTCTGGCATACATTAAACGAGTTGATATCCATTACTTTACCACTTCACCACACTACTCGTGTCTGCTTCTTTCAAACCGGCAACATGAAAAGTTAGTTCTCTTAGAAATACACCCGCTCTCTTAAACTCTTTTATTCATGTTAATATCTCGTGACCTGGTCCAGGCAAACATATTCAAATTACATTATGTGGGCCAGGCTAAATGCATTTGGGTGGTATTTTATAAATTGACTTGCGTTCGGTGGGCGTAGCAATAATTATTGGAAATTTATAAAAAAGTGTGGTGGAGACAGTTGGCCAATGTGGCCATTTATCATTGCATTTTGACTGAAAATTCAACAAACAAAAGCAGAGGAACAAGATTAATTAACTTTAAATACTTTAACACATTAAATAAAAACCCACACTATAGACATGGACAATAAATTGAAGTTGCAAGAGCGCATTGGAAACAAATGCATTCAATTTCATGATGTCACAGTGTTTTAATCAAGCCTTTACTCAAGACCGGTGGCGGTGGCAGCGGCGACGCCCGCCTGAGTTCAAGCAACCTTAAAGGTCCTTTCCCGTCCTAATCCTGCTGACAATTCAGGATGTTGTATGTATGAAAGCCGAAATTACACAACTGTTAATTATAATTACACTGTACTTATCCTAGCACTGATAGGGAGTTTGTAATTAGCATCTTCTGTGATTAATTATTACTAGTGTTGTCATGTGATTGCCTGATTAAACCTAGCCTGGATACGGTAATTATAGGTCAATTATTCCGTGAAACATGGAGCATATAGGGGGTGTAACTTACTCATCCCTCTTTAGTTCAAACTCGATGTTTAGTACCTACATGTAGGTATAGATGCGGAAGTATAGGATTTAAGTGCGTTTCATTAGCCATCAAAAGTAATGAGGACATGTGAAGGAACCCGCACACACGTCATTGTTCTTTTTTGTTGTTGTTTGGTTTTATGGGGTTTTTATACGAGTATTTTCTCCCCTAAACATCACCGGATTGGTTTTAATTATTTAATTTGGCTCTGGGATTAGGCTGGGAAAATTGTTTTAAAAGCCTTTGGGTTCATCGGACCAACTTATTTCAGTTCTTGATTAAAGCTTGTATGTAGGTATTTCACTGGGGAGATTTTCAATATCAACCAAAAGTGGCACTTGAAAATTGAAACATGGTAGTTCGTCCTGTAAGACACCAAATGCATGTGAGCTTTTGTAAATAATTATTATCGATTCAAAAAAGTATTACAAAATTTAAGTACATACATACTTAAAAAATAGTATTATAGTCACCCAGTAATGCTCATAGTTCTAGAATATTCAATTGCATCGAATTTTTTAAGCCAAACTCAGGAAAAAGTGAAGGTTACAATTACTTTAGCAAACGTAGCTATATTTTTACTTTGATTGACATCCTTGGTTAAATGTTAAAAAATAGGTTTAATAGGTAATTGGACAGTAGGTGACACAAATTCCTGAACAATTTTCAGCTTACCTTTCGAGATTTATTATCTCTTCTGTTTTAAGGAAGAAAAAATAAGATAATAAGTCAATTGTGTTATAATTTTTTTTCAATTATTGTCCAATTGTCCATTAAACCTATTTTTTAAGACGTAGCTGTAATGAAAAAGTTTCGTTTTCCGCTAAATTTGTCACTTACCTTACTGTTAATGAATCAGTAAACTTGTCGGTAGCGTGTCATCTGTAATCTGTATAGGTATGCAATTTTGATTTGAAATGTGTTTTTTACTTTTAACTCTAATACAATTTATTAATTAATTCGTTATTTTGTTGTCTATAACTGTATATGATCGCATAAACGGTTTATGATAAACCAAAGGTGCTTTCATAATAGTTATTTATATTATAAGTGGGATATGAACATCATTAACATAAGAGTCTGGAAATTGCAATTGTAATCAGACGAATATGTTAATGTGTGTATATTCCACGTGTAATATACAAGATTTTATCTTCTACCGTCCAAATAATTAAAAATGAATTTTGAATTTATCTCCAGCGACATTGCTCAGTAGTTGTTGTCAAGTTGTCGTACTGGACTACCTAACCTAAGTTGTGTAAAAACTAGCCAGCGCTACACAACAATGAATTTGAATCATAAATTTTCAAATAATTAAACAATTTATACACCAAAAAATCTGGGACGTGGACCGTGTTATATTTATTATTAAAATATAAAACTAATTTATTATAAAATAAAACTAAAAATTTTTTCAGTTATCTAACGTGAAGTTAGGGTTTTTTCTAGGTAGATACGCTATTATAAAATTCTCCAGGTTTCAAAAAATCAAACTTAAGAGAATGAAGTGTCATTAATCAATGTAAATCACAAATTTTAAAGAATTAAACAATATATATTATATTATAATTAGACATTTACAAATATAAACTTTCCTATAAAGATACTAAATTGTAAAAATTGTGTTATAAATACTTGTAAGAAAGAATTTTCTTGTTGAAATTTCAGTGTGGTAATGATTTCTTTAAAACACATGTTGCGTAATAATCTGACTTACCTTACTCAAATTAATGTCAAATCAAGGCTATTATGAATTGGTAGTAGATAATAGTTATTTATATTATAAGTGGGATATGAACATCATTAACATAAGAGTCTGGAAATTGCAGAACGAGTCGTAGACGAGTTCTGTAATCAGACGAATATGTTAATGTGTGTATATTCCACGTGTAATATACAAGATTTTATCTTCTACCGTCCAAATAATTAAAAATGAATTTTGAATTTATCTCCAGCGACATTGCTCAGTAGTTGTTGTCAAGTTGTCGTACTGGACTACCTAACCTAAGTTGTGTAAAAACTAGCCAGCGCTACACAACAATGAATTTGAATCATAAATTTTCAAATAATTAAACAATTTATACACCAAAAAATCTGGGACGTGGACCGTGTTATATTTATTATTAAAATATAAAACTAATTTATTATAAAATAAAACTAAAAATTTTTTCAGTTATCTAACGTGAAGTTAGGGTTTTTTCTAGGTAGATACGCTATTATAAAATTCTCCAGGTTTCAAAAAATCAAACTTAAGAGTATGAAGTGTCATTACTCAATGTAAATCACAAATTTTAAAGAATTAAACAATATATATTATATTATAATTAGACATTTACAAATATAAACTTTCCTATAAAGATACTAAATTGTAAAAATTGTGTTATAAATACTTGTAAGAAAGAATTTTCTTGTTGAAATTTCAGTGTGGTAATGATTTCTTTAAAACACATGTTGCGTAATAATCTGACTTACCTTACTCAAATTAATGTCAAATCAAGGCTATTATGAATTGGTAGTAGATAAATATTCTTAATTGGATTTATATAAACACATAGATATTTTTCGATAATTATTGTTGATCGATCACTTCGAATAATAAAGAAACCACACCATGAAAAGTTATCTTTTAAATTTGAATATCAGATACTCAACTCCCAATTAAAATTGGTAAATTAAATTTAAAAAAATAACACTCTGCGTGTATGCGTGTTGATTGATAAAAAAAGCATCATCCAGAGCATATTTAAATATGCACTAAAAACCGAGGGACTAATACAATTACAACGAAAGTCAATTACAAATTATAATTACACGGAGCGATTCAGATTATTCAGTGCCAGGGCAAGCAAGATATAATTAAAAACGATTTCAATGAACTGGAAGCGATTGACAAGTTTTTAATTAATAGGATTTCTCATTAAGAGAGCGCATGTGAGGTTGGGTTGGTTAATTAGAGCCCTGGAGATGTGAAGAATCTAAACGTAATTATAACGCCGCTTGTGCATGGTATTATTAATGTTTAGGACCTTTGATTGGATATATTGTGTATAGCACAAACGCACCAGAGAGCCACGACAATATTTGATCCTCAGTCACACAGAGAAACAACATACCGCATCCATTTTGAATATAAATAACCAGAACTACTAATTAAATTGTTGCAGTATATTATTGTATTATTGTGTTGAGTTGTTGCCTCTAGTTGTATTTACTGTTTGTTTCGTAGCTTTGAAAATGTTTAGCTAGTGAACTGAAAATTTTCTAACATGAGAACAAGGAACTGTAATTAGAGTTATTCGTCTGTATGTATATGTCGCAGCCTTCTAGTAAAATTGGTCGTTTTATGAAGTCTGGACATTGCATGAAGTGCTGCCAAATACTGATTCTGAAAAGCACGCGTGGTTTTTCTATTTTTATAATTGAAATACAGGATATTTCACGAGTAATAATGAGCCTGATGGAATTGAAAATGCAACCCACAATACATTCGTGTGGTATTTGTATTGTAAGTGTATGTATTGCGAGTTGCTTTTTCAATTGTATCAGGCTTATTATTACCCGTTAAATACCCTGTATTAGCAAAATATTAGGGATTTTTTTCATTATAACGCAAGTTGAATTTGCAGCATTTCATGAAAAGTCTAAGGAAATCAGCCATGTAAAATTTCATTATTTCACCAAAAAAAAAACGTGTAAAATATTTAACCTTTTGGTGTAGTTTTTCGCAACGTTTCATTAATGTCCAGACTTTTCATAAAACGCCCAATTTCACTAGAAGGGTGCGACCGAATCTACATTTTTGATTATTAATTTATAGAAATGCTGAAGTCAACTTGTTACTAGTGTAATTGCTGTATAATTATAAATTTTATATATCGTCCACTAAATGCTTTTCGAGGGGTTCTCTCGACAAGTTGAAATAAATAAAAATGAAACTCATCTGTCTGTGTTGTCCTTAATAAAAGGAAAAAACAGAATTGGTAATTATATAATTTAGCGGCATTAATTTCCCTTTAGCTCAATTAAAATTTCCGTTTTCAACATTAATGTTTTAAGAGACTATAAAACAATATACAGGGTGATTCAGGTTATGATGCACAAACAAGGTATTCTACGTCACAAAATAAGAAAAAAGTTCATATAAACATGAGTCTGAAAATGCTTTGTTCTTGACATACAGGGTGATAAAAGTATCGCTTCGTAGATGTGTATCTCTAATAATAAACAAGATACGAATTTGAAATTTGGGCTATAGTATCCTTATAACGAGGTCAACTACCAGTGAAAATTTGAAATTTCTACAATTTTTACAATCCAGAGGCGTAGAATAGGGGCGGCATATACACTCATTATGGACTTTTTGTACCATTTTATAAAATTCATAACTTTTTACTCGTGTCTTCAGATAAAAACGTTAAGAGATAGGACATTTTGACAAGTTTTAGTAACTGAATCAGCGATTCAGAAAAATCACGAAAAAAATTAAATTATACAGGCAGTTTAAAAGATAAATGAGCAGAAACATGTATGGGCCAACCCTTATTCTACGCCTCTGGATTGACGTAGAAATTTCTAATTTGCCTTGGTAATTGATCTTGTCATAAGTATAAGTACTATGGTTCAAATTTCAAATTCGTATCTTGTTTATTATTAGATATATGTAATAAAATGTGGTTTTGAAGCGCTACTTTTATCATCCTGTATATCAAAAACAAAGCATTTTCGGACCCATATTTACATGAACTTTTTTTCTTATTTTGTGACATAAAATACCCTGTTAAAGTTTGTATATTAAAACCTGAATCACCCTGTATAATACCACAAAATCGTTTTTAACGCTTGGGATGCGAAAGCTTGAAAGAGGGAGGAATATCTACCAAATAAAATGTACTTAGTTCGCATGTGGATTTTCGACAATTATGTTTCGCACGTCAGTTTAATATTTTCCAATTTGCACCTTCAGCAAGTTGAACAAAGAACACAATTGAAGTACACAGACAATCACAATATATCATAAAAGACTGAGAGAAGAGTGAACAACTCTCTTGATTAAAGTTATGCCGTAAATATGCTAGAGAAAAGTTAAATTAATACATATAAATTCGTATTACCCACCTTAGTCGACACAGAATTATTCTGTGAGTTGTAAAAACTTTGAATAGGGTATTTCAAACAGTCTTACTTCTTTTATAGATACTAAAGCTTGGAAGTATTTATATAAAACAAAACCAACAAAAATAATATTGTTCTAACAAGAATTTAGAGTAAATTTATATAAAAGCTCATAAGATCACACAGTGTTTGTACATTTGTATCATTGTCAAGCGTTGTTCATTTTGCTCATACATCAAGTAGAAGAGACGTGGAAATGTTTGAGTGTGAGTGTTGGAGAAATAAAAGAGGCATCGCCCATCATTTGTCTTGGATGTGAATTTGAATGTAAATCAGAGAGACTCAATCGGAACAGACGAATAAATTTAAAAGTCTATTTTCAATCTGTATTACTGAACATTAATAATTCCGACAAGCAATAACTTTGAAACATGTATTTCAGCATATTCTGTTCTGTTCAATGCTTCTAATTCGAAGATTCGCTCCATTCGATTCCACACAAAAGCAATCTGCCAGAGTGGGTGTTATATCCGAAGGGATCAGTACAGAACTCTATAAAACTAAACCACCGTCTCCTTTTCTTATTATTGGCAAATACTTATTATCATCTCTCACGTGTGAGTTAAAAAGTGAAATGTTTGAAAACGACAGGATTTATTCTTTTTATACACTATTTATATAAAAAAGAAAAGCTAGTCTAGTTTAAGTTCTGTTGAGAGGTTTACAATGAAGTGTTCTCTTTTTTAAAAAGCTAATTTTCGTTGGTGTTAAACTCAAAATTGACGACCCGATCAATATTTCTATTGCTAATAAAGAGTTAGTGGATTGCTCTGTTTGCAAAAAAACAAAATCCCTGATTAATCAACAGCATTTTGTGTTGTGAAACTTTAAAAAACTTTTTCGATTTTACTATAAAATCAACCCAGCGTGTTGCTATTACGAAGTTGTTGATGGACTTTGAAGACGTAAAACAAAACAATTTGGTTTAGGGTGTCTCTGAAAGACATTTCAGTGGGCAATAATCTGGTGATCATCAACGATCAATCCGTGTAAACGCAAAAAAACTGTGAAACGAAACAAGTCTGTATATTGGTATTTGCTTAAAGGAATGGTGCGTGCTGTTGAGTATACAAATGGCGACCGTCGATGACATGAGAGCATTAACAGCAGCCAGCGACGCCGGAACGCTTACACTTTACGTCATCCGTCTTCCAAACGATGTTATTCATCCACAACAGCCCAACGTCAAATCCATCTATCTGACCTTTTCCCGCGTAAATATCCTTACATCCGGGCAGGATAAGGAAGGCTGGGTGTTAGTGTGATGAAATTTTGTAATATTTTGTCGCTTTTTACTTGTGTTGTCGCTATGTTTTCCCTACGCGCGTGCAAGAGGATCTACAAAATGCAATCTTTCAATTTAAAAAGTGTCACTAACGGAATTTCCAGTTGACTTGCTTCGGCGCCAAGAGAAAAAATAATTCTTGACGAATTAAGTCACTTACAAAAAAATGTTAATTCATTTGTGTAAAAAAAGTTCAAATATATATAAATTGTACACATGTGGACATGTGGAGACAAAGCTATTACTGCATTAAATAAATATGCGAGTTAAGTGGCTCCTAATGAAGAATAAGTACCTCTTCATATTTTTACTGGCTTAATTTTGATGTATATCACTGCTTTAGAGGAAATATAAATTGTTGTGGGTGGAAAGGGAGCAAGCTTTTTATAATTTGACTGGTTAGAAGAATAAAATTAAAAAAGTCCCCACAAAAATTTTAATCATTTTCGCTCGCTGATTCCCATGATAACTAAATAATTATCTGGAGGATGACGAACCGAACCATCTGAAATATTATTCTTGTTAGCGTAATTTGAACACACAGATTTTAAATGTAAATCCTCACAAAACTGAACTTTTATACTTAACAGTTGCAACACCTAATTATAATAAGAAGGTACAAAAATTAATAATATTTTTAGCGCACCATGTCTTTTCTTTGTGTATACACCGATCCAAGAAATTAACGAAACATGGAAATTTTATAACCATATTTTTTTAGACTTATTGTATATAATTTTCATAGGTTCTGTTAAAAGATACACATTTTTAATAAATATACTTTTTTAGCCAAAAGTTACTTCAATTTTCATTTGTTGCCTTTTTCCATTCCGAGAAAAAAGAAGCATTTTCATTAGAAATAGTGGATGAGACCCGTGCGAAATGTTACTTAATATAATCCAAAATAATATATTTGACCAATCAAGGAAAAACAATTAATATATTTAATTATTCTAGTTTCAATAGCACTTATTTTGGTAATCATTATAGTATTAGAGATAACCGAAAATTGCTCATGAACAATATTGTAGATATTCAAATTTCTTTTAAAAAGTTCCTCACACTTAATGTCGAGTATCGATAGTTTTTTGTTTGAACAAAATTGTTGGAAATACGTTAATTTTGTAGATATATCCAGTGTATTTATATAAATAAATAAACCAAGTTGGAATTTTATGGTTCGGATAAAATGTATAATGATGAATAGCTGGTCAACACAATTAATTTAAAAAAGTCGTTCTAATACAAAACTGTATAAATCAAATAAAAATATCTGTTGTTGTTTTTTGTTTAATATAAAATTTATGCTGTGAATATATTTAATATTGTAAAAACACTATAGAAACCTATAGCCTCGCCTATAGGATTCACTGTCATTACATAGCACAGCACAATTTCTGTGCAACACATTTCCGTTGTCCTATGCGCTATGGTTAATTTACTGTAATTTCATTTTGGCATTTTTTCGAACCGTTAATAGGTATTATATATTCTATAAAAATATAAAATTTCGTGATAACAAATTGCTTACTTAACAAAGTGGAAATGGCAAACTTACCCAACGATAAAAATAATAGTAGGGCATTTGCGATAAAACGAAAAGGTCTTTGTTATTATGCCTAAAAAAGTAAAATGTCCCTCAAATGAGGTTAACTTTAATTAGTATTTAATGGTGTTTAACCTTTTCATATTCTATATTCTTTTTGACGGCATATATGAGTTTTCCATTTAATATTGTTACACTACTCTTTGTGTATACTTCTAAAATTTAAAAGGCAATTTTCATAGTTAATTTACAATTTAAACAAGCTGCAAACATAAAAGATATCACTTTAACAAAATTTGAGTATATTATTTGTTAAAATTTGAAACTGCGTTATGATTTCAAATAATTTCGTAAACTTTCACATTTAAGTAGTCTTTTAATACTAACTATTAAGAAGAAAGAAAGAAAACAAATCTTACCTCCAATAATTATAGATAAAAAAGAGAATTATGACAGAATATATGATATAGCTACTATACTAAAGAATACTATATATTTTATTATAGGTATTATTTATATTATCATCAATTTTAAAAATGATATAAATGGAACCTAGGAAAATAATATTTTAGTGAGCAACCCAAGAGAACCAAGCCGCTTTATTTTGCAGTTTAGAACTGGTGCATCAAAGCTTTGATTTTAAAAGATGTGAGAACTGGGCGTTTAAAAACTTTTCCCTCTTTTTAGCCAAAATCTGTGACCGCAGAAAAAGTTATATAATCCCTCGTAAAAGGGATATGTTTAAGGCAAAAATTGATATCACGATATTCAAGATGATCCCATCGGGTCTTTGCTATATACATATACTATAATATAACGTTGCAGATCGGCGGAGGATCATTTCAATAACATTTCCCATGAGCTTTTCTATATCTGCCTTCATATGTCAGTCTTGAACGTTTTTTATGCAAAAATAACTTAGATATTTTTCGTTTATATTACATTGAGTTTTCAGGTGTATTTACAACAGCAAAAAAGGTGTACACAGTTTCAAATTGCGTATTTATTACGATTTTATTAAAATTTGTTTTTCATGGGCTCCCAATTAAATATTAATTAGTTCGAAGAATTACTTTAAAAGTATATTGATTGAATATGCAAATTAACCCGATGTTCAATTTATGTTAGGTACACTGTAGTTAATTAAGACATGAGAAGAAACTTTCGCCACTTGTACTATGCACCTCTCTAAAACTACGACGAAAAACCCCACCAAAGAATAATACATAAAAATTTTATGATTAAATGAAATTGGCAGTGGCTTTCATCTTTGCCTTTTCACAGGCGTTTTAGGTGACTTGTGCAGTATGGGATGGATATAGATGGATGGGAAGGGGGGCCCCAGAAACTTGATTTCATCTGCTTTCTTTGCATATCGTGTGTATCCACTTCCGCACTTACTTCCTGTTTCCGTCTGAAATCTAATAATCTTATTCCTTACCTACCTGTAACAGTTTTACCCCATGCTTTTGTATAACTCAACATTATTGCCCTAAAGTTAACTGGAAAATTCATCAAAAGATTGATGGCTCTACAATATTGAACGGCTCGCTTCTAAATCTATACAAAGCTTAAGACCTTTCGATTAAGTGTTACAAGAAATCAAAAAGGGAAATTTATGATATTCTTCTTCAGTTTGGTTATATGTCCATTAAACTGTAGGTATTCTCTCAAGTTTTCTGTTAAACAAATATTATTTTGTGGTTTACCAAAATATTTTAATTATATTTTAATAAAATATGCTGACACAAGTTTGTACATATAGATTTATTTAATTAACAATGTGGCTATTTTAATTAAATACATGTTTATATAAATCAAACAACTCTGAATAAATGCTTTTAATCAGACTGAAAAATTGCTTTTGTATAGACGATATTATAAATCTAATGCATTTATTTGTTTTTGTTCCCAAAAACAATAAAATTTGAATGTTAATAGCAACGGTAAATAAATTATCCTAATTTGATTAATTTAAAAGCTTAATAAGGTATTGTCAAAATAAAACAACATAAATACAGCTACTAAATCCATTAAATTATCAATTACTATAATTAAACAGTTGTTGTTGAAGTGTATAATTACCGAATAATACAATAGAAAAAACCATATAAATAATCTTCTTAATTGATTTCTCCATAAACAGAACTAAAAACAACCACCCCAATCTTTTCCCCTGCTGGCTTCTATTATGTATGTCACTTCTGTAAATGCCTGTAGTAGAAAATTTGAACAGTTTTAAGCTTGTAAAATTTACATACAACGCGTTTGTTCTCACCGAATTTATAAATGAGCTACAGACCGTTAATGTTCTCTATTTTGTCTGGGAATTTAACAAGGAATTAAAGAGACAGATTTTCTAAGCTTTACAAACTAAGAAGCCTCTTCTTAAACAAGATTTTCTTCTCTAGTTTAATTGCAGCAATTTTAGGGGAGGGTTTTAACATGTATAAAAGGCGTAATGTTTTTATTGGGTTTTGGGTGTTTTAAACTGTTGTTTTTTGTAGAAATATACTATTAGTGAATAATAATATTAATGATATGTTACTATCAATTACCGCAGTTTACAAAACATAATACAATGCAGTTATTTACCAAAAATAATTTTACAATTATGGATATCTTTTTTCCATAAAGTGAAGGTATGGTATTCTCTGAAAAATTGTATCATAAATGTCTTATGGACTGAGTACCTACATCAAATACGGTTTCTACCAAAAATAGAAAGTTGTTCGATGGTTGTTTTGGAATTGATTACTTCCATTGAAATATCTTTAATATAATTTAACAACTTAAAGACGATTGGTTTTTACTTACTTATACGAAGTAGTAAGGAAGTATAGTACAGCGTGATCAAGAATGACTGAATCTGTTGGTATTGAAAAAATAACTAGTGGAATTGGTACTATTTACGCAAAAAACCGCAAGGGGGTTGGCGCGCACATCTTACTGTCAACTTTTGACAATATTGACAATTCCAACATAACAATACTTCACCATAACATAACCTTAGATTTTGTAAACTGTCATTTTTAATTATGACAATCAGGTTTGCAAATCATACCACAAAAAAAATTCCTAATTTCGCAACTGTTTTAATACCAACAGATTCAGTCATTCCTGATCACGCTGTATAATCGTGATTTTTAAGTTAAAATATAGGTATTTAGAGTATACTGTGTCCCAAATTGCTTGTAATTGCAGGGTATCTCTGTAATTTGTAAAGATAGAACTTTGCGGTTTTCGCGAACAAAAAGTAAAAACACTATTTCAACCTCCAAATTTTTCAATAGTAATATAATAAGTGCTTTGGATTTTCCGGTTAAATTAAGAAAACTTGTTGCACAGCAACAAAGAGTGTCAGTTTGACAGTTTAAAAATACCGAGTGGGAAGCACGAGGTATTTTCTGTCAAACTGACACGATTTGTTGTTGTGCAGGAAGTTTGAGGAATTTAACCATCGGAAAATCCAAAGCACGTATTATATTCGTTAAGATAATTTTATGAATGTACAGTGGGCCCACTGTTAAGTCGCCGATGCTATGCACAGAAAATGACAGAAGCAGGAAACTGTTTTACCACTAGTACAATCGGACGAAGAAAAAACATGCAATTTGTATATAGTAACTGCGAAGATTTAAGTTAAAACACATTTTTCTCCAGATTGTATCGGTGTTTTGCGGCGAAACACGCATGTCCTGCATAGTGGGGGAGCTGAGGAAAATAACTGCGCACACAATTGCTTAGCTCTGGGTCAACTGTACACAACAGTTTATTTTATTTCATATTAATGCAAGTATTAGATCATACTAATATATAATTACAAATTAATTCTTATACAAATTTTGTTATTTATATTGTTACCATGGAAAACCTACAATTAATTTTATCGAAATTTTATCGCTGGAAAACCATGTAGGTTGGTCCAATACTGCACTATGATTGGTCGAAATTGCTATGAATAAAATTATCAATAGTAATATAATAAGTGCTTTGGATTTTCCGGTTAAATTACGATAACTTGTTGCACAGCAACAAAGAGTGTCAGTTTGACAGTCTAAAAATACCGGGTGCGAAGCACGAGGTATTTTCTGTCAAACTGACACGATTTTTTGTTGTGCAGGAAGTTTGAGGAATTTAACCATCGGAAAATCCAAAGCACGTATTATATTCGTTAAGATAATTTTATGAATGTACACAACAGTTTATTTTATTTCATATTAATGTAAGTAACAGATCATAATAATATATAATTACAAATAAATTCTTATACAAATTTTGTTATTTATATTGTTACTATGGAAAACCTACGATTAATTTTATCGAAATTTTATCGCTGGAAAACCATGTAGGTTGGTCCAATACTGCATTATGATTGGTCGAAATTACTATGAATAAAATTATCAATAGTAATATAATAAGTGCTTTGGATTTTCCGGTTAAATTACGATAACTTGTTGCACAGCAACAAAGAGTGTCAGTTTGACAGTCTAAAAATACCGGGTGCGAAGCACGAGGTATTTTCTGTCAAACTGACACGATTTGTTGTTGTGCAGGAAGTTTGAGGAATTTAACCATCGGAAAATCCAAAGCACGTATTATATTCGTTAAGATAATTTTATGAATGTACACAACAGTTTATTTTATTTCATATTAATGTAAGTAACAGATCATAATAATATATAATTACAAATAAATTCTTATACAAATTTTGTTATTTATATTGTTACTATGGAAAACCTACGATTAATTTTATCGAAATTTTATCGCTGGAAAACCATGTAGGTTGGTCCAATACTGCATTATGATTGGTCGAAATTACTATGAATAAAATTATCAATAGTAATATAATAAGTGCTTTGGATTTTCCGGTTAAATTACGAAAACTTGTTGCACAGCAACAAAGAGTGTCAGTTTGACAGTTTAAAAATACCGAGTGCGAAGCAAGAGGTATTTTCTGTCAAACTGACACGATTTGTTGTTGTGCAGGAAGTTTGAGGAATTTAACCATCGGAAAATCCAAAGCACGTATTATATTCGTTAAGATAATTTTATGAATGTACACAACAGTTTATTTTATTTTATATTAATGCAAGTATTAGATCATACTAATATATAATTACAAATTAATTCTTATACAAATTTTGTTATTTATATTGTTACCATGGAAAACCTACAATTAATTTTATCGAAATTTTATCGCTGGAAAACCATGTAGGTTGGTCCAATACTGCACTATGATTGGTCGAAATTGCTATGAATAAAATTATCACTAAAATACTCGTAATTGAATAAATTAGTTACTGAATATACATGGTTCCATAGGAAATTTTATGATCTACAACAGATACTTTTCGACTAAGTGCGTAGTTAAGCCGCAAGTCGCAAAAAACAAATGCACTGTTAAATCCAAGATGGCGGAAAAATCTCCCGAAGGATGAAGTCTAAAACTTGGATTTAAACTTACTCTTGTGGGCCCCAACTGCCAACAAAATTTCATCCTGCCCTCTCCGATTGCGAACTAAAGCATTGGAACTTGGATAGATTGCTTGGACTATATCCACTCTATTCTTGTAGTTTGAGAACCACTGTATATAAAAAAAAATGGTAAATACATTTTTTGTGCAGAATTTTATAAGGATTATTTTTGTATAGAGGCTAAATTTGCGAAATCGTGACCGTTGTGCGGTAAAATGCGGAAAACCACGAACATACACCTTGAGGGTGGCTTTTAGGGGTGCCAGGCTCTAATAAAATTGGGGGACACCACAGAATATTGAAACCCACCACTTTCCGCGTCGGATCCCAAAAGAGCAAGTTTTTTGTATTTATTTCAATTATTTTTGCTAATTTGAATGTACTTATTATGAAATACACTGTTTGTTTTTTACGAAGATGTCTTCCTAGCGAATGGAAATAGTAAGGATATGCTATGCAAAAATTTCGAAGAAAATGTGATTAATATACCCATATAATTTATACAATATTGTTCTTCAGAAGTTATTCTTTTCATCAGAGATTCTCAAACTTCCTTATATATGTAGTAGCTACATTAAAAAGTTTATATTTGCTTTCAGATTCTAACGTTATTGTTTGTTGGGTGTTAATCATTAATTTTCAGACACCTCATTAATGTGATTTTTTCAAACTACTGGAAAAAAAATCTACAAATAAATTAGGCAAATGAAAATAATTAAATCTTGTTTCTACAATCAATCTACAGTCTGTTTCGTGGTGCTTTTTTTCACGGCATCTTAATTATATGACTCAGGATCAGGAAACATGGCGCTTTTGACTTAGTATTAAGTGGGAACAGACTGAGAAACATTGTTGAACAACAGTTGGGCAACACACGAGCTCGCTCAATGTATACGTGTTGCTCAACAGTTGGGATCTGTTGTACGATGTTCGCTCCCGAGGCGGTACTTCAAAGGAAATGTGGCTCAACAATGCGCCAACAGTATCCCCAGTGTGTACACATATACCTACTGCCGAAATTTGCTCTTTGGATTTAGTTTAATTCTAGCTTTCTGGGAGGACACACATATATGTATCAGTAGAGATCCGTTATTATCAAAAATGTCTCGCGATTGGACTGAAGACCAAATTATTAACTTGATCGAACTTATAAAGCCGGGAACAGACTGAGCAAACATTGTTGAACAACACCTCGAAAAGTAAAACTGTCCGACGCAAAATGATTTTAGATTCGTGATCTACGCATGGAAATTAGTAGTAATATATGTAAAAATTACCCTCCAAAATTTGTAGCTTGGACTGCCCCTGATTGGAGGGAGTTAAGGATTCATATTTATAACTAGTTATAACTCCCAAGGGAATTATGAGTATGTTTATAGTTACTGTAACTAAGACAATATTCAACTATAGGTAATTGATCAGTAAGAAATAAACACCTATATTATTAGATATAATGGGTTTTAAGTTTTTGTAAATATGTATTGCAATAAGCATTTCATGAAATGTCATTAACTTACCGTAAAAGCGTATACAAATATATTTTGTAATTTATTGCATACATTGTAAACTGTCAAAGTTTTATACATTTTACAAATTTGTAATTTTCCGGTACACAGTAAAGATTGTTCAATTGTTGATAAACAGAGCTTCAGTTCAGAATGTTGTTGTTCCTATTCTGATGAACAAACAGCATTTTTCAGTAATTGAGATTATGTTTTCGGACGAAAACCCACAGTAAATAATACATGATACAAAACGTGCGAAAACTCTTCCATCCTGTTTTAATAATCGATGACCCCCGACAAAAGTTCACTTCATCACCATCAATCTTCCCGCCATGGCAGACTTATTTATTAAATAATTACAATTAAAACGATTATCGTGAGTAGCTTGGAGCAAGCTAACCCAATTCAGTAGGGTGAAGCATAGCAACATTTAGGGTAGAGCAGAGGGTATAATAACATCAAGTTTAAGCCAGCACCAAATCTCTATCTGTCCATATGACCGACCGACGCCAGAACCATCATTGAACAGAAACTTTATGGTTTCAATCCTTGATATAACTTAAAGTACAGGGGATGAGATCTTTAGCCACGTGTAGGCACGTTTACACTTACCAAGTGTCAGTGACGCGTGCCGGACGAAATTCCTTTTGAATTATTACCAAGGATTTAAGATCGCTTAGAAGAAACTGATCACAGCCTTTGATATTTTAGTTATTTTCAGCCACAAATCACGTTTCATTTCTAGTTTGGATGATATGCGAAGACAAATCGTTTGGTTTAATTCCAACCAAATGTAAACAGACGGTCAGGTTGCGTTATTTTTAAATTCGGCCTGTTATTTATGAGAGTTATAAAAAGAATTATTAACTGTGTACGGAAAATGTTTCATGCATTTATTATTGATATTTTAGATATTTAGTGACTTATTTGCCTTTGATAATTTGTTCTAACACTGATGGTAGATTAGATGCTTATCCTTTGAGTTTTCTTGACATTTAAGATATGAGACTATGTGCTATATACATTGTTATCGCACTGACGGTAATAAAAAGGTCGGAAGAACTGCAGACTGAGATTCTATTGTTAAAAGTGCTGTACAAAATTGATCGCTACTACGCCCGATCGGTTAATGCAAATGTTCGCCCCATATATTTTATCTTGAAAGAAAATACTTACCTAAGTAGCTTTAATTCGAAAGAAAAAACATTTATTTCACTTAAGGTTTATATTGATTAAAGCAACTAAATCGAGGTTTTATTACATTGCTGTTAGACCATATTGCCCATAAAAGCAAAGATATTTCAATTTTAAATTGTTTTTTACACTGAAACTAAGAAACTACATTTGAAGTGCATTTGGAAGGAATAAACGGATGAGTGAGTGTTGGGATTATCATATTATTAGATAGCATCATCAGTGCACATCCTCCCTCACATATGAGTCATAGCTCTGTATGTACTTGGCAATTAATCTTACAGTCTTCAGAATACATAGAAATGATCTAATTCATTTCAAACGTGATGAATCATGAAATTTGTGGAATGAATTTAAGCGGATTTTGATTTATGGCTAAATGCTCGTAATTAATTGTTCGTTTCCAGAATAATATATGCACTAGTGGTGTTGCACTGATAAGATCTAAATAAAATTTACTAGATAGATAGATAAATAGTACACAAACAAAGAACATAGTAGCATGAGCACATACCTGCATAGACTTTCATAGTAATTAATGCACAAATTCTTATACCGAGAGATCAAAAATTATCTTGGTCAAAGGTGGTCATGAAATGAAAAACGACGGTCTTAGCTTGTATCATCCTTTTGAAGTTTATCAAGTTATGTGCCATAATAAGTATTGACACGATACTAGCTCCGACAATTATTTTAAAATCCATGACCACCTTTGACCAAGATAATTTTTAATCTCTCGGTATTATTATTACTAGAAATGACTGAACTTGGTGAGCCATAAAAAAGTAAAGGTAGTATCAGGATATGTTTTGATACAAAAATTATTGGAATCTGTACTAGTGTTC
Source organism: Pediacus dermestoides (assembly GCA_963942485.1). Classification (NCBI taxonomy): domain Eukaryota; kingdom Metazoa; phylum Arthropoda; class Insecta; order Coleoptera; family Cucujidae; genus Pediacus; species Pediacus dermestoides. Next base: position 22,794,972 of record OZ012626.1, on the reverse strand, counting down.
TGTAGTGTTCTAAGAAATAGTAAACAGCGTATAGAAATAAAACTTCAATGGACATAAATATCAGCATTAATTTAGGAAATCAAGTATACACATGAAATAAGACCTTAAAGTAGGTTTGGTTATCAAAGAATTTTTAAGTTTCTTTAACTTCTCTCCTGCAATGAGCTTAAAGGACATTATGTCCATCTTTTAATGTATTTTTAGAAAGTTTATCGTATTTTAAGTAAAATTTCAATGCAGTTCGGTTACGTTTGATTCAATTTCATAGTTGTTTTAGACTTTTTCGAGCGTACCTGTAAATAACCTGGAAGAATAAAGACGGGCGGATTGGTCTAGACGTGCAAACAATTCGACAAACGACGGAAATTTTAGAAAGAATCCGAATTTCCCTACAGCGACCATGTACTGCTTACACCGAAATGAAGGGAGGACACGTTGAATATCTTTAATTTAATTATTTTGTCATAAAATCTATTAAAAATAAAAAGCACTTCTAAAATAGTAGAAACATGAAATCGTTCATATTTCCGTAATCGTGAATTTGCGTACCTATGTTTATTAAGACTTTTCGGCCTATACTACATAGCTTTAAAACTTTTTTTGAAAACCTTGTATATGTCACCGTTAAAGCGTGTAATCCGATATTTCATGAAATAACTAGTTATATACTCAGTGCGACCTAGTACAGTAATTCGAAAACACCGTTAATAATCTGATGCAACTGAACTGAAGCACGATCTGTATCCTCACATTTCTTTGTTTTATCTGGAATTTGAACGCAGAAACTGCCATGCGAGTGCGGGATCCTATCGGTCCACACTACCGAGATATATTGCTAATATTTATGGTATACAAATATTGACGACACATTTATAAATATATCAAATATACTTAGCAATTGTGAAAGGTGAGAAGATTGGACTCTAGCAAACAACATCAAATTGTTCTTCTTGTAAATCCCAAGAATTGTCCCCCTTCCCTCTCGAGTTCTCCTATTATTAGTCTATACAAGGGAACCAAAATTTTTATTGCGTATTGCGTTGGCACTTCAATCGGTCTGAATGCCTCACATCCTCCTAGGGAGTGCAACCCGAACTTAATTACAATAAAATTAAACATATTAAGGAACTTAACTGACGCAATTCCTCAACTGAATGAAGTTTAAGGTGAAAGTATTTGATCATATTAGCAACTTCAATTTGCGAAATACGGATTGAGTAAGTAGTCTTCCTTGGAGTAGTAAGTACTTATAGTTTTGTAATTCAATCTAATATAGAATTCTAAAAGCGAATCCAGATGTTAACACGAATATCTTTTATTCCCATACAAAACTAAATATGATTTTGAACACAATAAAAGCCAAGAGGATTAATTGAAAGTAAATATATCCAACGGAAACGATATGCTGCAGTACGCTGATGCAGTGAGCAAAAGGAAACAATAAGCTTGAAATCACCCAGTAAGCAAGAAAACAATTATTTTGCTTTCAGCACACTGAATGGAATTGCGCGCACATTGTTATAAAGGATGAATCGAAACCAATAAATTTCCTTGTAAGTTGGGTAAGATAGCGGTAAAACCAACACCCCCAGAGTCGGGTAACCCGGGTACGACCGTATCGGTCAAATCTCTGGTACATTTTCACTTGGTTTCACATACCCAAGAGACGAGGACGGTGGCGGCCAGTTCCCGTTCACTATTCGAGCAATTGATTTTCGTGGTACACAACTAGCATCCTATATGTACCTATATTCGTAGTTGACATCAACTTAATTATCCAGCACCAAAGTTAAAAACCTCTTCCAATATCAAGACCTAAAACTGAGAAAGAAAACTTAGACTCCAAGTTGTTTAATTTCAATTGATTTTTGGCTGTGATGTTTGTGATTTTGTGTGAGCATTTTCAGCACCAGAGTTGGGGTTTCAACCTACAAAATACATAATATAAGGGGAATTCTCGGCGTTGGATTGATATATCGATTGTGTAGTGTGAATATTTTATGATAGCATCAAGCTAAACAGTTATGCTAATTAACTTGTACCCATTACTTATTGAAAATTTACCATCGCGGTAAATAATCCTCTTAAACCGATTAAATATTTATTATAATTACGTAACATTACTGTAGAGTGTTTACAATGTAGTGTGAAGGATGTTTGTACAGAATGTTATTTATTATAGGAAAGAAATGGGAGCCGACAACATGCATAAAATTGTGGATAAAATATCTATTTGAAGTCAAATCAAAATTAAATCGAGCATAAAATTTGGGGAAACGCACACTGTAATATAAAAAAATCGTAAATTTTACAATATATGCAATAAACTTCGAATGAAATAAAACAGAAAATCAAAAACTCATATATGAGAGATGTTGTAAAATTTTGTAACAAATATCCGACGAGATTATGTTAAAAGTAAATAATAAAGTCGCAGTATACATCTGCATTTTAAGTTGTTCTTTTCGATACTTTGAAAAGATAATAATTCATCAAAATTTTTCTACTGGAAACTGACTAATTTAATAGTCCTGCACTGCGCTAATTGGTGAGAGAATAATTACACTTGTCAATTTTAAATTTATAGTCTTGCACCAAGCGAGAAAAATCCTCCTCCTTCCTCTACAATAATTAACTACTTACAGTTTGAAATACTACAGGAATTACCTGATTATTCGTAGAAAATCATTTGTTTTCTCAATCAATACTTTTATATTATATTACTTTTTTAGTAGTAATATAATAAGTGCTTTGGATTTTCCGGTTAAATTACGAAAACTTGTTGCACAGCAACAAAGAGTGTCAGTTTGACAGTTTAAAAAAACCGAGTGCGAAGCACGAGGTTTTTTCTGTCAAACTGACTCGATGCAAGTGACAGATCTTAATAATATATAATTACAAATTAATTCTTATACAATTAATTTTATCGAAATTTTATCGCTGGAAAACCATGTAGGTTGGTCAAATACTGCGTTATGATTGGACGAAATTGCGAAGAATAAAATTATCAATAGTAATATAATAAGTGCTTTGGATTTTCCGGTTAAATTACGAAAACTTGTTGCACAGCAACAAAGAGTGTCAGTTTGACAGTTTAAAAATACCGAGTGCGAAGCAAGAGGTATTTTCTGTCAAACTGACACGATCTGTTGTTGTGCAGGAAGTTTGAGGAATTTAACCATCGGAAAATCCAAAGCACGTATTATATTCGTTGAGATAATTTTATGAATGTACACAACAGTTTATTTTATTTCATATTACTGCAAGTATTAGATCATACTAATATATAATTACAAATTAATTCTTATACAAATTTTGTTATTTATATTGTTACTATGGAAAACCTACAATTAATTTTATCGAAATTTTATCGCTGAAAAACCATGTAGGTTGGTCCAATACTGCATTATGATTGGTTGAAATTGCTATGAATAAAATTATCTTTATAAAATTTTATCTTAAAATTGGTAGTTTCTTTTTCATGATTCTTTCATCTATTATTTGTTTGTTTACTAAAACACTTTGTAGTAAGTATACAATTTTCTGTTTTACCGAAAATGTATTCTCTAATTTTTAGAACATTTTTGGATTCTACATTTCCATAGAGTCGTCCGAAAACTTTTGACGCACCTTTTCTTATACTTAATTGCAAAGATTAGGCTATAAAAATAACAAAAGCATTGAAAAATACTATTTTTTAGACAATCATTACAAAAACGTTGATTTTATGGCGCCTTTTGTCGCCATAAAGTTTTACTTTTTTGTATCTGTCAGATGTTACTTTTTTGGGACAGAACTGTCAGAAACTGAAATTAAAAGAGACGCTTAATATTAAATTTGACAGGAGATGCTTTGGTTTTAAGTTGTCTAAGGTTACTATGTTTTTCAGCAAAACTCCAAAAAAAAATTACTATTGTATTTTGTGACCAAATTTTTGAATTCTTTCGTGATGATCGCCTAAAAAACGTTGTGTACACCTCGGCCAAAAGTGCTTCTTTGATCTCATCTGAATTGCAGCATCGGCTAAGGCCTCTTCACATAGTGATTGAGACGGAAGCCAGGAAGGCAGCCTACAGAATCAGCTGTTGGAAACTAAAGGCACCCACTTCGGAGGGTGTAGGACATACTAAAGTGTGGGCGGATCTCGCTAACAACCACGTCGTGTCCTCAATGAGGACTGACTGCGGGGGTCCACACTTCATCTTTGGAGTACAGTATTTGGTTGTCTTTCCGGACAGGGAAGATTGGCCGACACCCGAGCGGAGTCATCTGAGGCCCGGAAGTGGCTCTGGTGCGGAGGTGTACGGAGAACGACCTAGGGCGAAGCTCAGGTTTGCCCTGGGCGAATATACCAAGGCCTGCGCAGAGGAAAATCTGCATAGAGGATATCTGAACCAACATATATGTATATATATGATCTAACAGCCAGGCGACCTTAAGGGCATTGATGTCACATCGAGTTAAGTCTGAGCTGGTCATGGAATGCCGGAGGGCATTGACTGGACTGGGTGCAATAAACCATGTCAGGCTGATGTGAGTTCCGGCACACATGGGTGTTAGGGGTAACGAGGGAGCTGATGCCTTGGCTAGAGAGAGTTCTGAGGGACCCTACATTGGTCCGGAGCCGGCCCTGGGAATTACCGCTAACACAGTATTGAGGAATGGGCCGAGCGCCAGTTCCAAATGCATTGGTTGAATGCCTCAGGTTTGCGACAGACGAGGGTCTTCATACGAGGACCCTCGCGTTCGCTCACCAGAGAGCTGCTTGATTTAACCAGGAAGAATGTCAGATTGGCACTGGGGCTCTTAATGGGCCACTGCCTTCTGGACAGACACTTGTGTCTGCTGGGCGTAGTTAACGACCCAACTTGCAGGCTATGTTGTGAGGAGGAAGAAACTCCTATTCATGTTATCACCGAATGTGCTGCTATCGCGGCCATCAGATTTCAAGTACTAGGAGTCAGATATCTGACCCCAGAGGACGCTAGTACATTGCCCTTGGGCAACATCTTGGCTCTAGTAGCTAGGACTGGCCTTTGGGACGAAGACTAGCATAAAGGTGGCTGTGCACAATCGGCCTTTTTGGCCTCTGAGCCTGCGGGATTCGCCCTCGAGGCCCGCACCACCAAGACAACGACAACAACAACAGATTCGACCAAAAAAAATCACCTTTACGGCCTTGGTACACAATAGTTATTTGTGTATCATTTGTGTAACAATAGTTGACGTCAAACTTCTCATGTTAACAAATTAAAATTTTTATACAAAACAAAATGGTGACCTCCCGCTACGGGAAATATTGTTTATACCTATTTATTGTCATTATGTGTTCGGGTCAGTTATTTAGGCCGTGTGGTCGACACCACCGAACACAACCCCCCACTTCATGGGTTTCAACTTATTATTTTAATTAATTATTTTATGGTATGAAAATGATATAATGATCAAAACATGAGTCACCTTAAAAAATGTATCTTATTTAAATACAACTTTCCCACGTGTGCTTTGACTTGGAGGTCTTTTGTTTTATTTAATTATAATTCAAACCGACTTTGAGCATGGAATATATATATTTAAAGTTGTTTAAAGTGTCCTTCCATTTCGGTGCAAGCAGTACATCGTCGCTGTAAGGAAATTCGGGTTCTTTCTAAAATTCCCAGCCGTTTACCGAAATGTTTACACTCCTAGATCAATCCGCCGTCTTAATTAGTCCAGGTTATTTACAAGCACGCTATACACTAAACTTTTTAAATAACCCCAAAGAAGAAAGTCGAATGGATTTAAATCAGGTGACCTGGCAGGCCATGCAACAAGATCCTCCTCCTCTTTTTAACTAAAATAGTAGAAACATAAAATGGCTCATATTTCCGTAACCGTGGATTTGCGGACCTATGTTTATTAAGACTTTTCAACTTGTTTCGGCCCATACTACATACCCTTAAAAAGTTAAACCCTTTTTTGAACACCCTGTATACATTCAGAAACTGTAATATCTTAGTTATTTTTTACTTTCTTATACGAAGTATAAGGAAATATAATAATCGTGATTTTTTTCGACTTCGAAATTTTGATGGATTTACACGTTTTGGGGGCCCCTGAATCCATTTTGACCATTTTCGCCATGATGTCTGTCTGTATCCACGATAACTCAAAAACGAGTTATCAGATTTGATTCAAAATTGTGGGTGCCACATTAAATCTTTTTCATCTAGCTCCAACACAAGTGGTTGACGGAATTTTGATAGTCTTTTTGTAAATTTTTTTAGATAATACGCACATCTGAATTGTCTCCATCTATCTAGTCTTTCTGGTGATCAGGCCGAGCTAGTATTGTATTTAACATTGCTAAAAATATGTTTTTTTCTTGGTTACCATCAGAGTAACTATTTTCTGTCAAAATTGTTACCACAATGTCAAGATAACCAAACTTTCTTAATGAATTGAACATTTACTAGAAATTCTGATATCCAAATATTTGTTATCATTAATTACCAAAATGGTTGGTAATTTAATATTCTCCCTAAGTGGTATGTTCTTTTTACATACATGCACCGACGGTAATTATTAACTATGTGCATACACTATCGATTAAAGACATGCTATAATTAAAGCAAACATCAAATATTATTGCAGAATACATAATCTAAACCATGTAAGATAGGTCATCAGTGGCGTTTCCATCCACCGTTCCGGTGAAATGTTTGTTTTTGTTCTGTGTGGCAATGATGATGATGATGATGATGAAGATGATGTAATAGTAAACACAGACTAGCTATAAAGCACGTTTGAAATGAGTGTAACCTCAAAGTTAATTGTTATATTCTATAAAGGCACGTTCCATTTCCAGAAATCTATTATGCGCCAATTCAATTTAGCTTTGTTCTAAAGTCTCCCCACATATTCACTAACATACACACACACATTCATATTATGGAAGGTACACACTACATCGTTGCGAACTTTACCTCACTACCTATTAAACAATTCCTGTATTATAAGATAACTAGAATGGAATGGATGGAACTTGGTATATAGATGTGCCATAATTTAGACCAGGAAAGATTTTTCTCAACCGGTTCAATGCCGTTTAGGCTGGAATTAATTCTTACGTCAGTAGACATGAAAAAACCCCTAGTGACTAGGCAAATCTTGATCGATCACTGTAAGCTAAATGGCTTAATCAAGCACAACATAGCGACAGAGTGTGAATAGCCACAATTGTGCCTAATCGTTAAATTGATTTTAGTTTAAAGGCACCAAAGCCCAAACAACTGCCTATGAGTAAATTCTTTATTTCCTTCATTAATCAATGTCTTTCTACTGTTTCATTACACTCCCTCTTTTGCCATAAAAGGATATTAAGTGAGGAATTTATTTCCTGACAAATCCTTTAATTTCATTTTAAAGTCAATTACTTTTTTATTTTGTATGCGTTTATCATTCGTGTACTCAAAATAGTTAAATCATAACCCGGTGTGATCTATACTCCAATCGCTAGCATTGTTTACCCAACTCTGATTGTATGATGGGGAAATAGCATCATTTTTTTAGTTAGTGGAATAGTAACAGTGATAAAGCACGTGTACATTTCAGTTTAATCTAGATATCTAAAATATTTATGTTCTGAATTCTGCCATAACTAGATCACTGATAGCAAATAATGTGAGTTTAATTAAATTGTTGGATAAACAAAACTAAAGTCAATACACTGCTATTATGGACACACGGACTGCACAGTCATTGTATAAAAACTAAAACCGGTTAAAGCAAATTTAATGCATGTTTTTGAAAAACGATATCACACAAGTAACATCACCAAAGGCCTAATAGTTTTATTTTTAATTTGTTTATAGTTATTGTGCTAGAGATAGATAATGGCTTTTGTTAGTGCTGTGGATATGAGAGAGGCGATATGTTTAGACAAAAAAATATGAACAGAGAAATTTATATCTGTATGGGTCATCTCTTTAGATGAATACAGAAAGGACCTTCATACAAAAGAAACAAAAGAATGGCTTTCATGTAGAAAAAAGAATGGCTCTTACAGAAAAAAAATATATATATATATAGAAAAAAATGGGTGCTGTATTATTTATTGTTACGAGAGGCATTAAGAATGTTTGCACAGGAAGTCAAGGAAAATTTAAATGGGTTTCATATTAAATTATGAAAGAAATGACTTCTAACATTCCGGAGTTTAGATATCATACTCAAGCTAAAACTGATGTTAAGGGAAGTTGTAGGAATTCAACCTAAGTTATATTAAAATTATTTGTTAAAAATAGTTATTTATCATTTTAAACTTTATCACCGTGCAAAAAAATGTTGCTTTAGATAGGTACATGTATAAATAGCTATTTCTTGCAACTCTAAGGCCGGCCGCACACCAAAGAAACATGAAACAGGAAACAAATTCATATACCTATTTCATAAAATGTGTTGTTATTTTATGAAATAGGTATATGTATTTGTTTCCTGTTTCATGTTTCTTTGGTGTGCGGCCGGCCTTAGAGAAATAAAGATTTGCAATTTTACACGAACAATTCTTCCTTGTATCTTGCTGACACGAAAGAAAACAAAAAAATTTAAAACTACTAATAGTGCCCTAAAGAAAGATCGACCTTCATATACGTTGTACCTACACAACCTCCGCTTGATAATCAAGTAACATATACACTAGTAAAAATTGAGGACGTTGCTTCACCAAACTTGAGTGGTAAACAGTTTTGGTGAAAATTTTACTCCAAATTTAGTGAAATCAATATTTTTAACCCTAATGTAACTGTGGTGAAACGGATATATTGTTTATTCAACCACTGTCCGATTAAATGTCCACCCACATCTGTATTTCCTTAAAATATTTGATGAATATTTACACTCTGCAGTATGATTTCATCTTATGTGGTAGTTTTTACTTCATGTGTGGTGTGAGCATCATCGTTACAAGAACAAAGAAAATTTCACCTAATATGCTTTTGGTAAACTTTACACTATAAACGGGGGGCTCATATATAAATACTCTTTTTCGTGTTAATTTTCACACCGAATTTTTACTAGTGTAAGGTAGCTTTTTCATAAACTGATCTATATCTTCTTAATTTCACCTATGATGTGTTTAAAACTACCTTCGTGTCTTTTACTTTTACACCCACCCACCAGACTCACTGAAACCATTGTAACTCAATCGTTCCGCAACTTCTTTAATCTCGTTTTTATTAACTGCCCTGATACAGGAATAAACTAATTTGTAGGTAGTTCTTGCAAACCAATCAAGGCACAATTCGTGTACATGGAAACCAATATTAAAAACTATCATAACTAAAACTAATGACTATGGTTCACATTGATTCCAGATTGCCATTTAAATGTAATTTTTTCACGCTGTTCCTGCAGCTTGCGAAAATAATAATAGGAGCTTAATAATGAAAAACGACTAAGAAATATTTTGAAAAGTTGCATTCAGAATTCATTCGGCTTACCTGTTTTAGCCAAAATATTTTCAAATAATTACAACTTCCTTTTACACTAGATATCAACTTCCTAATTCTGGAACCCCCACTACCTACCTACTGAAAATATCTTCATTGGCTATATGCATCATATAGGTACTACTCAAAATTAAATTCTGAATATTTTATGTACAAAGCTTAAAATAGTGCTAAAAAAAGCTAAAATATAATTATGACGTTAAATATATTTTTCTACTCCTTGTTTAGAAAGTAGGCTTTTGCTCCCTCAAATTAGTGTCCGAAGTAGACAATATCCTCCCTAGGGATAAATATTTAATTTTCTTTGATGAAAACCGGTGACATAAATTGTGAGAATAAACAAATTGTTTATAAAAACAAAACGCTACCTTGAAAACGACGCACAATTTCCTATAGGTATTTTGATAAAAGAAATTTAGAACGACATTCAAAATAATAAATCGTAGAAATGATTTTAAAAGTGAGTCGTAGAAAAAATTATATGTATAACACTAAAGGAAAGTTTTCTTCTCTCCCTTGGATGATTACTGCCCTCCGCTAAACTTCATCCGCGGGAGAGAATACTTAGCTTCCTCCCAAGTTATACAAATAACTATTTTTCTCATACATGCATGAAAATGACCACTTTTGGGGTAGTCGTGAAAGGTAAGGAGTGGGGGTAACATTTCTCCCTAGGGAGCCATTTCTCCCTGATATCCGGGAATTATTTGGTGCGCCATATAGCGGATAAAAAGATAACTTCGTCGCAAAAATGTCAAAACATGTTCGACTAGACTTTATTCCCACGTTTCACGTTAAAAGTGGTCATTTTCGTGCATGTATGAGAAAAAATAGAATATGCTACACAAAAGGAAGTGATTGACTCGTATGCTTGCGCAACGTCACACTCGTCAGAATCATCCTCTTGCTCCCTTGTAACATAAATATCTATTATACTTTATAATATTTTATAAATTACAGTATCGTAGAAAAAATAGTATTTATTACTCGGCATGAAAATAAACGTTTTTTCTTTCATGAGATTGTCGCACTCGCTGCTATGCAGCTCGTGGACAAATTCTCACCTCATAAAAAAAAACGTTCGATCGTGTCTTGTAAAATTTACTACTCGTATATTTAAATGACAAATGACAGTGATATCTACTATTTCTAATCGTGAACTATTGAGGAGGCTGAATAGTAACTTACAAGTCGACTTGAATTTTTTTTTACACAAATAAACCAGCTCTAGAACAACAAAACACCAGTTCATCTTCCAAATCTGCTCATTTACTTCCATTAAGTTTCCCAGAACAGTAAAACAAAAAAAAAAAAAACACCACATTAATATGTGTCTGCATTATTTCTAACAAAAGTTTTGGTCCCATTTGTAAACAGGCACCCCTTAAGGATATTTGAAAGCCCTTATTATTGATCAGATCGTTATTGTAAGTTATCTTTAGTATAAATTACGTTGGGTGGACCAAGTTTGGCAAATATCAGAAGTAACTTACTCCACTTACACACGTGACCAGGAAACTTGCAAGTTGGGGTCAAGAGGGTTAGGTCCATATTACAGTGTTGCCGAAAGCTGTCTTGTGGCGGAAGCACGTGTGATCCAAACAAAATATGTATGGGGTGCACTTTAACAAGAGAGATTTGTAAAGGTAACCTGATCGACAGTTTGAAAGTGACCTGAATCGGACGTTAATCAATTTACCTACGCAAGTAGAGTATTTCTTTACCTGGATGATAAAGTACTATATTGTATAATTAAGGAATTAATTATTATAAGTTTTTCTCTAACACAGAGATAACAACCATTAGTGTGATATACAGGGTGTTCTACAAGCTCTATGACAAACTTTGGCAGATGATAGCTGGGTTAACTATAAACATTTTTTTTACATGAACATGGGTCCGATTCGTTTTTGTTTGGAAGTTACAAGCATTTTAAAAAATATATTGTGTGTTCCAACAAAAACTCACTCTCAGTAGGTAAGCCAAGGTGACAGAGATATTATGTGTAAATTTATTAATATTGTTACTTCAACAATAAAGAATATTTTGTAATTGCAATAAATGTTAAAATTGTGCAGTTCTAGTGTTAAAACAGTAGTTCATTTCACATCTGGCACAAAAGTAAACGTACTTCACTTTTGTCATGGCTTGCTGAGAGTGACTTTTTTTTGGAACACACGATATTTCCATATTTTAATCGAAAGCTTAGTGTTGTTTATTGACCTTAAAAATTGTTCGAAATGTCCACCCTCGTCTTGAATGCAAGCCTCATTTTATACATGGTGCCCGTTTTCAAACCTTTTCAAACAGACACACACACAGATACATCGTGGCGAAAATAGTTAAAATGGATTCAGGGACTCTCAAAACCTGTAAATCCATCAAAATCTCGAACACGATTACTATACAGTGTGCTCGTTTTCAAATTCGCACATAGGGATTACATTGTTTTTAACATTATTGTGAATTCCTGCTCGCCAATTCGGACTAGAGAATATATTTTGGTATCAGTGGAATGAGAAACTTATTGCGCATCGAATGATATGATAAACTGCATTATTTTCAGCGATTTTTATTGAAAAATATTAATTTACAGTTTTTATGTTTTGGATATCATGAATTCTTTCGTGATGATCGCCTAAAAACCTTGTGTGCACTTCGGCCAAAGTGCTTTTTTGGTCTCATCTGAATTGCAGCCTCGGCTGACGCCTCGGACGCAAACAACAGATTCTACCAAAAAAGATCACCTTTACGGCCTTGATACACAAATAACTATTAAAGAACATGGGTCCGATTCGTTTTTGTTTACTACCCATCAGCAGTTACTTGAAAGAATTCAGGATGCAGCTGACCAGATAAGAAATGATTAAAATCTCATCCGTCGAGTGGCGGAATCTTTAGTTCATCGATGCGAGGCTTGCATTCAAGCCGAGGGTGGATATTTCGAACAATTTTAATAGTCAATAAAAAACATTAAGCTTTTGATTAAAATATGGAAATATATTTTTTCTCATACCTAGAACCTAGAACCTAGAAAGTCGCGTTTTTAGCGTAGTCGCGGAAAATAAGGAGTGGGGGTAACATTTCTCACTTGGGTAGCCATTCCCTTACTGATATGCGGGAGTTATTTGTGTTTGTTTATGGTTATCAAGGTGATTTTCTCACCACACAGTGTAAGCAAAAATGTCTGTGTTATGCTGTTATAATTTGTTCGCGCGTTTCACGCAAAAGAAGTGGCCATTTACGCACAGGTATGAGAAAAAATTGAGTATGCTACACGGGAGGAATTGATTCTGCCTCGTGTTCTTGCAATTTTCACGCTCGTCAGAATCTCTTAATTCCTACCTTGTTGCATAAACTACTATTTTTAAATGCTTGTAACTTATAAACTATAACGAATTGGACCCATGTTCATTTAAAAAAAAATGTTTAGAATTAACCCAGCTATCATCTGCCAAGGTTTGTCATAGAGCTTGTAGAGCACCCTGTATACATATGTGTTGTAGATGTTGCATAAGAAAATAGCAGCGGATGCATTTCCAGACACCTCTAGTTCTAAATAGTATTCGCATAAATGGTGTAATAGAAACGTTACAACGTTTTATTACTTATTTTCCTAAGTGCTTCTGCTGTTTTCGAATGTATAAAGAAAATAAAATGAATTGTAGATGTTCCAATTTTCTCGAATGCATTTCGCTGTTTTAAAGTCATATTTTAGGTTCGTAATATTCTGTCAGACATTTTTTACAGTTAAGGATTACATACGTTATGAAGGTGTATGATGTTTTTAATTAATTAGTGATTGGTAATTTTTACTTTGTTATACAAGGTGTTTTTGAAATAGGTGGTCAAAATTTAGGAGCATGTAGAGCAAGTCAAATGATAAAGAAAACCTTCATAAAATTATTTTCTAAAGTGCTTTCTAAGGAAGCTACAGCCCCGTAATTGTAGGCCCCTAAGAATGGTATTTATTAAATATCTCCGAAACCGTTTAAGATATAATAATAAAATTTTGTACATTCACTAGCTCTTTTATTCTTAACAATATGAAATCAGTATCATCTGAAAATTTTATTCAAGGGTGTGTCAAGTGGGGGGGCGGGGGGTAAATATGATCCCAACTTTTTTGTATGTTGTGTTTTTTTGTTAATTTTTTATAATACTGTACTTATAATATTGTAATTAATTATAATACCGTTAATTTTAAGACTTTACAACCTTAATACTTTTATGTCTAGAATTAAGTGTAGAATTCGAAAATGTGGAAATATATAGGGTGTTCCATTAAAAAAAATAAGGCTTAAGGAGAGAGCTACATGAGCTACTCAATTAACTCATGTGTCACTAATTGAAGGGTCGCATTTTAGGCAGGTATTTTGACAGGCTGACAGGCAATTTATCTAAATTGACACTATGGAAGTCTTGAATATAAGTAAGTACACTGGGACCAGTGTTAGGGCACCGATCCCATTGTGTGCGCATCCTTTGTCCCCACCTTCGCCACTATGTAGAACATGCGTATTTCGCCCCAAAACACCGATACAATCTGGAGAAAAATGTGTTTTAACTTAAATCTTCGCAGTTACTATATACAAATTGCATGTTTTTTCTTCGTCCGATTGTACTAGTGGTAAAACAGTTTCCTGCTTCTGTCATTTTCTGTGCATAGCATCGGCGACTTAACAGTGGGCCCACTGTATGTTAGGAAAAATTTGGATTCTTATGTGAGATGGTGGAGAGGGGCGACAATGTTTGTCCTCACTGTAATGTAGCTTTCGAAGACTAACTATTACTAGCTGTAAGAAAGGAATGGGAAAATACATTACAGGAAATAATATTTGTTAAATTTTAAGCATGGAACGCCATCTACAAGCTCTTATTAAAGCGAGATGTGGCAATACATACATTGCATTAAAAATTACGTGATTTTCATTATTTATGAATTTACGTATTCCATTTTTGTATTACATTAAACTTTTGTTTGTTCTTATTTCCTGAATATAAAAAATGCTTTTTATTTGAACTTGGAAGAAGCCCCTGATACGTTAAATCCGGTACTTGAATTTCGTCTATAATAGACGAATTTCCAATATATCCTAGTCCATTATAGCCGGATTACACTGTATATTTTATAAAAATATTTAATGTAATCTTCTTTAAGTTTTGCGTTTAATCCGCTTCATAAATATCTGACTCGGCGACAGGAATTAATTTAAATAAAAAAGTTACAAAGTAAAGAGGCTTGTCATAAATTGTAACAAGTTTTTATTTTTGTGTTCATCTAAAATGTGTTTAGTGTTGGAGACATACAGACATACAGTGTGGTAATAAGTGCACTCAGACATGCACTACAATTTCGACTACCTCCACCTCCTGCTCCTTGCAGTTTTATCCTTCCGGCACCGCGTTATATTTGTAAGCCTGCATACTCTCCTGCATAACTGGTTAGCTGTTGTTCATCACTCTTTTGCACCATTCTATTCCCTCTGTGTGTTGGCAGAGCCGCTATTTTAAACCCTCGTACTTTTTGCTGCTATATTCTGCCGCCTGGTTAAGCCGCATTTTATTTTATATCAGCCACAGTCCCTGTATAATTTTGACTTTTATTTTATTTGGGAAGTAGACAAATTAAATGCTTTTTAGGATTATAAAAGCAGTACACGAGTTAAGTTCAGCGATGTTCACAGACCCAAAATTTACTTTGCACGGGAGTTTTTTTATACAACTTTCAATAATACAACAAAATTAATTCACTGCTGCTCCATCAAAGTATCTCCTTTAAACATAATTTCCTTATAGTCGTTAATTCTTTTATTATTAGTATAGCAGATGAACGCTGTACACTGTGCGCAACCATCTTTAATTAAATTTGTATTTGTGTTATTCCTCCACTAAAGAGAAAACATTTAAAGATCACAGAAAGTAGAAGTGTTGTTTTTATAATAGGGTTCATTCTGCGATATTCCATTTACACTATCCGCCGGGTCCGTGGGTGCTTTATTTAGACCCCAAGGCTGACTCTTGCAACATCCATACAGCTACTTGTTTTCTGCTATAGCACCGTGCGGCGCGCTTCTTGAGCACACATCTAGATGAGATCTCAAGCATGCTTGAAATTGTTTTCAACCGCTAATTTCAATTTAGTTACTCGCCTATGAAAAACAGACGACGGTGGGTGCTAGTGGGTGGCTGTGTATGTTGACTTCACACACAAAAGCAAATTACGGAATTCTATTAAAGTTTTTCTGGTTGCTTTTTTGGTTTTGTCTGGAGTTGTCGTGGTTGGTTGGGATTCTGTGTGCGTCGTCTAATGCTTAACTCCAAGACTCCACGTTATTTGAAATCTTATCTGCGTTAAAGCTAGAAATAATATTGCACATCCTAACATTTCTACTTAAAACTGGCTTTATTTTAAAAATGCGAAATTGGAAAATGTGTTTTTGTCCAAATCCTTAATCACTAGTAGGTATGCCGTTTGGAAAAAAGTTTTGTTTCAATAATCGACAATTTATTTTAATTATAATTCAAACCCACTTTGAGCATGGATTATACGTATTTAGTTTATTTATTTCTTGGGTGAAACCCCCATTCCCATCGAAATTGAGACACCCTGTACACTGTTAAAGGAAAATCATCAAGTTAAAAATCACCCTGTATATCAGTTATATAAGTGACTATCCAGAATGAACATTTGAAATGATGGACAGGTTACTGATTTGTATATCCAAACACACAAAAAAAAATTAATTTATGGCTTTATTTCTTTTATCATGCATCGAAACAAACTATATAACAAACCATAGTTTTTTGGGATGTCTAAAATTATTGCAGGTGGAAGAGGGAAATTATTTTCCCATACATTATAAGATGTAGATCGGATTAGTTTTGGTTTTAGTCTCGGTTTTAGTATATTTGAAATTCCATTAAAACTAACAAACCCACAAAATTAGCCGGATAATTACAGTTATACTAAAATTAAATAGGTATAGTTGAGCTAATCTTTATATGTGATCATAATGTTAAACAGAGGCAATATTTGACAAATGAAATTATTCGTGCCAGATAAAAATCATCAGCTTTTTAAACTATCAACAACACGAATTTCCGTATTGATTTAGCAATAATAAAACAATGAATTTTCGTAAATATATACAAAGGTACTATAAAAGTTTTTTCCTGTAATACCTAATTTATCATAAAACCTGGTAAACATATTATTTCAAATTTGCATCATTTTGTAGTGATACCAAAGATCACTGTATGTCTCTTCTTTTGTTCCACGTGCCATAAATCCTAGTCAGCTAAATCAAGTCCTTCCTGTTCTAAAATATGGAAATAACAATAAAAAAATGTAACGCTTAAAAAAGTTGTACAAAAGCGTCAAGTGAGAGACAAGATGGGACAAGAGCTTTCAATGCGTCGCCCGAGAAAATGCAAATTAACCAGGAAGCTCGGGAAAAGTGATTAATCTATGTCTGGATTACTACGGACTGCCTCCTTGCTATAGTCGCTGCTGTCACTGTATTATTATAGCTGAACTTGGATTATCGATTATTCCGATGTTTCTTTATGTTCCTTCTTTTAGTTGATTATTTATAAAAATGGAGCAACCAAGCGATGTTGTATTGCGGACAAATAATGAACCATACATCAGACACAAACTTGAAATAAACAACCCAACATCTTTTTTGTCCATATCTATCTATTAGTCGAGTTGTATATATGGAGCCGAACGCTTGCTGCATGGTGTACTCATTATTATCAATGCTGCTTCGCTTTCAAATCGAACAATATAATGCAGCAGTATTATTAAATTTTGCTGTTCTAGTAAACAGACAAAAGCTAAAACATTCTGCATAGAGTCATATATTTGTAAAAGTTTTACATGCAAGCGATAGTTGTTAAACTTACAAATAATACCCAGTATTATAGGTAGATATTCTTTGGAAACATCTGTGGAATCCATACAAAAAATTGTTTTCGTAAAGACTTAATATAGCTGAAAAAGAGTTTTGTAAAATTCTTCACAAACACCACCTCGTTAAATTCTTATCTATTCGCAATGTCTTTTGCACATTTGCCAATCCTAGCGAGAAGAATAACAATAAGAACGGACTATATAGCCCAAGCAACGCAGATAGATGCATGGTCCTTTTTAATATGCATGTCAAGTTTCGGTTCGCGTTTGGAATCTTGAGAACCAAAAAGTAACAGCTAAGACAAGGGGCCGACGGCACACTCTTCCGGTTACCAGATTAAAACCATTTGTGTCTGTATTATCCTGTGTAAGAGCCGCCATAAAATATAATAATAGTTTTTTTCTTTACCCTTGCGGCCAAGTTTAACAACATTATAAGGGGAAATTTATGAAATTATGCAGAGTAATATGGATTTTTATATGGTCTATAATTTGTAGCTGGCATTTGATCAATGAATGGTCGTACAGTGATAAGAAGAGTGTGTGGGTAATGCCACGAGCTCTGCTCAAAAGCAACTCCGCAACACCCCTAAATAAGTTCTTGATGCAATATTTGACTTTGGGCCATATCATAATGAAATTGGTTTAGGCAATATTCTGTTTGAAAATATAAAGTATTTTCTACTCACAAAGGCACGTCTCAAAATGAATATTAACGAGAAATTACGATAGCTTGAATACTTTTAATGATACTGTCAGCCAAGTCAGGCGAATAATTTTTGAATTGAAACGTTTCTCAAGGGAGATAAAGGCTGCATTTTATTGGGAAATAATGAATAAATGAAAAAGGGAAATTTGTTTTCCAATATATAAATTTCTGCTGTAATAAATCCTTTTGTTTTAAATTGAATAAAACACAAACACTTTAGATTAATGGCTGTTATGAAGATTTGTCTAATAATTGCTATTATACACATAAGTTTAAGATATAGTTATTATACATCTTAAGATTCAAGACCTCAAAATTGATATTTTATAATCAATAATTTCTAGGGGATAAAGTTTTAAATGTTAGCCTTTTGCCAATCGGTACTTCATTAATTTAATGCCTTAGAACAAAAGAAAAGTTTTTTACGGAATTTCAAAAAAGTGAACTGGTTTTCAGGGGGCCCTCAAGACGTATAAAAAAATTCATCAGCAAAATCCCGAATTCAAAAAAAATTAACGATTACTATATTTTTTTAATTTTTATTTTTAATATTTAAGGGTGTTGCGGATTTGTTTTTGAGTAGAGCTCGTGTCATTACCCTTCTTATCACTGTACGACCATTCATTGCAATGCCAGCAACAAATTATAGACATGTAAAATTTCATATTACTCGACATAATTTCATAAATTTCCCCTTATAATGTTGTTAAACTATAAGAAATTATTATAAGTAACTCAATAATTAAAATATCATGATATACTTTAATTAAGATATCATTAAGGCCCATATATTTCTCATTAGGTATAATGGTGTGGTGAAAATTTGTGATAATCGAGCCTAGGAACTTGTGACAAATTAATCACATCTTGAACTGCGAAACTTTTACACAATACTTCCCTAATAAACTTATTTTCAGTAGCAATATACCTAATAATATGCACCAATTATATTTTATCAGAAAAGTTCAGGAATCACAACCAATAGACATAAATACACCTAGTGAAAATTATATTAGCCATGTTTTTGTTACTACAAACATAAACTTCCAACTTCTCAAGTTTTTCAATTCATAAAAATAACAGATAATGTTTATCCTATAATATCACTAGTGTGAAATTATCTCCCAGTTGTAATCTGATTGGTTGAAGTAACCTCGATTTTGAGAGCTTACTAGTCTGAAAGTCAAATTTCATATATGAGTAAAATTTTCAATCTGTAATATGAAATAATAAAATTCATACAAATAAACATGTCTACCAGATTAATTTTCAATGAAATAGTACAGATAAATTTGTTCTCTTTCATTTTCTTTACATTGTTTTTTACCGTTGGGTATCGAAGCGGCAACAGCATTTCATTGTCACAAACCAACAAAACTGTCCACTGTTTTCTTAATAAAATTTTTGGTTCACCATTACATTGTAAAACCGATTCCCTGATGCCTATACCGGTGCTGTAGCTTGTAGCAAATATCCAAAAGGAAAACCTAGAGCTTTCCTTGGGATATGAAGACATTTAATAACAACCTCCCTAATTGAAATATCTGTATACAATACTGTCGTGTAGTATGGGTAGGACTTACGGCTTACATCTGACCGATGACAAGGGTCTGGAGCTGTTGGCCGAGTAAACACTCTCGTTGGTAGCGAATTTGCTGACAGTTATTCGAGAGTAGAAGTGGAGTACCGTACTAAGTTCGGGTTCGGTGGGGGGATATATCTATACAGACCCGGCCAGGACAACCGCTACCGACCGCCAGCCTGCCGGTGATTTACACCGCTGGATTTGGACCGGAGCCAAGGATAGCTTGCACCCGCTAAAAGCTGCGAGCTTCAGCAGTCATACAACCTTATATTCAGTTCAGTTCGCTCACAGACATCAGTATATGTCGATATATAAGCAGCCAAGGCACACAGACTGGGCCAAAGGGAACGAAAGAATCTTTCTCTCCTCTGTCTCTCTCTCTGTCTTTCACTCGCTGGAATTCACTAGTAGGTACACTCATCTATGATGGATGTTCAATATAATGTGTATGTTTATTTTCTTTTCGATATATTTACTTTGGGTGACAGTTATATATTATAGTTTGTATTTGTATAAATTTCATTGTATTTTGGATGATTACAATAAAAACAAATCATTTTTAGTTCATTCCACTATTCCCCATTCACTGATTAATTAAATACATCTCTATGTATAGTACTTATACATATGTATGTGTATATCAATATGACGGCCATAGAAATAATAAACCATAATTACTTAAGAGAAAGGAAGAGAAACAATGTATGTACTTCTTGGTTTAATTCATTATTGCACTACCTGTTTCTATTACCAATCTTCATCAGGTGCTATTGTCAAAATGTACAGAAATAAGTGAAATTGTCATAGCATAAAATAACAGTATATTTTACAAATCATAAAAAAAACGTATTTCATGTCGAGTAGTAAATACTATTTACTACGATAGGTACTGTAATTTATAAATTGGATGAGAATAGTTATTTTTGTAACAAGTACCTAAAATCAAATTTTTTGGGACAAATCGCTGTATCTGGACGAGGCGAAGCCGGGTCTGAATTAGGTACGTGTTAAGGGGCCTACACACGGACCTACATGACTTAAGACATGAACATGCATTCATCTCCGCGCAAGAAAGAACGTCCGTGTGTAGGCAAAATTATGCCAAGTTGTTGAACGCGCAGTCAAGAAATAAGACCTGAAATCTTCCCCGTACGCTCATCAACGCTAAACAATAGAATAAGTCTGCGCGTCTGTAAAGAAATCCAAGTGCCGTTGTTGCATACGCGTTGATGAAAACACGTTCATCTCTTAAGTCATGTACGTCCGTGTGTAGGCCCCTTTACAAACAATATTTTTTTGTTAAGGGTCCCTAAAATACATTGAAACCTTTTATTATATGTAGGTATGATATGTAATTGACATATCATACATAATACAATTTATGTCCATGTCATTAGAGCAAATATTTCTCAAAAATAGTGAACTTCGGATTTTTATTACCATGTTACTATAGTAACCAGACTGAAATGAGTTCGTAAAACAGAAATAGTCCCGAAAAAAGCCATTTTACGGACTGAAATGATTCCGTAAAATAGCTATTTTAGGGACTGTACAAAAAAGTACATTTTTTTTATTTATTCAAGATACCTAACAGTTTTCGATTTCGATTGAAACGTTTTAATTATATTTTAGTTTTTATTTTAACTATTTTATGCTTTGTATACACATATGCAGTGTGTTTCACGGGAAATGGTATCACCTCAACAACGTTTCATCCTTCGGTAAAATTATTAAAAAAAAATTTCTGTACCTACATATATAAAACTCGCAATTCTCTTTTAAACGAGTAAAAAATTTCTAGCAGTAGTGAAAACCTAGCTTAATACGATAAAAAATAAGTTTTTCGGGCTTACCTCAAAACCCCTAATCCCAATTTTGGCTGAAAACAAGAAAATTATGGCAATCCTAAAAATATAACATTAAAATTCATTCCGAAAAATGTTTTTGGAAATTTTTTAATTTTTTGTTTTTAGCCAAAATTGGGATTTGGGGTTTGGAAAAAAGCCTGAAAAATTTTTTTTAATAAAATTTTCTGAAAAAAAATTCCCTAATACGTTTTCTCAAGTAGGCTGTTTTTACTACTGTTAAAAAAAATTAATCTCGTTCAAAACAGAATTGCGAGTTTTATACAGGGTGTCCCAAAATTAGCCTGCCAAAATGTACCAGCTTATTCTACGTTCAAAAATAATGCAAAAGGTTTCAATAAATATTGGTTCAAAAATGCTTCCTAAGGAGAGGCTACAGCCCCCCGAAAGGGGACCACAAAGAGGAGTTTTCTGTAATATCTTTGCAACTGTTTGAGGTAGATTCATGAAATTTGGTGAATTTGAAGCTTTTATAATTTGCCACATATTTCTATTTCCAATTTTCAGAAATTTTGTCAGGGGCGTCACATACTGGGTGGGTTCTGGGTATATTATGCCCCATATTTTTTGTGTGGATAATTTTTAATTTTTTTATATCAAATTTTAAAACTTGGTTTATTTTTACACAAAAAAGGCCGTCTTAGCCGATCTTTGAATCTTGAACCGTTTTCGAGTAAAATCGTTTTGAAAAAATCACGTCCATAAAAACTACACAAATAAAAAAGAATAGAAAATTTTCACTGACAATAATAGTTATTTGTGTAACAAGGCAGTAAAGTTGCATTTTTTTTGGATATTAGTAAACCGAGCAAATAACCACTATAAGTGACGAAATAGTATATTTCATTACCAGCCTGGAAATACGGATTTTTTCGTGCGCGCGTGACAAATTCTCGTGGGAGGCGAAGCCGAACACGGGAAGTCATGCAAGCACGAAAAATCCATTTCTGGACGTGTAATGAACGATATTTTTTATTATACTTATCTAAAAACAACCCAAAAAAAGGATTAGAAGTAATTTTAGGACATTTTATTTTCAAAGTAATTATAATACATCGTAAAAATAGTAGGCAAACACGATTAACATTTCCATAGCAACGACTTGTTTATTATCGGCGATGCTTTAGTTTCTGTCATATTTAGTGCACGGAAAAAAGAATAGGAGATCGGGAAAAGTTTTCCGTGCGCTGTTCTGAAAATGTCACCTTTACGTCATTGCAAAAACAGATGAAAACAAGGTGTTTTCAGATAAGTATAATAAAAAATAACTTTACTGCCTAGTTCACATTAAATTTTATCTGAAATCCATTAAATCGCCCAATTTAACGTTCAGAGTCCAGACACAATTTGAATTAGGCACCAAAGTATAGGTAATTTTAACGAAAAGCGCGAATAAAACACGATATAACCAAAATAGACGTTTACTACCGTTCGGCTGTCAGCTAGTATATTTGTGACTACTTATGCAAGCCAACGTATATAAAAATCGTACAATAATGACTCACTTTACTGCCGATTTCGGAGTTTTTACTGCCGATTTCAGATAAACAATTATTATTATTAACGACCTAAAACTGTGATTATCATTTCTTTAATCATTAATTTCTTTGAAAGAGAAACATTCAACAATATTTTATGATGTGAAAACTTAGAAATGTCAAATTAATTAAGTATTGTCAAACTAATTTAGTATTGTCAAATTTATTAAAAAACAAAAACAACAATTGAATTTTAGCATTAACGTTTTCATGGCAATAGAAGACATTTTAATTTATCCTAAAGCGTAGTTTACACGGGATAGTAACTTGCGATAGCACTTGTGAGAGTAACTTGCGCTAGTGTTTACATATAAGCAAGTTGTCAAAGCAATTTATCTCAGCAAGTGCTCTCTAGACATAACTTGCAGCAAGTGATTGCATGCGCGTTTACACGGTAGAGTATATTCAAGTGTGAAATGTCACGCCGTAGAAAGAGAGCTGCAGCCGTTGCTGTTCTCATTGCACAAAAAGAGGGAAGAGAGGATAGAAACAGGATAGGGGTCAAAGAATGGATAGCCAGAAGGCCTACTCTTGGAGCTTCGATGTTATTAAAAGAGTTAATAAGTGAAGATCCAAATAAATTTAAAAAACTACATTAAAATCCAACCAGTAGAGACCAAGATATAAAAAATCATCCTTATCACGTGACACACAAGCAAATTTTGTTGGATTCTTGCGGTTCAGAGCTTTATCAATGACCCTCGACTTGCTCTCAAAAATGTGGCCATCATGTCAACTTTGTAGATATTAGGTAATTTTAGATCTAATTTGACTGGGCTAGTATTATGTATGAGTCTGTACGTACATATTTAAACGAATTTTTAAATTAATTTGGGGGTTTTCAGACCTCATGCAAAAAGACCTTGTATGCAACACGTACGCAAATACTTTTTGGGGACTTCTCAGGATTCGTCCTCAAAAACTCTATTTTGTATACTTGATACATAAATAGCTATATTAATAAATATAAGTTGTTAATTGATAAAAATGTATAAAATATTCGAGCGTGTCGCTGCAACTTGCACACAATTTTCAGTAAAATCGAAAAAAAATTTAACTTCCTAGAGCGCTCTCCCAATTTGTTTAGACGTGCAAGTGATTATTGCCGCAAGCACTTGCCTCCAGTTTTGCGACTTGCTGAGAGAACTCTCGGGCAGTGTTTACACTACGCAAATTATTTGGAAGTTGCTCTCAGACATTAACTTGCGATAGTTTACTTGCTCGTGTAAACTAGGCTTAAGGTGAGTTTGGGCGGTTGCCAAACTTCAAATTTCTCTCAAATTTAGGTACCTACATATGTTATTACTTTTTAACATTTTTAATTTCTTTGTATTAGAGGTTTTGTGAACAAAATTGGACAAATCATATTACATTTTTCCCAAAGATTATAGTAGTATGAAATTTTCACTTATTTTTGTCATGGTTATTAAAATACTCAGCTTGTAACTTGGATGGGGAAAACTCTATAACTCGGAAAGCAACCATCAGATTTAATTTTTCTTTGCAGATTATCCTTAGTTTTCATGTACTCTATAACGCCCTGTATTCGGAGTGCACCAATTGCTAATCACCCTGTACAGGAGTATAAAAATAAAGTTTCACGTGTATCATTAGAAACTAAATTGAATCGTAAAACGTCAAGATCTTAGCTGTTCATGTTTTGGACAACTTCATTTCCCTTAAAAATATATTGACAAATTGATATTTTGTATTAATATTGCCGAACGCCATCTTTACTCGGATTATTTTCGGCAAACTATTTTTGTCTCTACCTTTTCTTCGCTCTCATGAGAGCGAGAGATATAAAGAGATAAAAACAGGGTTACGGCACATTCGTACTGAAAACAAATCTAGTAAACAAAATAAGGAGTATTAATTTATAATTTATTACAATGTATACTGAAATACCCTATATTTCCGAACTGATTTCACAAAAAAAAAAATGTTACCATATGAAAAAATCTTTCCTGTTTACGGGTCTTGAAACCAAAGTTTTAATAAAGTATGCAAGGGTTCAAAAACATGGAAAAACGAACTCACTCGATTCTGAAAAAGCCGAAATTTTTTATTTTCTTTGTAATTTCAAAATTAAAATTAACCATGATGATAAGGATATTAGCTTATCTGATCAGCCAGTAGCATTTCTGGCACCAATGTCATCCATTTTGAATTTTATATAAATGAATTGAAATTACACGTTTTGAGGGCCCCTGCATCCATTTTCACTAATTTCGCCTTGATGTCTGGGTGTCTGTCTGTCTGTATTCACAATAACTCAAAAGCGACTTATCGGTAGTGATCCAAATTTCATATTTTAGGATTTGAACAAAATTGTCGAGATTGTCGAGACAAAATTAAGAGATTTTTTATTCATTAACATTGGTTAAATTTATAACATATTTTGTTGGAACGTTTTTTTGAAATTCCGTCAAAATTAAAATTATTACCCCTGCATTTTTTTGGATGCCGTTTCGCTACATCGCAATATGACTGATTCGATTTCGAATATTTCCGAATTGATACGAAGACCCCTGACCTCACCCGATATAAAATAATAATGAAATTAATTAGAATTAATTAGAATTAATATAAATAAAATATGATTATTGACTACGGCTTCAGTACTTTCAAAATATCGGAATTAATTCCATATCGTATAAGAACGTTATGTGTTGGACACATCAGATATTTTATCAGGCAATTAAGCATTTTTCACGTTTAATATTATTCGTTTATATTATATGATTGGCATATTTGATAACCCTCTGTTAAACTTGAATTAAAAAAGAACAGCCGCCATATTTAAATATAGTGGCAGGTGCGCAGTAGAGAACGAAATTAAGCTGCCAACTAAGCATACCTAGTAAGTATTTTAATATCATGATCAGAACTATGTACATTCTTTTGTAAAGTTGCTTCTTTTGACAACGTTATCCGAAAAATAAAAATTTTAAATAAATTAGAAGGAAAGTATTAAGATCGGATAAAAATACAACTCCTTTGGACCATTAACAGGAGCAACAAAACATTTCAACGATGGGCTCTATCCCAATAAATGCATAGCTGTCTGTCTATGGGTGGATGGGTGTACTTCAAGGAATTGTGAACCAGCGACCAACAGGCGACAGTGTACTGGCTGGTGTCCGCCTCACCATGTCGTCGGTCTCGCTTGCTCTTAAAATTCGGCTACTTTATGCAGTACAATCAGTGTATAGTTTACAGGTTCATTTATCAAATTTTGTAATTCTGGAAAATATTTCTTTCCCATTGGCAATAGTTTGTAAGCCATATTAGCGATTCATTTACACTTATAAAATGACATGTAATATAATATGATTTTCGGCATTTTAGTCTTCTATCCTCACAAGGATTTTTTTTACCTACACTTTAAATTTGTTGTGCACAATTTAGGAACACCCTATATACCCCTAAAAAAATTGAAACATGTCCAAGGACTTATTAACGAAGCAGAATTTGCTCGAGCAAACTTTACATCAGCAAAACTCATAAATTAGTTAATTCATTCCTAAAGTGGACTTTAATAGTTTTAAAGTATGTTTTTGGCCGCTAATTTAGCTGTAGATGCAGCAAACTGTAACATTTAACTTAAAACATCCATTTAAGGTTGGTTAAACGCGTGTATCCAGCTGCGGTTTAATGGGGCGCTAAGAAGAGCGAACAGTCAAAAGTGACCCGGCGATGGGAAATGCATCGTTTGACCTCGACAGACATCATAAATTGAAAAAGGTCGTAACGAGACCACTTCAGGAACTGTCTGGGCACTCTGCCAGAGCCCCAAAAGGAAGACACTGCCAGATATCCATGAACGACGACCATCATTTCGATTTTGAAATTAGTGCGATCTATTGTAAGTAGTCTGGAACTACAAATGTGCAAGTTTAACAACCATTGAAACTTTGACAATATTATCAGTTTTAAGAGAGTAAAATGGATGAGGCGCGCTATAGTAATCCAGTTCCAGAATATGTGTGGGTTCTCCTTGTTCTACGATCCGCTTTATATCATAATTTAGAAATTCATTATATTTTCTAACCACGAACCGTTCCATCGTACACAGAAACGAAGTATTATTCTGATTGAAATCAGAACATTTCCATGTATGATTCGTGGAATACTCCCTTGAATTTTCAACTTTTACAAATAACTTTGTAAATTCCTACATGAAAATAAATTCAGGTTCTACCTGTTTGATTTTTCGATTTCGTTCAACATATACAGGCGATAAACTGATACAGAAAAATAACAAGAGTTTGGCATTAACTACTGAATGTTGAAGGGGATATTTTTTGTATTGGCTTATCATTGTAATTTTATGACATGCTGCAATCATATTCTTTCCACACTTCAATAAGTTAACTAACTACCTTGTTATTCAATATCTCATATATACTTATTTTGTTTTAAGCATTATTTTGGAATTAAATTTGAATTATGTATTACATGAAAGTGATGAACCTAATATAGATAAATACTATTATTATTCTGTATACACCTTTTTTGTATGATCATTTAGAACGTAATTTATTTACCGGGTTATTGATTTGTAAATCGATGATATTAATACCATATGAACAAAAACTATGTAGATAAAGTGTGGCTTTGGAATTCTGAACTTACCTTGGATGTTTGATTCATCGTCAGTAGTTGAAATTATATAAGTTATGTAAGCTAATCAGGTTGTCAAATAAAACTTAGTTATTAAAGTACGTTTATTTTTTTTTTATTTATTATTTATTCACCATGGCCATCCCTTATCTAAATAATTAATGAAAAGAGAAATGTACACTTCTGTAAGTAAATTGCAATATTTTCCGATTATGTAATAGGTACAAATACATATTTCATATACAGGGTTGGGCATATGTGTGCAACCCTTAATTTCTGAATACACGTTTTTATTATTATTATTACTCTTAAAAGAAATATAATTTAAACATTCTTACGTGAATAATATACTAACTAAGACACTTATACAATGAATAACTATTTTTTCCCATACCTACACGAAAATGGCCACTTTATTTGCGTGAAATGCGGGTACAAAGTCGCCTTTTTAGGGTAGTGGCGGAAAATAAGGAGTGGGGTAACATTTCTCACTTGGGTAGCTATTCCCTCGCTGATATGCGGAAGTTATTTGTGTTTGTTCATGGTTGTCAAGGTGATTTGCTCACCGCACAGTATCAAGCAAAATGTCAGTGTTATGCTGTTTTAATTTCTGCGCGCGTTTCACGTAAAAGAAGTGGCCATTTTCGTACAGGTATGAGAAAAAATAGAGTATGCTACACGGTAGGAATTGATTCTGCCTCGTGTTCTTGCGCCCTCGCTTCGCTCTGGCGCAATTTTCACACTCGTCAGAATCTCTTAATTCCTACCTTGTTGCATAAACTACTAATTCTGTCACCCCTATTCGATTGCTATCGATAACAACGTTGCTATGAAATTTCAACTTATTGATTTGTGTATTTATTGATTTTATATTTCTAGTAATGATAATTTAATAAATAAATCGCACACTTCAATAAGAATTTCCCACCTCAGGAATGAAAATAGATACCAAACAGTAAATTTGCATACATCAAGTCGATTTGTGGTCAAAAATCAAATAAATTACATCTACGATAGGATTTGACATTTGAATGGTCAAACAGGTCAGGCAACTACTCACCACCACTCGCTAAATTTAATTGGTGGCCGACCGGCAGCATTTATATGATACGAAATACTTTTGACAATGGCGAACCATCACAATTCAAGCGGCTTTGTTCATTCTTTAGGTGTGTGTCAGTCTGGCTTTTTTATGTTTTATTAATACGTCCCAAAGGTAATCGTCGCGCGCTATGATCTATGAAAAAAGCGCTGTTTTGATTGCAAATGCATTTTAACTTGATGATATAGACTACTTGTTTATGTTTTAAAAATTAAACCTTCGGAGGTATTGTAATTTTCGTGATATTAGAAACATTATAATTCGTTATCATTCTCCACAAACAAGCAATTGTATTAATTATTTTTTTCTATTTTCAGTTACAAGTTTTATTGAAATGGAGTCTGTACAAGGTAAAGTAGTGAAACTACCCTGCGACATAGAGCCACCTCATGGAGACAACGTTAGCATTGTCATTTGGTACAAATACATTGAGGATCGCCCGGTTGCCATATACTCGTAAGTAATTAACAGTACATTTTAATTAGTGTGTCATTAAATTTCGACAAAAGCTTCCTAAACATTGTGTGTAGTATTTTAGTAGAATTATTACAATCTTAACTTATCTTTTATGAAGGCGGTAAAATAGCTTTTATTGCACTGTAAACTTTATAATACAAGCTAAGCTCATTCAGGCTTTTTAAATATATCTGTATATATTATCTGGAAGTACAGGGTATAGTAATATACTGTCGTGTTTCTAATTTAATTATGTTAAATTACGTTACTGTCTATTGTATAGAATTTATTACATATTATTCACTAAGCTTCTTGAAGAGGAAAGTTTTGTAGGGTTTGGTTTTAATTTGTAGGTATGCATTAAAACTTTGAATTTATTTATAAAACAATAAAATGAACTTTTTTATCACCATTGTTTAAGGTTGTGTGCTAACGGGGGGATGCAATTCTCTGAGGTATTTCGGGTGTATAGGGGTCGCATAGTTTTCATAGAAATATATTTTTATTATATTTTATTCCAGTCGCACTTCTTCCAATTAGTTTTTTTTTGTTGCAGAAAATAAAAAAAAATATTACCTATTATAAATCTAGCAATGGAAGTCATACATTTGTATTTATTTTTTTAAAAATTCATGCAAGATGTCGGTTGATTGAAAAACTATTAGCAATAGAATTTTGAAAATATGAACGAGTAACTCATTCATTCATTTTGTTCAAATATCTGAAATTTCCGGTCATACCGTAAATATGTCAACTTCTTTATTTTAATAATATTTTTTCTACTCTTATACAGGGTGTCCCAAAATTAGCCTGCCAAAATGAACCAGCTGATTCTACGTTCAAAAATAATGCAAAAAGTTTTAATAAATATAGGTTGAAATATGCTTCCTAAGGGAGCTACAACCCCCCGGAAGGGGGGCCCCAAAGAGGAATTTTCTGTAATATCTCTGCAATTGTTTGAGGTAGATTCATGAAATATTTCAACCTATATTTATTAAAAATTTTTGCATTATTTTTGAACGTAGAATCAGCTGGTTCATTTTGGCAGGCTAATTTTGGGACAACCTGTATACATATGAAAATAGCCATTTTTCCATGACATACTCTACTTGAAACTTCTAAATTTTTGTTTAGGTACTGCGAAAATGGTCATAAGTATTCTATCTAGAGACAGAATATCAAAATTTCAAATTTATGATTTTCTTCGTGATTTTTTTAACGAAAACACTATAGGTATGCACCAAATTTTCAATATCAATTCATTCACTTTCCATGGAATATTTTATATATGCGGCAACTTTCAAACAAGGCAGTAGAAAAATACTTTTTCTACTGCCTTGTTTGAAAGTAGAATATTACTATAGATATTTGAAAGATGAAAGTTGACATTTACAAAAATGAGTGGTGTAATGAAAAAATTTCCTCTCTAGAGGGGAAAAAAGCATACACCACTCGAGAAGAAAGTGTCTTTTCCACTCTCGTAGAATTATAACCCTCGGCTATAGCCTCGGGCTACAACTTTTCTACTTAGTGGAAAAGGGTCACTTTCTTCTCTTATAGTGTAATATAATACTATTACCTACACAGAAAATAAATGTTTGTATTCAGTCGAGGCCTACTTTATTTATTTTAAATGAAATATCTCACTAAATATTATTTTCTAATAAAGCATCCCGAAACACTAAATTTCAACTGATTTCTTTTTGAAACTTACATCCATATCCCACTCAGTATTACATAATTATTATTAATCTATATTGTAGAGAATAAAAATATCCAAAATTATTAGTACTTACTTTGTACTCTGTTTACCTAAACTAAATACTAGAGATTTTTTAATAATTTGCTTCCAAAACCATCTAAATTCAGTCTACAAGTAACTGAAAATATTTTTACGGTAGGTTGTAGGTATATTCCAAAAATGAAATCTTGCATAATACTCATTGTTTTAACAACAATACATGACATAGTGCTTTTTCAACACTAAAAATAACATTTCAGATTTAATTTCAACTATTATCGAAAATATATTCAGTAGTAATATCACAAGAGCATAGAAAATAATCGATTATACTTCCGAGTCATTAGACGTATTCTGCGAAACACCACGAGAGCGTTAGCTCGAGTGGTGTTTTAAGGATATACGTCGAGTGACGAGGCTAGTATAACGATTATTTTCGTTTGCTCGAGTGATATTCGTTACGATTATATAAAGAATTAACAAACAAATTGTTTTTCTGACGTTTATTAATAAACATCAAAAAAATGTTACTATGACAAAATTCACATTGTTTGAGGAGCGAATATACAAAAACGGTTATACCACGTCGTCAAGGGGTATATTCGCTTATCAATACATAGTAACTATGTAAAACTTGTAATTGCTATTGGGTAAATTTATAATGAGTTATATAATCAGTAGTAATATCACAAGAGCATAGAAAATAATCGATTATACTTCCGAGTCACTAGACGTATTCTGCGAAACACCACGAGAGCGTTAGCTCGAGTGGTGTTTTAAGGATATACGTCGAGTGACGAGGTTAGTATAACGATTATTTTCGTTTGCTCGAGTGGTATTCGTTACGATTATATAAAGAATTGACAAACAAATTGTTTTTCTGACGTTTATTAATAAACATCAAAAAATGTTACTATGACAAAATTCACATTGTTGGAAGAGCGAATATACGAAAACGTCGTCAAGGGGTATATTCGCTTATCAATACATAGTAACTATGTAAAACTTGTAATAGCTATTGGCTGAATTTATGATGAGTTATATAATCAGACAAATATTTTACGTTATTATATGTATTTCATCATATAATGTAGTTTCCGAGATAAATATGAAAAATAAAATTTTGCCCATCATTTTTCAAGATGGAGTCTGTAGCACAACTTTATTTTTCGGAGACGTTTACTATATTAATCGAGTGACCTAATTTTCATAAAATGACTGCACTATAAGGTTTTATAACGTGTGATTCTTTAAATTTCCATTCTAGGTAAGCCTTTTAATTTGAATGTATGCGCCGAATTGATTCATCTGTTGCTGTCAGTTTCAAACGACAACCAGAAAACCTAACCTTTTTTGAGATTTAAAGAAATGAGGTGTAATCAAAGACATGATTTTTTATCCACCGCCAACTCAGAATGGAAATTTAATGAATCACACGTTAGTAATTGTGTACGCACATATTTATCACCTGAGTGCCTTTAATGTAAAATGGATACGGATTATAATCACTGAACTCTAAATCATAATATATACATATAAGATACTAGAAATATATACGGGGTGATCAGTAATTGGCGCACTCGGAACATACTGTGATAAACTTTACGTTTTAAGAATGGCCAATTTTTTTACCGCAGCGCTCTAAGTCCTTTCTTTCCAAAGATATGACCATTTTTGTGAAAGTAAAAGTGGCAATACCACATTGAACATATGAATAAGTTCGGATTACGAGTAGATATTATTGTCATTGTTTTAATGAAGATATTAGACGAATTTCTTGATTATAAGTAACTGAACGTAATTGAACTAATCTTAAAAAAAATAACAATTGAAAATTAAATAATATGTTTATTATTCAATTACAATCAAAAAATTTATATTAAGTAACAATAACAAAAATATTAACAAAAAATAGATAAATAATAACGGTAAACTCATAGTAGATATGTGCTCGAAATGAGTTCCTTCCATTTCAATACACACCCTTGCTCGACGTAGTAAATTTGCCTGCACAATTAAGAACATGCACCATGAATAGTGGCTACTGCATTTTGAATTCACATTACTCACGAAGAATTGAATTAAATTAAATTTAAAATTTAATAAACTTAAAAAGTACATTAAACTACCGAATTGCATAGGTTCTTGTGGCAGCTGCAGCTTGTCCATTTTCCGCCCCCAGGCACAATCATGAGCATATCAAAATATTCGTTAAACTTGTATTCCATTCCTATCAAATTTTTAGGAAGAATAGAAAATTTTCACTGACAATAAACAATTATTATTATTATTATTAACTAGCTAAAACTGTGATTATCACTTCTTTGATCATTAATTTCTTTACAAGAGAAACTTTTAGCAATATTTTTTGCTACAAAAACTTAGAAAAGTCAAATTATTTTAGTATTGTTAAACTAATTCAGAACTGTCAATTTTATTAAAAAACAGAAACTACAATTGAAATTCATTATTAATATTTTCATGGCAATAGATATTTATTTGTGTATCAAGGCCGTAAAGGTGATCTTTTTTGGTCGAATATGTTGTTTGCGTCCGAGGTGTTAGTCGAGGCTGCAATTCAGATGAGACTAAAAAAGCACTTTTGGCCGAGGTGCACACAACTTTTTTAGGCGATCATCACGAAAGAATTCAAAAATTTGGTCACAAAACACAAAATTAATTTTTTTTTTGACATTTTACTGAAAAACATAGTTACCTTAGACAATTAAAAACCTCCTGTCTAATTTTATGTTAAGCGTCACTTTTTATTTCAGTTTCTGACAGTTCTGTTCCAAAAAAGTAACATCTGACAGATGTGTACAAAAAAGTAACTTTTGACAGATGTGTACAAAAAAGTAAAACTTTGTGGCGGCAAAAGGCGCCATAAAATCAACGTTTTTGTAATGATCGCTTAAAAAGGTATTTTAGTTTATCCCAAGGGGAGCTTGAGAGGTTGAAAACTTAGAGGTTTTGTGAAAAAATGGAACAAATCATATTGCATATTTTCCAGAGATTATAGTAGCAACAATTGTTCACTTATTTTTGTCGTAGTTATTAAAATAATTAGCTTGTAACTTGGATGAGGGAAACTCTATAACTCGAAAACTAACCATCTGATTTAATTTTTCTTTGCAGATTATCCTTAGTTTTCATATGCTCTATAACGCCCTGTATTCGGAGTGAGGCAACTGATCACCCTGTATAATTTCCAATGAATATGTTCCTTTGAATGACGTCAATAAAATAATTTATATTATAAAATGAAAAACGACGTAATTTGCAACTTCTCATTATAAACCTCTTTAATTAACAATTATTAAATCTAATACCGAAATGATATACATATAATAAGTCAAACCGGTAATTACTGTAAACTCAACATTTTTTCCTCAGTAAACTAAAAGAACTAGTTGAAATGAATGCAACCTCAAATTAAATGCATGCGTTCTTTTATTTACTACAGTAAAATACTAAAAAAACCAACAATACCGTTTTTATATCTATGTGTCCTGGAGTAATCTTCTCAAAGCAGTTAAAGCCAGATATAAACCCAAAATTATGGAAGGGACAAGTTTCTCTTTCTCTCTGATGATGTCAAGTAATCAACCAGGGTGTAGCAGAGTTGATGAATGTCTAACCAGGTACTATTATGAAATGGATCGGAGCAGAACATTTGACCATGTCCTGATGGGCAGAGACTAATTAAAGTGCCACCAGTGTAATAATGTTAATGTCGTGTCGAAATTTTCAACGTTGTGTTTATTGTGCACACATACCGACATCAACAAAACGTATTGTTTGCGGTTGTACGGAAATTAATCGTCTATACTAAAATTCACTAATTCATATAATGTTAATGGTCGTTCATTAGTAATTTTCTAAATAGGAAGTGATGAAAGGATCGAATAAACTTTTATAAATTATTGGATGCACAATTTTCTTTTTACAATTTTATTAAACTATTTTTAATTATAGTTATGCTGAGCAATTTGTCAAGCAGCTATTAACTTTTTTTCTAATAGTGTTATATTACCCACATCATCATCTGGATTATTTTTAATTAACGTTTGGAGTGTATATTGTAGAGTTACAGAGTGTATGTTATAAATGGTTGTGAAACTAATTTGTTGAAGCGGTAGATATATCTCACATAAAAACAGAAAACAGCTGGCATGGTAAGGGTGTAATCAATTTGTTTGGTGACAAAGCCTCGTCAGAGATGTTGCCTAGACTTCATTGACGATCAAGACAATGCCTTATTCCCTTTCTCTTTGATTCTCCATGGAAATTATTCATCAAAGATGACATTTACAACAGGAAATGAATTATTTTTGTTGTCGGTGAAGAAGTTTAATATTTAGAATTTTATTAAATTTCATATAATATTCTGTATACTGATGAAAGCGAACGTTTAGGATTTTTTATCTATGCGTCAAAAAGAATTATATGAGTATCGGTGCTGTTCATAGATCAAAAATAATTAATAGGTTTCAGGTGTCAACGCATTTCTATAAAACGCTAACAGAGAATGGCAGACATTTCCTTCGGAACAATAGTAAAAACATATCTTTAATCTGGTTTAACTTAGAAATGAATTCAAATAAAACAAAATTGGAGTAAGATCAATATCAGAACGAAATAAAACAAATAAAAAGAAAAACTAATAAGCGTTGAAAATCAAGATATAACAAATCACGCGAAATGTTACGTAGAAATAACTGAACTTGTTCAGTGGCTTGGAATAATAGAATATGCTTGTGCTCCTGCTGAGCTGCTGAATTCAGGTAGCAACTTTGCTCTCCTCTCCTTGCCCTTGGTAATCCAATATAGGCAAAGGAATCCGATTGCCTCGTATCGTATATTTTGCGGATGATTAAGTGACAATTTGTATGTAACTTATTTCCTTCTACATGCCAATAAACATAAATTTAAATCTATATCTTGTTATTTAGCTACCATACAAAACCAACCAGGAAATATGTAAGCTTCGCCTGCCACTGCAGCTATTTGGAAGGAATGTTGTACGTAATAAATGACAGAAGAGTTTTTAATCTTCGTTGGTGTCGAAGACACGTTTCACATTTAATTAATTTCAGGAATTAAAATACTAAATCACCACGTATCTGTTAAATGAGACATATAAGTAGTTAAATTACATATGCAGTTTCTTTGCCTTCATTTATTTTGTTTATGCGCTATTAATAACAGTTTAAAAAGCGTTTTGTTCGTAAGATAAATCATATAACATGAACGACCATCCTATTTTTTCGCGTCTTCCTTTGAAGACCAAGATTCCTCAAATGAAAAATGGTTATGGGAAAATGATTTTATTGGAGTCTGATTTAAATGTTAAGTATCTTACGGACACGTAGCAAGAGGTCCTAATCTCTTGTAATATCACTGCCAACCAATCAAGGGGTTATGGTCCTACAAAGTTTAACTACCTGGTGTAACTTTACAAGGTCCTAAATCAGCACCAACCTGACCTTACCCAATCTGATTTTCTAAAGTCACGCATGATACAAATTTGCGCAAAATAGGAAACAAGATCGTAATTTGTTACAAAAATATTAATCTTCTAAATGGAGTGGTTTGTTTCATAGTGCTAATGTTATTTGGTAATTTAAAAAAATCGATATTGATGGGGAAATGTTTGATATATCTCATTAGTTATGGAAGTATGTATGTCATTTCCATTGAGTTTCCGATATATTCTATTTTGAACAATATAACTCCTTAAAACATTGTTTCTAAAATTGTTAAAATTGTGAGACGTTCACAAAAATCTGTAGAAAAACCTGTTTTTCTTCAAACGTCATTTATGTGTGACATTATCCTGCTGTACTGATTATGTTTAAGTGTCACTTTATTGCCGGCGACAGGTAAAGTTCTACTTTATCTGTCGCCGGCACTTAAGTACTACTTAAGCGCCGCTGGTCATAAGTCAAATTAATTGTCAAAATTTATTTATTAAAATTTCAATTAATAATTTTACAATTTAATGAATTGTTTGCGTTTGAAGAAAAAATAGCATATTTTATTCGGAGCTTAAGTCGCTTTATGTGCTTCGGCTGCTTTTGTCTGGCTCACTTCGTTCGTCAGTCAAACACCAGCCTCTGCACATAAAGCATCACTTAAGCTCCTTATAAAATAATATACTGTTATCGCTAATCACACGTACAGGGTGTCCCATTTTCGACACTTTTAGGGGGTATTGGCGTTATTATCAAAGATGAAGTGTTGCGGTTTTCACGTTCCTCTCCTACTTTTTTACGAAACGAAAGATTCCGGGGTCAATTTGGTCATGGCTTTTTTAGTTTTTAATATACAGAGTGATTCTCAAAATCTTGGTTTTTTAGACACCCCTCATATGCGTCTACTTATCAAAAAGGTGAAAACTGATCTTGATAGCGTTTTTTACGTAGATTTCAGTGGCATATGCAGTTTTTATGTAAAAGTTTTAGTTTTAGAGAAATTGCCCAAACATATGTTTTTTTAAATGGGACACCCTATATATTATTTTTTATATTGATTAAGCAAAATTTGGGATTTCCGGGCTAGACCGGCAAAAACTAGTAATTTTTAGTTTATCGATTGGCATCATTGAAATCATAAAGAAAATTTGTATTTTCCATAGAAACGGATTATTATTTCTGTTATTCGACTACTACTGTCAGTGTCAATTTTATCTAAATATCGCGTGTTACCAATAGAAAAAAAATCCCTAATACCAAATATTTAAACAAATATTTTGTAAATTTTATTTATTTAAATAAACTTCGGCACAAAAAATAGTGTGTATTACACGCCTAGAAACTGTTTTGCGAGTACTCGTAGTTGCGAGCCTCGGCCTACGGCCTCTGCTCGCAAACCCTACTCGCACTCGCAAAACTCTAGTTTCAAGGCTAGCAATACAAATAACTATTTGAAGTGTTTAGCTTTAGAATAATGACGCATTGTGAAAATTTTGCATTTATTTCTAAAATATTAGGCATGGCCTACTGTTATAAATAAAGAAAATTATTTAAAATATCGAATTTTGAGCTTGTTTTTCAAAATAAATATTAAGTATTATATATTTTTGGAAAGCCCAAATTTTGCTTAATCAATATAAAAGATAATATATAGGGCGTCCCATTTAAAAAAACATAAGTTACTGAAATATCTCTAAAACTAAACCTTTTATACAAAAACTGCCTACGCCACTGAATTCTACGTAAAAAACTCGATCAAGATCAGTTTTCACCTTTTTGATAAGTAGACGCATAACGGAAATACGAGGGGTCTCTAAAAAACAAAGATTTTGAGAATCACTCTGTAGATTAAAAACTAAGAAAGCCATGACAAAATTGACCCCGGAATCTTTCGTTTTTACGAAACGAAAGATTTCGCAAAGCGCAACACTCTATCTTTGATAATAACGCCAATACCCCCAATTAATCTTTAATTTTAAAAAATATTAAATTTGACAGAGAATGACCACTTTCTTTAATTCTTTTAACTTGTCAAAAACAATCACCAACAAAATAAAAAGAAACAAAATTTTAAGAAATCGAATAATAAAAGATCGTCCCGTATAAAACCAAATTTCTTGGACACAAGGCATATTATCTTGAAGATTTTAATAGAAGCTAAACTTTGGACTGTAATAGGCATCTTGACGAAAAAAAAGTTTCCCCTTAAATAGTTCACAAATTACTTCCTGAACGTAAATATATTGTTAAAATTTTTTTTACTTTTTTTAAACCTAATACTTCAAAATTAGAAAAAATTTGGGAACTACAATAAGTATTAACATCTGATTAAAAAAATCTCTTAAAATAACTAAAACTAAACCATCCACCACCACTGCTTAAGTCTAAGACAATTACCTCTTTCACCCGTTCTAGACCTCTGCGCATCCAAACTTGAACTAATATCAAATCGAGTTGAACCAAAAGCAAAATTAAATTTGGTCCCTAAAGCAAATATCATTTTGTGTCGAGACGTCCAATAAGAAAAGTTAAGGTGAACTAATCTATTTTATTGTGATCATTGTTTCAGGTTTGACACAAGGGAGATCCCGCTCAAGGATGGCAGGCATTGGTCAGAAGAAAAAGTTGTAGGAGGACGGTTTCACTTCCATTACGAAGACAAGCCGGCTAAACTAACTTTGGACAGTACACAGGCAAATGATGGGGGTATTTATTTGTGCCGAGTGGACTTTAAAAGGACACCAACGAGGACCATTAAAGTCAATTTGACTATCATAAGTAAGTGTGTTGAAACTGTAGGTTTTGCTTTACTATGAAAGAGGGGAGGTTAATATCTAAATACTGATTTAAATTCGTAGGGTTAGATGATGGTTACATTTATTATAATTATAAATTATTAAATTGGATAATTATTGTCTTCATAGTAGCACTTAAGTTTGACGTTATTTCATTGTGCAGCATTGGCTACGTAAATGATTCAAAGTGCTCGGTGAAATTTATCTTGGCATTAATTCTGATTTACGAGAATCGCTGAAACTCGCTTAGTTTCCGTCCCATTTCTCATCTCAATCCATCTATTTGTCGCAGCATCGAAGACAGAACAACCTTGGAATAATTGCATTAGAAGATGTAAAAACAGAAAAATCTTCTCTGAGGCGATATAAATTGCACACACAAGATATATACCATTATTAAAACTGACAGTATTATTGTGTACCATCATTTCACACAATTTAGCATAAATGATTTTCATTTTCAACACAATGAATTGTGCCTTCCCTTCCTGTGGTTTACAGCTTCAACATTAACATCAATTAAATAAACAGTTTAACCTGAGTGTAAGTGCAACAACTACAAGATTAAACTACAGAATCAAATATTGGTTTAACGACGAAATATACATTTGCAAGCATTTCATATTTTATCATCAAAAGATTATTTGATAGAACAGTGTTGCCACGAATCAAATAAAGTAAAGTTTTAACAGGAATCGATTTAATTTTACATTTTTCTTGCGACTACTCTTAAATTCCATTATTCCAATTCTAGTTCGTCCAATTGTACTTCTGTCCAATTAAATTGATGGCACATTTAATGAAATTTAAATAATCCACTTCTGGTTGATATCTGCAACAAAGCATGCAAATGAGCAAAACTACAGCAATAACAATCCCCTAAAAATAAAAAAACAATTCCTACAGTCCAAGTCTAAAGGTTCTTTGTGGGTTGTGGAGCTCAAATGCTGTTAACCAAATTCCCATACACATATACGTCATCGTATATTCTCCATGGCCCAGTTCGCATTCCTTCATGGCCCTCACTGGATTTATGGATAACAATTAAAGCTGGTGCAAATTTTCCCTTGCCAAGACCACCGCTTGCACACACTAGAATAGATGCAAGAAGTGAGAATTTGCTTTGTCCGCTCGTTAACTAACTAATTTTGGTCGGTAGGATCGGACTTCCGGTGGAGATTACATCTGTTTCGGACCCTGGCACTTAATCTTTTGAAAATGGTTATCTTATGACAAGTCGCATCGTGGTGAATTATGTCGGTGGGGGAAGCTCACCGTGAACATTGCACATCATTGGGGATTTAGGTGAAAGTGTATTATATATAGTTTTAAGACAACGACAAGACGTTGGAAATAGGAAAAAAATTGTGTGTCCAACTTCACCAACAAGTTTCCCAAAGCTATAAAGTATACGCTGTAGGGCGCTCGAGTGGCTTATCAAATCTGTCATATGATATTGTTCTACAGATTTATAACAGTACAAAATATTTCTTCCAATAATTTGATTTGTATTACAGAATTAACTAATTTGATTTTTCATTTTCAGTTCCCCCTGAAAAACTGAGCGTGTTGGATGAAAATGGTGTCCATATACCGAGCTATA
Organism: Pediacus dermestoides; assembly: GCA_963942485.1. Taxonomy (NCBI): domain Eukaryota; kingdom Metazoa; phylum Arthropoda; class Insecta; order Coleoptera; family Cucujidae; genus Pediacus; species Pediacus dermestoides. The sequence goes on along the minus strand of OZ012626.1, from coordinate 22,754,072 downwards.
TATTAGGTCCATATAATGAGGGTTCTTCAATCAATATAACATGTGTTTCCACAGGAGGTAAGATAATATAATAATCCGCTTTAAGTTTCTCCACGAATAGGTCTTTTCTATATACCCAGCCTTTTACCAGTCGATGAACCTTATGCTTCCTTTGAAACATATTTCATATCATTTACTCCAATATTCTTGTTTAAATCACCTAAAAGACTCAAAACTTCTTATGGTACATTAGCGCTTCATAATTAATTAAATTCTCTAAGGGATATATTTAGATATACCGTTCTGATGATTTGGTGATTCTCTTTATTCGCAATATTAAACACGGTATTATAAAATTTGGTAATATGAACTATTTGAAGTACTTATACGAACGGTTCTCAAAAGTTATTCATATAAAAACACATCCGATATCTTAGCTAAAAATATATCGAAAGATACAAACTTTTATTTGAAGATATAACTTTTTAAAAAGAAAACATGAATTTTCAATTTAATATACATATAATAGTATATTATACTACGACGCTATAATAGCAGTATTATAGTAAAGTTGCGTTCATAGAACTGGGTGAGATTTAATTAATGACTGAAATACTGACCAGTAGTTATGTTTTTAAATTTCCTGATTAAGCTAATTTTTACTTTCTTATACGAAATAATAAGAAAGTATAGTAATCGTGATTTTTTTCGATTTCGAGATTTTGATGGATTTACACGTTTTGAGAGCCCCTGAATCTATTTTGATCATTTTCGCCATGATGTCTGTCTATTTGTCTGTATCCACGATAACTCAAAACCGATTTATCAGATTTGATTCAAATTTTATATTTAAGAGTTTGAACAAAATTGTGGGTGCCACATTAAATCTTTTTCATCTAGCACCAATACAAGTGGCCCTTACCTGAAGACATTTTCAGGTTTTTTAGGAATATCTTAAAAAATAAATAATTTATGAGATTTTTTTATTCTTTAACATTGATTTAGAATTGAATTTTGAACATATTTTGTTTGAAATTTTTTTTGAAATTCCGTCAAAAAAATTTCAAAGAAAATAAAACAGAAATTTTTGTCGTAAAATTCTGATATAATGAGTGAGACAAGGACAGATTTATGCGTATTGCAATACGTGCGAGAGAGACTTCCGAAAATTATTTGAAAATTGCTGGAAACGCTCAAAATTTAAACACGATTTTTACAAGAAATTTAAATTAATTTCTTTAGGAAAAGTAATTGTGGTACTATCCGTATAAGAAAGTCATGTGTTGGACACATCAGATATTTTGTTAAGCAGGCAGCACTTATTTGATAGAGAAGAAAAATACAGAACATGAAAACAATTAATTTAGAGATTCTTCAAGTGAAGTAGCTTAACATTTGTATCGAGTGTTCATTAAAATTTCACCTCTAGTCGGCGTTGAAGAGTAGTTTATGAATGAAATAACGCGTCAGTTCATTCATAATCGACTCTTCAACGCCAACTTTGAGGTGAAATTTAAATGAACACCCGATATAAATTACTTTACTTTGGAAAATCAAGCTTTTAAAAATTCATTACTTGTTTTGGTTTTCAAAAAAACACAACATACAAAAAAGTTGGGATCATATTTACCCCCCACCCCTCCACTTGACACACCCTTGAATACAATTTTCAAAGTATACCAATTTCATATTGTTAAGCATAAAAGAGCTGGTGGCTGTACAAAATTTCATTATAATAGTTTAAACGGTTTCGGAGATATTTAATAAAATCCATTCTTAAGGACCTACAATTACGGGGCTGTAGCTCCCTTAGAAAGCACTTTAGAAAATAATTTTATAAAGGTTTTCTTCATCATTTGACTTGCTCTACATGCTCCTATTTTAACCACCTATTTCAAAAACACCTTGTATACACTGCTATTGAAGATTTAAAAAGTCGGTTAGATTGTTTGTATACATTGTTTCAGTTGTATATTATTTCTTTAAGAATCTTAGAAATAAATATAATATTCATCAAAAAACCAAGATATTCATTGCATGGCTCCTATTTAATTTCAGCCAAGTAAGAAGGCTTCCACAGGGTTTTTCGAAATTCGCTCAAACAAAAATGCCTCTAGTGAAAGGACAAAATACGAACATATACATTCACATTTTCGCTTCATTTACATGAATATATGTATACCTATACCTTCAAAAAAATTCGACAGATGTATAATACCCCATCATGTTTTCCTTTTTCTATAAACTTGTTTTCTGTACAGGTCGTCCGTTACCGAAAGTGACATGGTGGCAAGAAAACGCACTTCTGGACGACTCTTATGAGTACTTATCTGAACGGCGAGTGAGAAATGTTCTCCACCTGGAAAAGCTTGAAAGGAAGCATCTTCACACCGTATTTACTTGCCAAGCATCCAACAACAATTTAGTGACCCCCATTTCCAGTGCAGTAACACTCGATATCAACCGTAAGTCTTCTATAAACTTTCTTTTATCTTTTTTCCATTTTATGCTTTTACCTCTTTTTACATACTGTATTATTTTATGTAAGTGAAGGAAAAGCGTTTTGTGCTTAAAAAATGGTTGTAAAAGTCAATATTTTCGTTCAAGCAAACCCAAATAAATTGTGGAATAAATTATTCAGTTTTGTTTAAATAGTGCGCACAGTTCCCTTGTCAAATGAACTAAATTCCGTGTTTTCGTGTTTGGAAGCCGTTATCTGTTAAAGCAAAACAGCTGCCTCATATTACTTTATACAATTGTTTGTCCCACAAATTTAGATACACCTTACAAAAGTTTCAATTAAAACTTTGCACCCACCGAAGACTGATAAATAGCAAAACTAATTAAGACCCGATTTTACATCTTTGTTAGAAAATAGATTAACACTGATTTTACATTTATTTAACTGCCCGTTTACCATACCGTCATCCTTATCCAATGTCCTTTGAGCCCTTGTTGTACCAAGTGAAACAAAGCTAGTTTCTTGCGGGAGTGTACGGATGATTGGTTGGGAGAGAGGCTGATGTGTAACAAGACCCGAGAGAACACTAAGCGAGAAACTGGTGCAATTACACAATGACATGTATATTGGGTAGATTGTAACCTCCTTTAGATATCCTGTATCGTATCTCCCGGAAGGACTTGTTTATAATCCGGACTGCATTGTTGAACTTACTCCAAGGTATATATCTGGATTTATGGCAACTAAATATCTTTATGGTCGCATATATTACTTAGTTCTTGTTGTGCGAGTTGGTTTGAGGTGGATATCGCAAAAAACCACACCATGTTCATTTGAATAATGCATTAAGCCAAGGGCGCTATTGTTTTAGATACCCAACGCAAGATAAAGATATAAAGTGATTTACTACCGCTGCCTATTTTATTATACTTGAGCTGTTTTTCCCAGGGCTTAGCCTATTTAATATTTTATATCTTAGTACATGCATAGTAATTAGAAAAACATACTAGTAAAATATGTTTGTCCAGAAGGGTAGGATACAACTTGAATAAAATTTAAATAAATATTTCGTATCTAAACCGGCTGTCATTGTAATTTTTTTTCCAGTTGTTAAATACTGCGGAAAATAATCTTGCCAAGTTCGTACCTTTATTAAGCTAATAAACGTAGTTTTTATTACTTCATCAGCAAAAATTTTATGCAAAAACTGGAAATACATACCCAGCCACGACTATACAAAATATTAACCATTAACAAAACAAAAAGGGCAATAAACGATGCAATTAACACTTGATAATTGTGCTGTGTTTGAATAGTCCAAATAATCCGTATTTGTTTCCGATTTGATGGCTTATGATAATTATTACCATAAAGTTATCGTTTTATGTCGCCATAATGTATTTCATTTACTGTCCAACAACCGTTTCATTTTATAACTATATTTGACAAGTTGATAGGTACATTGAAAATTTACCATTATTATCTAATTATTCCTTTAAGGAATTGAACTCCAAAAGTTCGGAAATAATTCATGGATCGTTGATTTTAAACTGAACTTATTAGCCCAGTCATAGACAAAAAAAAGTAAAAAATTACAAAATTGACATGATGGCCAAATTTTTGTCATTGAACCGCAAAAATACAACATTTCCTTGTGCGTCACGTGATAATGGTGATTTTTTATATCTCAGATTCTACTGGTTGGATTTTAATGTAGTTTCTTCATTATTCACTGCGTATTCGGCCAATCACAAATACACAAATTCATAATTCAATGTAGCTGAACCAATGATATTTTAAATCGCCCCCCATCAAGTCTTTCTGCACTTGACAATCGACTAGCTTGACAGTAATTAAATGAGTGTCAAAAAAATTATCAAATTTGAGTCTAATTTATTTATTTAATAGGTGTGGAAAAGCATAGTGTTACATTCGCGATTATGGCCATTATTCACTCAAATGAATTGCGACACTCGCCTACAGCTCGTGGGCTTAAACGTCATTTTCGTCATTTCATAATCGCTCATATAATAATATACTATTTCTATAATTGTAATAGAAATTAATAAATACATTTTATCCACAACCAGTATATTATGTTATAATTCTACTACTGGGAGACGTCTTATAGTCCAAGAGGCGGCTGCAAAAAGTTAGTCGTCATAAGGTGGACGAACGGGAAAAATAGGAATGATAGTTTAGACCTTTATTAAGAAGGAACGCTAAGGTTAACTGCGAAAATCCTGCCGAAACAGGGTTAAAAAAGATAATTTTATTAAAAAGTCAACAATCTCTTTACAATTTTTAATATTTGTTACAGTGTAACTTCCCCTTCCATTTTAAGAATAAACTTTTGTTTGCACACAAAAAAAACATAAATACCTAACCTGTTTCACCTCAAACTTGCACACGCAGACACACAAACGAGCAACAACTGTTACATTACAAAATCGCAGGCGTAAACGCTTGTTCCTTGTTCACAACAGTTTCTTTCGTGTTTAAAAAAAAGGTGTTTTTGCCTCCAACTTGAATGTGCAGTGATAAAAAATAGTAGTAGTGAGTAAAACGCAGGCGTAACAATCGTAACACATGTTCACCAGAGTTTCGTGTTTAAAAATAAAATCGAGGAGCGCCTCGCAACCCAGAGCGCAAGTGCGAGTGTGTGTGACAACAACACAGGCAGAAGCGCGATTGGAGTCACAAGGGGTGTAGAACCACAGATGAGAGAAGTTAACGAATATTTCGAGCATTTCAACGGGGTGGCGGTTAATTCAAATTGTGATTCAAAATATTTATCTGTAAAATTTGTTACATTAGATCTATCTAGTATCTATATTTTAAGAAATTGAAAAAAACATATTTGTAAAATTAAAATAAAATTAATTAATCTCCTACCTTCCCTGACGAGCCGCCACTGATTTTGCCTATATTCACAAAAACATGTCAACCCGAATGGTTCAAGAGTTGTTCACAAATCCTTACTTCTATACATACGAGTAGCTTAATATCTGCCAGAAATTGTTGATAATACAAGCAGGAACATCTTTATTGGCTCGCTAACAGAAATAAAACCCTGTAGTAGCGTTTCTTTTCTTATTTTTCTTTTTGTGGGATTTTAATCGTACCACTGACAATTGATTGCTCCCCAAAAGTTGTTTAATATCAATGAAATAAAATTATAAAAATCACATAAACCTCGACAAAATAAAAAAATAAAATAATCATGAAACTTTATGACCCTGGTGGAAAACGGTTACATCGGGGTCTAGTCTCGCGTTCGATTGGCCAGTGGAGATTATTTTATTACTTTCGAAGGTAGTAAACAGAATCACGCCGGTATAGGTATGTGCCTATTCCATTCGTAAAAACAAGTTTCCTCAGCTTTTGCAATAAACTCAACAAAACGATAACGTTGCTTGAACAGCTTTGCCACCACCACTTTTATAGGAACTTATTGATTATTGCTTGCAGGGTTTAATGATTATTTATAGTTTTTTCGAGTTTTTTTTTAATAGTTTTGCTTCAGTATTTGAAACTGTTTTTCCCTTTCAGTTAGGAAAAATTATTACATAATAAGTGATTCTGGTTGTTTTTTAGGGAGTTAAGTTGATTTCCCTGATCTTTTGTAAGAAAGATTTATGCGGAACAACTTTAAAGCCTTTACACAAATGTGCCATGTTAACGAACACCACCGCATAATAAAATTGCCGGACATTTTCAACATTCTCTCGCACTGAAATCTATTTATAGAAGAATTTATGTTCAAAAAGGTTTTGGCCATCACGGAAACAAATAAATGTAGAACCTCCACCAAATAAAAAATATAAAAAAAATAACTACAGCATGTAGAGATGTAAAATAGGTTAGTTCAATTGTGTAAATTATATAAAAATCACAAACATTGCGTTAAAACAACAAATACATACTTTCCATTTGAAATAATAGAAACATTGCGATTCACACATAAAATGTTTCAGCATAGCAGGAAATTTGGTTAGGTTAATTGAATCGATTCATGATTTCTTTAGCTTTAAATAAAAATCTTAATAAAGAATGATAAAAACACCAAATACTTCAAATCGAATATCGATTCTATTGGTACAGACTTGAGCTAATTTTATTGTAACTGAAATATGTGTTGTAATAAGAATTAAATGAAGTAAGGTTGTAAATGTATAAAGTTTCATACTTAATGTTATCACATGCATACATGGTGTCCCAGAAATCGTTAGCACATATGTCAATTTTGGATTCTAGAGAAAATAGCGTCACAAATAACCCTACACCGACATTCTCTCTTCCGGTTGAGTGTTGATAACATATTTTATGTATTTTCAAACGGCATATAACAATGGTCTTATATGACTGAGTAGGCAAGGTATAAGTTTCATTTCTATGACACCACTCTTAAGCGACGTATAAGTACCTCGTACTCCGTCGGAGTATAACACATTATCTGCAAAAATGTATGACAGTTGCAAAATTACTAATTAAATTAATTGTTATGCATATAGAAACCACAATCGGTGCGATTCTGTAAGTTTCTAACCACCGTGTTTATTAACTACTGTGGTTGTTGCTATGATAATTACCAATCAAAAACGTCGTACCGTAGCAACAACCACAGTCGTTACATAGTCACGGTCATTAAAAAGTTATAGAATCACCCCGATTATAGACGCAAGGCAACCTAATAATATTAGTATTATTTCCGTATTTAATATTTCTAATTAGGATGATTATTATGATTAGAATGATTCCATTTGAAAATAAAATATTGTATTTTATTTTATTCGGAGTATAAGCACCTTTATGTGACTCCATATGGAGTTAATTCGCCTCGCTCCGCTCGGCGCTTACACTTCCTTGCTTCATCACATAAAGTTTCGCTTATACTCCTAATAAAATAATAGATATTTATTTTATTAGGAGTATAAACGAAACTTTATGTGACGAAGTACGGAGGTGTAAGCGGCGAGCGGAGCGAGGAGAATTAACTCCATACGGAGTCACATGAAAGTGCTTATACTCCGAATAAAATACAATATTTTATTTTCAAATGGAATCATTCTAATCGTAATATGACAATCAATTTAATAAGTAATTTTGTCATGCAACTGTCATACATTTTTGCAGATAATGTGTTTGTGTTATACTCCGCCGGAGTATAAGTCCTACTTATACGCCGCTCAAGAGTTGTGTCATAGAAATGAAACTTATACCTTGGCTACTCAGTCTTAGGCCGGGCGCACATTGGCAAGCGATGAGCGGCGAGCGGTGAGAGGTGAGCGGTTAGCTATGAGCATTACAGCGATGGCATGTGTACATTAAAAGAGGAAACCGTAGCTTTATCTATTTCAAATTTGCACAAATAGTACTGAAGATGCCTCTATAGAAGTCAGTTCGCTTTCTGTTATTGTTAGAGAATCCAATGTGAATTCAACGGTGAATTTCATCGATTGTATTACGAACTTCGAGAACATGCAATAAGGTTTTTTGAATTTTTGCGCATGTCAGTTGAAACATTCGATTTTATTTTGGGAAAATGGAAAGCAGGCTTCAAAAGAAATCGACAAATTTCAAAAAACTCGATTATTTCGCACGTGGTTTTTAACTATCGCTTGCATCCACCGCTCAAGATTCAAGTTGTCTTGAAATGAGAATCACCGCAACTCCATCGCTTAGCGTTACAGCTCAACGCTGAGGTCCAATATACACATGCCAATTGATTCTAAATACACTTGAATTTTTAATTTCAACTCTCAACGCTTACCTCTCACCGCTCGCCGCTCGCCGCTCATCGCTTGCCAATGTGCGCCCGGCCTTATAACACCATGTTATATGCCGTTTCAAAATAAATATCTATTACAATTAATTTACAAATGTTCATATCTTGACATGCCATTCTAATTGCTAACAGTGATATAAAATAATATTTTAAATTATACCTAAATGTACCTACTAGCTTTTTTGTGATAACTTTCTTTTATCAATCAATAATTTTTTCACAAAATGTTACCTGTATTATACATTTTAACGATATTGAGACAATGTATTCGAATTTTGAATAAAGCTCTTTGGAGAGGGGAGACTCGGGATCAGATCGCCTTCTGGCTAACTAATCTCAAGAAAATATATGTAGGTTTTAGTTGAAAATGTATACAAGTCCGTAACTGTTTACGAGAAAGTTAACTTTTACGTGATAATCATTTTATACTCACTTTAGAAAATTACAAAAATATTGAGTCACTGTACAGGGTGGCCCATTTTCGAGCCTCATCATAGGGATCTCGGAAACCGTAAGAGATACAGGGTCGGTTAAATTATTGCAAAGTTGTGCAATTTGATGCTTATCAAAATGCTGTGTTGCAATTTGGAAAATTCCGAATACTTTCTGAAATATCCTGAAAAAAACGAAATTTCATAAAATCTTTTAATTTTTTTGTGACGTTATTTGAAAACAAATTTTAAAACAAACAACACTTCGTCATTGCCACTTTTTATCCTCTACAATATGGCGCTGTCAAAATTTAAATCCGACGTTTCGTCTTCCAGAAATCATCATCTACTTATTTTTTTTAAATACGGACCTAGATTTTTTATTTTATTTTTTGTTCGCTTTGGACTACCTTATAGCTATGACCCATCACAAATTTTGATTTTCAAACGTTTCGATGATAAAAACTGACATTCTCTGTATTTTTAAAAATTTTTAATACAACACTGTTTTTAAATCAAATTATTTTTTCAACATTCTAAATTTATTAGTTAGATAAAAAATAAATATCTAAATTTATGATACTGATGAAAGCTATTATTAATATTATTTAGTCAGAAGTAATAATTTGTTTTAAAAACAGTGTCGTATTAAATATTTTTAAAAATACAGAAAATGTCAGTTTTTGTCATCGAAACGTTTGAAAATCAAAATTTGTGATGGGTCATAGCTATAAGGTAGTCCAAAGCTAACAAAAAATAAAATAAAAAATTCAGGTCCGTATTTAAAAAAAATAAGTTGATGATGGTTTCTGGAAGACGAAACGTCGGATTTGAAATTTGACAGCGACATATTGTAGAGGATAAAAAGTGGCAATGACGAAGTGTTGTTTGTTTTAAAATTTATTTTCAAATAACGTCAGAAAAAAATAAAAAAGATTTCATGAAATTTCGTTTTTTTTCAGGATATTTCAGAAAGTATTCGGAATTTTCCAAATTGCAACACAGCATTTTGATAAGCATCAAATTGCACAACTTTGCAATAATTTAACCGACCCTGTATCTCTTACGGTTTCCGAGATCCCTATGATGAGGCTCGAAAATGGGCCGCCCTGATAATGAAACCTCATTATTGTCTCATAAACAGACACACACAAAATTTCCTTATTGAAATACAAGGTTGTTGAAAGTTATTTTTTATTTGCAATTTGATATATTTTTCCATAGTAGTAATATCCTTTTTCGATCCTTTTTATTAAAAAGTGACAAGAAATAAGAAAAATCAACTAATATTTTTTTACATTAGTGAGGTTGAAGGTGCTGAATTAATTTAAGAATAGTTAATTATGAGTTGTACTTTTTTAAAAAAGAATTTAATAATTGTTAATTTAATCTAATTGAAATTAAAATAATGGTGATGATGATATAAATTACCTATAATATTTTTGACTATTTTGATTCTTAATCAAAGTTTACAAAATCTGTACCTACTTAAATATTTATTTTAAAAAAATCGACGATTCGACTAAAGAATATCGATAAGAAAAAGCATTGTTGAACCGTATTCTACACTGAAACTGAAAATTTACATTTTCTCTATTCTGCTACATGATCTAATGGCATGAACACACTATTGCATGAAAATGTGTTAGTTCCCAGAAATTATACTTTCTTGAGTAGATAAAATAGAATCTAAATGAAGAGAGATCATAAAAATACGCAAAACGAGAAGTAGTAGCAGAAACTACAAAATTTTGAACATATAATACGCTGATAACAGTACACACTACTGCAGAACAAAATGGAAACTCCTTTACGAATTTTGTTTAATACGATAGATAGAGTTGTAATTTATGTAAGTGGTCTCACTCTACTTTGATAAATTTTAAATTATACAATCTTGAAAACATCATAATCTGCTGCTAAAGTTTAGTTTGTACTTGATATAAAAGTATATGGATAGCACAGAATGATTTAAAATTCTAATTTAATGATGGTGTGGTGCCGCATGTACGTGTAGGAAACACAAAATGTTTGATGGTCGGCTTGGAACAATAGTGAATGGACTCAACAAATACATAATAAATTTTGTATATTACTCTAAATTATTAACTAAAACGCTCCATAAGCCAATATCACATGGTATACAGAATGGGAATTTTAATAAAAGAGGATTTATTTCAATCACGATTACTAGTGACGGCAAAATAATTTACGACGTACGTTTATGTAAATCGGAGATAATTGCATATAAATGAAGCGGGGCCTGTTATGAATATAAAGTCCCTTTATAAATATAAAATAAACCATATATCAAATAAAATTAAAGCACAAACACCTCATTTTTTAAACAACCTGACTGACAATGTGATTCAACGATAAATTACCCAAACCACCACGAAATAATGCAAATTAATCTTTTCCACGTCCAAGCAGACAAGCCAAAAATTCATGCAATAACAAAAGGGTTTCGTTCAACTGATAAATTAGCTGAAATTCCTTACACTTCAAAAATATTCGAACCAAACACCGTATGTGAAAGGGTAAATAGGCAGAGACACATACACACACGAACTTCTACACCCCATCCCTTATTGGCTTCTGTCCTATAAACGTTAACGACATGGATTTTATGAAAAATGGTTCGACGAATTCGGATATTGAGCGCCGGCTTTATCCAGTTTTGTCATTACTTTTCACACGATAAGCCCTCGTCGCATCCATCGCATCGGTCGCACTTTCAAAGTGTTAAGCATTTTCAATTTTATTAAAAAAAATCGCACTCTCCGGTTTGTTTATTTATTGCGATAAATTTCAAGTAGCTCGAAGCTTGCGTTGTGGATGGGTAAAAGCTTTTTATTAACTTTCAATGTCATGTCATGGTTTAACATTTTCGATTTAATTTCAACATCACGAAACGATTTTTATTTAATAAAAACATTTTTTCCTACATGGAAATGAGTTATTGTTTATGCAGAAAAGTTTGTGTATAATTATAAAAGAAAATGCGTTATTATTTCCTCAAAAAATTCTTTTGTAAATCAACCAGTAAACCCACAAAATGTTTTCAAAGTAAACATATGCAAGCAAATGTGCCTGTGGTTAAAAACCCTCATTTATGTTTCATGGCAAAGGGCACCAACGAGTGTTTTATTAGGTACCTACTTTTAACTGGCGATGCGTTAATCTTTAAATAAAATATGCGTTTTTTTCACTAAACAACCGGAAAACTCTGTCGTCAAGTTAAATTTCGCAATAAATTCATTAGGTGTGTTTAATATTCTAAATTGAGGTCGAATGTGACCCTAAAAGTGATAGAAAATATGAATTACCCTGGCAAATTAACTTCGCGGCCCTTTAATACTTTGAAAATGGCTCAAGTTTCAACCCAAGAATGTTACCGTTTTTAATTTGGCCTCATTTAAACTTTAACAACCGCACAAGTTGATGTTATGACTTATACATCTAATAAACTTTACAACACTCCGTCTGTTATCTTCTATAATATGATCTTATTCAAGTTTTTGTTTCTTATAATGCATAGTCTTATCGACAGCAAAAGGAAACGGTTGAAGTTGGCTGGATTTCATTTCTTCAACATACCTAGCGCTTGTATAGCCAATAAAACTTTTACAATAAGCCGGATCGATTTGGTTTACTGTATTACTGGGTTTTAACTTACGTCAAACGAATAACCTTTACTGCCTTAGGTGAGAACTAGTTAGAACATACTTCTTGTTCTTAACTATTTTATTAAAGAAACTCGGAAAATATTTTTGTGGAAAATATCTAGAGAAATAGATGTTTTAATAGTTTAATAATGTGGTATTCAACATTATTGGTGAGAAGGCACCAGCCTCCATTCTACAGTTATTGTTTAGACAAAAATAATATGTTACTCTATGTACCTACTTATCGTCGATGTAGGTATCCAGAGAGTTGATGAAAATTCACTTTGTTAAAGGTCGTATAAAATGTCAATAAAACAAGATATATTACTTTAGGAAAAAATAATTTAACTTTTTCTGCTAGGAGAATATGGACTAAAAACCGTACCTACTGTAAATTTTATAATAAAATTCATTTTACCTCAAAGGGCAAAGGGTGTTTCGAAGTACCGCAAGAGAATATAATAGAGTTCATGCTATTAAATCAATTTATGTTAACGACATGTACATTCCAGGCCTTCCACCATGATAATATGTCAATTTTCTTTTACATTTTCGTCGACATCTAATTTAAGATTTAAAGTTTACTAAAATATTGTAATTGAAGAAATAATAAATCTCTAAATATCAACTGAAAAGTATACTGGAATTTTTTCCTCATAATCCAATTATCCATTAAACCTATTTTTACTTTCATCTACGAAGTAATAATAAGAAGTATACCGGGGTCCGTTTTCAAACTCACACATAGGGATTTAACTTTATTGTGAATTCCTGCCTAGAGAAAATATTTTGGTATCAGTCGATTGATATCGAATGATATCAAAAACTACATTATTTTCATCGATTTTTATTGAAAAATATTAATTTAAAATTTTTATGTTTTAGAAATCGAGTTGCCCTGATCTCTAAAACTGAAAAACTTTAAATTAATATTTTTCAATAAAAATCGATGAAAATAATGTCGTTTTTGATGTCATTCGATGCACAATAAGTTTCTCATTCCATTGATCCCAAAATTCTATAGGTGGAATAGGCGAGCAGGAATTCACAACAATGTAATCCCTATGGGCGAGTTTGAAAACGGGCACACTGTATAGTAATCGTGATTTTTTCGTGTTCGAGATTTTGATGGATTTACAGGTTTTGAGAGTCCCTGAATTCATTTTAACTATTTTAGCCATGATGTCTCTGTGTGTGTGTCTGTTTGATCGAAATTTCATATTTAAGAGTTTGAACTAAATTGTGGGTCACACATTAAATCTCTTTTATCTAGTACCAACACAAGTGGCACTTACTTGACGACATTTTTAGGTTGTTTTTTAAGATTATCTTGAAAAGGAAACAATGTAGGAGATCTTTTTATTGTTAAACCTTTATTTGGAATTAAATATTGAACATACATAGTTGTAACAAAAAGGCAAGAACTTTCAATAATAATATATTTCTCATTGCGTATTATTTAAGAAGATCTAGATTTCTAGATAGAGTAGAGATAAAAGGCCTATGTTCGTAATTTGGAGCCTTGGGTCCGAATCCCAGGACGTGTTTTTTTTTTTTTTGTTTTTTACTGGTTCCTGTTCTGTTCTTTATTATTAATAAGAAATTGGATGGTGGTGAATAGCATGTGATTATTAGCTGCCAGTTCATTATTTTTCAAAAATTAGTACTATATACAGGGTCCGTCAAAACCCTGGCATTCTTCTATAAATTCGTTGCGTTTGGAAATAGAAAAATTTTGTAAAGACAAAAGTTGTTAGAAATTAATATAAATTAATATATATATATTATATATATATATATATTAATATATATATATATAATATATAATAATATATAAATAAAATAAAATAATATAACCTAAATTTTTTTCCATTTATACAGGGTGTTTAATTACGGCTGGACAGCTACTTACTTCGTTATTTTAAACGATAATTAAAAAATGACTTATCGGATTTGATTCTAAATTCATAGTTAAGAGTTTGAACAAAATTGTGGGTGCCACATTAAATGTTTTTTATCTAGCACCAACACAAGTGGTACTTACCTGAAGACATTTTTAGGTTTTTTAGGAATATCTAGAAAAATAAACAATTTACGAGATTTTTTTATTCTTTAACATTGATTTAGAATTGAATTTTGAACAAATTTTGTTTCTATAGCAACGACGTTTAATAACGTAATCGTATCTTCAGATTGTTTTGCATATTTTCTCTTTAAAAACGTAAAACTGAAACGATCAGCGAAATAATCATATGTTCAATTCGGCAACAAAACTGCTTTGTTGTTTTATTAAAACAACTAACTATTTTTTGAGGAAGCATCAAACCATAACGAAACGTTCACTTGTCAGAAAAATATATTTTACTGACTGTCTCAAATTAAAAATACGAGTCCAATAAAACTGTACAAATTGTCTATCCTGAAATTTAATCTGCATGACTTTTCCAACAGGCTTTATATTAAAGCTCGCAATTCCTGTCGGTAATATAAACGTTGATTTTATCATTTTGCAGTCGTAGCCGAAAGAGGCAGACAGGCAGGCACATATTTCCTGTTGTTTTAACGCAAAATGGTTATGGAGCAATACAATATCAGTTTGTTTAACAGTATAGGCACATATTCACACTGTAACAAAAGCCACGGCGACATTTACTTCGCTATCAGCCGTGCAAGTCTCGTTCATGGTGGTTACAAAGACATTGTCTCTGCTTGATCACAAAAGGGATGATTCTCCCACTTTACCTATATGCTATCAGTGTATATATTCCACTATATAAATCCTGAGCTAACAATGCCCGGGGGTGGCGCTAAATTACTAATTCCACGCTAGCTCACCACTGTTCCTTTCTTCTCATTAACTTATGAATTTATGGGTGCATGACCAAGACCACCGAAACCCACATATACATACAGAGCCCCCTCGTATAGGCTCCTCAACCACTGCACTGAATAACAACTTATCTTTTAATTCCTCGTGGCGTCGCCATGGTGATTTATGAAACATGAAGTAAGTATTCTGTTAATGTGTTAAACTTTTGCAATTGTGCCAGATGAAGGCCTTTTGTTATGTTGTGTGCTCCGTGGTGCCTTTAATTAACATAATTAAATGAAGTGTGTAAGTTGGATGGAGTTTGTAGGAAAAAAACTAACAGGTTTAAACTACCGGCACACATTTCATAAGTTATTGAGGTTGAAATGAGTACACTTTAAAATAGATATCCGTTATTTAGTTATGATAAGTTTATTTATTTTAATCCAACACTAGGTACAGCAATTTGCCTTAGTTGACAATAAGTACTTATAAGTATACAGAGTGATTCAGAACATATCGAAAAAAATTACCCTCGATATGTACAACGCACCAACACAAGTAACATAACTCTAAAAGAAGTAAAAAAAACATCTTCAAAATAATTAAAACCACTTGCTATCTACGCCTATATAAAACTGAGCGGCTGCTGCTACTACAACAGAGATTCATGTTTTGTGCGTCGTCCTCTAAAATTTGTTCATACGTTTTACTGGGATTCACATTAATTAATATCATATCCATTAACTCTTGTAACAAGTAATAAACGTAGTCAAGTAACAATGCAAAATATACTAAAGAAATGAGCTCAAGTGTGTGGTCAGGAACCAACCCAGATGTGTTCAGGCTCTTTTGAAGAACAGTGAAGAACAAACAAAAATTTTTATGCATAGTCCTACGTTGTTATACTAAATTATTGATTTCCATAATGTAAAAATTAAAGAGTATTTCATAAAATTTCTATTATCTTATAATACATACAGGGATATTCATGCACAGTTGGGCCAAGCCGGCGACCAACACGCGACAGCGTGCTAGCTAGTGTGTGCCCTACCATATCGCCGGTCTCGCTTGCTGCCGCTCTCTCTCTAAATCTGGCTAATTTGTGCAGTATCTTGGGGGTATATGTCCGAGTAGGTAAAAATATATTATTTTATGGAATATTAAAATGAAATCCCATCTGACATGCGAGATCAAGGCATTGCTCCTTTTTCATTCGTCCAGTTACAACCTATTATTAATAATCTTTTTAACTTACATATCTCTCAACAAAGAGTAAGTATGTCGGTTAAGATGCAAGCTTATTACAAACTGGGATGATTGTAGCTTGCAATCACTAAGTCTAACAGTTCTTAGCTTTGGGTTGCCATTTCTTAAGTCAAATAGGCTTTCTTAGACTGCATTGTAGATTCATGAAGTTATATTTGCGTATTATAAGAATAGTTATTTATTACAATGTGCGATTCTTTAAATTTCCATCCTAGGTAAGCCTTGGAATTTGAAGGTACGCGCCGAATTGATTCATCTGTTGCTGTCAGCTTCAAACGTCAACCAGAAAACATAATCTTACTTATTTTAATAATAATTGTTAGAATTAAAGTATTATTTAAATAATTATTATATAACAAATGTTAAAAGTGGCCTCCACCTTCTTGCAGACAAAACCGAACGCTTCTTTTGACACCATTAATCACTCGCTGTAAAAAATCTGGCGAATTGTTCACCTCTTCACATTTTTCAGTAATTCTTTGGGCGAGCTCTTCCACAACAAGAAATCCAGAGAAGTCAAATCACAAGATCTGAGAGGCCATATAATTGGTGTATTTCGACTAATTAAACGATCATCAAAAAATTCTTGGAGTAAATCTATAGTTTCACGCGCCGCATTAGGAGTTGCGCCATCCTGCTGGAAAAACCCCATTTGCAGCTCGTCATTATGTAATTGATTGATGAAATTATTAAGAATTTCGTCTCGATATCTTTGTCCAGTGAGAGTACCGTTGAAAAAAATTGGCCCTATTAACCGTCTGCCTACCCATACGCCTATCTTTTGTGGATGAAGTGGCGTTTCTGTATAAAAATGCGGGTTTTCAGAACTCCACATTATCATGTTCTGTGAGCTTACGAGGCCACTCAGATGAAACCATGCTTCATCGGAAAAGAAACTTTGATGTAAAATTTCATCATTCATGTTGGTAAGAAACCATCGAGAAAACTATTGTCGTTTTTCATAATCCGTAGGCAAGAGTTCTTGGACACTGGTCAAACGATAAGGATGCATATGCAAATCTGTTTTTAACATTCACAACTGACAACTTGAATATGAGAGATCAACTTATTGTGAAAGAGTACGTATAGAAATTCTTGGTGTGTTTTGGACAATTTCTTGAACATTTTGTATTGCTTCAGGAGTTCTTTCCTTTGTGTGCTTCCAGTTTCACGAAACAAATTAACGGAGTGCATCAGAATATCATAAAATTGTTTATAGTGAATCACTACTTGAGGATATGTTTCTTGGAAATCTGCTAAACATTCTTGGATGAAATATTGCCACTGCCCATTAATTTTTTGTCCAGTGCGAAAATACGCTTCTAACATGTACGCTTTTTGCTGTTCGGTGAAAACCATTGTAAATCACAAAAACGAAAATTATTAATAAAGCAAAGCAAAAATTATTTGAATTTATTAACTTGACAATTGACATTTAAAGAAATGAGGTGTAATCAAAGACATGATTTTTTTTCCACCACCAACTTATAATGGAAATTTAATGAATCACACGTTACAAGACGATAACATTGTAGATAATGAAATGTTATCGTCGTGTATAATACAATAATACAATAGGTCTATTAAGATAGAACAGTTGCTTATTTCTTCTAAACCTCTGAAAATCATTTTATTTTACCTAAAGTTTTTGTGATTACTCATACCTATCTGACATCTGTTAATTCATTTTGTCTACATAACTCTATTATAGAAGATCTTCTGAAACTCTTGTCTACATCAACACCATCTGAGGATTTTCCTAAAAGGAATTTTGTGCTGATGCTGATGTTAATTAATAGTGCGGTTCAAAACCAGTATGGTGATGAATCTACAGGGTGTTTTTGAATGAAGTAGCACACATGATACCAGAGATTCTAGACGTAAAAATAAGACGATTGAACTAAATATACCTTAGTGTAAAGTTGCACCCTTGCGGAGTTACAGCTTCTTCAATGTTATGGAGTAAACATTGTATGTTTTTTAATAAATCCAGAACGGTTAGACACACAAAGATTATATTTAGCACATATACTGTTGTGTATTGATGCTGCATATTCTTTATTAATATTGTCTAAATTTGTTCGCAGGGGGTGCTGCGATCAACCATGTGCTACCTATTTTCACTTTTATTTTTTTTACCAAAATCGATAAGAGTACTATTGTACCAAAAATAGATACTACGGTTCAAATTAAACATTTTTAGTAATTTTCATTTTTTTCATTTGAGCGACCATTTCTGCGTGATGCATTGATTTACACACTGTGTGACGAAGCAAGCTATTTTGAAGAAATAATGGTTGATACGGCGAAAGAAAACAAGTTTTTTTAAATCATCTTGTTGCATTTATTAAAAAACACAATAAACTTCCTGATGGAAGAACTTTTTTGGGGCAATGTAAACTTCTAGAGAAAATTTTCAAAGTATTTTCAGTTTTCTCGCAAACAGTCTAACTCGGCAGTTGAAATTAAGACGCACTGTAGAAAAAATTTCTTGTTTGTTCCTAAACTTATAAGCCGCATGAAAATATCTTTGGCGCAGCTCCCCCACAGTATTAAGAGCGCAAACAATATATTTCAAATGCCCCCTTAAATAGTAATCCATTGGTGTAAGGTCGGGTGAACGTGTGGGTCAATTGGCGGATCAATATGGGCCATAACTGTTTACAATACCGATTGTTGACAATAAACTAATGGTTGATTTAAAAATCTTACTTAGTAGCTTACTTCGTCGCACAATGTGTAATTCAATGCATAATTAAATACGTGTTTTTCGCAGAAATGGTCACTCAAATAAAAAAAATGAAAGTTACTAAAAAGATGTAATTTGAACCGTAGTATCTATTTCTGGTACAATAGTACACTTACCGATTTCGGTAAAAAAAATATATAAGTGAAAATATCTAGCACATTGTTGACTGCAGCGCCCCCTGCGAACAAATTTAGACAATATTAATACAGAGTATGCACCATCAATACACATGTGTCTGTGCTAAATACAAACTTTGTGTGTCTAATCGTTCTGGATTTATTTTAAAAAATTTATGTTTGCTCCATAACATTGAAGAGGCTATAACTCCGCAGGGGTGCAACTTTGGACTAATGGGCCGGCCACACGCACAAACTTTACCACGCGCTTACTTGCGCAAACCGGTTTGTAACGGGTACCGTGTGCGTGTGGCCGGCAAAACGGTAGCTCGCACAAACCGAAAACCGCGACTTGCGCAAACTTCGACTTGCCAAAGATTCTGTTTGTGCAAACTCGATTTGCGCGGTAAAGTTTGAGCGTGTGGACATCATACAAGCCTTGTCCTGAGTCAAAAATCTCAAAATAAATTTTAATCTTTCATGAGACGATATAGATTCGTGCATCACAGTATTAATGTTGCTCTATTGAAGAAGTCACCAATCATAGTAATTCGTTATACGCAGTTTTATCCATCCAGTCATCGGAATCTTCTGTTAAGTCCATCATCAAAGTTGTACGAAATGATTTGTTCTATTCACTTTGCACGAGGGACTCTACTTGTTTTCTTTTTTATTAAAACGCAATAGAAAAATATTGGCAGTAATAATGACTCACTTGATAATATTGATAAAATTGATCCGGTTAGACCTTTCGGAGCCACACTTCAAATATATTCTGATGGTTTGCACAAACTTACCTGCATCGTGTGGCCACAGAAAAGTGTACCGTATTTGTTGCGCAAACCATACCGTACAAGTAAGTTGCTGTCATGTAGCCAGCGCTTAAAAGAACACTTAATAGTTTCTAATAAAAAAAGAAAGATCTTCCTTACTTGCTTCAAGTGACAATCAGTAAAATGTGTTTCAAATTAATTGACAAGACCTCATCATCACCAGCGCACCCATGTTCTAATAATTCATCAGTTTCAAAGGAAATCATTAAAGGGGCGGTTGATCTCGTCCAATGCATGAGTAACATGTTTATTTGCACAAGTAAATTAAGACATATATCTCAATTAACCGGTTGATTAATACGGAACCAGACACTGGAGACGTGTCAGTACTAAAAACAGAACTTCAACTGACAATACACCAAGCCACATTGAAAGAGAGACGAGAGGATGATAGCAGACCTTAATCATGTTTACATCATTACAAATCCGTCCGCGTAACCAAGCACTAATTGGGGTTTATAGCGAATGTTTTCCACCCACCATACTCACTATACAACTGTCATTCAGTCTTTTTTCTTGTTTTCCATGTTCTTTCAAGCTGATGCATGAAGAGTGTGTGGCTGGGATTTGTAAAAGAAGAGGACAGGTTTTTCGTGGGCTCAGCAGAGACAAAATTTTCATATAAGTGTCATTATTGGACGTTTCGTACCTCTATCTGTGAATTATTATTAATTAAAACTCATTTTTTTCAATTATAATTGATTCAGCGGAAAATTTCTTAATAAATCCATTCTCGTCAAGATCGCATTCAAATTCACAAAAGAAGAAGTCGGATAGTTAACGACCAATTAAAATAATAAACTTATTAGAGCGAACTATTCAATTATACAGGAGTCATTTTTACTGCAAATGAAATAGGTTGTAAATTATTGCAAGAAAATCATTACCATAAATTCTCAAAATAATTAATGTAACTGAAAAAGATGTTTACTTGTTTACTGAACTAACTTATTAAAATTGTTGATCCAGAGAATTTATATCTATATCAAGTTGTTTTCTGCAAGCCTGCACAACATTGTATACATAATTGGACAAGACTATCCTTCAGATTTGTGGGGGGTGAAAAAACTTTTACCTATTTAAGTTTGTATATTAAAACCGAGATGGTTTGGACCAATTTTCGCCAAACTTTTTCAGCATTCCGAAATAATATTAGAGAAGTAATCAAAGTTGTCATAAGCATGTATTAAAGTTTCGGGGCAGCTCTTTATAGATAAAGTTTAAAGATAAGAGTCACTATTATTTTCAAGTAAACTGTAATTTCCATTTATGTGTCAAAAGCAAGTTAATTAAAGAAGTTAGCGGAATAAGTGCATTCTTGTGTAAGCCAAAGTTACTTGGAGCAAAGGCCCAGACCAACACTGTCACATTTAAAACGGGATTAAGATTATACGAAAAAGCGCACCCGATTTTTAGGAATGAATACCAAAACCGTTTCGTTCATCCAAACATTGTCTTTAATTTAATATTATACACCCATCTATGTTCAAAAAAGATTCTAAAGCGGGGGGTGAAAGTATTTTGATGTTATCGCACTTGAGTTCTATTAAAACTTTTTGACATTTCCCATTTAAAACTAATTCGCATAACAATAAAAAATAATAAGAGACTTTCGATGGCTTTAAAGATTAGAAACGCGGTAATTGTTTAAATTGCAACCGAAACTCAAAGTAAAAAAATTGTGTAGAAACACAAACATATTTTTTTAGTTTGTTTTATCCAATAGAATTTCATGTTGGTCATATTGGCAATAAAAATGATAAATAGCTGCGAGTTATTACAATTTAGCCAAATATTATTAGAAATGAAACTGGCGCCAACTGGAATCACAGTGGTCGCTGATGGGATTCACACAAATCGCTTCGTATTTATTAGAATGTAAACATAAACGCTAGGAAACAGGGCAATGTCCCTCAAAATTGAATTACTATCCAAACAAGCGAAAAACTATCTTCGCCTAAAGTATTAGCATCAAATTGCTTCTAATAAATAAAAACTTATTGAATACTGATACTTATAAAATGGGGCCTGTGGGCCCCCCTGTTGTATTAAATTGCTGACACATTCCAGGAGAGGAGGGGGACACTCACTAAGTTTTGAGGGCAATAAAAAAGAGTTTTCATCGCTATATAAGGCAAACTCGACAATACCCTAGTGCATCGTAAAAAACGAGGAGCTCTTAATGTTTTCTTATATTCATGTACAGCAGGAAAATAACTGCTAGAGATGTCAACTGCAGCAATAAAAGCCTGTAAAGTGCGTTTATTTCAACTAGTGTATAAAGTTCAGACAACACCAATAAACTTTTTGGACTAAAATGTTGTTGGTAGAGATTAGCACTAAAGCATATTATGCAAACTGGAAATAATCGACATTGGATCTACTAGCTCTTCACCACACATATTACTTTTTGTATTAATTTTAAAACTGTTCGACGCAATGAAAAAAGTGTCTAGACTGATAAATTAGATTTTAATAAATGAGTGTTCATTATACAAAATTTATTGAATTTTATATGTCTATTGGAGCTTGAAAATTCACAAGTATTTATGTTGAAATCTAATTAATGACGCATTTTTTTGTGCTAGGAGCATACTAAGACGAGAAACGATGCTGAATATTCCAAAATGGGCTACCATTCAAATTGCAATATTGTAGGTATAGACTATACAAATAAAACCAATGCTATCTATCATTCTTGCACATATAATCTCACTTACTGAACTGAATTTTCACGTATTTTTGACAACTTTACCATTGTAATTGTATCTATTTTGATATAGTTTGAAATGCAATTTGTGTTGGATTGTATAAATAATTCATTATGCATTATAAGTTCTTTAAAGTTCAAATCTATTTTCAGGTTTTAACTTTTAAGGCTTATACCAATTCAAAATATCAAGTAAAATTTTCACTTTCTTATACGAAGTAATAAGAAAGTATAGTACCTAATCGTGATTTTTTCGACTTGGAGATTTTGAAGGATTTACACGTTTTGAGGGCCCCTGAATCCATTTTGACCATTTTCGCCATGATGTCTGTCTGTCTGTCTGTATCCACCATAACTCAAAAACGACTTATCGGATTTGATTCAAATTTCATATTTAATAGTTTGAACCAATTTGTGGGTGCCACATTAAATCTCTTTCATCTAGCACCAATACAAGTGGTACTTACCTGAAGACATTTTTAGGTTTTTTAGAAATATCTTGAAAAATAAACAAACAGTTTTGTTTGAAACATTTTTTGAAATTTCGTCAAAAAAATTTCAAAAAAATGAGATACCCTTAAAACACTTATACTTCTCATAGTGCGCGTTGAATCCGACCAGTAGATAGATTAGTGAGTTTGGGACTTGGCTGCCAAACGGAAGTTCGCGGATTCGAATCTCAGAAGGACCATTATTTTAAATTTTTTTGTATTTTACTGGTTTCTATGGTACCGAAAACAATAATAATAAATAAATAAATGTGATTTTATATTAATAACGTATTGAATGTCG
Source organism: Pediacus dermestoides (assembly GCA_963942485.1). Classification (NCBI taxonomy): domain Eukaryota; kingdom Metazoa; phylum Arthropoda; class Insecta; order Coleoptera; family Cucujidae; genus Pediacus; species Pediacus dermestoides. The sequence goes on along the minus strand of OZ012626.1, from coordinate 22,730,467 downwards.
ACTGCATGTGATTATTGGCTACCCGTTCAGTATTTTCCGAAGATTAAAACTGTATCATGGCAATGTATAAGAAAGTCATGTGCTGGGCACATCAGATATTTATCAGCTCTTAAAATTAAAAATAATCAGAGAATAGGTAATAATGTATTTTTTTGTCGATCGTTTATTAAAGATCTAGTTAATGTAATAAAAGGAGTGTATTAATAACTCAGTTTAATGCATACATGCACATTAAAAACATTGTTGAGATTATGAGATTTGCTAGGTAACCAACAATATATTATATTATTGAATTATGCATTTGGAACTGACAGCTGCCGAAATTAATTAATTATGTCAGTGGTATTTTGACTTATTGCATATTATGTCAGAATTTGGATTTTGCCATGGAACAAAATTAGATTATTTTCATTCTAATAAAGAGCGATCGACAAAAAAATATTGTAATCAACACGAGTGTTAATCGGCGATTAATAATCTCGACTCATTAACATAGCTTGATTTGAGATGATTGCTGTATTGGATACATTTTTTAAATTTTTACAATTAAAATTAAATCTGAATACGATGTGTAGCAAGCACTTCGATGAATTTGGAAAAAAATGTACTATCCGATGATGTGAAAAGTATAAAGTGCGCCCATAAGAAAAACTGAAGTAGGCGTTCAAAAAACAAAAACGAATCGATGTTTAAAGAAACGACGATCACTGATTGATAGAGCATAAAAAGTTGCTTTGAGAATGTTTTTACAGATTTGAAAATTATTCAGAAATAAAAAAGTTATGGGCGATTTTCAAAAATTGTAATTTTCAGTTTTTTTCACTTTTTCAGAAGACCGTTCAAGATAATTCAAATTTGTCTTAGGATTATTATTGAGCTCTAAATTTAGCAACTTTGCCAAATTTAAACCTATGGTCTATCTATTATAATAAGCGAGATCCCCATGCTGGAAACGGAATTTCAGCCACCCTGTATAATCACTTATATACTCGATTCCAAAAACGTCAAATAAATATTTAATCAGAGAACTATGGTTCTTATTGGCTCAAATTTAATATAGATTAGCGATTGACCAATAGGATTTCATAAAATTCATATTAATCAGAGGATAGATAAGTGTGGTACTTACCTGATGAAGACATTTTTATGTTTTTTATAAATATCTTGACAAATAAACAATTTAGAGGATATTTTTATTCTTGAACATTGATTTAGAATTAAATTTTGAACACATTTCGTTGCAATTTATAGGAGTATCAGTTATATCTCAACTAAGACCGATATTTATATGGTCAGAGGAATTTGCTATTTTATATTATTGATGACGAGGAGCATTGACTCGCTGCAATTAGTATACCTCATATACTAATCATACATAATACAATTATTACAAAACAGTGTATTTCGCGAGTTTATAGAATAGCTAATATAAGAGCAATTGAGTAAAATAATTTAATAATAAATCAAAAATTCACACTGTGTTGTTTGCACATCCTCGAAATTAGCCAACTCCACAACACTAGACTAGATTTTATTTTTCACACCATCACCTTTGCCTACATTTTGTATGTGGTTTATAATTTGATTAGCAACTCATAAGTAAGTTAGTTTCGTGTTTTATGCAAATGGTTTAATAGTTTAAATAAGAGCGGTGCAAATAAAACTCCCCAACAACTTTCTGGAATCGCGCGCGCGAGATTTTCTGACAAGTCAACGAGGGTAAATCTAGTTAGCAGAATATACAAAACTGCATGTTAATTCTGTTCACATACTACCACACACATGGATTAGGTAGGAGAATTTTCAATGTTAATTTACAGTCGGCATGCATATATATCATATTAGCGTTCCGGGAAACTGTCATCCTGCATATCTGGCATAAAATTGAAGAGGGGTCTGTCTTTTGGGTGATAACAGACATCAGAGTGTCATGGTTTCCCCTTTAGTGGTTGCAGAGTTAAGTTAAACAGTATACAACAATTTTGTATTAACATGAGTTTGCCAACCACAACAGCAATTTAATTATATGCCTTGAGATTTTTGAGCTTTAGGTGGGTAATTAAACCACATAGTCATGATCTATATTTTATTATAACTTTTAGTTCGTGTACTAAAAGTTGTTTGGAGTTTTTAGATGTGATTCTACAATTTATGTCGAGAAATTTTTTTACACAGTGTTTTTAATTGAAGTAGCGCAAATGGTATCACTATATTATCGAAATTGCATGATTGATACCTTTTGGAAAATATTACTCGTCCTTGTAAAATAGGAATCAGACTGCTCGTAGCATTTTTCGTAAACCTCAAGGCATACAATGTAAGTAATTGTTATCACACAAATCAAGATTAAATAAATAGTTATACCCTAAACAAGCAAAAAAACGCATTGCTTATTTTCGTAATGGTCTTAAATGAAATAATTCTACTAGGAAATAAAATTGAAAATTATTAAAGTATACAGGGTGTGTCACGACGAGTTGACAGTAGACATAACTCTATTACTAAACATAATTTCATTCTAAAAATTGGTACACACCCATTATACAATGTGCTCTATTTAATGAAAATATTGCCAACTTTCTGGTACTTCCGGTTATACCGGAAGTGGACATAAACTTTGTTATTTTAAATGGAACACCCTGTATATTTTTGAATTTTTAGATTCTACACTTCATTTTAGACATAAAAGTATAAAGGTTGTATGGTCCTAACATGAACGGTATTATAATTATTTACACTTTTTCATTTTTTTTTTTACAAAAACATAGATGTAAATAAAAATTCGAATCTTGACAATGACACATTTTTTCCAAAATTTTTTTCTTGTGTTTGAAGTAGGAATATACAAGAAATAAGCTGATATAGTTTTGGAAAACTTGGTTTATACAGGGTGTTGTTTTTTAAATGGAACACCCTGTATATTTCTAGATTTTCGAATTCTACACTTAATTCGAGACATAAAAGTATTAAGGTTGTAAGGTCTTAAAATTAACGGTATTATAATTAATTACGTTTTTTAAAAATTAACGGTCAATCACAAGCACCCTGTATAAAATAAGTTTTTTAAAACCATATTACCATGTTTCTTGTACATTTCTGCGTCCACTAAAATTTGGATTATTTTTTGAAAGAACGTGTCATTAGTAAAATATGAAAATGTTGACTCTAAGTTTTTGTATGAAGAAACTGGAAGAAACATAATTACTTAATTATAATAAATAAAATAAATAAATAAAAATATTAAATTAAATATAATAAAGAACAAATTTTAGTCGACGTAGAAATGTACAAGAAACATGGTAATATGGTTTTGAAAAACTTATTTTATATCTACAGGGTGCTTATGGTTGAACGTTAATTTTTAAAAACCTTGGAAATTGGAAAAAACGTAATTAATTATAATACCGTTAATTTTAAGACTTTACAACCTTAATACTTTTATGTCTAGAATTAAGTGTAGAATTCGAAAATGTGGAAATATATAGGGTGTTCCATTTAAAAAAATAAAGTTATCATTGATCGAAGTTTTTAAAAATGAACGGACAACCACCAACACCCTGTATAAAGCAAGTTTTCCAAAACTACATCAGCTTATTTCTTGTATATTCCTATTTCAAACGTAAAAAAAAAACTTTGGGAAAAATGTGTCATTGTCAAGATCCGAAATTTTATTTACATCTATATTTTTGTAAAAAAAAATGAAAAAGTGTAAATAATTATAATACCGTTAATGTTAAGACCATACAACCTTAATACTTTTATGTCTAAAATGAAGTGTAGAATCTAAAAATTCAAAAATATGCAGGGTGTTCCATTTAAAATAACAAAGTTTGTGTCTACTTCCGGTATAATCGGAAGTGCCAGAAAGGTGGCAATATTTTCATTAAATAGAGCACATTGTATAATGGGTGTGTACCAATTTTTAGAACCAAATTGTGTTTAGTAATAGAGTTATGTCTACTGTCAACTCGTCGTGACACACCCTGTATATATAACAAGAAAACATGGACTGAAATATGAAAATAACACCAGTATTTTGACTTTCGCTAAATATATAACGTAGATTTGCACACAATAGAATCTAAAACTGTTTGAGGATTTGAGATACTGTACAACCAGTTCAAATTATAAGCTACCCCAGTAAAAGTTCGGGAGTTCATGTTCATAACTATACATCAACTTATTCAGTAACTGGATGATGAAACGCTGGCACTAGATTATTCCGAACCAAGGTGGAGTAATTATTATATTCGTATATTATATTTGTGCGATTTCCAGGCGTGTTTTGTTACTGAATTTCAGATTAATCACTTAGGTAACTTCCGTTTCTTGTTTAAAATTATTTGATGAAATAATGTCTTTCGGAAACATATATTTTCCGCATCTTTAATAAATATATTTCTTTACAATTTTCTAAATGAATATCTATACATTTTACATGAATATTTTTCGATATATTCTAGCGTAGGTTTTAGAAATATCATTTCGTTTCTGATATCGTTAACTATTATGACTTACGTAATCAAACGGAAACACTATAATAAATTTTTCTCATTGAGATTTTTTACTTAGGGTAAACGAAGCAACAGTACCTACAGTGTACTACAGAATCATAATAAACAATACAAATTGAAAGTCGCTCCACATTTCCGTTTCCTTTTTAGTTATCTCGAAAAGATTTATCTTGTGGTGCATGCTTCAGGCTTACGACAAAAATATACATGCTCGTAATTTAAATTTAAAATAATACCTCATTCTAAGCGGATAACAAGAAATTTAAAGTAGATTTGCTATATTTGTTTGTTTCGAATCACTGAAAATTATTAACAAAAAACCTTAGTTTCGAGTATTTATTCTGCAGTTACGTTTTTTACATGGAGGAGAGAAAATTCTTTCTTTTGTGGTAATAAACATATTTTTGTAAGTTTTATTATAATAGTATATTATACTACGATGCTATAATGAAAGCTATTATTCTTGAGGATGAAAATTACAACTCGAGCGAGCAAAGCGAGCGAGTGTTGTAACATCCGAGGGAATAATAGCCATTATAGCGAGTTGTATACTATACTTTATCTACGACTTCCATCTTCAATATAATTTTTTCCACATTTTCCATTATAAAATGACACAACACGTACAACACTATCAGTATTTTGACAATTATTTATTTACACTGACATTTTGTTTGTCATGGTTTCCATGGCTATTTTCAATTTCACAGAAATTATGATTGTTATACTATTTTTTCATTGGTTTACAAACATGGAATAATGGAATTTGTATGGAATAATGAGATTCATTATATTGCAAAAACCACAAATATAATACATATATTATATATTAGTCGTAGATAAACGTATTTTTTATAACTATGTTGGTGGTTATCATTGGTTATCATTTTTAGAGTAAGAATAATCGAGTACATGGATTGTCCTTGTTCAAACCAGATTTTAATAAATTACTGTAACTTATTTTATTTTAGATACTTACAACCAAATATTTCTCCAATGTAAATATTTGATGGTGCAAATTATATATTTTATATGAATTTTTACCTTCGAAGTAATAATAATTATATAGTACCAACATAAATGGTACTTACCTGAAGACGTTTTCAGGTATTTTAAGTGTATCTTAAAAAAGAAACAATTTAGGAGATTTTTTATTCCCTGTAATATTGGTTTGAAATTAAATTTTGAACATATTGTATTTAAATATTTATTTTAAATAATTAAAAATAGTATATTTTACAACAAGACATGAAGATACCGTTTTTTATTCGTGAGGTGAGAATTGTACACGAGCGGTGTAGCAGCGAGTGAGGCAATCTCACGAACGAAAAAAAAACGTATTTCATGTCGAATAGTAAATACTAATTTTTCTACTCTTATATATGAAAATAGTCATTTTTCCATGACATACTCGACTTGAAACTTCTAAATTTTTGTCTACTGCGAAAATAATCATATTCTCTCTAGAGTAAAAATATCTAAATTTCAAATTTATGATAATCTTCGTGATTTTTTAATGAAAACATATGCACTAAATTTACATAAATTTTCAATATCAATTCATTCACTTTTCATGAAATATTTTATATATAAAGCTTAAAATAGTTAAAATAAAAACTAAAATATAATTTTGACGTTTCACTTGAAAATTGTCACCTTAAATAATTTTTTTTTAAATTGTACTTTATAATCTAATTTATAAATTATAGTATCGTAGAATAGTAGTTTAATAAACAAGAGTGTTAATAAGAGCGATTAATAATCGAAACGATTTTAACGCGTGAGCGCAGCGAGCGCGTTAATGAGTCGAGATTATTAATCGCCGATTAACACTCATGTTGATTACAATATTTTTTTGTCGATCGCTCTTTATTAGAATGAAAATAATCTAATTTTGTTCCATGGCAAAATCCAAATTCTGACATAATATGCAATAAGTCAAAATACCACTGACATAATTAATTAATTTCGGGAGGTGTCAGTTCCAAATGCATGTTTCAATAATATAATATAATATTGTTGGTTACCTAGCAAATCTCATAATCTCAACAATGTTTTAAATGTGCATGTATGCATTAAACTGAGTTATTAATACACTCCTTTTATTACATTAACTAGATCTTTAATAAACGATCGACAAAAATAGTAGTTTAATAAACAAGAGTGTTAATAAGAGCGATTAATAATCGAAACGATTTTAACGCGTGAGCGCAGCGAGCGCGTTAATGAGTCGAGATTATTAATCGCCGATTAACACTCATGTTGATTACAATATTTTTTTGTCGATCGCTCTTTATTAGAATGAAAATAATCTAATTTTGTTCCATGGCAAAATCCAAATTCTGACAAATTCTGACAAAATACCGCTGACGTAATTAATTAATTTCGGCAGGTGTCAGTTCCAAATGCATGTTTCAATAATAAAATATATTGTTGGTTACCTAGCAAATCTCATAATCTCAACAATGTTTTTAATGTGCATGTATGCATTAAACTGAGTTATTAATATACTCCTTTTATTACATTAACTAGATCTTTAATAAACGATCGACAAAAAAAAATATTTTTGTATTTTGCGTCTCTAACAGAGTCATTATAAAACTCAAACGGGTTTCATAATAGTTTCATTCTGAACTCCGGCTTTTTATTTTTTCGTAGTGGTAACATGGCTTGACATTAATTTCCAATGACATGTGGGTAACGCAGCGTCAAAAGCCAAAGCCAACCTCACAAAATTGTAGAAAAGAAAATAGTAAAATTTTGAACATTTTATTATTATTTCTTCGAAAGTAAATCATTTATAGTAAATTGGGCTCTTTTTCTTAGTTCAGGAGGTGTATTACTTATATTTGCTTGTTTGCACATTTCAATAGAATGCCAAAAAAGTTTGTTGCTGGTTGTGAAATAAAATTGACAACTAATTTCAAATTAACCTTGTTTTACTGTTTGGTTATGTTTGGTTAGTGTTACCAACCATTGTCAAATCAAATATTCCTAGGTTTATATTTTGCACATATTCTTAAATTTCAAGTATAAATAGATGCAAAATAGAAAAAAATGTATATTACACTTGTTTTATAAGACATTCGGGGTGATTCTATTACTTTTTAATGACCGTGACTATGTAACCACTGTGGTTGTTGGTACGGTACGATGTTTTTGATTGGTAGTTATCATAACAACAACCACAATAATTAATAAGCACGGTGGTTAAAAACTTACAGAATCGCACCGATTATTGTGGTACTCGTTCCTTTGAAGCACTCCTCGCTGCGCTCGTCGTACTTCAAACAACTGGTGCCACAATATAGCATCTTATAAAACTCGTATAATAATATACTATTTTTGTCGATCGTTTATTAAAGATCTAGTTAATGTAATAAAAGGAGTGTATTAATAACTCAGTTTAATGCATACATGCACATTAAAAACATTGTTGAGATTATGAGATTTGCTAGGTAACCAACAATATATTATATTATTGAAACATGCATTTGGAACTGACACCTGCCGAAATTAATTAATTACGTCAGCGGTATTTTGTCAGAATTTGTCAGAATTTGGATTTTGCCATGGAACAAAATTAGAATATTTTCATTCTAATAAAGAGCGATCGACAAAAAAATATTGTAATCAACATGAGTGTTAATCGGCGATTAATAATCTCGACTCATTAACGCGCTCGCTGCGCTCACGCGTTAAAATCGTTTCGATTATTAATCGCTCTTATTAACACTCTTGTTTATTAAACTACTATTTCGTCTCTGAATTTTTTCCGAGTGTCTTTTTCTTGTTTTATCAGTTCCGAATATTTTCGATTTGATATAATAGTATATTGTAATACAAGTACGGAAAACGCATCATGACAATACGAGTGTGAAATTTGCAACGCGAGCGATAGCGATTTTTTCTACGAAAACGTGGAATTCGTGAAAAATAAAATTATTTGTAAATCTTTTTCTAATTAAAAAAAACATCAAGTGAGTTTGTTGTCATAGAACTGAAAGCTCATAGCTGTTGACAGTTTATAAATTGTGTCCTGTCATCGAAATAATTTTGATTTTGAGATCAAATTACGTGAATATAAACATGGAGTTTCAAAACTAAAGCGAAAGCGATGAACTAATGTGCACTCCTCCGGTTGTTAGATATTAAATAAATGTTACAATTATAACTAAATGTAAGTACTTCTTTATGTTTTTGTTTGCGTGCGGAAAGTTTAAAAAATGTGTGCGGAAAAAAATTTCCACACTAATTTTCCGTACTAGTTTGTCAAAAGCCTACTTTCAAGTTCGATTATCTTGTCAGAAAAAACGTCATTCCGCATTTTCGTAGAAAAAATATTAATTAAATTAATTTGCATTAATATTAATAAATTATGATTATTGGTTCCGGCTTCAATACTTTTCAAAGAGCAGAATTAAATCCGTATCGTATAAAAAAGTAATGTATTGTATTGGACATATCAGATATTTTTTTCATGAGATTCATACTCTAACGAAAATGAAAATATGGAATGGGTTAAAATCACTTTAAAAGATTTGACTTTTCCACTGTAGGCAGGCAGAAAAACAACCGTATTTCCACCATACACAAGCACATAATATTTCTGTGTCGGAAAGTGTGGATGTGAAAAGCGGGAAAAATGTGTGTGCAATAGTTTGTTTGCGGGTGCGTGGAAAAGAAAAAGAGAAAAGGTAAATAAGAGGTTTTGTTGTTTAAAATAAGCTGTGCTGAGATGTAGAATGAAACTGGGGAAAATTTGTGTTTGTTAGTAGTCGACATGGGGTGCTATGAAATATCGTCGCACCGTCGGTTACTCGCTAACTCAATACGAACGAACGAACGAACGGTTCTCGCTTAGAACACGCATCTAGAATATATTACTATAATACAGCAGCACAGCACAGGACTGATAAATACCGGAAACTGAAAAAAACACAACTCATACATACTTTTTGTCCATTCCCTTGACAGGTGTCCTTGTATCATCATACTCTTAGCACGGAGCACCGGTGGTGGCAATATCGTGAAAATGGTTCAAATTGAGTTTCAAAAGGTTTTTTATGTCTAGGAATTGACTTGTTGCCTATGTGAAATTGTAACATTCGATTCAGTTGTCATCTCGTCGCGATACAATCGCAATACAATAGCAAAGACACATGGTTTATATGCAAATAGTATCTACAGAAAAAAACTACAATATTGCATAAAAAGTATGAATGCAGGATTGTTCTAGCATAGTAACAAGTGACATATTGCAAGGTTATTTTCTCCAGCAATTGAAATGCGCCAAAGTGATTCTCATTTTCAAGAAAGTTATCATGACTTGAGTAACTACAGAGGGCAATAGCTATTCTGCAAGCGTTCTCAAAATTTTTCATATTTTGAAAGAAATAGTAGTTTATGCAACGAGGCAGAATCACTTCGCACCGTGTAACAACTCTATTTTTTCTCATACCTGTACGAAAATGGCCACTTCTTTTGCGTGAAACGCGCGAACAAATTAAAACAGCATAACACTGAGATTTTGTTTGACACTGTGCGGTGAGCAAATCACCTTAACAACCATAAACAAACACAAATAACTCCCGCATATCAGTCAGGGAATGGCTACCCAAGTGAGAAATGTTACCCCCACTTCTTATTTTCCGCGACTACTCTAAAAAGACGACTATGTACCCGCATTTCACGCAAATAAAGTGGCCATTTTCGTGTAAGTATGGGAAAATAGTATTTTATAAGAATATATCACCGTGATTACTACCAAAATAAATCAATAAATATTATCAGTTGATGACAGAAATGAACATATTCAATTGATCTTACGATAGCTTTTAATTCAGTGCTTCATAATACTCTTTTATAAAAATTGAACACTATGGAATCAGAGGACCGCCTTTATAAATGCTAAAACCTTATCTTGAAGATAGAACTCAACATGTTTTCTAGAATAGTCAGTTATCCATCAAAAAACTGTTGAATACGAAGTGTCTCAATCTTAGGATCGAAGAAAAAAATTAGTTATGCTTGCACCCGAAAAATAATTCTCTGTAAATGGACTGAAAATTATTGATGAAAAAACACAAACGCCACAGACCAAAGGAGATTTAAAAACCTTAGACATAAATATTCACATCAAACTTACCTGGACAAAAGTTACTAAAGAGACAGCGAAGAAAATTTCGAAAAAAATACCTATATAAAATATAATGAAAAAGTTAACTACACATAAAATTGTTAAATAACTTATACTTACGTACGGAATACTGATATTGAGTCTTCTCCAGCATCGGATCATTTCAAAAAAGAACGTGTACTTACCAATGCATCAATTTATCTACATATATTCGCGAGCACTTGAAGAAATATCAAACAAATGGAGAATACTACCTATAAGCATATCGACGGTACTAGAAATAAGGACAAACTACAAATACTCTTAACAAGAAGTAGGTAGACTGTTGAGACTCAAACCTATGTAATGAACCATCAGAAGATGTACAAATTTAATCAAAAAAGCTATTTGCTTAGTCTGTTAAAGATTTACTATTTAGCGAAACTTGTAGTATTCAAGAGTTTTTATCATACAACTTTTAAATGTGTCAGAATTTTAATGTGTTTCGATAAACATTACTGTTTTATTTATTAATTGTTCATTTTCATTTTGATCAAAATTTAAAAATATATATGATACAATATAAAATTTGTGAGTTTTTTTAATTTATGGTTTAAAAAATAGAAATCGCTTCAGGTAAACTGTCTGTTTTATGCAACATATCCCAAATTTTAACGACCGAATCTTGCTCAGAATATTGACAAATATGACCTATCAAGTGTCCAATAGCTACCAGATTGGTACAATACCATATTTCGTTCCTTCTGTGCAAGTTTATCTATACTAATTGCAACGAATCAATTTTCTTCGTCATCAATAATTTCAAATTCGACTGACCATTTAAATATTTGAGAAAAAACTGATATCAATTATTGACTTGAGTTACTACAGTGTCTTAGTCCCTAATATCAGATTTTTAATAGTCATTTTCGAGATTTTGATGGATTTACACGTTTTGAGGGCCCCCGAATCCATTTTGACTATTTTCGCTATGATGTTTGTTTTTATCCACGATAACTCAAAAACGACTTATCGGATTTGATTCAAATTTCATATTTTAAGAGTTTGAACAAAATTGTGGGTACCACATTAATTCTTTTTCATCTAACACCAACACAAGTGGTACTTACCTGAAGACATTTTTAGGTTTTTCAGGAATATCTTGAAAAATAACCAATTTACGAAATTTTTTTTATTCTTTAACATTGATTTAGAATTAAATTCTGAACATATTTTGTTTGAACTTTTTTTCTGTCAAAAGCATTTTTAAAAAACGAGATATTCCTAAAACACTTATATTTCTCATTGTGCGCGTTGAATTAGACTAGATACACTAGAATTGACACAGGGGCTTGGTTCGTAAACTGAAGGGTTCGAATCCCAGAAGGAACTTTTTTTGTTTTTTACTGGTTTCTATGGTACCGATACCAAATAAATAAATAAGTAAATGTGATTTTATATTAATAACGTATTGGATGTGGATTGTGGAGTGATTATTGACTACCCCTTCAGTATTTTTTAAAGATTAGAACCGTATCGCATTGTATAAGAAAGTCATGTGCGGGACACATCAAATTTTAATTGTTTGAACCACTGCCATCACATTATCAAATTAAAATTTATACTTTACATATTTGTGCTTAGAAATGCCTAAGCAGTTAAAGAATAGTCGCAGATAAAGAATTAGTGGTACCTTTCATCCAATATTTTTAACAGAAATAAAACGATCGAAATTCTTTGATATCGATAAAGACAGATAAAGACGCTAGGATTTTATTATTTAAATTAGGTACGTATTGTTTAAATTTCTGCAGTCATTGCAAACTGAAACTCTCAGAATCAGACAAAATGAAAGTATAATAGGCAGACAGGGAATTATAATATTAAATTGATGACTTGAGGCCACTGAGTCGTTGCAATCTCTATATAAAAATTTTTGATATCTTTTGAAAGAAGGACAGTTTACCTAAAACTATTGGGAGTAACGGTAAACTGAAAATCTACGGCTATCAAATTCACGATACCTATAGATAAGTGTCACATTTTTTAAATTCTCAAAATGTTTCGATATACAGGGTGTCCGGAAATTAGGAGCAAAAAACTCGGGGAGTGATTCTACTCGAAAAGTTAATGTGACAAGTTCCTATAACATTTTTCCGAAAGTTCATTAATATTGGGGTTACAAGGCCCCAAAGTTTTTTTTTTAAGTCAATTTTTTCCAATAACTTTTTTTCTAAATTTTGATGATGCCCGATTGAAGAGCATCGAAAAATCTTCAAAAAAGATCCTCTTGTTGAATAACGAGTAGTTTTCGAGAAAAACGCGCTTCTGTTTAATCTTGAAAATGAGCTGTAGTTAAGTAGTTGGTATTCATTTAATGCAAGCAAATTTTTTAAGGCGTTTTTCTCGAAAACGACTTGTTTTATCGTGATGCAGCAAGAGGATCTTTTTTGAAGATTTTTCGATGCTCTTTAATCGGGCGTCATCAAAGTTTAGAAAAAGTGCCTAACAAAAAAGTTCTGGGTCTTTATCCAAAGGTCAACGTCAGTTTCGACTCTTTGACACTGGGGGATTTACCTCAAATTTGGTGCAAGAATACAAATAAACATTAGTGATAAGTGTGCCAAATTCGAAACGAATCGGTACACTAGAAAAAAAGTTACTGGAAAAAATTGATTTAAAAAAACAATCTTTAAGGCCCTGTAACCCCAATATTAATGAGCTTTCGGAAAAACGTTATAGGAACTTGTCACATTAATTTTTCAAGTAGAATCACCCCCCGAGTTTTTTCCTCCTAATTTCCGGACACCCTGTATTGTACAAGAAAGTTTACCTGAAGTTATTTCGATTTTTAAGCTGCTCTCATTTTCGTCTTGACATTTTTGAAGTTCGATATTGTAGTAGCAAGAAGTAATGAACAGAATCTAAAAACTCTTGTTCATACGCATTCGTCGTTTACACTTATAAATGTGGACACGCCATACTCTGAACAAAAATCTGTTTGCTAAACAAACTCACCGCCCTGATTAACTTGACTACGTGGAAGTTGAGATATTAGGACCACACTATTGTTAAACAGCACTTTTCAATGAAACAACTCTAATCTGTTTCGAAAAGTGAGTAAGTGTATAATTCAGTAGAGTCACGCAAAGCCCAGTGAAATAGATGGAATACAGATTAGCTGGGATCTGGATGTGTACAGGTAGCCACGCGACAAGGACCAATAGCCTCTTTTCGTCTCTTGAAAAGTTGCTTAGCCCTAAGCTATCTCTCACGGTTGCACGGGTCACCGTTCGGCGGTTGTGGTGGCGGTATGTTGCAAACCGCCGGCTATCCTGTTTGCACCCGCCACTCTCGTTGTGTTTTCTTTGACGCTACCCAAGCAAGCACGACGTTTAATTATATCGAGAGCCCGAGAGCCAATCGCTGATATACAGGGCACGCCAAATTTTTAAACAACATTACAATGAATTGCATACTCCATGCAAATAAAATAGACAGATTAGGAGATGTAACCCGTATATAATACATAGCTAGACTTTTTCAATTCCGCATTTTATGAGACGATGGGTAAGCAAAGCAAAAGCGCTGTTTTCCAAAGGCTTATCGCCAAAGGTTTTTTTTTGTATGTTTGTACCAGTTGTTAATAAATTTATATTTGTTCAATATGGTACGGCCGCGGTCGCTCTGCATTCATCATGTGAAACAGACTGTTATTTAAAATTTAGCTTAAAACGTATTTTAAACGCATTCAATGGAACGAAACAATTAACCAACAGATGAAACATTTAACTAAATTGGTGATTGGGAAGTAAACCCTCGATCAGAATTTAAATAAATCGGCTATAATTGGTTTAATTACGCACAGTTGGCATTACTTTATCTGAGTTAGTCCGCTACTTTCCTCATTTTGCTCTGACTGACAAAATCGATCTATCCAGCGGTTTGACTTTTGTCGTGCAGACTAATTTCCGGTTACGAGACAGTCGTAATTTACCTTCCACTGTTTCATTTATCTCTTCAACCTTTTGTCTATCTTTTATTGGCCATTTTAGCTCAAGTTTAACTTTATATGCGAAAATTAAACATCAGATAATAATATACAAAGAGCGATTTAAAACTTACTGCCACACCAATAAACAAAAAAAAAACATTTAACTCGTACAGTATATAATTTATGTTTGTAAAATACTCGTATGCTATTGAACTTCAAGGGTAAGTTTTTTTCTGTCTCATTGATAAGTTGCTTTTAATTGCTATTAAAGTGCACCTTGGAAATTGCATACTTGCACGAACGGAGGATGTTTGTGGTTCATTGAAATCTTAAAGTTTTTGTGCAAAGTTAACTTGAACATCTGCTTTGCGCCAGTGGATATATCAGAATTTTAATCCAATTAAATTACATAACTTATTAAATCACAACCCAGCTTAGCCGAATTTGATTAAATAAAATAAGTAATTTCTCGTCTCTTTACGATTAGTACAATTAACTTTAAAAAATGTGTTGTATGCAATATAAATTATACCTACATATATATTATATCGGGTAATTTAGCATTCGCAAGAATAAAAAATTAATCAATAACAGATAAATTAGTACAACGTTTACGCCATTTCAGCTCTACTACGACGCCCATGGACAACATCTACTATCGTGTATTAGAATGTGTTTGAAATTTACTCTTTACCACTCGATCGACAGCACTCGGCCAGTGTGACTGCCGCCTAATGCATAGCGTCGAAAAAAGTTCGTGCAAAATCTGATATGAAGTCGAACTCATGACTACAAATAAATTTAATAATATGCAACAATTCTTTCAGTTGCATATTAATTTTTTTTCTCAGCCCATTTCAATAAATGTACTTCATTATGAAATGCCGTGTAGATTTAGAGATTGAAACATTTTATAAAATAAATTGACACAAAATTAATCACACTATCACTATTTTTAGGTTATGGGTTATTCTGTTAGATGTCTGTTGTCATTATCTACATTACTTTCAAAAGTTAAAAACGCCCCTACTTATTTTCGAAACGTAAATATAGAAAATTAAAAAAGAACTCCTTTATCTAAGTATAAATTAATGTTATTCTCTTTGCGGATATTTTGTAATGAGTTGTAAAAACTCTTCTCACTCATATTGATGTCCCACCAGAACACTCTTATTGCATGTAGCTTTTGAAACCTCATAGTTTTTGTTTCATAATGTACTAATAACATTGGTAAAGTAATTTCCCTTGAATTAAAAACTAGTCCAGCTCTACTAGCACAACCATGTAAAAAGTTAATACGATACATCTGGAGCAAAGTGGTCACTGTTAACCAGACTTAATGCACCGAAAATAAATGAAGTTGTTCAGCGTGCAATTTCAGGAAAGGAAGCGGCGTCGGTGCCAGCTCGACGACATCAGTTGCTTTGCCTTGTCTTCCACTCTTAGTATCATAATTCTTCTGAATGGACTTGTTCCAGTGTGAAACATACATTTAGCATGCCAGCACCCAAAAGAGAGTCGTCTGTCGTACAATGTTTGTAATATACATAAAAAATATTTTATTGTAAACTATTAACAGGAAAAGAAATCGCGCTAGGTGTAGACCAACATCAACGCGACTGACTGATTTATTATGGGAAGCATGTTTGGCGTTTTTAGTGAAGCTGTCCATTTTCCAAATACCTAGTCAAAAAGCCGTACGTGCCTGGCTTGTCGATTCTAACTCAAATATTTATAGTACACAGAACTCAACGAGTTCAATAAGTAGCTGACAGGAAATCTGAAATTTATAGCTGTAGTATTTTTTTCAAATGTCTACATATGAACAACCATCACCTGGTATGATTCTAATTCAGAAGTCTAATAAAGTTTGTCTTCGAATTTTTTAAATTTAAAGGATATCTTCGTAAAACGTCGCGAAATTCCAGTATTTACAGGAATTCAGCGAAGCTTTTTTCTGATAGTTGACAGCTGGGAAAAGTAACCCTACGCCACTAATCAACACTGTGATAAAGTTACATTGATTTCTTTCCAATTCATGTAAATTAAAGTTCACCCAGAATATTTAATTTATGAAATACAGCTACCAATGCATTCTTCTTAGTATTTACTTTTGGCAACCATATGTAGCTTATAGGAGTCTCTATTAATTATTCAAAATATAGCAGCAGAAGACAACTCGTCACATTATCTCTGTTAGAGTATGGGTATTTCACGAGTAATACTGAACCCGACGGAATTGAAAATGCAACCCACAATACATTTGCAAAGTTAACGTGGTTATTTTAGATATTCTATTGTTTGAAAATAGAATTATGATTCCTTTGCTTCCAATAGTTTTATTTGTCACAACTGACATTTTCACAATTTTATTTAACCAAAAGCGAATGACATTTATTAGTCCGGGAGCCAGCGACACTGATTTTTGCAAGATTTGTTTAAGATTAATTTAATTTTTTTTGTGCCATATTAAAGCTATAGATACATAAAATCGACTCCTGCCGGTGCGACAGCGGGACACCGGCCGATGGCAGCATGGTAAATGTAAAAGTATAAATGTTAGAAATGTTTAAAGATTAAGCTTTATCTATTGTTTAATAACATTTAATTAAACCTTTAAATGAAGGTATTATTATTCTGATGACGCTCGTGGTGCCTTCAACGTTTAATGTCCGAATGGTTTATTATTTTGGACCGAAATCTTTTTAAGTAAAATTTGCTGTTTTACTAATAAGAATAATCTAGTAGTTTTTAAATTCCGTTACTATGACACATTGAATCAACAAAGCAGTACCTACGGCTTGATAGCCAGTAGGGCATTGTTTGTCTTATAATATAATTTGTCAGTGTCATTAATATCATTAACATGTAGATGGTTAATCGTTGTCCCCCCAAAGAGGTGGCAGGAGTTCATTTTGTTGACAGGCTACATTATTACTATAAGAAAAAAGATAAACCATCCTTAAACAAATGTAGCAAGGAAAAGTGTCGCTGGCTCCCGGACTATATGTTAAAATGTACGAAACTGCACAGCTAACTAAGTTTTATGGTTTTTAAACCAAAAAACAACTATCCACGTTAATTTTGCAAATGTATTGTGGGTGGCATTTTCAATTCCAACAGGTTCATTATCACTGACTACTGAATATCTAATTCGGTAATGCTATTTAGTAACATGAAAGTAAATCGAAACTTTTAAAATTATTTTAAGATAAATTGTCACTGTGTATCCTATTGTCACTGTGTATCCTATAGTTACTACACTGTGTCATCATCATAAGTGTGTTAGTTGTGTAGTTAAGTGGAATCCATTATTTCTAAGAAGAATACTCAATATGTTATATTTTGTATATATCCGTTCAAAAATTTCCTTTCAGTTACCAAAGTATGTTCCGAAAATTGGATAGCATTAAAACAGCGCGTTGGTTTCTGCAATAAAATTATACCTAATCATATTTTGTCAAGTACTCTTCGGGTGTATGGGGGCTAAAACATTCATACAATGCTGTTTCTCTGCTGCCTGTAACTTTGACCTAGTAAAGTAATTTAAAGGCATAGTAATTCGATAAAGCTTTCATTACGAAGCTAATTTCCGTAATACCTATTGTAAACCGGTAGATAAACAGTCCAGCAGCAAAACCTTTCCTTTAGGCAATTTAATCCTTACAAAGAGACTATAAGGACAAAATACAACCCGAATAAATTAAACTTTTTGTTTTAAGATTTTATCTTAACTAACAACAACCCTTTTTAATCCGGTCCTCGGCTTTCTACACACCTCTCTTCTATATATTTTTAGTTAATATGATTTATTTAAATTTATTTAAATTAGATTATGAGCAAACACATGATGATGGCCTGATGTTGCGGGGGTAGCTAAATGAATCCTGCACTGCCGGGGTTTTTGTGTTTCGTTGTTTATTTTACTACGGGGTGGGTCATAATCACGTTTTATCTAATCAAAAGTTTTAATTGGTGTTTTAATATTTCTAATTATATCAGAAATTTGTTTGTAATTAACTTTTTACGTGTTATCACAAGCAAACCAAAATAATAATTAATTTAGTTTTGTAAACATTCTTACCGTTAAATTATAATATAGAATATAAAGTAGGTAGTTTTTGTTTGCATGTTAGG
Source organism: Pediacus dermestoides (assembly GCA_963942485.1). NCBI lineage: Eukaryota > Metazoa > Arthropoda > Insecta > Coleoptera > Cucujidae > Pediacus > Pediacus dermestoides. The sequence goes on along the minus strand of OZ012626.1, from coordinate 22,711,704 downwards.
AAATATCAGTTTCTTTGTAATATAATCAATTTTTCGTATATGATGGAATGGATTTATCTCGGCGCTGCAAAGGATAATACCGTTGGGTTGGGAACAGTTTTAGTTCCAACTGTCCTACAGTGGCTAATTCGATGCGCAGTGCAGACACGGTAGAGGCACAAATAAAGCCATTGTCATAGAATTGCCCAGGATTAGCATGTGAGATATTTGAAATAGTTATATAGTTCACTGCACTTTTATTTAGATAACCTGAATGAATGCATGGGGCGTTGAACGATAGCTGATGCCGATGATTTCCCTTGTATATGGCCCTTTATTTCCGGTTATTTAAACTAAAATTAATAGCAACATGAATTTTTTTTAAGCTGCTTAACCTTATTTGTACAACTAGGTCATTTGGAGATTTTAGTAGTTTCATCTTTCGTCACAATGGAAAAATGTTGGTAAGGCTAATAATATTTTAAAATTTAAATAGAACTTCTAGTTTCATCGGTGTGTACTTTTTAGTAGTAGGTACCTATGTAAATACTTGATTTGGGTTACAAGTTGCGTGTGTAATAGTCGGTTTTATAATGAATTTTTTACGTTTTACGCTATATTTATATGACATGTACTTAGCTTTTAATATCAAATTTATCACATACAATCAACTTGTCGGGATAAATATTAATATATTAATTTATAAATAGATCTAAGTGCTAGATAATGTAATAATATGGAATATATTGACCACTGAAAATGCTGTAGAGTGTAATCATATTAAATATGCATATGTAATGGTACTCGTGAACTAATAAAATTAATGAACTGCTGTTTGTTGGTATTTGCTTATTAGTGATATGTTATACGAGTAGTTTGGTATCTAAATTTTAGCTAAAATTATTGCTTTACATGGCGACAATATTGAAATGGAAACAAGGTAATTGTTATTTAGTACGTATTTTCCGAGGTATTTTCTGTATTAATCAAAATTTCAACTTTTTTATCTACATTTTGGTTTATGTAATTGCAAACTTTGAATCATTAACAATTGTGTTTATATGTATGTTTCGTTTGTTGTATTTTCATTTTTATTTGATAAGATTTTTTAAAATTTAATTTCAAAAATTTAGATTTTTTGATTTTTCAAGAAGAAATTAAAGGAATATATTCTCTACATATTATACAGGATGTATCAGTTTTAATCGACCAAACTTTAATGGTACATTCTCCTAGTCGTCCTGATTCGGAAAAATGTACCTATATTATATACCTCTATCTCGATTCCTGAAATAATGGAGATGTGACCGAATTGCACGCCACTGGTGCCCCCCAAATTCGAAAATATCTTCATAAAATTGTCCTTAGGGAGGAGGGCACGTATGCAAAATTTTGTTTGAATCCAAGCTTTTTTATGAAAATTATTGCAAAAAAATATTTTTTTCTTGTAAACTTTCTTAGGAATCGAGATATAGGTATATTGTAATCTGTTTGATAACATCATTTCAAAATACAAAGTGGCACCTTATTGCAGCTGTTTTTAATCTAAAGAAAATCTTTACTTGCATTTCGCATGAATGAGCAGAATAAATAGTGCGACGTTGCGGTTTTTGTATAGTTATGGGAAAATGAAGCACGTTTTTACCTAGCAGAACTTCCATACCGCCCTGGATTACACTTACAAATATTACGCTATGAATATTCAAAAGCATATGCATGCATACATGTTAAACTATACAGTGTACACCAAACCGTCGTGATTGTATTATCCATTGAAAGCTCTCGCATCACCACTGCCCAGAAATTGTATTGTGCTCGTTTGTCTTGCGGATTTTAATATTTAACTTGAGCAATGTGGATTGATCCTGGATGGGAAACAGAATTATTTAGCGCGTCTATGCTATTTAACAATATGTCATTCGTTTATTAATTCTGTACATTTTAGAATATGCGCATAGGTGTAAATAACACAAAAAAATGAAGTTGGCGTTGGATGTTTGAGGATGCAGGCCTGTTTTACTAGAAAGTAATTTGTGATTTACCTATTTTTCAAGTAAATGTAAAAGTACCTAATTCGTTTTTACTTTTTTGATAAAGGCGAGACCTACTTGATTTAAAAAAATATGTATCTAAAATTCTTTTCTAATAAAGGAGGCTTGCCTCGAGGCTTGCGTTTACAAGTAGCAAATTTAAACTTTAATTTTTTTGTAATTCACACTTATACTGCAGTCAATTCGGGGACACATCGCATAAAACGAAAAGAAACGAAAAAAATAAACAAAAACATTTTATCACTTTGTTTTAACTTCATATTAAATGGAAATGAATTTAATTATAATCCTCATTTCGTTTGGATTCATAAAAACTTTTCATCGTTTCTTAAAATGCTAATATTTATATTTGCTGAGAGTCTCGCTTAATGCTTTTAAATTATACCTACCATTTTTCGCTCTTTATTTTACCACAATTGAATGTTAGATACGAAAAATTCAATTTAATCTGTTTAAAATGTACCTATAATGCAGTGGTTAATTGAGTTTTGCCGTTTTATACACTTTCGTAGCATTTCTATCTGTTAATAATATTATGTGTGCTTTAAAGTTTCTAGCATGATATACCAACAGATGTAACATATACTTTTCTCTCTAGAACATTTGATATGTGATCTTATTACAAATTTCAACATTTTAGCTATTCATGTACTTAATTGATTTTCAGAGAATAGTCCAATTGATCATTTGCTCTGTAAATACATAAAATATATAGTAAAGATAATTTAATTCGACAAAGTGTACATACTCCAGGACAGGTAACCGTACCCATTTTATTAAATATGGATATTAATTAAATGTTTAGTGATTGTTCTTCAGTCTTAGAACTTTGGGCTAATGATGATGTATACGAGACGAGAAAGAACGAATTAACTTTAGTGTACTAACACTAACTGAAGAAACAATATCTGTAGTAAATGATTCTTTAATATGTCGTCAGTAAGAATAAAGCCCAAAAATAACATCCGTACTTAAATCTTTTAAGTCGACAGAATCAGATAAGATATAGATCAGATGTCATCACAAATTACTAGATAATATATTTATTTAACTTATAGACCTTTTTATTTATTCTACGCGCAAGCGCAATCCCTACTTTTTTGCGGACATTTATTCAAGTGTGACACGTTTAACCGATCACTCTTGCTCTCTTTCTCTAATAGAAACTGTCCGCAAAAAATGGCGGAACGCATTAATAAATAAAAAGATCTATTCGTAAATACAAATGTTAGAAATCTACTGATTTTATAAATATTGTGGGTACCTTTTCTGTGTGACTTTGCTTAGGTATAAATTTTAAAAGTAGAGCACGTCTATTGTCCAAAAATTCAATTTAATCAACTTCTAAGTATAATTAAACAAGCAGCTAAATAGTAAATATAAACTGAAAGAAAATCCCTTTGCTGATATATTATAAATTTATTACAAAATCAACCTATAATTTAAAAGACTGTTGTTGATCTTGTTTCAACAATATTCCAAATTAGATATATGTCAAAATAGAACATCCATTCTTTTTCAAATACTTTGATTCCGGTATAAAATTAAATGTTATACGAGAACAAATACGTCCCAGTTTTCCAATAATCCATCATCATTGGAAATCAACTTTTATTGACTCCCTAACAACAAAAGTACTGGAGCTAGTATAATGTGAATTGAATTTTTTTTCGTACATAGCGAACATATAATTGAAAACCCATATCTATTCAACTGTTAGAAGCAGAATAATTTCAATTGTCTTCTGAATCAAATACCGAACAGAAAACATTTTGTCAAAAAGAAAGCTTTGTTTCAGCTTAGTTCACCGTAGAAATAGTCGGTAATGCGCTCGGTTGCACCCATGCATCTCCCTTCCGCATCAAAAACTGCACATTGTTGATATTATTGAGCTCCTGTGTAATGGCTAGTACACGTTAATGTCCATCCTGATTGCAACCAGCAGCCAGGACATGTACCTATTGTTTATTATTATTCAGCATCTCACATTCTACAATAGGTACAAGATATTTTCCAACTGGTTTTATTTTGGCAAATCACCGCGTACTATTCTTCTCTTATGCAGTTAATTGGCGTAATACCGAAACAACCTGCAGTATATATGGTGTGTTGGAGGAAATACAAAGGTATGTCGATGTATAATAATATATACATATACGTACTGCCACACACAGTGTAATTAGTGCAAGAGGAAATCAAATGTAAATTGTGGATTTGATGATTATAGATGGGTGCATGATACAGAGTGGATGAGTTGGTTGTTCTGTTCAGATGCCAAGTAAAATAAATCCCCAAGGGCTCGTTCGACTGCCGTAAGCAGGGACCAAGCAAGCAATTCATACATTCGTATAGTTGGTATAATTTTGAACATGAATGCATAATTTAATTGAATTTTGTGCGGTTAATTTAATCAGTTCAACATCTAGAAAATTATACCTGCCTCAATAAAATATTTAGTTCCTGCCGCCGACATTCTATATTAGAATAACTAGTTGACACAATCCAGTGTCAAATTAGTTCAATATGACCGATAGAATGTTTTTGTTGAATCAAATGTATCTACGTCATCATATACCAAGTAATAACATTTTGTTCCTTTTACTGTTCCCAAGTTAAGTATGAAAATTACCAAAAAGTTCGTCTTTTTTAACAATAGCCGTATTTGTAAACACTTATTAAGTGTGACACTTGATATTAGAAACAGAACGAAACTTAGAGCATTGTTGATGGTTAATCTGCGGTCCACGAACTCCTGCAAGGCCCCAAATGCTGTCACAAAGTATTTGTGAATAATTATAGATTTTTATCAGCTCAAAGTTACCACACTAGTAACACATTTGCTTGTGCATGTGTGGGAATCCAAGTTTCTTGAAAATAATAATATGTATAAAAACCGCTGTCCTGAATTGTGAGATAGGTAACTGAAAATCTAAAAACTACTAAACAAAATTTCCAAATCTGCTCTTCATATTAAAAACTATACATAGGTATAATACAAAATTTATTTAATTGCTGAAATGGTCCCTAAATAAAATGTCCCTAAAGACAATAAGTTCAAAATAAAACTTGTTCCTGAAAATAGAGATAGTCTAAAATGTAATTTTTAAACACCTGTTTAATTATATGTCAATTATTCGTATTTTTTTCGTGGAAAATCGTGCCCATAATTCACTACAGTAAATTATTTTCATTATTCACTGTGTATCCGGCCAATCACAAATACACAAATTCATAATTCAATGTTGTTGAACCAATGATATTTTAAATCGCCCCCCATCAAGTCTTTCTGCACCTGACAATCGACTAGCTTGACAGTAATTAAATAAATGTCAGAAAAATTATCAAATTTGAGTCTAATTTATTTCTTTAATAGGTGTGGAAAAAGCATAGTATTACATTCTCAATTATGGCCATTATTCACTCAAATGAATTGCGCCACTCGCCTACGGCTTGTGGACTCAAACATCATTTTCATGAATAATGGCTATCATAATCGCTCATATAATAATATAGATACTATTAGCATAGTTTGAATAGAGAAATTCACAAAGAAATATTTTGACAAACTTTTTTAAGATCAAAATTTGAAGGTAATTTTTAATTTTTTTTCTTCTGGTAACGTAAAAAATGTGGGTAATTTCGGAGTCCTCCCAATTGTTATTATAAACGTTAAAAACTTATAGGAATTTCAATCAATCTCACTACACTTAATAGTTATTTAAGCTACAAGTGTTGAAAACCCATCCACCGCATTACGAACGGTAATATGGCGTAAATACTCAGTCGAACACTGTATACTCGTATGAGTGAGTAATGGAGTTTTCACAAAACCTAACATACAATAATTTTTATGCTGCTTTTTGCAAAAAAAATATTTTTTAATCAGTAGTAATACTATAGGTAAGTACTTTAAAATAATCGGTTATACATCGATAACTTGTAACTGTGCAGCAACTTTGAGATGTATAACCTTAATTATTTTGAAGTACGAATTGTATTTGACACAATTGTTTTTTGAGTTACTATCGAAATGTAAATATTTTAAAAATTTTATTTGGTGGAGCTACCCACTTTTATCAAATATTATCGATTTAATACAAGCTAACTTAACTATTTTAGACGTTCTGATTGGTTGAAAATCATACGAAAAAAATAATCAGTAGTAATTTTAATTTTTAATTTATTCATTCAATGGAAAACTCCACAAAAACTAACAAATCTTAAACACTTAAATAAACAAACAATAACAATATATATTATAGTACGAAATCTTAAAATTATATCTTAAAATTAAAAATCTATAAACCTGTATATGTATAATTTTTATTTTGGTAGTACACCTTGTAAATTCTTATACTATAAGTACTTCAAAATAATCGGTTATACATCGATAACTTGTTGCAAAGTTACAAAGAGTGTCAGTGTGACAGTTAAAATAATCCGACCGCGAAGCGGGAGGATTATTCTGTCAAACTGACATGTTTTAAGGATATACGTCGAGTTATGAGGTTAGTATAACGATTATTTTCGTTTGCTCGAGTGGTATTCGTTACGATTATATAAAGAATTGACAAACAAATTGTTTTTCTGACGTTTATTAATAAACATCAAAAAATGTTACTATGTCAAAATTCACATTGTTGGAGGAGCGAATATACGAAAACGGTTATACCACGTCGTCAAGGGGTATATTCGCTTATCAATACCTAGTAACTATGTAAAACTTGTAATAGCTATTGGCTGAATTTATGATGAGTTATATAATCAGTAGTAATATCACAAGTGCATAGAAAATAATCGATTATACTTCCGAGTCACTAAACGTATTCTGCGAGTGGTGTTTTAAGGATATACCTACGTCGAGTGATCGATTATTTTCGTTTGCTCGTTTGGTATTCGTTACGATTATACCTATAAAGATTAAACAAACAAATTGTTTTTGTGACGTTTATTAATAAACATTAAAAAATGATACTATGAAAAAATTCATATTGTTTGAGGCGCGAATATACGAAAACGGTTATACCACGTCGTCAAGGGGTATATTCGCTTATCAATACATAGTAACTATGTAAAACTTGTAATAGCTATTGGCTAAATTTATGATGAGTTATATAATCCATATAATAAAAGGTAACTTAACTATTTTAGACGTTCTGATTGGTTGAAAATCGTACGAAAAAAATAATCATTAAATTAATAAATACTACTGCGTCGGTATTCAATTTATCACTAAATACAGGATGTGTCACGACGAGTTGACAGTAGACATAATTCTATTACTAAACACAATTTGGTTCTAAAAATTGGTACACGCCCATTGTACAGTGTGCTCTATTTAACGAAAATATCTCCATCTTTCTGGTACTTCCGGTTATACCGGAAGTAGACACAAAGTTGGTTATTTTAAATGGAACACCCTGTATATTTTTAAATTTTTAGATTCTACACTTCATTTTAGACATAAAAGTATTAAGGTTGTATGGTCCTAACATTAACGGTATTATAATTATTTACACTTTTTTATTTTTTTTTTATAAAAACATAGATGTAAATAAAAATTCGAATCTTGACAATGACACGTTTTTTCCAAAGTTTTTTTCTTACGTTTGAAGTAAAAATATACAAGCAATAAGCTGATGTAGTTTTGGAAAACTTGCTTTATACAGGGTGTTGGTGGTTGTCCGTTCATTTTTAAAAACTTTGATCAATGATAACTTTATTTTTTTAAATGGAACACCCTATATATTTCCACATTTTCGAATTCTACACTTAATTCTAGACATAAAAGTATTAAGGTTGTAAAGTCTTAAAATTAACGGTTATATAATTAATTACGTTTTTTCCAATTTTCAAGGTTTTTAAAAAATAACGACCAACCATAAACACCCTGTAGATATAAAGTAAGTGTTTCAAAACCATATTACCATGTTTCTTGTACATTTCTACGTCCACTAAATTTTGTTTTTATTATATTTAATTTAATACTTTTTTTTTATTTATTTATTTTAATTAAGTAATTGTTTCTTCCAATTTTTTCATACAAAAACTTAGAGTCAAACATTTTCATATTTTACTAATGACACGTTCTCTAAAAAAACAAACCAAATTTTAGTGGACGCAGAAATGTACAAGAAACATGGTAATATGGTTTTAAAACTTTTTCTATACAGGGTGCTTGTGATTGACCGTTAATTTTTAAAAAACGTAATTAATTAACATAACCTTAATTTTAAGAACTTACAACCTTAATACTTTTATGTCTCGAATTAAGTGTAGAATTCGAAAATCTAGAAATATATAGGGTGTTCCATTTAAAAAAATTAAGTTATCATTGATTAAAGTTTTTAAGAATGAACGGACAACCACCAACACCCTATATAAAGCTAGTTTTCCAAAACTACATAAGCTTATTTCTTGTATATTCCTACCTCAAACAAAAGAAAAAAATTTTGGAAAAAACATGTCATTGTCAAGATTCGAATTTTTATTTACATCTATGTTTTTGTAAAAAAAAATGAAAAAGTGTAAATAATTATAATACCGTTAATGTTAGGACCATACAACCTTAATACTTTTATGCCTAAAATGAAGTGTAGTATCTAAAAATTCAAAAATATACAGGGTGTTCCATTTAAAATAACAAAGTTTGTGTCTACTTCCGGTATAACCGGAAGTACCAGAAAGGTGGCAATATTTTCATTAAATAGAGCACATTGTATAATGGTTGTGTACAAATTTTTAGAATCAAATTGTGTTTAGTAATAGAGTTATGTCTACTGTCAACTCGTCGTGACACACTCTGTATATCAAATGTCAATCTGTCAGTATTCGAATTGAAATTCAAACTCGAATTTAAAAAAATGGAAATTCTCTCACATCAAAAAATTTGCAGAAAAAGCCACTGCAAATTCACTATCTGTAAAATCCACAGGCCGATATGAAGCAGAATACCAAAAATTCATCAAGTGGTGTGAAGAAAATAAAATCAATAAATATTCGGAAACAAAGCTTGCTGGAAATTTCTATAAATAAACTTCCCTAATCTAAGACTAAAGCTTTTTGAATTTTTTTTTTAATATTTACAAAGCACCTGTTGGTTTGTAACATTGGAGACATAATAGTCTTACAGTGGTAATTGATTTGCCAAAATCAGTTACTTTTTTCTTAGCTTAGGTATCTCGTTTGTATTTTGCAGCACTAGAGTCTTCTCATTTTCATCGCAGCACGTAAAATGTCAATTACAACTATGGAAGCACAAAACAATTTTAAATAAGTGTGCCCAAAAATATCTTTTTCTACGAAAATGCGGAATGACGTTTTTTCTGACAAGATAATCGAACTTGAAAGTAGGCTTTTGAAAAATTAGTGTGGAAATTTTTTTCCGCACACATTTTTTTAACTTTCCGCACGTAAACAAAAACATAAAGAAGTACTTACATTTAGTTATAATTATAACATTTATTTAATATCTAACAACCGGAGGAGTGCACATTAGTTCATCGCTTTCGCTTTAGTTTTGAAACTCCATGTTTATATTCACGTAATTTGATCTCAAAATCAAAATTATTTCGATGACAGGACACAATTTATAAACTGTCAACAGCTATGAGCTTTCAGTTCTATGACAACAAACTCACTTGATGTTTTTTTTAATTAGAAAAAGATTTACAAATAATTTTATTTTTTACGAATTCCACGTTTTCGTAGAAAAAATCGTATGTAACACGCTTGCGGAAATGGCCCATGACAATACTCGTGTGATTGCAGCACTCGCTATCGCTCGCGTTGCAAATTTCACACTCGTATTGTCATGATGCGTTTTCCGCACTTGTATTACAATATACTATTTTGGAAAGATATGTTGTTTATAGATTGACGTTTTCAATCTGAACGTGAATACAAAACTGATGTCGATAAAATATCATTATTCACTTGAAATATAAACTTTGCTATAATAAAATAATGTAGAAAAGCGATCATCATCTAGCCTATTTGTAAACTTTTCTCGATTTTTCCATCATTTTTATTATAGCTGAAACTTGGACAACAGTTTTCCTAAATCGAAATAAAGGTTAAATCCATTTGTGTGAAGTTGATATTGGTATATTTTGTTTTCCTCATTTTTTTCTTGTAAGTAGCAGTAGCTACGTAGAATGTTTATCTGGCATATGACTCGCGGTGTTCTGCCATTTCATGCTACACAAATCATTACTAATAGATATTTTTTGTAAAATGTATGAAAAGTTGGAAAGTTGGCCCGCCTACCGTGTCATAAAACACACTCCCTGCTTTTTCTCGATGGTAGCAGTAGTATAGAGGGAGCTTTGTTAGTTTTAGAAACTGACCGTAACATTTATCCAAGTCAGGAAAAGTTTTGCGAATGGCTTGAAGGGGTGTGTAATATCATTTTTGCACATATAAACTTTACATAAGCTACGAGTAAATGTTTACTACAGAAAATCTAGACGCATCTCTCTTTCTGGTAATTTTAAAAGTAATTGAAAATTCGGTATATAAATATTATATTACAGTAGTTGAAACTCGTACTAGTTGTGGAATCCCTCAACCGAAAACTTTTCAACTAGTTATCTGTACTTAAAACTTAACCTCAAGTAAATTGATGATTTGTTACAAATCACATGCTCGAACTTAAATCGTTTTATCCATAAATTTGACCCATGCATCCTATAGCACAAAACTAATTGAATGTAGGTAAAGTGTTCCCCATTTAATTAAATTTTTTGCAACACAAACCCACAGTTTTAATTGTAAAACTGAAATAAAAAATATATAGTCAGATAAGCCAACAAATATCCAAATAAAAACAACATTCTAGTGAAACGCTGTAAAGGCGCAAATAGCCCCAAATTAAATAAAATAAAGCATTTTACAAGGGCCTACGGCTGCAAACAAAAGTTTGTTATTTAAAGATAAAAGTTCTTTAAAATATATATAGGGAGATACATCCCTAATGAATATACTCTTGCGTACTAATTAAACGAAGGGTGAAAAACATTTTTAGTAAACGAATTCAGAGTTTACTTGTCACAAAGTATTTTCACAGTTTGTTGTTTTTAATGTATGCTGAAAAGTTGGGACCACCCTCTTCACCTGAAGTAACAAATGCTTCTAACACACTGTACCACATAAATAACTCCAACAGGAAACTGCTGAAGGAGCGGTGGCAAGAATGGCTCCTTTGCCACCGAATTAAATTATATACTTAGTTTATTGCATACTTTTGGCTGAACTATGCATCTTCACTGTACTAGGAAACTTGTTTTAAGTACGAAGCATGTTATTAAGTTTAACTTGTGGTGTGGTGCAAATTACATAAGGCATACGTCAGTAAAAAACAAAACAAAATGTTGAAACTGTCAAAGGCCTCAACCTCTATTAGTAAATATGTGGGATTTTTTTTGAAGGTTAGTCCTACAAATAATAGATCGACATAGAAATGTTTGTGTAAAGTTGAATTCTCAGAACGACCCTTACAAATCCAGATATTATGTCATTTACAGTATATATTTACATGCAGTTACAAATTCGGTATTCACTACAGGGATCTCTGAGATAGCAAAATTTATAGCTTTGGTTACATTAGGTGCCTAACAATATCCTGAAAAGAGCACTGTACTCATAGGTAGGCCCTTATCAGATAATTTTATTAAATAATATAGTACCTACGCAAAATTTGTTGATTTTGACTTATTTTAGAAGTCAGTCAGTCATTCCCACCCTATATCATATAGATTAAATGTCTAAAATTGTATATGGCAATAGTTCTAAATAATGAAAGTTTGTTCCAAATTGGGTGAAGCATCTACTGGAAAAACCTGCAAAGAAACGATAATTACAGTAAACCTCTATAATTCGAACCTCCACAACTCGAAATTCTCTATCTATAAGTCGAAGTTTGCTTTAGTTCCCTGTAGCTACATTTTCTATATTATACAATGTATTTTTGACCTCTCTAACTCGAAATTTCCATAACTCTAACTAATTTCGCGGTCCCTTTAAATTCGAGTTATAGAGGTTCGACACATTGTTGTTCAATCAAACAAATATTGAAGATAATATGATGAAAACTACAGTTATCATATATTCAGTGTTTATAGTGATTGCGGCACAGGGTGTAAAATACATAAATATTCAGTGTTGACAATTATTGCAACGTTTTATTTGCACAAATGATGTGTTCTCCTGCAACAATAGCAGCAGCAACTGATTAACTTCGGATTTCATCGTTCGTTTTTCGAGTCCAAACGATGAAGATGCGGCTCTTTTTAGTTGTAAAAAGGTGCGTAGCTCAAACAATTTACATAGGAAAAAAACCTTACGTTTAGGTAGACTTTACCGCTTTGTATTGAAGACCGTGACTCGACAATTATACAAAATAAAAAGACCACAAGTCGACATGCGACCCCTCTGGGTTGTATTGTGATGACATATCAGAGGCAAATACAACTTTTGCGTCAGTTACGCCTCTATTCATCAAGAATTAGCAAATAGAGTCATCCGGTCAAAAATGAAAACGCTTAAAAACCTGCTTAATGTAATCTAGAGGTAAAAAAACATAGTAGAAATTTTTTTATACTCCAACAGTTTATCCCGACCCCAAAATTTCAAATTGAAAAAAAGGAACTTTTCAAACACCCCGAATAGCGCGCCATGTTACGTGATGTCATAAGCCAGTGTCGACATGTCAGTCAATGCTAAAATTTGTACACAAACGACAGTGTCATCTAAACAGAACATGGCTGATGACGTCACAAACGCTCCAACCGATCACGTCGTGTTTTAAATGCGAACTAATTTTTACGATTTTTAATATTAAATAATTTAAAATTGAGCAATAAAATAGTTATTTATGATAAAAGTGTTCGTAGGGTTGCTCCACTCGCTGCGCTCGTTCCGCAATCTTCCCCACTCTCAAAATAAAATCACTTTTAACACGTAAATCATACACTATTTTTTCTACAAACACAGTAAAATGCATTTCAAAGTCTTATTAAAAATTCCAAAAATTACCTAAAAAAAATAGTAGTCTGTGACATTTACGGAAAAATCTTAAATGTGACATGCTTGTCAAAAGTAATCACCTCAAAAGTAATTAAACTAAAGATAAGTTCCAACGCAAATCCAATAGAAATAGAAGAAACTGCTACTAGAGCAACGTTAAATTTGTTGTCCACCAAATCGAGAAAGCAATATGAACTGGTATTTAAGAGGTTTGAAGACTGGTGCGGTCAAAAAAATGTTGCAGGAAGATTTAACGAAAATGTATTGTTAGCATAAATTTCGAAGAACATTCCAAAACATGTAAGTCTTCCAGTTTTCCACGCTTGGGCTCATTTCTTGATAATAAAGGCAATGTTAAGTCATATAACCTATTCACACATTTTACTTTTAACGCGTTTTCAATTTAATATGACACTTTTAATTGCAGTGGGCCGTGTAGAAAATTCAATTTTTACTAACGTTTGTAGAAAACACACTTTTTTCAATGCTTTTATTATTTTTTGCACGATCCGTCAAATTCGCGTATTTACTGGTTTAATTAAAACATAGTAGGTTTTGTTTACAAATTACTGAAGGGTAAGTAATTTTACCGATCAGATTCTCGCAATCTGATCGGTAAGTAATGTCATTTGAAAGTTTTGTCACTTTATTTTAGATAATTTTATAGTTGTCACTTTGACATGAACAAATTTTAGTTTGGTTACTATTCTTTAATTAAACCCATAAATACGTGAATTTGACGGATCGTGCAAAAATGTTATAAGCATGTCGAACGTTAAGTGTTACCGTTCTCCATACTTAATATACTATTTCAGCTTAATCTTTGCAATTAAGAATAAAAAAAGTATTTCAAAAATTTCCGGATTTCTCTTTTGTAGTCGTAAAAAACTTGTTATTTAATAAAAATTTTCCACACCTGTTTAATTACATGTCAATTATTTTTTTTCGTGGAAAATCGTGCCCATAATTCACTACACTGAATTATTTTCATTATTCACTGTGTATCCGACCAATCACAAATACACAAATTCATAATTCAATCTGAACCAATGATATTTTAAATCGCCCCCCAACAAGTCTTTTTGCTTGACAGTAATTAAATAAGTGGCAAAAAAATTATCAAATTTGAGTCTAATTTGTTTATTTAATAGGTGTAGAAAAAGCATAGTATTATATTTGCGATTATGGCCATTATTCACTCAAATGAATTGCGCCACTCGCCTACGGCTCGTGGGCTCAAACACCATTTTCGTGAATAATGGCTATCATAATCGCTCATATAATAATATACTATTGTTCATTCTCAGAAATTATTATTTACGTAAATAGATAAATTTTTATGAATGGACTAATGGAAAAAACTAACTTTCATCAAAAATGTGACTTAGTATTTTTAACTTGTTCGGCAATATTCGTATTATATGAAAAATCAAATCCGAAAAGTGATTTCAGATTTTTACTCTCTACTATTATTTTTTCTAAACTTTTACAAAACAAATAATTCAAACCTACCTATATAACATAGTTATAGTTTAATTAATAACTTCCTGAAACAGCTAACGTGCCCGTTCATGCGCATTACAATAGATTTCACTATATTGGTGCACTGTGTTAGTAGTGAACATTACCAATGAAGTTTAAACTTCCTCAGTTGTGTAGCTCGAAATGCTCTAATTTGGCTATTTAAGCCCAGATACGAGAGCAGGCAAATTGTTTGAGTGAGTATGACAAGAGGGCGATTTATACAACAAGATAACGTCTGCAAATTCCAAACCAGAGAGCATTAAATGATAATAATAACGAACACAAGAAGGACTTATTATAAACTTGTTGCGTGTATTTTGCGTGACCAGGTTAGTTTATGCGTTAATGGACGTCTATTTGTGTATGTATGTGTGTTCATTTCATTTAACAATATGTGAGGGAAAGAAATGGACGAACAGTTAGCTGGAGGCCAGGTTGGAAAGCGTTAATAAACGGACTCCGCACAAACACAGAGTAATTATTTTAAATTATTTACTCGCCGCTTTTTGTTGATATAATTTAAAATACCGTTGTAATGATGGTGGGCAAAAACAGTGCGCCGTCATCAGTGAGATATGTTTTGCTGCTACCCCACATTAGATTAGAGGGACATGTGTAAGAGAGAGTACCTCTACAAACAAAAGCAAATTCCATCAATGTTACATTGTGATTAATTTCGATGGTGCTTTTTGTTGGAATATCAAACCTAATTGATTGCAAATCTTGTGCGTACACTTTGTTTTTTCGATTTGTTCAAATGGATTGTTTTCAAACTTATATGTTCGTTATTTTACAGTGAGTTAACATTTTTGTACGTTTACTTAAAATTACATGTAAAAAGATAAATCGTAAGAAATTCACGTTTATTACTTTTTTATTTCTTGAAGGCGCTGAAATATGTTAAAACGTCCAACAGCATAAGTTATTTTAATGTCGCAGCAAGAGTAATGCTTGCCGTTTTCACCAAAATATATATATTCTCGACACAATACCCCAAGTTTCTCAAGAAAAACCATAACTAATTATTTACGTGTGGTATACAAAAGAAACATCTCCCTGCAAAATTGGATTATAAAACTAAAATTGTACTTTTATTGCGTGAATCTGTCTAAAGAGTGAAAATTACAGGGGAGATGATATAAGGACGCATCAGCAGCAATATTTCCTCCTCCTGTCCCCGGTACGGACCGAAAACTTTGCATATTCCAGAGTTTGTGATTTTAGTTGTAAACTCACAATTAGTTTGAGGAAGTAAAGCCTTGTCGTAACTCACAGGGGAAATCTTAGGATCCTCAACAGCTTTCATGGGCCTATTGCTATTACATTATTCTGACATAGGACACTTCCTGTCATTTACTTATTAATTTATGCACGAAATTTACCTAAACATATTTACCGAAACCATCAGACCTATTTAATTCGCCGTGTTCCTATTTCCACATTTGGCTTAATGATTAATGAAATTTGCTTGCCATTTAGCTTCTCCTGTCTGTCACTCAACAATTTTCTCTTCAACAACCAGCGGATACAATCGTATCCGACGAGCTAGCTCTTATCTACACCCCCAAAGCCAATTTTCCATGCAGCCGTATAAAAAACGTTATTGTAAGTATTATGAAATGAAATGCTTTATAACCAGTAAAACCAATTGTCTTTAGTACAAGTAGTAATTTTCGTTTTAATTAAAATTATACGAACAATTCAAACTAAGGTTCTTTACCCATTCCAAACACGGAAAATTATTTCCACTGTTCCAGTAGCCACTTTATAGCCCCATATAAGTCATATAAGAGTTGTGCAAAAAGCTCCTAGTATAATTTAAGTCATTAGAGGGTAAATGTTCTGGGCAGCGCTCGTTATCGCCGCTTGAAAGCTGCATTAACTTCTATGTTCTGATGAAAATTCAACTTTATAGTGCTATCCTGCCAAACTACATAAAACTTGTCAATATGTCAATTTAACTCAATTATTCTGAAAAGGTTTACGAAAGTTAGTAGTATATACATATAAGATAAAAAAGTTTACATACACGTTGGTTAACCATACTTTTAAGTTATTGATATATACAATTAATTTATGGAGGGATAACTTTAAAATTATTAATTGAAAAGCAACATCAATTGTATATACTTTAAGGGTTGGTATTTTCAATATGCGGTTAACTCTAACTAACGGTTTACTCGTATTTCCTTAAAAATAACTGTTGATACAATTGTTTCGATGACAAAAACCGAGACAAAAACTGACATTTTCTATATTTCTTAAAAATATTTACTACGACTATTTTTAAAACAAATTATTTTTAAACATTCTAAATTTATTAGTTAGGTACAAAATAAATATCTAAATTTATGATACTGATGAAAAGCTATTATTAACATTATTTAGTCAAAAGTAATAATTTGTTTTAAAAACAGTGTCGTATTAAATATTTTTAAAAATACTGAAAATGCCCGTTTTTGTCATCGAAACGTTTGAAAATCAAAATTTGTGATGGGTCATAGCTTTTAGAAAGTCCAAAGCTAACAAAAAATAAAATAAAAAATCCAGGTCCGTATTTAAAAAAAATAAGTTGATAATGGTTTCTGGAAGACGAAACGTCGGAATTCAAATTTGACAGCACCATATTATAGAGGATAAAAAGTTGCAATGACGAAGTGTTATTTGTTTCAAAATTTGTTTTCAAATAACGCCAGAAAAAAATATAAAACATTTTATGAAATTTCGTTTTTTTCTGGATATTTCAGAAAGTATTCGGAATTTTCCAAATTGCAACACAGCATTTTGATAAGCATCAAATTGCGCAACATTGCCATAATTTAACCGACCTGTATCTCTTACAGTTTCCGAGATCTCTATGATGAGGCTCGAAAATGGGCCACCCTATATAGTCTCCTGATTTTGCCCTTAATACATAAATAACTATTAAAGCTGTTCGATACGTCAACAACATATATTTTATATAATTGTGTACCTATCATAAAATTTCTCTATAGAAGGAATAGAAAAGATATTTTAAAAAACCTATTAATATACTCGGTAAATAAACTTTAAAATCTTTAAACGTGTTCGATAGGTCAACAACACATGTTTTATACAGGCTGATTTGTAACATATGGAAAAGAATTAAAAGGTAGATAGATGGGCTCGAAATAAACTAGTTTTATTAATAACCTTTTCACAAAAGCTCAATAATTATGAAGATACATCAATGCAAAGTTAGATGAATTACTAGCAGTATTCAAGAAAATAATTGATGTAATTTATGTTTTAAATTTTATATTGGGGATATTTGAACTTACTGAACTATTATTTAGTTCAATAAACTATAAGAAACTTTTAAAAAGAAAATTACTTCTTCAATATTTTTCCGTTTAATGTCCTAAATTTTCCATTGTTGAGAGCCACAGTAAGTTGCCGTTGAAATTAAAGTTGAAATGTACGTAAGTGTCAAACTGACATTTAAGTAATAATCACCCAAATTCTGTATAAAAATTGCTGCCCATAACAACGTTGTTACCAGATTTGCAGCATCTTCATTGGTTGGCTTGTGCTTGTAGTGACCAACCAATAAAAATGCTAAAAATGTCATAGCAAGGTTGTTATGGATAGCAATTTTTGAATTGAGGTGAATATCAGTTTTTTTTTTAGATAGACACACGCCTTGTGAATTTAACTTCAACGGTATCCAATAAATTTTTAAAAAAATTTAAACCACTGTAACTTTTGTTTTATGGGGTTTTCGTCTAAAATTTATTATGCAAAAATGTTTATGTTACTCCCCACTAATTGCCCTTTCAATCTGTTCCATATGTTACAAGTCACCCTGTATAATTGCGTATCATAAAATTTCTCTGTAGAAGAAATAGGAGAGATATTTTAAAAAACCTATTTTGGACAGCTGCTGCTGCTGGAACGAGATATCTCTCAATCAATGCGGACTTTTCATATGTTACTTTGACAAAGAATCCTGCGAACTATTAAAATGTGTAATTAATGTATGATTTAGATCTATTTTGCCTGTACTTAATCATAGCATACCAAATGAATAAAGATAAAATTGATTACGTAAAAAATGTTTCGATAAATGTTTACAAATTCCCAACATAAAATTTTTTTTTAAAGGATTCCTTATCTTAGACTGGTAGTTATGTGAAATTCAATCATTTAATTTAGAAAATATCTGAAAAGTTAATTTAAAAAATAATCATTTCAAAATCATGTCTGTTGTTATTGATATCCCTTATTAAAGGTACCTCCGGTTTGATGAAGAACACCCGAGAAACTGACTTACATTAAAACGCACTGCTTTAATCAAATTTCACGTATTTTGTGGGGATTTGGATATCCATTCACTTCGTTGTCGGTTGGGATGGCACGCAATACCTTAACCAAGTAGAATTGGCGTGGCGTTATCCTTATCAGTCTTATCTCTAGGGAAGGTTGTATGTGTGGTTTAGCGTGTTCCGTATAAGCCATTCCTAGTGGTCTGAATCTGGTGCGGTGGCCCAGGACAGACACACCGCTTCCATCCCCCACAACTCCTTTTCCTACACTGTGGACCAAGTGACTTGCTAGGGTTGTGATCCTTATTACAGCAGATCTCCAACAAAACCGCTGTGTGGCTTCCAACTTTCCCAAAAACCGCAGATTCTTACTCATGATAAGTAAACGCGTCTTTTAAAGGAAACTGAACGAAATATCGCTTTCATTGTCAAATCCACTTATATTAAAATTGTTGCGTACTTTTACCACAAGCAGAGCTTACAAAATTGAGTTAGTTTATGAATATATTGATGAGGGAAATATCGGAAAATTACGCCTCTTCCCTAATCTAATAATATGAATAAAATTTCCCATAATGTGCTACTACTACTGCTTGTGGCTTATATGATAAAGTTGAAATTCCAGTTGTAATAACTCTATTATGAGGGTACTTTCTCCCTCTCTTCTTACATAACTAAGAGCTGAAATACGTTGACGCAATATTGAATCGAGGATTCTCTGAGCGCAAATGCATTTAATAAGTTATGGTTAAGTGTTAACTTAAATACTGTGCTATTTACAATGTTAATCGACAACGAACCATCGATATTGAGGAATTTGGTTTATTACCAATGTGCGCTTTTAAATAAATAACCTCTATTATCTTGAGAGCTTTGTGCTGCTTTTAAGATAGCAAATAACTCATCGTGTCTTTCAACTGGGATGCAAGTTATTATTAATTGACCTATTTCAGAAGACCCAGAACAGAGCACCATACGGTGCTTTACTTTAGATATTTTTTATTCAAATTAAAAAGGAGGCCACCTTAATTTATACCGGGAGTGGTTCAATCTAAAATCTCACTGTACCGGAACTAAAATTAAAGTGTTTTGTTCTTTTTTAAATTCTATAAATAAATAGAGGGTAGGTATTTTTTGTTTTCGTTTATTCATTATTGTTAAAGTAAATATTGAAGCATAAACAAGAGCAGAGCTGAACTAGGTCATATGTAACCTTGGACATAATTCTAATTTGATAATTATGAAAATAATATTATAATCACAATATGTCGTTAAATGGATCGTTTCCTTTATTTTACTTTACAAAGCTTGGCTAATTTTAATTTCTTATACATTATATTTCAATATTTAAATTGAGAGATGTGAGGTCTATTGAATAATGAAAATGCTAATAAGATACAGTTTATATTTAATATTACCATGCAGGATACTAACGGGTGTCCAGAAATTCTTTCAGTCCTGGGCGGCTATGGATTGTATAACGTATGTCTTTACTATCTTGATACAAACTCACCTCAAACAAAACGTCATGTTTTATGATGGTTACATGAAATAGTATATTATTATACGAGTTTTATAAGACGCTATATTGTGGCTCAAGTTATTAGAAGTACGACGAGTGAAGCGAGCAGTGCTTCAAAGGAATGAGTGCTACAATATGTCTTATAAAACAAGAAGTGTAATATACTATTTTTTCTATTTTGCATCTATTAATACTTTAAATTTAAGAATATGTGCAAAATCTAAACCTAGGAATATTTGGAATGATTTGACAATGGTTGGTAACACTAACCAAACAATAAAACAAGGTTAATTTGAAATTAGTTGTCAATTTTACCTCAAAACCAGCAACAAGCTTTTTTGCATTCTATTGAAATTTATAAACAAGCAAGTATAAGTAATACACCACTTGAAGTAAGAAAAAGAGCCCAATTAGCTATAAATGATTTACTTTCGAAAAAATAATAATAAAATGTTCCAAATTTCACTATTTTCTTTTGTACAATTTTGTGAGGTTGGCCTTGGCTTTTGACGCTGCGTTACCCACACTTCATTATAAATTGGTGGCAAGCAATGGTAATATTGCTTGCTATGAAAAAATAAAAAACCGGAGTTCAAAATGAAGCTATTATGAAACCCGTTTGAGTGTCAAAATGACTCTGTTAGAGACGCAAAATAGAAAAATTATATTTTTCTACGAAAATGCGGAATGACGTTTTTTCTGACAAGATAATCGAACTTGAAAGTTGACTTTTGAAAAACTAGTACGGAAAATTAGTGCGGAAATTTTTTTCCGCACACATTTTTTAAACTTTCCGCACGCAAACAAAAACATAAAGAAGTACTTACATTTAGTTATAATAGTAATATTTATTTAATATCTAACAACCGGAGGAGTGCACATTAGTTCATCGCTTTCGCTTTAGTTTTGAAACTCCATGTTTATATTCACGTAATTTGATCTCAAAATCAAAATTATTTCGATGACAGAACACAATTTATAAACTGTCAACAGCTATGCGCTTTTAGTTCTATGACAACAAACTCACTTGATGTTTATTTTAATTAGAAAAAGATTTACAAATAATTTTATTTTTTACGAATTCCACGTTTTCGTAGAAAAAATCGTATGTAACACGCTTGCGGAAATGGCCCATGACAATACTCGTGTGATTGCAGCACTCGCTGTCGCTTGCGTTGCGAATTTCACACTCGTATTGTCATGATGCGTTTTCCGCACTTATATTACAATTTACTATTATTCACAATCAGTTAGTAATATACTTAGAGTATAAATAGTATAGAGATGGTGCGTCCACATAACTGCACATACACTAATAAACCTTTCGTAACTTGTGGGGGCGCTACTATCTGAGCAAATTCAAATTTGATGTGACTTTTGTTAACTTTGAATGAAATGTCAATGTCAACAAATGTATTTTATCTGAAATCGGCAGTAAAGAACTCCGAAATCGGCAGTAAAGTAAGTCATTATTGTACGATTTTTATATACGTTGGCTTCCTTAAGTAATCAACAAATATACCTACTAGTTAACAGCTGACAGCCGAATGTGGTAAACATCTATTTTGGTTATATCGTGTTTTACTCGTGCTTTTCGTTAAAATTACCTATACTTCGGTACCTACTTCAAATTGTGTCTGGACTGTAAACGTTAAATTGGGCGATTTAGTCGATTTCAAATAAAATTTAATGTGCAACTAGGCAGTCAAGTTATTTTTCATCACTCATAGTGGTTATTTGCCTCGACTTCGCCTCGGCAACTAATATCCATACTCGCGTGATGAAAAATGCAACTTTATAGCCTTGTTACACAAATAACTATTTTATTATTATAATGTTGCTTGTTTTATTAAATGATTGATTGTGAATAATAGTATATTATAAACCAGGCGGAGAAAGCTCATATTATAGCCGAGCATACATTTCACTGCAGAGGCGCCAGCCGAGGCAGTAGAATGTATGCGAGACAATTAGTAGGCTTTCGTCGCCGTGTATTATGTACTATTTTTTTTTCAAGCTTTTAATTAGAATATTTCTTTGAGATTTTGTAACATTATTTTTAGGTTAGGTTCAAATGACAGATTAGATATTTCATTCTTTTTTAGGTTAGTTGCGCAGGTATCTGTCTGAATGAATTTACGATTCATAGAGGGAGACACTCTTCCCATGTTATTTCAATGCATTTATTTCAACTCCGCCGGACAAAAATGAACTCCTTCAATATGAGGTTGTGAATAGTATATTATCGAAATTATTATACGCTTGAAAAAAAACATAGTATATATTCCCCGGCAAGTACCATTCCTGTGTTCAATTAGTTCTCCTCGAGGCTACGCCTCTCGGTAAACTATAGTTCTCTCGTCAAGAATGGAATACTTTCCGCCTCGGTATGTAATGCGGTGAACGGTGAATTGCGCAAACCAGGTAAAAATCGGCTGCAGGTGGTCTCGGGAGTGATAGATGACGTCTACCAACACTCCTCCTTCCCCTAATCTTTTTTAGACAAGTTTAAATTTCGAGAATATTACTTTCTTCAAGAAAATAATGAAACTCTTTGGAGATGTACTAATGAGCAGTGCAATGCGAAACTTTAAAGGCTCCTCCACACAGTGGGCCATCATGATGGCACACTGCAATGGGCCATTATGTAGAGAGCGCATTTGCTTAGGTTTGCGTATGATCGCCAAGCGTGGCTGACGATGGCTAAGTTATCGGTTTTTGGAGCGCACATCAAAGGAAGTTGGTGCAGATGCTCGCGCATGCCCACACATGGGCACATCATTCAGTACGAGAGCACAGAACACCTGGTACGAAAGTACGATCAGCTGATACTCAACTACCTGAGAGATGATACTACAAAGCATTCTACTTTATTTTTATAAATAGATCTTAATTTTTTCCTTATTTAGTGAATCATCCGAACACCTGAGCCTACACCTGAGCCAACACCTGGTCAATGTGTGGGCACCTGCAGTGGCCGGTGTTGGTCGAGGCGTTTATTGGTGTACTATTGGTGATGGCTTATGTTGGCCCATTGTGTGTAGGGCCTTTAGACGCGCGAGCCGGAATATACATGTAACAAAAACCTTTTCTACCTGCGTTTTCCGGTCGAAATCCGGAATTTTTTAAATGTTTTTTTACGCTTCTTGCGCAATTCACAAGTAACCTGTAATGCAGGGTATCCTGAAATTAAGAGCAAAAAACTCGGGAGGTGATTCTACTTGAAAAATTAATGTGACAAGTTCCTATAACATTTTTCCGAAAGCTCATTAATCTCTTGGTTACAGGGCCTTAAAGTTTGTTTTTTTAAATGAATTTTTTTCCAGTAACTTTTTTTCTTTTTCTAGTGTACCGATTCGTTTCAAATTTGGCACACTTATCACTAATGTCTATTTGTATTCTTGCACCAAAATTGAGGTAAATCCCCCAGTGTCAAAGAGTCGAAACTGACGTTGGATAAAGACCCAGAACTTTTTTGTTAGACACTTTTTCTAAATTTGGATGACGCCCGATTGAAGAGCTTCGAAAAATCTTCAAGATCCTCTTGCTGCATCACGATAAAACGAGTCGTTTTCGAGAAAAACGCCTTAAATGAATACCAACTACAGCTCTTTTTCAAGATTAACAAAGCAAGCATTAAACAGTTTTTCTCGAAAACTACTCGTTTTATCGATATTCAACAAGAGGATCTTTTTTGAAGATTTTTCGAAGCTCTTCAATCGAGCAGCATCAAAATTTAGAAAAAACAATATTAATGAGCTTTCGGAAAAATGTTATATAGTTTGATAATGAAATATAAAGAAATTCATTTCATTCAAAAACCTCCATCCTAAAGTAAGTTTTAGACATAGAAATAGATAGAGAATTTATTTCACAACATATGTACATAGAATGAAAATATACCGGGACATTTCTTTAACTCTGAACATATTCCCTATGTTCAATGTTAAAAAACACAGATCAATGCATTGCGAGTACTATGCAGCCAGTTATACCACACACCAGTTTTAATTTTATTTAATTAAATTTTTAATGATCAGGATAACTGACTGAAAAAACGTCACGCACATTTCTTATGATCTGATTAGGAGGGTATAAATGCTTTTTTTTTTCTCATACCTACACGAAAATGGCTAGGTACTTTATTTGTGTAAAATGCGGGTAGAAAGTCGCCTTTTTAGGGTAGTCCTATCGGCAAAAATTTTATTTTTCTCATACCTGCACGAAAATGGCCACTTTATTTGCGTGAAATGCGGATAGAAAGTTTTTAGAGTAGTCGCGGAAAATAAGGAGTGGGGGTAACATTTCTCACTTGGGTAGCCATTCCCTTACTGATATGCGGGAGTTATTTGTGTTTGTTTATG
This sequence comes from Pediacus dermestoides, assembly GCA_963942485.1. Taxonomy (NCBI): domain Eukaryota; kingdom Metazoa; phylum Arthropoda; class Insecta; order Coleoptera; family Cucujidae; genus Pediacus; species Pediacus dermestoides. Next base: position 22,686,953 of record OZ012626.1, on the reverse strand, counting down.
GTTGTCAAGGTGATTTGCTCACCACTCAGTGTCAAGCAAAATGTCAGTGTTATGCTGTTTTAATTAGTTCGCGCGTTTTCGCGCAAAAGAAGTGGCCATTTTCGTACAGGTATGAGAAAATATAGAGTATGCTACACGGTAGGAGTTGATTCTGCCTCGTGTTCTTGCGCCCTCGCTTCGCTCTAACGCAATTTTCACACTCGTCGGAATCTCTTAATTCCTACCTTGTTGCATAAACTACTATTCTTCAGTTAAATACATGTTTTTGATTTATTTTATCACAATAATATTCAAACAACTTGACAATTATTTTTTTTAAATTGTCAAGTAGCTATTTTGACGTAATATTGGGAAGCTGATACTTATATACATGCATTGACCTGTGTTTTTTTAAACTGACCATAGGGACTATGTTCAAAGTTAAAAAAATGTCCCGGTATGTAGGTACAGGGAGTTACATTATAAAGGCTCCTCTACACAATGGGCTATCATAGACCATCGCCATTGTACGCCTCGATCAACACCGGCCAGGTGTTGGCCCATGATTCAGTAATGATCGTACTTTTGTACTGAATGATGGGCCAACGTCCACCAACTTCCTTTGATGTCTACTCCAAAAACCGATAACTAGGCCATCGTCAGCCAAGCTTGACCATCATACGCCATCCTAAGCAATTGAGCTCTCTACACGATGGCCCATTGTGTAGAGAAGCCTTAAGAAATTTTGGAAAAAACAACTTTTAGTACAATTTTTAGTACTTAAGTGTTAAATGATGAAACTTTTTAAAAAGTGGCACACACTTAAAACTTTCATGTTCAATTTATTACTTTTCAAAATTCTTCTCTTAGTAGTTTTCCATAAACAAATTGATTAAACACCCCCTGTAATATTGACATGAATCAATATTACACCCATTTATATTACTTCTATAAAATTATACCTTATTAAAAGAAACATGTGATTTGCTGTAATTATATTTCCAATATATTGAACCAATAAGTATAACCGAAGTGCAAACTTTTTGTGTCAAAAAATTAATATTACTAAGTAATTCGCGCACACATATATTTTCTTTATGGATCAACTGAAAACTATGTAAAAATAATGTAGGTATATGCACCAGACAGTTGGCTGGAATTTTCATAATTCCTAAAACGCTCTCTCACTTCTCACCCAATCGTTTTATATGTCGTCTACTTTTATTTAGGTTCTGTTCCATGATATATTGGATTTCCAACGAATCGACCTTCTGGTGCTATTACAGTTTTGTGTCTAACTTGCCTTACCAGTATGTGCACTGCCTCAGTATTCTCAAAGGGAGCAATTGCAGAAAATACATCTGCAGTTCGTTTACGTCGGAGTTTCCATCGATATTTATTTATTTACCAATCTGTAATTTTTATTTAGGTACTGAAATATTCCACATGCAAGTGGTGCATATTCGTTGATTTAGTATAAATAATGTGCGAGTTGAATTCAACGGAAATAAATTGCTGCAGCAGTAAATGTGTTTGCTAATTATTTATTTAAAAGGAACTGGTGTAGTTTAAAACTTCATATAGATTCTACGTTAGGTTACCTATCTCCCAGAAGTGCATCCATCGGTTGTGGATTTGCCCTGGATAATTTATTAACTTGCCAGCATACGGAAAACCACCGAGTTAACGTTTTAATTTCAATAAAATTTTAACACTAATAAGTTATACATAATGTTTTAGATTAATTGAGGGAGATATCAAATACAGCTTTTCGTTTTTATTGATATTTAATCCGTTTTCTCTGGGAATTAATTTTAGTTTAAATTAAAATTTATATAAAATATTTCAATACACTAAGTACTTACATACCTAATATCGCCAAAAATTTTATAATAATGTTAAAATATCTGCTCGGTTTTAATAGTAAATTACTTGTCCCCTTCAAGAAAACTCAGTTTTGTCATATCTTCTGACGGCTAATATAGAAATCATTACACATGTACCTACTTATTTATCATAAACGAGATCTACAAAAATATAGGCTATTAAATAATTTAAGAATTGTCAAAATAAAATTTAAAATTATTCCTAATAAATAACATTGTAGATCAAAATGCCACTAAATGCGATATATTATGCATTTCGTTAAAATCGGAATTTCCGCAAAGTGCAGACGTAAACTTATGGATTTTCCTTGATCTGGCCAAGAATTCAAATAAGTGAAATCAGATTTTATATATTTTTTGTGAGAACCGTAACACCTTGATATAAATTTACGCGCTTTTAAAATTACTGCACTCCCCACTTATTTATTTTATAACCACCATCACCATCAGTGTATAAAATTCTGCTATGAACCGTAGATGTAATTTATTATATTCTTTATGCATATTTATAAAAAAACACATAAGAAGTTTCGGTATTATTAAACTATGCACAGCATCTGATATGTGGTAACTAATTAAATTGCAGGGGATGAAACATAAACTGAAAAGAAAATACATCCCTCAAAGCAAAGCTTTTATCGTTTGAAATACTTACGGAAACACACTGCCAGTTTTTTCAATTTATTTCAGGACGTGAAAATAGAATAAAAAATAATAAATTCACAGGGCATGTGCCTAAGAAAACAACAACAAAATAAAAAGAAACTTAAAAATACTCATCTGTTGTAAAGCTGTTTTTAATGTACACTAAAAACATTTTTAAATAAGGCCTTAATAAACAATAATGACAAAAGAAATTTATGGCGCATTTTTGTCACTTTTCTCTGCTCCAGATCCGCGTGGAGCATCCCGCATGTTACGTTGTTACGCTCAAGAAAAGGAAGTCGTTCAAGACAATATACCTGCAATTTAATTTTCAGAGAAAATTAACTTTATACCAGTTAAATTATATTAGTATCATATAATGTATACGATGGTAAAACATAACGTTAATTTCCACTAGCTGGAGCAAATTATTATTTGAATCGGTATCTGGGTGGGGCGCGTGTAACTTTGATTTATTACATGTTTAAAAGTGCTACAAGTTTAACATAGTTATTGCTAAAAAAATGTTTATGATATTTAATTAAAGATGCGCTTTGAACTTTTTGTCCGCCTATCATCATAAACGTTGTAACTTGAAACTCGTTCGGTTGAAATTGAAGTAAAGAGAAACTTGTATAGTGGTTTTTTTATATTTTTAAAAACTGTTCTCTAGAACTGTCATATTTATGTGGCCTTTTGGTTGGCGCTTAGACTTTTTTCACTTCTATAATACCAACTGGAAATTAATTGCCTGAGTAATGCAGTCGCGACTGTTAAATAAATTCTCTTTTGATGGCGTTAACGAGGACTTGAAGGTTGCCGTACTTAACTTTATAATGAAACATCATCATTCTTTATAACTTAATTTTATCTCGTTTTGTGTTATTTGGTATTTCTTTTTTGGATATACATAGCTAAATTTCCCTTTAAATTACCTTTAAATTTTTTTAACCTTCAGCTTTAAATTACTTTCATTACTTAACCTAGTAATGTAACATTTATTTAGTTTTTATTCGAAGACTTCCTATCCCAACTACTCAGACCGATGTAACAACATAAGCGACATTTCGCTCCAAAGCTTATATATCCACATCAGGCTCACATATTACCTATTTTTCCTTGGGTGGCAATTATGGCAATAATTTTTCTCTTACAGGTCATTTATTTTCTGACGGATTTATAAAATTTTAGATTAAATTTTTCAACGAGTAACAGATGGGGTGGTAGATGCTTTTTGTACAATATGCTTAGATGTTAGACATAAGATAAGAACAAGAATTATGAGAGGAGACCGCTACTGACTGCTTTCAGTTTCGTGTGCGGTTGACAGACAAAAACACAGCAGTAAGTTGCTGGCCATATCAGTAGAATCGCGCAATATGTCAAAATGTCCGTTAAGCATCATTAATTGTTCAGTAACCAGCCGGGTATAACTAAACCACCCTGAAAGTTAAGAACGCTTTGTTTTCTTCACATTGGACGGACTGTTTAGTTGGTTCAAGTAGATTTTGACTTTCTTACATCCATTAAATAGAGCCTTGAACATTATGAAAGCTTAATTTACTTGTAATATAAGCACGTTGAAAAACTGAGAGATAAGAAACAGAATATTACTGCATTAGTTCATTTCAATAGTTTTTTTTATATTTTTCTGCTGAGGGAAGATAATCTTTAAATAGATCAAGAATAATAATTTAATAACAAAGAAAATGTAAAGGAGTTATTCCTATTAATTAAACGTTTTATCTCAAAAACGAGAAGTGCGAAGATTGAGAAGCAGGCTAGCAATTTTATATACACCAAAAATAGTTATTTATACAGGGTGTCTCACGGTTGTGACCTATTAGAGGTATTGAGAGAACCAAAAAAGATAGAGAGCTGAAATTTTGCATACGGGCCTAGCTCCATATGATCTATCAACTGAAAATATTTTCAAGATGGCGGCACTTCCGGTTATACCGTAAGTTGATACCAACTTCGTTATTTTAAATGGGATACCTCTCGGGATACCCTGTATTTTTTTTTCTAATTTCCCACGAAATTCTTAGACTTTTGACATAAAAAATCCTATACCTAAATTTTACCGTTTTCGAGAAAAAAAATAATAGGTATCTAAACTTTTTACAAAAAATCAAATGAAAATAAAACTCAAATCTATAATAATTTATCACTGGCAGACAGACTGGTATTATTTTTAAACCTGGCAACCGTTTTTTTTCTTACATTAACAGCTGGTTCCGCCCTTCCGGTATTGGTCAATTTAAAAGTCCAATAACTTTGTTATGCAAGCAGAAGTAACATATTTTCTTGCAGTTTTTCTCAATCTATTGTCGTCGGCACGTACCAGTTTTCTCTGGGGCGCGAGTTCTGAAACACTCTGTATAATTCTATATATAATTTTATGAGAGTGAAAAAGACACTTTCTTCTCGAATGGTGTATAAGTACTATTTTTTCTACTGCCTTATTCCTAAATGTACTAAACTTATATTTACTAAAAAGGTTAAGAATTTTTCAAGAAAAATTAGTAGGTTAGCTTGATCGTATCCTTAGAAATGCTGCAAACAGAAAATTTTTCTGCCATCGCTGTCAACTGTGATTTAATAGTACATTGTTAACCGAGTGGGGGAAGTAGGAGATTCCTAACGAGCATGAAGTTGCCGCGAGAGCGAAGCGAGCGCGGTATCCATGCGAGTTGGGAATCGACTAGTCCGTCACGAGATTAACATACTATTTTCTTTCATACCCGCAATTTTGGGGACTTGGGGACAAACAACCGAAAATGATCGGTTTCACGATCGATTGATGCAACCACGAAAACATTTTTGGTTAATTGTCACTTTATTGCTATAAATACAGTGACAATTATCACCCCTGTTGAATTACAATGCTGCAAACAGAAAAAAATAGCACTTTGATTTTCAGGTGTTTTTAGGTTATGTAGGTGTATAGAATTGTAGATTAATGTGAATGCAGCTGCAGAAGTTTTTTTGTTGGGAAAAAAAAACAGGAAACCATGTTCCGTCACATTTTACCAAACTTTCCCGTCACTAGTGTGGGAAAGTACATTTTTCCAAACGGACACATCATCTATCGCGGAATCGATCATTTTTGATGTTTGTCACCAGCCACCTAAAATCGCTTTTTCCGGCGCGCGGGTCTGAAAGAAAAGGTATTTATTTGTCTATGTTTTAAGGCAGCTACAGACATGTGAAGTTTGCCAATTTCCAAATACCAAATGTTTTTTATTTGGAAATTATTTCATATACTGTGTTTCTGAAAGATTTGTCAAATAAGAAGCATTTGCTATTTGGAAATTGGCAAACTTCACATGTCTGTAGCCGCCTTTAGAAAAGGATTTAGTAAAAATGGAATGCAATGACGAGGAAAATAGTAGTGATGTAGGCAAGGACATTGAAGAGGCCGAAATGCTTCAACTCTGAATTTGCTACCTATCAAATTTTATACTTTCTTCTCTAGAAAGGAAAATTTTCATTACACCACTCATTTTTTTGTAAATGTCAACTTTCATCTTTCAAATATCTATAGAAATAGCCTACTTTCAAACAAAGCAGTAGAAAAAGATCATTAACATTAAATTCATAAAAATAAAATGCCTGTTTTTTTTATGTAAGAACTTAAGGTGTAAAAATAACATGTTATCTCAAAGTTATTAGAGCTTATCAACAAAATATTTTTTATTCAACTTTGGTTTTAGTTATAAGACGCAGCAGGCACACACAAAAATCGAAACATATTGCAATACACAGATGTAATATATCTTTCGTTTCATTTCCATTATAGAACAGCTTATGGTACGAGTAGTAGATTCGTAGGTGTTTTTTTCGTTTTATATTATGTGCGAAAATGGATACAAAAACGTCGATCAAAAATTGCATAAAAATGTAGTAGAGAGGCGACTGTGTTATTGGGTGTGAGGACTGGCAATTGCCTGATTTTCGCTTCTTATATTGAAAGTACAACTGGATATCATCCAGACAACCTAGTTCAAAAGTTTAATATTCCCCCCATTGTTTTTCGCCTTGTACAAAACTGAATGACATATTCCATTCACACTGATTATTCAAACATATTGGTAGGTACACATATAAGCAAATCTCAGCTATTAGTTTACAAAATCACAATAGTTTTGAGTTATTAAATTTGTTTTGTTTAGATTAAATGTACAGCTAGATACTACGTTATGATTTTACAGGAAAGTTTACGAACAAACATATGATCTTTATTATTATTACAAAGCCAAAGACTCAATGTTGGCCTAACATAAACTTCTCACTTATTTCGTTTGAAAGCATCAGACGAAGTAAAGTTGGTGCATGTATTGAAGTATTTCCAAGCATCTTGTCGACCGTTTCTGGAGCTGTTCTCGAGCAACTTGTAGTTCATTTGATCGCTCTTGGTAGTTCATCTGAACCCTGTCGGATATCGAACACATCCCCAACCGGCCCCGTTGTTGCCTTGAATCTTTTTCCTCTTATTGCTTATTCGATGGCTTATTACAAATTCCAACCCTTCTAAGGATCCGATTTATTGCAATAGTTTGTGTGCGCGTCGTAAAATCTGCGCCTGATTTGTTTCATCTGATCTGTTGGCAAATATTTCCTTTCTGGTTTGCTTTTACTTGTCCAAATATCACGAGCTTATCATTCAATATGTAAATTTTTATTTTTTCATTATTCTAAATTATCGTATTTGCCATACCGCCATCCCAGCTAGCTATCCCAGCTTCATTTAATCTTTTACCTTCTGCGTTAATTTCAACGTTCAAGTAAAGTTCATTTTGATGTCCGTACATTATCTTGTAACAGAACAACAGAAAAATTCGTTACGGGAAACTTTTCCAAAAATTAAATTAAACTTTTCGCTAGGGAAAACCCTATTGGGGTTGCAGACAAATAAAACTTTTTTTTGAGGTCAATCAGTTGAAATCCATGTGAGAATTGTATCAGTTAACGATATTACATTCGAGTGTTTGTTGCGGACATGTTCGTAATTAATGTTCTTGTTCCAGTTCGACCATTATGGGTGAGACTCGTGGGTGAAAATAAGCCATTATCCGCTGAGAACTCTTACGACCTTAGTTGTGAAGTAGTTGGTTCTCGACCAGAGCCTACAATCACTTGGTGGAAAGGCAGTATGCAGATGAAAAACACCAGAGAAACTGTAAGTACCCAACCTAAGTCATTCTAAAAAAGCAAATATTTACTCTCAAAGGACGTGAAAACAAACTGCAAAACCGCGAAAATACATAGCTGCTTCCACACACTATGAAATATTACATGTTTATCTGAAACACATATATATGTATCTCGTTTGTCAACTTGAGCTAAACATGACATTGTTGATGCATTAGAAAATATTTATTTTATATCAGTGAAAGCCATAATGTATCCTTTCATCTCATATTATTTCTCATTTTTTATTCCCAAGTTGCTGCACGACATTTTAAAGTAATGCCAAACAAACATCAACAACAGAATATAGGATGAAATGGAAATTAATTTCAAACGTTTTCCAAGGATGAGGGCATAAAAGCAACAAAAAGTTACATTTTTTGCATGGTGCTAATAGTGACGATTTACTCTGTTTAAATTAAAGAAACTAATTAGAAAGCATTAGCGTTTTAAAATTTTAGGAAAATAAAAGCAGGATTTGTTTTTGTAATGTTACATGTATATGTATATGTTATGTACCTACTTATACTTACAGAATGGTTTCTGAAAGCGAAATCCTACCGTGAACATTGAATATATTTAATAAAAAATATTTCAAGCATTGTATAATAAAATATCTGATGTGTCCAGCACATGATTTTCTTATTCGATGAGATACAGTTCTAACCTTTTAGTAGAAAAGGCGGCTGCAAAAAGTTAGTCGTTATAAAGTGGACGAACGGGAAAAATAGGAATGATAATTTAGATCTTCATTAAGAAGGAACGCTAAGGTTGCCTGCGAAAATTCTGCCGAAACGAGGTTAAAAAAAATAATGTATTTACAACTTCAACAAATTTCTTAGACTGGAATCACGTTTTAGATCTCTATCATTCATGTATTTTGATTATTTATCAAGGATAACAATTTGAACCAGCATGCTTCTCCCATCAAACAACGCAATTTGTGTAAATTGAGTCTAAATTTTACAAATTTGTCGAAAAACTAGTGAAATGTTTGGTTATTGTGAAGTTGTCAATTAAATTTCAAAAAAGTTATAAATTTAGATCAAGTATCACTAAAAGTACGCTTCATTTATGCTTCCGCCTTATGACGTCAGTTTTTAATAAAAAAACATCCCCTTAAGCGGGGCTGCCGGGGTGTTCCGACCAGATGGGTGTAGGCAACCCTATTTATTTTTGCTCGTTTCGCTCTCCCCTACAATGTGGTGACTCCTATTTGTCCACCACAATAATTATTTTTGAAATTATTTATTTAATAAATTTTTTTTAACCCTGTTTCGGCAGGATTTTCGCAAGCAACCTTAGCGTTCCTTCTTAATATAGGTCTAAACTATCATTCCCATTTTTCCGTTCGTCCACCTTATGACGACTAACTTTTTGCAACCGCCTCTTTGACTATTTAGATAACATCAAATTTTAAAGGAACAAAACTACTTGGCATACATACAACAGAAACCACGTAAGTACCACTTGTGTTGGGGTTAGTTGAAAAAGATTTAACCTAACCCACAATTTGGTTCAAACTCTGACTTTTGGATCAATTCTAATAAGTCGATATATATACTTCCTTATACTTCGTACAAAAATGTAAAAATTAAAATATGCAGGGTATCCCAACTGTAATTGTTACGAACTTAAACAATTGATAGTACAATAAAATTTAAGACAAATGTTTTCTATATAGTCCAGTCAATCTGTCGGGAAAAAGGATCATTTTTGGAAAAAATTACCCGGTAAACTTTCTCTTCATAAATCATTAGGGGGTCATGTGGAAAGCTTAAATTCAAAAACTCGGGAAAATCCTCGAACCCATTTTTTGGGAATTCCAAGAAGTGTTTGGATTTGAATTTACGCGAGAACGGTGAGTTGGAGAAGAAATTTTTGTTAATAAATATTGTAGAGAGCAATATTTTCTACAATTTATCTCAAAGGATCGATGCGCTACGACGAAAAATGCCTAAAGTAGAGGGCGCCAAAGTACCCAAAAATATGTTTTTTCACTATTTTACATCGAAAAAAAATTTTTTACGGACAACTATAAATATAAATGTTGACAAGCGAAGAAAAACACACAATTTTTATATAAACGTTTTTTCTCTACGATCCACCGTTTAGGAGATACAGCATGCAGAGTGAAAATGTTAACCGTGTTTGCCTACTATTTTTACGATGTAAATGTATTATAATTACTTTGAAAATAAAATGTTCTAAATTTACATGTAATCTTTTTTGGGTTGTTTTCAAATAAGTATAATAAAAAATATCGTTCATTACACGTTCGGAAATGGATTTTCGTGCATGCATGACATCGTGTTCGGCTTCGCCTCCCACAAGAATTTGTCACGCGCGCACGGAAAAATCCTTATTTCCAGACTCCTAATGAAATATACTATTGTCTAACGACAACAACAAATATCATTTAATCAATTTTCTTCAAACAGACCTTCAGGCTCCAGGCTGTTGGCTTTGAGGTTCAGCAGACGTTTCAGGATGCGGATCGCCTAATAGTCAAGACAGCTCTCCAAAGGTCTGCTGAGTATGACTCTACTAAAATAATTGACGAAGACATTGACCTTTTAGTATTGCTTGCCACTTTGGGAAGTGCAGAACGTACAACTTTGGCGCCCTCTACTTTTGGCATTTTTCGTCGTAGCGCATCGATCCTTTGAGATAAATTGTAGAAAATGTTGCCCTCTACAATATTTATTAACAAAATTTTCTTCTGCAACTCACCGATCTCGAGTAAAATCAAATCCAAACACTTCTTGGATTTCCCAAAAAATGGGTCCGAGGATTTTCCCGAGTTTTTGAATTTAAGCTTTCCACATGACCTCCTAACGATTGATGAAGAGGAAGTTTACCGGGTATTTTTTTCCAGAAATTTCGACAGATTGACTGGACTAATAAACATGTAACGAAAAATACTTGTAAAGGAGCTCTTTTTATACTCTCCCTGTTTAAGATGCATATGATTAAAATTTGTATTTCTTACTGATCAATTACAGTTAAATATTGTCTTAGTTACGGTAACTACTCATAACTCCCTTGGGAGTTATAACTAGGCAATTATCAATCCTTAAATCCCTCCAATCATGGGCAGTACCAGCTACAAATTTTAGAGGGTAATTTTCATATATATTACTAATTTCCATGAATAGATCACGAATCTGAAATCATTTTGCGTCGGACACTTTTACTTTTCGAGGTGTTTAAAGTTGTGACATTTTTACCATTTATTTTTGACGTTTTATTTATGGCTATCATCTATTGAGGTTTTCAATAAAACAACGTTCTCTGTCTGTCCTGACGTCACAAAACACCCTAATGACCGTTGCCATTGCGCATATCAGCTATCTCTCAAAATTGATAATCTGTGAGGTATTTAATAAAACAACGTTCTCTGTCCCTCCTGACGTCACAAGACACCCTAATGACCGTTGCCATTGCGCATATCATCTATCTCTCAAAATTGAAAACCTTAATTTAAAAAACAAAAATTCGATATGTACTTTAAAATATACCTTACTGTTTACTCTTGTAAGAAATAAAATGATCTATGTATTACGTGAATTATTAGATGTTATTAACATCTTATAATTTCCTTGATACATAAATAACTATTAAAGGTTGGTATTAGAAATCTTGTAGGTTTTAGCTTATCAAATTTCAAACCATCCTAACTATACTAATTATGGGCCAGTGTTTCAATCGATAGGGACTAAATATTATTGAAAAATGTATTATTTTGAAACTACTATGAATTTCTATAAAAACTATTGAAATATTAAAATTTCTGTATATTCTTTGAAAAATTCATATTTTAATGTTCAGTTTCATAAAGGTGAAAAATGAGTGTAGACAATACACAATAATCGTTTCCATGGTTAATAAATCTGGGTTAACACCAGAGTAAGTTAACTCGCCTTGATGAAATTGGCCATAATTTAGTTTTTATCTTTAAAGTGATAACTTCCTGCGAATATACATTAATAGAAAGTTTATCATTTCTTAATGTTGAGCTATTAGTAATAGTGAAACGCATGATAGAATCTATGTATCAGATTGAAACGATTAAAGTGGAGATGTTTCAGTGGAGAGACAGAAGTAATTCTCTAAAACAGTTCTATGGCACTATGATCAACGGAATCTAATATTTACATTTATTAGCTAATAACATTAACATTGATACCCTAGTATCTAAAGAGTAGGTATAACAATAGCATACAGCTTATATACATACAATAAAATAATATTCACAAATTGAAGCAGTCTCTTTTCACATATTTTTCGAAAATCTGTCAATTTTGGAAATACATGGTTCCTCAATGTGTGTGATATATTCCTTTATGACAATTAGAGAAATATAATACTCCTATAATAAAGTAACTCTATATTCGACTGTTTTCCTATTTATTATCAGTTGATTCAATTACAGTAAACTAATAAACTTGTTCAGGTGCATTCAACAAATACATGTTATTGATTTGAATGTGGAAATTAATAAAACAAATTAGTTTGTGATGTAAATTATGTGGTCACCAAACGATGGTTAATTTAATTTTGTTTTGTATGGGGTGTCTGGGGAGGGCGCACAAAATAAGGCCAAAGTCGTAAACACTAATATTGTGTAAAATGTCCACAGCAAAACGCATAACACTGGGAGTATGATGTCGCTAAAATTACCGAGAAAAATTGTGGAAATTAACTCAGTAATAATGTAGAAGCTAAACGTTGCAAAACTTCAACGGTTATACCGTTGGTTGTTGTGTGATGTCAGTTTAACTATTTTTATTTTTAAATTAAATTGTTGCTGCGGTGGACTTTCTTGGAATTCAGATTATATAATTTTTGTACAAAAATTTAGTATCTATTCTAAAAATTTCCAGTAATTTCTCTTGAAACATGATATCTATGATTCAGTAATACTATAAAACGGAGCCATTGGTTTGAAATATTGCCGGGCAATCTCTATAATAGAAACAAAGTGGAGTTATTCTAGTTAACGAAAAAGATTTTATGCGTTATGTAGATTTTATGTCATGCTTATTACCAGTATTTCATTGAGGAAAACTGGTGCAAGCAACCAAAAACGACTGTATACTGAAAATTTTTGCACAAGACAAATGCAACGAACGTTCTTGTATGTATATGGATTATGTGCATAGGGCGCGTATAATTTCCATAAAATGCAATGTAAAAGAAAATTACACAATTTTTCAGTCGATTTATTTATGTGCAATTGAATTTTTACTTTAACCACTAACCAGGATAATGTAACTTTTGCATGCAGAAATAATAATAAACTAAAAAGGTACAAAGTTGTTTCGTTTTGCATTGCGATAAGAATGAGAATTATACAAAGAAGAAATGATGATAAAATTGCTTTAGTGTAGAAAAAAATATACGAGGAGTTATCTGGAGAGACATCTAAATGAGACCTTATTCGCTTTCATATTTTTTACTGCACTTAGAAAGACCTTTCATTAAAACGCCATAAAATTTCCAACAAGTTGGGTTATTATAATAATTTATGTTTCGTAATAAAAAGACTAATTATTAGAAATAGGGTTCCTCTCCACAAATGGACATGAATATTTAATTGCTACTCATTAAATCTGATACGGATACAAAATAAATATTCGCAGTGTATTTAAAATACTTCAAAAATATTTTGATTTCATTAATTATAACAGTTATACCAATAATAGATCAAAATATATTATTTAATTAGAATAAAAATAACAATTATATCATTTCAAAAATTAACTCCAATTTTATTCCGTACGTACCTATAGGTAATTTTTATTTTACTTTGTGTATGTTTTCACGTTTGTGATTATTTTATTATCAAATTCCACCTCTGTGTATACAACATCGCATAACAAAACCAAACAAAAAAAAATACTCATTTTTCCCATAACATGTTTGTATTCAGGTTATTATGTATTAATTACGTTCACCCGTGACAATAAATAAACGACACTGCAGTAATTTAGAAGTTTTGGACAGGTTATATTTTCAGTTTTATAACACCCCACCGACGTTGTGGTGTGAAGCGCCGAAAATTTTTGCATTTTTAACAAACCCATGTGCGCTGTTTAAAGTTTGTAAATTACCTGTGCGCGCTCTCGGTTTTGCAATTTTTTTATTATTTTTTATCAAGCACAATAATTAAATATATCCGGAAAATGCGGTGTATGAATTTTGATTAAGTTCTGCATGTTTGAAAAAAAATCATTTAGTCCTGATTAAAATACTGCGTTAATAGGCAAAAGTAAAATAAAAAATACGTTTCTAGAATTTTTTTATATGTATATTTATGTAATGCAGTACAATGCAAACAATTTTTGTGCTTTTTCATACACTTCAACTGTCATTAAATAACTATAGAAGTAAATAAAATTAATGATAAAGCCTTTCAGGAAAGTATGTTAAAGAATCCACACAACACCAATAGAATCTAATCAGGTTCACACTTAGTTTTCAAGATGAACTCAATATAATGATGTACACATGTACTTCAACAGCTGAATTTATATTTTCCACACGTAATCACATACCTACCAGTTTCTTCTCTTCCATTTATAAAAATTCCACCACACTCTGTTCTACTTGTAATTAATTACTCATAAGGATTCATTGGATTCCATGAAAATGATAAAAAACTGAATAAATTATTTAAGTTTTTTTGACTTCATCTTCTTTGAAATTAACTGTTAATTATAGCTGATACATACATACATCGGAAAAACATAAAATGAGAATATAAATTGTGACTGAACGAAGATGATTTTCTTTGGGGGCTTTGTTTTCGAGTTATTAGATAGACTTCAAAGTTTCTGCATGTGATCAAATTTTAACTTTATTAAATAATAGCAAGCCATGATGGTGGTATTTTTGAACATTTTTTGTTATAATTATTTTATTATTTTTATTGTTTTTTGTAGTTTATTAAAGTTAAAAATTGATCACATGCAGAAAGTTTGAAGTCTAATAACTTGGAAACAAAGTCCCATCGGCAAAAATTTTATTTTTCTCATACCTGCACGAAAATGGCCACTTTATTTGCGTGAAATGCGGATAGAAAGTTTTTAGAGTAGTCGCGGAAAATAAGGAGTGGGGGTAACATTTCTCACTTGGGTAGCCATTCCCTCCCTGATATGCGGGAGTTATTAGTGTTTGTTTATGGTTGTCAAGGTGATTTTCTCACCGCAAAATGTCAATGTTATGCTGTTATAATTTGTTCGCGCGTTTCACGCAAAAGAAGTGGCCATTTTCGTACAGGTATGAGAAAAAATAGAGTATGCTACACGGGAGGAATTGATTCTGCCTCGTGTGCTTGCACCCTTGCTTCTCTCGGGTCCAATTTTCACACTCGTCAGAATCTCTTAATTCCTACCTTCTTGCATAAACTACTATTTACAATTTTTAATCAGAATATCACACCCTATACTTCTTTGCCTCGAGTTATGAAACACCTTGTAGATTTATATAGCTGAAAATGCGTAGTTTTCCACATAGAGGGCTATGAAATCTTAACTTATATAATCAGTTTTTTCCACATACCTATCTATCTATTGAAATAATTAAGATATTGTTATAAAAATTTGTAAGGTGAATATTAGGTACATTATAAGTACGCTTTCTACCATCGTTTAAATAGCATCCCGAAGGTATTACCTAAAAACGCTAGGCCACTGATGTAAACGATCTTTTCTCTTCTTTTTAACATCTAAGTACTATCATTAATGAAGAAAAAAGTTTCCTTGTAATGTTTTGATACAATGCAAAGTCTCCGAATAAAAAAAGGATTTGTCCATACTAACTAATAATAATAATAAGCCAAAAGCCAAGCATTAGGAGTCATTTTTAATATTTATGCCATTATTTATGCCATTATTCATGCCATTATTCATGCCAAATTTCAACATCCTCTATCTCGAAAGACAAGAATGTTTGACAATAAATGAGTATGACAAATTCATATTATTTTGCCGTGTTCTGTCAACTGTATAAGTTTTCTGATTAAAATTTAGACCAACCTGCATATTAGTCAGAAATTGCAAACTTTAAAATAAGGTGATGTGGTTATAACCTGGTTATAAGAAATATAATTAATATCTATATAACGTTTTAGCATAAGCTTTGAGAAACAAAACCATAGTTCTTATCCAATATATTCCATTTCACGAATTTTCAAAGAACTTATCTCATTTTTACTTTCTTACACGAAATAGGTAATAAAGAAGTAGGTAGGTATAGTATTCGTGATTTTTTTCGACTTAGGAATTTTGATGGACTTACAAGTTTTGATAAAATTATTACCGCTGATTTTTTTCCGGATATTTTTCCCTACAACTAATTATTGTTTAATGATTTCCGAATATTTTCGAATTGATTCGAAGATACCCGAAATAAAATATGGATGTGAACAGTATATTTATTAGCCACGGCTTCAGTACTTTCCAAAGATCAGAATTAAATCCGTATTGTATATGAGAAACTCATGTGTTGGACGCATCAGATACTTTACGTTTATATATTTGAGTAAAATTTAGCAATTAAAACTTTGCATGTTTTGTAAAATTTTACGATATTCTTAAAACACTAAACAATCTCATTGATTAAGGCTTGTAAAATCTTAGGTCACTTTTATACCTTGAGACCATAAGCCAGTAAACAGAATGTTCAGTTATTATACGCGGAAAAACATAAACCATCTGCGGATTATTTGAAATTGAAATGTATAAGAATACAGATTGAAGGGATTATAGGTTAAACCTATAACCACGACCCCCATCTTTTGTCCAATAAATTGGTGGACTACCCTTTACCTTTTCCAAGTTGCATCGCCTCGCCTAGCCGGCCAATAAATCATGAATTGTGTCACCGGTATACTCGTATACAGCTAATAAATGTCTGGGCAACGGGGCTACGACCTCCCTTCTCGTTACGATGGCGGGTCCTTATCACCTTTAATGCTGTTCAGCAGGACTGTGTGTTGGTGTGTCACTGACATTTACCGATACTTATTTCCAGTATTTTATATCTCTGTGATGTGTACATGTGCATGCATGTATGTGTGCGTGCGTTACGACACCCCTGCTGCTTAACATGATTGATTCCCCCGTATAGCTACCTATATAGCTAATAAAAAAATATGATAAACGATAGAGCACATTTCATAAAATCAATCTCAATTGCACGACAATCTGTTGTAGCACTGAAATTTATGTTGGTGTTACTGGTTTATATATTTTATGTTTTATTCGTGTATGTATAAGTAAAATTCACGTTCTTATATTGCACCACGGGGGACTAATACGATTTTGAATTAACATTAGATGCGAGCGTAGGTACAGCTTTATCCCATTTAGTGCGAAAGAACCATGTGAAAAAAGTTGCTGTACTATACTTACAGCTAGTCATAATATAGTAGTACAAAGCGGTAGTAATGAATCGTATGGCAATGAAAAGAATTTAGAAAATAACATTGTAATTTTTTGCTATGGTCATACTATTTTTTACAATATTTTTTCCCATACCTACACAAAAATGGCTACTTTATTTGAATGAAATGGAGGTACAAAGTCGTCTTTTTAGGGTAGTCGTGGAAAATAAGGAGTGGGGGTAACATTGCCCCCTTGGATAGCCATTCCTTTACTGATATGCAGGAGTTATTTGTGTTTGTTTATGCGTTGTCAAGGTGATTTGCTCACCGCACAGTGTCAAGCAAAATGTCAGTGTTATGTGGTTTTAATTTGTTCACGCGTTTCACGCAAAAGAAATGGCCATTTTCTTAAAGGTATGAGAAAAAATAGAGTATGCTACACGGTAGGAATTGATTCTACCTTGTGTTCTTGCGCCCTCGCTTCGCTCTGGTGCAATTTTCACATTCGTCAGAACCTCTCAATTCCTACCTTGTTGCATAAACTACTATTCGAATAAAATTAAGGGTGTACAAAAATGTGAATAGCATACGGTCCCCAAAAGAGTTCATTTTCTACAGCAGTTAAAAAAATTAAGTTTAAATAATGTACAACTCGTATCACGATACTTATTTTCCGTATCAAATAAACATTTAAATAAGAAGCAAAATCCAAAATATGAGGTTTTTGTTCATATTAAGAAGTTATGGCAGATTATACGTCAAATGTATTTGTCTCATTGAATTATGCCCAAGTTGAAGTAACTTTTTGGTCTTTTAAACAACGTCCTATCTCTTCAAATAAAGGAAATTCCTATGCTTAATATTTTTGTCATTGTATAAATTACCTATTCATTCACAAATATATTAATTTTTAATTAAACTGCAAAGACTTACCAAACTGTTCTAGTTTTACTGAAAACACAAGAATTTATTTATAATTTTTTTTAAAGGTTGATCAGGCTTAAAACGTACCGAACCATAATATTTGCTTCAGAAAATAATCTTTTCAATTTTTTTGCTTCCCTGCCACTGTTTAAAACATCCATCAGTAAATATGTCGGTTTACCCACAAGAAATTCCTTTTTTTTTATTATCCATATCTACTTAGTTACATAAAATATTTTTTACAAGCGCTGTATGTTGTTTAAAACTGAAAATTGTTTTTTTCCTGCAAACAGTAAAAAGAATGATGAAATGTTTGTTCCCCACACATTTATTTGGTGTTGTAAACTCAATTGTTGTGGAAGCGTAGAACCCGCACGAGATTAAATTTATTAAATTCGCTGCCAATTTGTATTTATTATTGTTATAAGTTTGTGTTGTGTAGTCAGAAAAACTGAAAACTTTTCCCAAAGCGGATTTGCTTTTTCTATTTTAAGACCTAATAAATTATGTTGTGTTTGAAGTATATGAGATAGGTAGGTAGGTACATAACAATATACTTAAAAACTAAGTTTAAAAATGTCGACTGTGGAAAATAAAGTTTATATTGTGGGCTATTAGAGAGAATTGATAAGAATGTTTTACGATATCAATTGCACATAGCGAACTGCAGTACAGCCGTATCGAGAGCTCTATATTTGGAAGATTTATTATTGCGGTCATTTTGCGTATATTTGCTCAATTCAGTTGTACTGCAACGGCACATCCGGAAAATAAACACTGTCATATTTTACCTTTCATTTAAAAAGCCTTTTATACTCTACTGCCCTATTTTATTGTTTCCTGTATTATTTCACAGATATAAAACCCGTTCCTCACCCCCGACATCTACCCAACCACGACCTTCCCACACACATTTCACCATTCTACTTTTGCATGTCCTTTTTATGACTTTATCGTCCTCGCAGAACGGAAAAATGTTAAATAATAATTTCTGAAAACACTGAAACTGAATAATTTTTTCACATAAACAACAAGGGGATGTATATACAGGATGTGTCACGACGTAGACATCACTCTATTACTAAACACAATTTGGTTCTAAAAATTGGTACACGCCCATTATACATTGTGCTCTATTTAATGAAAATATTGCCACCTTACTGGTACTTCCGGTTATACCGGAAGTAGACACAAACTTTGTTATTTTAAATGGAACACCCTGTATATTTTTGAATTTTTAGACTCTACACTTCATTTTAGACATAAAAGTGTTAAGGTTGTATGTTCCTAACATTAACGGTATTATAATTATTTACAAGCTTTCATTTTTTTTACAAAAAATCAATTCTTGACAATAACAGGTTTTTTTCAAAATTTTTTCTTGTGTTTGAAGTAAAAATATACAAGAAATAAGCTGATATAGTTTTAGAAAACTTGCTTTATAAAGGGTGTTGTTGGTTGTCCGTTCATTTTTAAAAATTTTAATCAATGATAACTTTATTTTTTTAAATAAGCATCCTATATATTTCCACGTTTTCGAATTCTACACTTAATTCTAGACATAAAAGTATTAAGGTTGTAAAGTCTTAAAATTAACGGTATTATAATTAATTACGATCAGATGTAGAGGAATCATGTTTTTCAGAGCACCGCCAATTTAAAATCATGCGATTTCAACTGCTTGTTAAATATTAAAAAAAAAAGAAAAATAATAAACAATAATTGTTTTTGGACTCAGGGCAGCTCAAATTCTAGAAATAATATGCGAAACAAAGAATCTAAAAAAATGTTAATCCTCTGTCAGTTGGAAATTTGTATTAAATTAAATTTATTTAGTTAGTTTGACATGTAAAAAAGTGTCATGTACCTAAAAATAAATTAACGGATTAAGAACAGATGAATAAAATTTGAAGCTAAATTTTCCATGTAGACGTAATAATTCAAGTACATGCTGCTGCAACTTGCACTAATACGTATCTACAACTTGAGTTTAAACGGACACTGAAATATCGGCCCCTAGTCATCTAATAGTATATTATATACTAAGGGATTGAGGGTGAATTAAATTTCATGAGTGAGCAAAGCGAGCGAGGCAAATAATTAACCCGAAGGATGAAATGATACCTCAATCCCGTGGTATATACGCTATTTTTTGCACTTCCGAAGCATTTGCATGTGAAATTATTCTAAATTTATGCTTGTCAAAGTGACAAACGTGTCGGCAATAACAATAAAATACTGTCCAAAATGACAAAAAATACTCGTGTAACCTAGCAATGTAAATTTAATCCCCTGGGAATAAATAGGTCACTTCAGTCCCTGTAAAGAGGGATTAAATTAGCACATTTAATCCCGGAAGTGTAAAAAGCAGTTTATGTCATTTTAATATTTCGTTAGAATCAAATCGAATAACCTAGGAAAACCATTCTCATAAAAATATACTGAGAGTATAATAAATATTAATAAATGTCAAACTAGTCAAAACCAAGTCCAAGTGTGAAAGTATTTAGAAAATTAGAAAATAAATTTAAAACATTAGAAAAATTTTACTGTAGACACATCTTTCTTTGTCAGTATGTCATTGAATATTTTGTACTTTTATTAAATTAATTCTTCAACTATCCCCATATTGATACTTACTTTTACGATTATGCTACAACTTGAACCCAACAACATATGGCTGTTCTACAAGAGTAGGTACTTAATGAAAAACACTTTTCGCGCCATAATGACAAAGCTAAATTAAACAAATTACAATCTTAATGCACATTAAATCTAATAAGAAATTGTTAGGGGTTAAACATAAACATATTTAATGCTCACTGCAGTGCTAATTTAATCATCGTTCACCATTGCACTGTTTATTTAACTGTAAAATTTTTATTGGTGCCTCGTAAACTACCATTTAATATAAGTATCTATTAGGCACGTTGGAAAATTATTTATGGCTTACATGGTCTTTGCAAACAATGACAGAAAACTACCATAACCACCAAGCTGTTGTATCTGCAGCATATAATTACACTTTAACAGTATTTTATTAAATAAAATAACTTGTTGGGTCTTGGGTGTGTATATATGATGTTTCTTGGATATGTTGTGGTGTACAAGTCTGCTGGTTTTATTTGGCCGTATATTTTACGAGGCTTTTATTAACTTCATTATTATGGTATGGCTTTATTATCATCAGGCCATTCTGGAGAAAAGACAAGAACTTTATTTATGACCTTTAAATGGCATGGATTGCTTGTAACAGATTTTTTGTCTGACAAATTAATTAGCAAGCTAAAATACCTGGGATAAGTTGAAAATTTTATCATATATGTTTCAACTTGACTTCCACAGTAAATACAATAAATACAATAAATTTCCAAAATTAGGCTCACACTTCCTCTTAATGGCTAGTTTGTCCTCAAAATCTGTAAAACAAGTTGCTTTTAAAATACAAGCGATTAAAAAAATATAATTTAACTCACTATTGTCCGAGTCCACAAACGCCAAATATACATATATTTATTATTTAATTACTAATTATTACTGTTCTTATTGTCTGAAACTGAATATCGATGAGCGATTCACCAATAGAAGTTTGTAAAATTTAAATTAATCAGAGAATAACAAATGATGAGTTTAACACACGTGTGTGAAACCGGGCATTGGTTTTTTGGGTCTCAGTTAACTTTAGTAGATGATTTAAAATCCTGGGTATAATTATTATTTCAATAACCCTTTCTATGTATAAGGCTTTTAATCATCAAAAAAAGTTAACTATGAAAATGAAACCGGCTCAAATTATTTTATTCAATTATGATGAGTTGCTACAAAAGAAAATGTCGTACATATTACGTTATTTTAAAATATTCTATCTTATACACCCATTTAAGTTAAGACAACGATATCTATTTATGAAGGAAATATATGGGAACTATTTCTACTGCCTTTTATTAATTAATTTTTTTCATAATTTAATTTTTAAGTAGACCAAATACAATCTGAGTGAAATACATGGTACATGGTATGACAAAGAAACACATTTTTTGCTCGAATTTGATCTTGTCAATATCCCATCCTTTATATTTATATATATGTACTTCCATTTTCCAATATTTTCCGTTTTGTAACAATAGCGCAAACCAACATATGTTCGAAGGTGCATGTTATTTCATTTTCTTTTTAATTTTTCCTGTTTGCCAAATAATTGCAATTCTATACTGATTTTGTGCCTTGATGATCTTTAAAAGGTATATATTATATACTATTATACTTTTTTTATATTACAAAATTCGTCAAATCGTCTGCAATAGCCTAAGTTCAAAAATGCTAAAAACTGCATTTCATAAATCCTGCAAGTACCTACTCGTACATGCCCCTTGATTGCTAGTTGGTATCTTGGTTTCTAAGGAAATTAAATAACAGTTAAAAATAACCTACGATTGAAAAATTACTGACCTTAAATGTTCCTTTTAAACACAGACATTATTCCAAAATAGTCAGGTGCCCCTCAAAACATGTAAATTTAAAAAAATTTCGTGGTCTGAAATAGTCACAATACATACCTACTTCCTTATACTGGACTAAGTAAAAATAACAATTACCATTTAAATAATAAAATATTTACTTACCTTATTAAAATACACTATCCGCAATAAAAATTGAATTTAAATAGGTAACTGACTCACCATTTGATACGTTTCTTACTATTTAACATTTACATTGACATAGAAATTAATACTTAAGAGAACCTTTTATTTCACAATAATTTTCCCGCTTGCATGGGAAAAACTATTTGATAATTTTTCTAATAACCAATTTATTAAAGTTACGTTATTTTTATCAAGTAGTTAAGTTTAACAGTTTTTAACAGAACATAAACCCACCATAGAAATTTTAACATCTGTTTCATTCTCTTAAGATGTAAAATATACCTATCGTACTTGAACATATTATTATCAGCTTTGTTATTATTTAAATTAATGATTTAATTGTTTCTGAAAAACTTCCAATTATTTTTTTTATGTTCCTAGATACGCAATTAACCTTTTTTCTGTAGCTTTGATATAAAACAACAAATAACATGATAAACATCCAGTACCTGTCCGAATACAAATGTAACTGTAATGTAGTATTACAAATGTAGTTTATATTCTAGACGAGTGTCCACTAACTTCACTTCGTTTGCTCTTTATGAGTTTTTCTGCAGTATTTTTCCAGCCTAACCGTGATTTGTATGCTGTCATGTGTTCTGCTGCTGTTGCTGTGTTATTTACTTCATCCCAGGTTCGATTCATAATTATATCAAAGTTTTTTTCATTACTCTAGAGAAACTACATCAAGCAAAAAACGTTAGAATGTTTCCGTAATCCCTATTTAAGTTTAAGGTTTTAATTGATTAAAAAAACGGTCCAATAAAGTGACACAATGCTGGGTCATAACTCCAATGCCAACAGATGGTTTGTTATGTTACGAACACAAATAAAAACTACGTGAATCTTCAATATAATATTAGATCGTTTGCTGGTCCTATTATTCAATAACGGCCTTACGAAATTTTATTGACGATAATAAAATTCAAGAACCCTACTGCTTGTGTGTGGACCTTTTCGTGAAAGTTTCCGTATATATGATTGAAACACTGTCAATATTTAAACTTTATTTTTTCCTTGTTGGAACAAATAACACTTATGTTTTGTCATATAAGAAAAGTGACAAAAGTACTTTGTTGCTGAAATCAACTGACTTTCTTGTTTCAATTTTCATGGATCATTGGACCAGTCTACTAAATTTTATTTCAACTTTAATGATATACTCGTAGAGCACATAAATGAGAAACAGAAGTTCAAGGAAAAATATAAAATAAGGAATGATTAATTCATTTCTTTTTATTTTAAAAGTCAAGTGCTCAAGTCGGATTATCATTCATTTCTTCTGATGTGTTGCGCCAACTAAGCTGTTTTAAAATTTAGTCCAATATTTTGAAAAATAACAAAAATTCGACAAGTAGGTAGTTGCTCCTATATATGATGATGAAATTCATGGGTTAAAGCAGGAGGATCAAACGATATAAATTTCATCAAAAGCAGACGACAACAGTCTGCCAAAGTTGGCCAGTAAAGACATTGTAAATTATGTTTCCTCAGCAAATATTTGGAAGTATCCGATATTGTTATAAGCCGTAGCTGCAAGCAACGCAGAATCTTGTATCAAAGACTTAGAAAATATGATTCAATAATACCATGGAAAATTGGAAAATGGAAAGGAAAGCACAGGTTCGGTTTTACACAAAAATTAAATATAAGTACCTACAATCTCTAAAAGACATTTATTCCTTAATTTTTTAATTGTAAGTGGTAGTGGTAATTTATGCAATTGCATACTTAACGAAATATCTACAATACATTTTGATTACGCGGCGTTTAAAACCTAATAATAGACACTCGATAAAAAGATTATTTCCATTGTTCCCTTAAAAACCGTCAATTAAATTGCTGCCGCATCATCCCCCCGAATTGTAGCTTTTTTATTATAAATTAAATACTATACCCCGCGGCCAAAACCGAGCACACTAAACTTGGATGAATACATTTTTTGTCCCTCTGTGTTACACAATTAAGTTTTGTTATAATTGTTTGGACGGGCTGAATGGAATTTTCGTCGATGGCATAAAACTTTTGCGTCTCATAACTTGTCATAACGATTTTGATGCGACGGAAAAATGTAACACAGAATGGAGTGGGATAATTTGATTGGTCTCATTTCATGTCCCCAAGTAATAGTATCAGTTATATCAGCAGAAATGAGAAATTCTGTTGCTAGTTGAGTCAGTTCGGGGTCCACATTGGGGGACCAGATATCGTGACCGACCGCGTGCTGCTTCTGTGGATATGGTAGAATGAGAAACGGGGGTGGCAGTCAGTGGTGTGGCTCGAGTTGGAGGAAGAGGTAGTGGTTGTATGATGAACGTGCCTCAGCTAGGGGTTAGGATAAATCATCGGTCAGAACAAGTGCGCTGAATTATAAATGCTATTTACCCGGCCCTACCGTAATTACTTAATTAGCGCACCGCAATAAAAAAAGACAACTTAATAATACCTCTGAAAGATAAACGTACCTATATAAAAAACAAAGGCAAACGTAAAACTTAATAATTTAGAATGGACCGGTCGTTATTCTAAATGAAAGGGACTTTTTTAGAAGTAATTTATTCTTCTATTGTCGATAGTAAATTGGGTTTTATTATGTGGAGGATTCAAATTTTATGTTATGAGGAAATGGAAACAAAATGTTTTTTATATTCAATTAAAAAGCAGTCGGCTGTACACTATAAAAACAACTGTACTTTTACAATAGCAGCATTGTACAATATACATATACGCTACTGTATTTTTTACATAAAATAGCGTAATATTGCAGTAATTCGGGAATTAATACATAAATAATGGGAAATTCAAATTATTCATGTAATGCTACATTATTTAATGTGTTGTTTACATTTATTGTTGTATTATTTACATTATTTTATATAGGTGTACATTGAGTATTGTTATATTACACTTTTTTTTGTAACAGTTGAACTTTTTGTGTATTTTCACAATTTTCACTGTATTTATTACAATATTTGCGGCGATTTTACAATCCTCATTGTGATTGCCCTTCACTATGCAATACGCATTAGTAAATTAAGTTCTGCGTGTGCAAAGCAACGCGTGTGTGATATGCTCATGAACTTTTTGTTGTTTGTGGTTTAGTAAAAAGTAAGTATTAATAAAGTAAAAATATAAAATAAACAATGTATAAATGTAATTTGTGTACGCATGAGCTTTCAACAGTTGAAAAGTTGCATACTCATGCATATTTTCACGGAAATGTTAAAAATACATTCTTTACTTGTGCCTACAAGGATTGTAACATTAATTTCCAAAACTACAAAAACTTTAAAAGCCACATTTATAGAGAACACAACGATAATGCTCCAAGGCTGCAGCTAGAAATAAGAAAAAGGTGTTAAATTTTATCAATAATATAAGCAAAAATTAGGCACCTAGTATAAAAAACTGTAAAACTTAAATTATCTGTTGTTTTGTGTAGCTATTTTTGGTTATATTGTATATAGGTATAGCTCTTTGTTAACTTACCATTTAATCGTACCTGACGGGTTGTACCTTTATTTTAACTATTTCACTGTGTACCTAAATAAAGCATAAGTTTTGTAAATACATTTTACTGGCAGTTTATGTGATTTTCTTTATAAAATTCATAGAAAATGCCAGTCACTTGCTTTTTTACAAAATCGAGGCTTCCGTATAGAATGTTTTTTACCTAGTTTTAACTAAAAAATAGTGGTCAGGTTTTTTATTTTTAGTAGTGTTCTTTATTTAGTTTTAATCATTGCCTATTATAAAGTTATTTACCTTTTATTTGTTACCAGATATGTTCAAAATTCTATAGTATGTTTCTGTAGAGAACCCATTTAGATTGTTGAGCGCATCCAATACTCTTACATTTTCGAGTATTAATAGTTATAATTATGCAATTTTGATCTCAAATAAGATTATTTACGATTTTGTTTGTGTTTTACCTTTTCGAATATTTTGTACTTAGTTTTAGTCATAACTATAATAATGTTATTTATTTGTTACTGGTTTTATTTTAACGATCTATTTTTGTAAGTAGGTATGTTACCTACTGTAGAGATGTAGATCACATATCATTTGGATTATTGAAGGCATCCAATTACTTATTTTGTACTTGTTAAGTCAATAAATTTCTTATAAAGTTGAATCGCTCTTATTCATACTGTGTTAGTATCAACATAAATCACCTTCGTATTTATTTCTGTATTTTTTATTTCGCAATAATTTTTCATATAACCCATTTTTTTATTCAACTTTTTAATTTGTATTATTAAGTTGTAAAAATGTGGTCAAATATAAGTACTAAATATTATTCATGTAAAAATTACAAAAATTTCGTAAACAGAAATAAATAAGAACGTGATTATAAAGGACTTTCCCGTTAATCCATTTTATTGCAAAGTTACAAAAATATTGTACAATGATTCAATACAATTAAGTGTAGTAAAACTACGTAAACGTAATTGCAAAATTACAAACCAAAATGTGAAAATCACAACACGTTATCGTATTGTAAAATTACGTTAGCGATTGTAATATTTACAATATCTCCATGTAATAATTAATACATTAAGTATTGTATATTTCAGAGTCTATTGTAATAACACAGTTTCAACTTGTAATAAATTACAATACTGTATTGGCAACATATCGCCAACAACGTTATTGTAATTCCTTTTTATAGTGTATACTGTATAGATACGATAACAAATTAGAAAAAGTAAGTGAACTATTTTTCCAGAATATTATAAAATACTTAAATACACGTATACCTACAGAATAATTGCGCACCTAAAAATTAAGTACATCATATTTATCAGAATATAATAGCGAATAATTCCCTACCTTCGTCAAACATTATTATATCTACGCTTCTTTGCACTTTTCCTCATTTCAGTATTGAATTGGCTGCTGTAACCTTTATTCTGCAATTTCAAATTCCCAGCATGTATACAGATATGAATAGTTGAGGGTATCGTGGTCTTTTGTGCGGTGAACGCGTACATCGTTCAATGTACAGAAATCTCGCCAAAGCACGTATTGGATATTCTCAGAAAATGTGATCTAAAAGTTAGTCGGTATGGACCGTTGATATTGTGGTAAGATGGATACGTATCTTAGACAACTGGCAACGTCTGCTCTGTGTTGAGTAATTTAATAAAACCATTTTTTTGTATCCCAAGTTTTTTAGCTCTTGATCCTCAGAGATGTATGGGTCGTCATGTATTTTCATTACTTTTAATCCTTTGATAAATGCGGTATTAACAGATTAGTAATATAAATCGTTCATTGATTTTTGTGTATAAATTATATAAATAGCTAGTAGTAATTTATAGAATTACTTGGTTAACTTTTTTTGCTTTTGCACTGTTCAATAACTTATTGTAACACCGGCGCCTTCACCATAATTACACGTGATGTAATACAAATACATATTTTCATTTCAGTAGATATGCAGAGTGTTTCGTAACTGGACCGCCAAAATTAAATGTCGAATGTAAAATCGAATTCTAAACATAAAACAAAGAATAACTTTTTTTCAGATCTATTGATTTTTTTCAGATATCTATACTATAGTTAATCTACGTTTTATGTTTAGAATTCGATTTTAGATACGACATTTAATTTTGGCTGTCCAGTTACGAAACACCCTATATATTAAACATTGTTATAATATACATACCTCTAAATAAAATATTACTACAATGAATCATGTAGATATAGTGGTTGGTAAAATTTATAATTTCGTCATTAATATTAAAAATATATAATAATTTGTTGAAGTTTTACTGCCAAACTAAAATAAACTGCATATCTAGTAAATATTACAACCAAAATTAAATATTCAATTAATGTGAACATATATATCTACACTAAAATGGGATGTGGGAATCCATAATACAATTAATTTCGTACCTAAATTCTTGCAGCTGTGGTAAAATAATTTTTGTGAAAATCGGTTTATGTATTTTTTCACAACTTTTTTAAGTACACGTACTACATGTATTCAAATCTGAAAGATGATTGATAAAATATGTGAATCTAGAATATGATAAACAGCCTTCTGTCCTATCTACGTAAACTTGTCGTTGTTCAATATTAAACGTATAGAAAATACGATAGTATCAAAAAAAGTACAAGAAAAATTCGCTTCACATTATAATATAATAAGAATGTTATTCTGAGAAAATGCAAAAATGTTAAAATATGAAACATACTACCAAAACGTGATGTAGTTAAACTTCTTTTCTTTTCCTACCACGGGCATTCTTTTTTCTACATATCACATTATGTTTTTCTGACATTGTTCTTATCTTGTTATATCTTTATCCCAAGTTGATGAAAATTTTCATATAGCGGATTTTTCTTCTGGCTTTAGCTTTGCCTTTCTCCCGCTCAGATAAATATAAACTAGCACATTGAGCAAGCACAGGAGCAGCTGTAATAATAAAAGTATATTTCGTTTCGTTTTTTTCTTCTGATTATTGTTTCGTATTTCAAATATTTGCTGGTTGTCAACCTGATGCAAGAAGTTTGAAACTAATTTCTGTAGATTATTATTACTATGTTTAACATCCAATGTGCTTGACGTCAAATTTAAATAATAAGAAATTATAAAATAGTTCGTGCTTTAGAAAAACTAGAACTTTGTAATTATACTTACATCTTATTTATCATAGATCTACAATTTTTCTTTGAAGTTTACTACAATATTTTAATTTTAAAATACGAGAGATACTTTTTACTTTACTGCACTTAGTTTCCTGCAAACTCCACAGAAAGAAAAAGTTAATATAATTCTATAGTGTCATGTACCATATTTGCGACATTTGCTCTTTTGAACATTTCACAGTTGAATCTAGTACTAAGGAAAATAATTGATTTGTAACTTGATATTTTTTCAGACATCTCCAGATCGTAACACCACAACAAGTGTTCTCACATTTATTCCGACAGTGGACGATGGGGGCAAATATCTTTCCTGTCGTGGACAGCAGCAACAAATTTCTGATAGTGGCACTGAAGATGGTTGGAAACTAGACATACACCGTAAGTGTTCTAATAAAATAGTTTAAAATGTGTTTTGCATACGTACATTGTAGATGTTTACATTGTATTTCAGATGTAAAAATTTGAAAAATATTAGGTAACTTTCTTCGATTACGTACATAACTGAATATTATAGGTAGATCCTAGTTTATTAGAAAACTTCACGACATACATTTTGAATATCTTACTGTCAATAATTGAACCAAATTCTAAGGAATTCTACAAATGTTTATTCGTATATCTCTGTCTATTATGATAGTTAAGTTTCAATAAATAATTGTGGAAATTTTCCCATTAGCCAGAACCTTTTTGAGTATTAACTTGATGTTGACAATCATGATTTTTTTTACATATACAGATCTACAACAATTTATGAATTAAAAAATACAAAAGTAATATTTAAATTTGGTAAATATTGATGCAGTGATTGTAAATGGACAATGTTTAGTAAGGAATAGAATGTATTTCTTCTGATTTTTTGCTTTAAATTCTTCTATTGTAAACAAGGAAACAAACTAACAATAAAAATTCTTATACATGGTGAATGTTGTTTTATAGGAATATCAAACTTTAAGTAGGTATCTATAATTTAATTCACTATAATTTTGAGATTGTAAATGTAGCTTAAGTCTGTATTGTTCTGTAGGATGTAGTTTGTAAAATTTGACATTTTAAACCTACTATTCATAATTCTTACAGAAGTTGCTAACTTTGAACTTGATTCACTCTATGAATTAATATAATATACTCTAAAATAGAATGTAATTTGTAATTAAAATATCGGCGATTAATCTCAAAGTTTGTTGTTTCAAAATAGAAAATATGTGCAAAATTTGTGACTATTTCTTATTATTTTTTTAAGGCACCTCTTTTCGAGAGATAGGAAGCTACATAATTTAATAAATTTTGACGTTGTAAGATCATTTGACTATCCGTTAGCAATACACCTTCTGGTAGGGTTTTGTCAAACGATAATTAAGGATAATCAGGTTGTACAGGGTGTACAACTAAGAATGCCAAATTCTATAAAGTTAAAAAGAAGTTATAAGCATTTTCGTACAGAAGAATTCACCCTCTCCTCTCACCCGTATTTGATGAGCTAGAGCAAAAAGTGTTAGACCAAAATTGTGTATAATTGTTTTAGCTTTCCAATAAAGTTATTTTTAAGTTACCTTAATTGCCTATAATTTGCAGAAAATCATGATTTTATCATTTGCCATGGCAGGTACGCCCCCTAGCGGCGAACCTAGAAACTTGAAAATAATTTCCAGCGATTTCTTTTGGCCACTTTTACTATAAATATTTTTTTCCGAAGGTTGTACGATAAATAGTTTCTGAGATACAGCCGGCGACCATTCTTAGTTGTACACCCTGTACTTTCGTTGTAAATAGATTACACTCTCAAATATTTTCCAATTACGAAACATCCCAATTGTCGTTTGGCATTGCTAACAATGGTATTTAAAAATAAGTTATCAATTTTTTTACAATAATGTGAATGCTTCCTTTCCTAAAAAATTTCATTGTGTTTAAATGGGGCACAGTTAGACTAATAATGAAGTTTTCCAAACATTTTAATATTAATGAAAAACGTCGTGCTTGTTTTTAAATATTTACATTATAAATGAATAATATATTTCAACTTTTCTTAAAATTCATTAGCAAAACTTATAGATTCAGATCGAAGTTGTGATATTATTATTGTTGATTTTGAAAACTTTTAAATTATAGTTATCCTATTTAGTGAATGTTGTTCAAAAGTAGAAATAACAAAAAGTATGAAATATTCGTAACATTTTTGTACTGATTTAGGTCACTGACACAATACACAGAGTTCATACCTTAAAATATGATGAAGTAGAAATGCTCGGTTTAGTAGCTGAAAATTTGTTGAGTTCTGATTGCTCTAGTGCAGCTCGTCGAATTTCTTATTACACTAGGACTATTTTCAGCAGGCATTTGTGTCGTACTGTTTCTGTCTCCCTCCAT
Source organism: Pediacus dermestoides (assembly GCA_963942485.1). Lineage (NCBI taxonomy): Eukaryota > Metazoa > Arthropoda > Insecta > Coleoptera > Cucujidae > Pediacus > Pediacus dermestoides. The sequence continues at coordinate 22,655,265 of OZ012626.1, read as the reverse complement.
CTCACTCTCAAAAGAGACACAGATAGCGACAAATTATATTGTGGTGTAAGGCAGAGGCCTGCTGAAAATGATGATTCTAGTCTGTATTAGTTTTGACAAATATTCGTGTTTTGAAATAATGTCCACTAGTGTAAACCATCTAGGAATTAAAATATTAGAAACTGTAATTTTATCTTAACCCAAGGAATTAATTAAACTATAGTGTAAAAAGTTTAACAAATCATTATTGATTGTTTAGATAGATACTAATAATATCAAACTGAAACGTGATAATTGGATACCTTAATTCAATTTTTTACCTTTATTTAATTTTTTATATTTAAAAAATAATTCTGCAATATTACACCCTGCCTCTTTAGTGGAATACGGATATCCGAGCTTCACATGCTCCTTCCAAACCTATTATTGATTCCGACCCTCATCCTAATTAGTTTCAAATTGTATTCTCTGCTTAATATATTAATGAATAAGTAATTGGTAGGATATCTATTTCGACAAATCTTCCGGTAAGATTTATATTATGAAGGGTGTGGTCGACAAACGGCCATGAAACGTATGTAAATTAGAGGGTGCATCTGATATGATCCAAACAAGTGTAATAATTAACTGTCCGTGTCCAACAGTACTAAGCAGTGATATGAAATAATTTATACAGTAAGATGAAGCGGTCAGTTCGTGGTGGTTGGTTGAAATATAGGAATCTATTATACTAAAATCATTAAATCCAAATGTACATCAAAGTTTCCTCTAGCATTGGAATTGAATGGAGTTTAGTCATTTTACTTTACATTCACAATTATCATCAATTTCCTACCCAGTTTAACTTACTTGGAGCTTTCCATTCAATTTACTTATGTTCAACGAAAATTACTCAATTCTGAATGGGACCATGTCCAACGACCAACAACTGTTTTAAATGAAATAAAAAGTGTCGCCTTAAGAATGCATCCTAACCTCACATAATTTCATAAGGCTGTTACGTATATCAATTTATTTTTAAGTTGAAGCAATTTTATTTTATTTTCTTCTTCGCAATTCAATTACAGTATAATGTTCGTTGCACCCAACATCAGTTAAACGTGATATGTGAATAATAACCATTTTCTGTGAACGAATGAGCATTTTACGAGACGATAAATTGATTCTTTGTGTGTACAAAGTGGTGTCGAAGGCCTTCTTCAATCATGCCGTGTAGACTGAATATACAGAAGTGGCATCAAATTTGCATAAACAAAATAGAACAAGTGTAAACGCGGCGCCCCATTCAAAAACGCCAGCTTCCATGCTGACTATGCTATTTGTGGATGTTTATGACCCTTTTAACCACAGAAATACCAAACTTGGAACTCTTATACGGTTGTTTACACTTACCCCCGAACCGATTCCATTTAATTACAAGACAGTAACTGTTCTCAAGTATTGATCTAGGGAAACACGGAAAAAACTCCTGATTTGAATATAGATGTCAGATGAAGTTAACTGTATGATTCGAGACCCCAAATGAAATAGTTTGATTAAGTTTTTCAGTCATTTTCTTGTTTTATGACCTGATAGAGCTGTATAGTTTAAAATCCAAACTTTAATGTTTGCAGCTGTAAACACTGAAAAGGACTTTTACGTATAAACTACAGGGGTGATGTTCATTTCCTTTTGAGTTACAACTTTATATACATGTTAGTTATAGACTGTAAGGCAAAATTTCTGCAATTTCAGTTGTAAAACTTTCATGTATCCCAAGACTTTTTACAAGCTCAATCGTAAATAAAAAAGTATGTAGTTACATACTCCATTTTACAACATCAAACTATTTATTTAGGTATACTTTGCAAAAAACAAAATTTCAAAACAGAATTTAATGAGTTAAATTAATTAACCATGATTGGTATAAAATCTTTTGCAGATGTTCCTTTGGTGTCTTTGGAGTTGGGTAGCACCTTGAATGGCAGCACCATCAAGGAAGGCGTTGACGTTTACTTCGAATGTAACATCAAATCAAATCCCTGGGTTTACAAAGTTAGTTGGAGGCATAATGTAAGTATTTAGCAACAACTATCTCTAAGACTTTGAGTCAATATTTGATAGAAACTATCCCTTGTACTCCTTGAACTGAACGATCAAATTTAGTTTTGCTAAGTAATGATGATCTCTCTGTTGTTTTGCCATGCAGGGGAAACAACTCTATAATAATGCCCAGACAAATACGATAGTCAGCAACCAGAGTTTGGTATTGCAATCCATTACAAGAGCCCGCTCCGGTCTCTATACTTGCGTTGGCCACAACCAGGAAGGGGATGGTGAAAGTAATCCTGTACAACTCGATGTTAAATGTAAGTTATTGGTAGTTTGGGTAATCCTTTAATGTAAATGATATATTTGTTTGTGAATTTAAAATTACATAATATAATATATTAACATCATGTACATGATTGTTAAACTAAATATATTTTACGTTTAAAATTTCGATGATATGTACAAAAACACGGATTTATTTATTCGTTGCTATCAAATTAGCATTTTAATAATTAATTAAATACCTATAAAATTTCTCTTTATTTTACATGATCGCTGTGCCATTAATTTATTAACTGTGGTGAAATGTTTTTATGTTTCCGCTTTGTAAATATAAAACCACAGTTAATTATACTTTGTATTTGTATAAAAAAATTTCCAATATTATATGAATTTTAGATATATTTATAATTTAATTTTTGTTGATGTGGCCATTTTTCAAACAGTCCCGTTTTATTATCACTATAAAAGTATAGAATGTAGCCATATTTTTGGATTTATCTTTTAGGTACTTAACCTTGACTATTTTACCTCTCGGTACTTCAATGTACTGTTAACAGTAAGTAATAGTTTATTTCTATAGAAACAATTATTCCAACAATTATTTCTATGAATATTTAGAGTTGAAATACCAAGCCTTTTTCGTTTTTCGATCGTCGGTTATCCTTAACTATAAGTTAAATTTCTTTAGATAGGTATCATTGCCAAGACAATGACAGAGAACGTTGTTTTATTGAAAACCTCAATATCAATGAAGTGACAGATTAAGTTTTACCAATGAGATATTCGGTGCGATTCTATAAGTTTTTAACCACTGTGTTTATTAACTACTGTGGTTGTTGCTATGATAACTACCAATCAAAAACGTCATACCATAGCCACAACCACAGTGGTTACATAGTCACGGTCGTTAAAAAGTTATAGAATCAAACCGACTATACATTTGTTCTATATTAACTGACTAATTTTTAAAAATAGAAATAATTACTTGAAATATATTTAAAAATAGTATCTACCTATCTGTAGTAAAATTTGAAGTAAGAGTTGAGCAGTCTAAATTTTACATTATTCGTCTGGTGAATTATAAATTGAATTATTCTATATCAGTAAAAAAAATCTCAAAAAGTTTTTCGGGGATTTGCTCGTTTTTGCTTCCTTTTCGAATACACCAAATAGGTAACTATATCACTATCACTACATCATGATCAAGTGAGAATACATGAGTGAATCATGCACATTTCTAACATGTGGCTTTTTACTTTCTTATACGAAGTAATAGGAAAGTATAGTAATCGTGATTTTTTTCGACTTCGAGATTTTGATGGATTTACACGTTCTGAGGGCCCCTGAATCCATTTTGACCATTTTCACCATAATGTCTGTCTGTCTGTGTCCACCATAACTCAAAAACGAGTTATTGGATTTGATTCAAATTTCATATTTAAGAGTTTGAACAAAATTATGGGTGCCACATTCAATGTTTTTCATTTAGCACCAAAACAAGTGACACTTACCTGAAGACATTTTTAGGTTTTTTAGGAATATCTTTAAAAATAAACAATTAATGAGATTTTTGTATTCTTTAACATTGATTTAGAATTGAATTTTGAACAAATTTTATTTGAACTAATTTTTGAAATTCCATCAAAAAATTTCAAAAAAATAAAACTTATTTTTGTCGTAAAATTCGGTTATAATGAGTGGGACAGATTTATGCGAATTGCAATAAGTGCGAGAGAGACTTCCGAAAATTATTTGAAAATTGCTGGAAATTGAAACACGATTTTTACAAGAAATTTAACTTAATTTCTTTAGGAAAAGTAATGGTACTATCAGTATAAGAAAGTCATGTGTTTTAACACATCAGATATTTTTCATTACCTCTGTTAAATGCGGACGGATTTCTTGAAATTTTGAACAATGGTTTTTATAACCTTTTAGAAGCAAACACCAAGTAACTGTATCAAGTTTGCTCACATGAGATTTCACGAGTGATTCATGAACCTCATTTCCTACACGGTTTTTAAAATGTTAGTAATGTCTAATTAGTGGGTAGTAATGGACGACATTTTCATTAACCCCATTTTTTACCACCTCGCTTGAATGGGAATGGATTTCTCAACATTGTCTTTTATGACCTTTAGAAGATATTTCTTTTAATATGATAGTGAATTATTGGTTTCAACTTAATGGCAGTTGTTTAATATTTATTTTTCTGGAAGATGGATATAGGTCCCGGTTTGGTCTCCCGGATTAGCTGATTTAACGCCACGGAAAAACTCTTAAGGTGTAGCTGTTTAACCTGGCAACATCATATATGTTGTGTCACGACAAATTGACATAATTTAAATCTGATACACTTCCATTACAAAATATGGCCTCTCTAATGAAAATATTGGCTATTTTCTAGTACTTCACTTCCGGTTACACCGAAAGTATACAGGGTGTCCACCTAGTGCGCGGGTCTTCCATATCTCCTTTATTATTAATGCTAGCAAAAAATTTTCAAGAAAAAATATGCTTTTTACTTTCTTATACGCAGTATAAGGAAGTATAGTAATCGTGATTTTTTTCGACTTCGAGATTTTGATGGATTTACACGTTTTGAGGGCCCCTGAATCCATTCTGACCATTTTCGCCATGATGTCTGTCTGTGTGTCTGTGTGTCTGTCTGTCTGTATCCACCATAACTCAAAAACGACTTATGGGATTTGATTCAAATTTCATATTTAAGAGTTTGAACAAAATTGTGGGTGCCACATTCAATGTTTTTCATCTAGCACCAAAACAAGTGACAGTTACCTGAAGACATTTTTAGGTTTTTTAGGAATATCTTGAAAAATAAACAATTTATGAGATTTTTTTATTCTTTAACATTGATTTAGAATTGAATTCTGAACAAATTTTGTTTGAACTTTTTTTTGAAATTCCGTCAAAAAAATTTCAAAAAACTAGATATTCTTAAAACACTTTATATTTCTCATAGCGCGCGTTGATATTTGAATTCGATGGTCGAGGTAGACCATGTGTCTCATTATATGGCTGCCAAACCGAAGGTTCCGGGTTCGAATCCCAGAAGGAACGGACCATTAGTTTTTTTTTTATTTTACTGGTTTCTATGGTACCGAAAACAATAATAATGAATAAATAAATGTAATTTCATACCGGGAGATTTTTTTAAGTGAGTAATAGGTCAAAAATCTAAAATAAAACATTTTTGTCGTAAAATTCGGTTATAATGAGTGGGACAAGGACAGATTTATGCGTATTGCAATAAGTGCGACAGAGACTATTTGAAAATAGCTGGAAACCCTCAAAATTTTTACAAGAAATTTAACTTAATTTCTTTGGGAAAAGTAATTATTGTGATACTATCCGTAAGTATAAGAAAGTCATGTGTTGGGCCCATCAGATATTTACTTTCTTATACGTAGTATAAGGAAGTATTGTAATCGTGATTTTTTTCGACTTCGAGATTTTGATGGATTTACACGTTTTGAGGGCCCCTGAATCCATTTTGACCATTTTCGCCATGATTTCTGTCTGTGTGTCTGTCTGTCTGTATCCACCATAACTCAAAAACGAGTTATCGGATTTGATTCAAATTTCATATTTAAGAGTTTGAACAAAATTGTGGGCGCCACATTCAATGTTTTTCATCTAGCACCAAAACAAGTGACAGTTACCTGATGACATTTTTAGGTTTTTTAAGAATATCTTGAAAAATAAACAATTTATGAGATTTTTTTATTCTTTAAAATTGATTTAGAATTGAATTTTGAACAAATTTTGTTTGAACTTTTTTTTGAAATTCCGTCAAAAAAATTTCAAAAAAACTAGATATTCTTAAAACACTTTATACTTATTTCTCATAGCGCGCGTTGATAGTTGAATCCGATGGTCGAGGTAGACCATGTGTTTCATTATATGGCTGCTAAACAGAGGGTCCCGGGTTCGAATCCCAGAAGGACCGGTCCATTAGGTTTTTTTTTTATTTTACTGGTTTCTATGGTACCGAAAACAATAATAATAAATAAATAAATGTAATTTCATAACGGGAGATTTTTTTAAGTGAGTAATAGGTCAAAAATCTAAAAATTCGGTTATAATGAGTGGGACAAGGACAGATTTATGCGTATTGCAATAAGTGCGACAGAGACTATTTGAAAATTGCTGGAAACCCACAAAATTTTTACAAGAAATTTAACTTAATTTCTTTAGGAAAAGTAATTATTGTGATACTATCCGTAAGTATAAGAAAGTCATGTGTTGGACACATCAGATATTTTTTCAAGCGTATAATAATTTCGATAATATACTATTCACAACTTTATATTAAAGAAGTTCATTTTTGTACGGCGGAGTTGAAATAAATGCATTGAAATAAATAACATGGGAAGAGTGTCTCCCTCTATGAATCGTAAATTCATTCAGACTGATACCTGCGCAACTAACCTAAAAAATAATGAAATATGTAAACTGTCATTTGAACCTAACCTAAAAATGATGTTACAAAATCTCAAAGAAATATTCTAATTAAAAGCTTGAAAAAAAATAGTATATAATACACGGCGGCGAAAGCCTACTAATTGGCTCGCATACATTCTACTGCCTGGGCAGGCGCCTCTGCAGTGAAATGTATGCTCGGCTATAATATGAGCTTTCTCCGCCTGGTTTATAATATACTATTATTCCTGAATGTGCATAAGTTAAAAATATTTTCCACTATACACCAACTTTCTTATTTTAAATGAAACAACCTATATATTTTTACATTTTTGGATCCCCCGTTTAATTCAAACTACAAAAATATTAAGGTTGTATGTATCTAGAATTAATAGTTTTCCATTTTTTTTAATTTTTTCAAAAATTTTCACGGATATGAATTTTTACAAAAATATCAATATGTAGGTATCTTAACAAATTTACAGTCTTTTCGAAAAAAACAAAGTTAAAATGATAAAAGCAAAGTCCAGGGCACATTTTGATGTATTTTTGGTGAGATTAGCTTTGAAATTTCACGTGCTTTTCCTTCATACCTTCAATAGTGTGTGTATCGAAATACACTACTCGAAACTCTGCATGCTGTATCTACGAAACGGTGGATCGTAGAGAAAAAACATTAATATAAAAATTGTGTGTTTTTCTTCGCTTGTCAACATCTGTATTTACAGTTGTGCGTAAATAGTAGTTTATGCAATAAGGTTGGAATTGAGAAATTCTGACGAGTGTGAAAATTGCGCCAGAGCGAAACGAGGGCGCAAGAACACAAGGCAGAATCAATTCCTACCGTGTAGCATACTCTATTTTTTCTCATACCTTTAAGAAAATGGCCATTTCTTTTGCGTGAAACGTGCGAACAAATTAAAACAACATAACACTGACATTTTGCTTGACACTGTGCGGTGAGCAAATCACCTTGACAACGCATAAACAAACACAAATAACTCCTGCATATCAGTAAAGGAATGGCTATCCAATGGGGCAATGTTACCCCCACTCCTTATTTTCCACGACTACCCTAAAAAGACGACTTTGTACCTCCATTTCATTCAAATAAAGTAGCCATTTAAGTGTAGGTATGGGAAAAAATTTTTCGGTGTAAAAAAATTAAAAAACTCATTTTTGGGTACTTGGGCGCCCTCTACTTTTGGCATTTTCCGTCGTAGCGCATCGATCCTTTGAGATAAATTGTAGAAAATATTGCCCTCTACAATTAAATATTTATTAACAAAAATTTTCTTCTGAAACTCACCGTTCTCGCGTAAAATCAAATCCAAACACTTCTTGGATTTCAAAAAAATGGGTCCGAGGATTTTCTCAAGTTTTTGAATTTAAGCTTTCTACATGACCCCCTAGTGATTTATGAAGAGAATTACCAGGTAATTTTTTTCAAAAACGACCCTTTTTCCCGACAGATTGACTGGACTAAAACTTCAAACGGTGAAAATTTTATTTTTCAGATGGAACCCTTTATATGAGTACATTACATACATGGTGTTTTAAAAATACACCAAAATATTTCAAGGGGTGATTCCTGAGATAATTCTAAGAAAAAAAATTCATATGAACATGGGTCCGAAAATGCCTACCCGCTAAGTTATAGCCCCTTAAATTTGGGCCCTGAAGAAGGTTTTCATTTATTATCTCCGAAATTGTTCAAGGTAAAATGATGAAATTCACCATATCCACTAATGATTTTAAGCTTAATAAGATAGAGTGTAAATCATTTTGAAATTTTCACCAGAGGCGGATCAAACCTGGGGGGTGGGGGGTAAAAAAAGCATTTTCGGACCTATGTTGATATGAACTTTTTTTCTTAGAATGATCTCAGGAATCACCCCCCGAAATATTTCTGTGTATTTTTGAAACACCCTATATAGTTACTATAGGTATTTATGTTGTAGAAAATCTTTTTTATGAAGTACTAACTTTACCTTTTTATCAATTTAATATTTTTATAAAAATTATTACCATTTTCTAACAACGAAAACTTTATTTTTTCCAACAGAACACTCAGTATGTTTCTAGTCGACGTTGTAGATAATTAAATTACTACATTTTTCGTTCAGTATTCCATATTCCCAAACTGAATATGTACTTTTATAGATATTTAATTATTTTTTCTGTTATGGGGAATATTGTTCTTTAGAAAATAATTTATTTCCATGGTAATCAAAAGTAAAATAACAATGTAGGATATCGCACAACAGTATTAACTTTACGTGTACCTACTAAGGAATATGTACTTATTAAAACATGTGAAAATACAATTATCTACTATGTACAGCAAGCGCTATATATAGTTTTATGAAAAATTACAATAAATATATCGGGTGTTCATTTAAATTTCACCTCTCATTTATGAATGAAATTTCATTCTTAAACGACATTTCAAAGCCAACTAGAGGTGAAATTTAAATGAACACCCGATACATATATATATTTCTTTACTAAATATAAGTAAATCTTTCTGTACTATAAATACATATTTTTTTACTGTAAATACATGTTTCACTGCTGAAAGTAGGTAAATATTTTTTTGCTATAAGTAAATATTTCTTTACATACAAGACTATCTTATACGATGCGACAGAGTAGGTACTAACTAATCTTTGAAAAATAGTGAAGTATTTATTTAATCATTAGTATCCGGAAAGCAGTAAAAAAAACGAAAAAAATTAAATGAAATTCGAATCCGAGACTTTCAAATTACGCACCCTTATATTGTCAATACTCTGGAATATTTTTGGATTGTCTAGAAATACAAAACGTATTTTGTTTTTCTGTTATAAAACCAAGTACAGCAGTGCGCTTGCAGTGAAATCGAATCATTCATACTACGTGCCGAATAAGGAAAGTGTCAACATAACCAATAATAAAACGTATAAAGGGTCTAAGAGTCTAAGGTATAAAGTGACTAAACATAGAAAGTGAGGTTATTAACTGATAGAATGGTCAGCAGATTTTCGCGGGACTAGGTAAAATTTAATTGTGACATTGCCGGATTGTGAAACAAACACAAACTTTCGCTGAACACCAAAGAAACATAAATAAGAGCGGATCCTCCGAAGCGTCGAGCCAGAGAAACAGTCAGAAAAGATAGAAAAGCTGGAAAGAGAAATAAGAAACAAAAATGTAATCATAAAAGGAATAGTGGACGAAAAAGAGAAAAAGGAGGAGCAAACAGAAGGTAAAGTTTCAGCAGTAGGTATTACAAAAAGGAGAAGTCGAAATAGACAAGAAACTAGACTTAGATGAAGAACGATTCTTCTGGAAAATATAGACGAGGACAGCAAAGACCCATACTAATGAAAGTAACAAAAAACTATACACGAAATGAGATACTAAAAAATCCTAAAAATTGAAGAGCACTGACATATGGATAGACAAGGACTGTACAAAAAAAGTAAAAGAAGAAAGAAATCCACTAATCTCGCAAATGAAAAAGGCAAGAAGTAAAGCGCTTGACGCATAAATATACATAAGATATAATAAGTTAGTTGTAAACAAAGAATTATATAGAGCAACAGACCTAAGAGAAACGCAAGGAGAAACGAATGAACGAAAATAAAGAGATAAATAATTACAACAAGATAACTGTCAGTATTAGATCCCCGGAAGAGGATACATTCGAAGAACAATAAGAAAGATAAAGAATAACGACAACAAGAGCTACGAACATGGAGTGGATAATAGGAAAATAGAAACGAAAACTATAATAATGGGAGCGTGGAACGTCAGAGGACTCTATGAAGAAGGGACACTGAAGAATTTAGAAAAGGAAGCCAAAAGATACAAAATGGATTTGATAGCATTACAGGAAACGCATATAAGTGAAATAGGAATAGCAGACTTAGAAGACTATATTCTTCACAAAAGTGGTGGAGAAACAAAAAAAATGGAATGGGTTTTTTATTAAAAAAAGACAAAAGAAAATGTAAAAAAAAATATATACCGATATCCGACAGTCTCTGCTATATTAAAAAAAACAGGGGAAGGAAAGGAAGAATATTATGAAAAACTTCACGAAATTTACAATATACTACATAGGAATAAAATAAGAATAATTGGGAAATTAGGCAGAGAACCCATGTATAAGAAGACATACAGTAGAAAAAAAAACACAGCGAAACTAATGAAAACGGAGTCCATATCTGAGAGAATGCTGGAAAAGACGAACCATCAGTATGTTAATGTTGAAAAAGGAAAGCAAAGCACCACAATATTTGTCAAAGATAAAAACAGTAACCTTCTAGGAAAGGATGAAGAAATTAAAAGATGGAATTGTGGAAAGAATATTTACAAGAGTTGCTAAATAACGACGAACAAAATAAGATAGAAGAAGACCGACAAAGAGAAGAAGACGCAAAGCCATCAGTCGAGGATCCAAAATACAAGAAATAGAGGAAATTATAACAAAACTGAAAAATAATAAAAACACAAGAAAAAATGCAATAACAGCGGAAAACATTAAAGACGCGGGAGAAAAAATGAAAAATAACATCTGGAAAAGAGAAGAAATGCCAACAGAGTGGAAAAGTGATATCATCGTCCCGATTCCAAAGAAAGGAGACGTAACAGATTGCAATAATTACAGTCGGATTTCGTTGCTAGACGTGTCTTCCTTAATTATGAAATTTGGATCGATTCCGATAAGTCCTTTTTGAGTTCTTGCCGATATATATAGAAAAACACACTGACAGACATAGATACAAGACACACATAGGCAGACATCATATCGAAAATAGTCAAAATGTATTCAGGGTCCTCAAAACGTATAAATTCCCGAGTAAATTCCTCAAAATCTCGTAGTCGAAAAAAATCGCGATTACTATATTTTCTTATTACTTCGTATAAGAAAGTAAAAATGCGAAAAATTCGAAAATAATGATGGTAGAACATTGATATCTTTGTATATCTAAAATTAAATATCAAATCCAAAAATTTAATAATACCTATATAAGAAGGTGTTCCGTTTAAAATAAAGTTAGGATCTCCTTCCAGATATAATCGGAAATAATAGAGTCTCCAAAATTTTCATTAAAGAGCCGATTTCCAGATATAAATTATTCAGTAATAGAGTTACCTATGTCTACTGTCAATTCGTCGTGACACACCCTGTATATAAGAATATGCTAACAAGTGATACTAATAGTACTTGACATAGCCATACAATAGGGATGTTGCATTTTTTTTAAATCCCGTTTTTCTCTGTTTTTTTCTCAAAACTGTTCGAAAAAATGTTAATGAAACGACTTGAACCTATTATCACCGATAAATCCCTTATACCAAATCACCAGTTTGGCTTCCGGCAGAACCATGGGACCATTGAACAGGTACACAGAGTTGTCAAAGAAATAAATATTGCTTTTGAACGCAAAAGGTACTGCACAGTAGCATTTCTGGATATCAGTCAAGCGTTTGACCGAGTATGGCATACAGGCCTAAACTACAAAATGAAAAAGGCGTTACCATACCATTTTTATGAAATCTTGAAATCGTACCTTTCTAATCGATTATTCTATCTCAAACATCAAAGTGAATTTAGCGATATGTACCTCATTGAATCAGGAATTCCCCAGGGCAGCGTAGTTGGTCCTCTTCTGTACTTGCTATTCACAGCAGATATCCCCACCACAAGAACAACAAAAATTACCACATTTGCTGATGATACGGCAATAATTGCCTCTCATAGCACTCCAGAAACTGCATCAAGATATCTTCAAAATCACTTAGATAAGATCCAAACTTGGCTTAGAACATGGAAAATCAAAGCAAATGAGAACAAATCCATACACGTAACATTTACCTTAAGGAAAAACATGTGTCCACCGGTTTACCTTAACAACTGTCAATTAACACACTCTGACAACGCAAAATACCTAGGAATGCATCTGGATCAGCGTCTCACCTGGCAAAAACATATATTCAGTAAAAGGAAACAACTTGGCCTTAAATTGCATCAGATGTATTGGCTAGTAGGAAGAAAATCCCAATTAAAAATCGAAAACAAAATACTACTGTATAAGAGCATAATGAAACCAATCTGGACATATGGAATCCAGTTATGGGGATCCGCCAGTCAATCCAACCTAGAAGTGCTCCAGAGGTTTCAAAACAAAGTCCTACGGATAATTACCAACGCACCGTGGTATGTACCAAATACATGCATAGAAAAAGACCTACAAATTCCGACCATTAAGAGTGAAGTGAAACGGTTCAGTGAAAGTTACAAAAAAAGAATAAATGTGCATCCGAATGTGCTCCCGAGTGCTTTATTCGACACAACAGGTGAAGTGCGCCGATTGAAACGGTTTAAACCAACAGACTTGTTAGATAGGTTTAATTAGATTAACTCCATGTTATAAATATCTAACATATAGATGATTATTAAAGGGAATGGCTCAATGGAGGAATTCCCTACACGACATTTTATAGTATAGTCATAATATTTACTTATTGTTCTTTCAAGAACAGATTGTAATTATATTTGGAGACAATGAAAAAAAAAAACAATACTTTTTATTTATTTACTCGGAAAGAACGGACCAAAAATTTTTTTAAAAAATATTGATAGTGATAATTTGGTATCAGCTTTTCAAAAAAAAATATTTTGAAAATCATGCAAAGTCCCTATTTGGACTTTTTCCCATTAATAGGTATGGAAACTTGCAATGAATTTGTTACAAAACTAAAATTGTAAATTTCGGGTTGGTCACTTTTCTCAGTATGCCCACGAAACATGCTATTTATTGTAACCATAATATTTAAACCAAAAACTAGCACAATTATTTCTCTGATTAATTGTTTTTTAGTCTAAATAATCTTAATTAGTATTTTCAATTTATAACCACATCTTTCAGAAAGTTCCTAATTTATTATATTTCTGCGCAATATAGAAATTAACAATGATTCCAGAAAAATATTATGGCGACAATTAATCAACAACTGCCACAAGAGTAAGTAATGTTCCTTGTCTTAGACAATAATACTCTGTTTTTTTCCATTAATGGAACAAATTAGTCGCCATATAATTGTAATGGAGTACTTAAATACATTCTAGTTGTTTACCAACGCATTAAATCACAACTCGGTATCAGAACCAATTTCGAAACCCTGCGCGCGCTCTAGACGAACCTGTCCATTTCCCATGTCCCAAAGAAATGATGGATGTGTTTGTGTATTCTTACAATTTAAGGTATTTTTACTCACTCAACTCAACTGTGATTTATTTGCTTTCTCCCGGAATATTAAAGTTTTTTTGCATTTCCTATCCTATATACTTAGTAGAGCGCAGTTCAGTTTTTGCTTTTACATATTTGTTATCGAGTTGTTGATAGCGTAAAGATATGGTAGTGTGGAGATGTATGAATAAAAGTATAGGCATCAGTTCTGGGGCGCTCGGATTTTGATCTATTAGTTTCTGTTGAGGAGACTAGCCCCGCCAGTTTTAGTAATAGACCTTCTTATGTTGCTCTAATGCGAACTAGCGTCATTAATCTTTTTAGTTTTCGTCGTTGTCGTGTATGAAATGATGATTTTTCATGTCTTTTCAAATTTGTGAGACATTAGAGAAATCTCGTCGCATTATACCCAGTCTGGCGAATATTTTATATACCTCCCACACATCACCATACACAGACTTTTTACAGCTGCTCTTGTTTTTGTTTCTGCTTAAATTTATTGTGAATAAACAGAAATTTTTAATAATTTTTCAAGCTTTAACAAAAAATTGTTTGACGGAATTTCAAAAAAAGGTCAAACAAAATATGTTCTAAATTTTATTTTTTACAAATGTTGAAGAAAAAAAATCTCCTAAAATGTTTCCTTTTCAAGATAATCGTAAAAAACCTGAAAATGTCTTCACGTAAGTACCACTTGTGTTGGTGCTAGATGACAAAAATTTAATGTGGTACCCACAATTTTATTCAAACTCTTAAATATGAAATTTAGATCAATTCCGATAATTCATTCGTTTTTGAGTTATCGCCATACAGACAGACCTTAAAATCTCGAAGTCAAACAAAAAATCCCAATAGGGATGTTGCATTTTTTTAAAATCCCGTTTTTTTCTGTTAGAAATGTAAAACGACTATATTAATAATACTCTACAGCAAAAATAATTTTTTTTACTCAATATTTGTACATAAAAAAACGATTATAAATTGACCGTAATTCAAATAAATTATTGCCGCCCGAAAACGCTTTGAGATCGGAGAGTCCTGTGTGACGTCACGAATCTAGTTGACATTGGCATGTCTAAATATTTTTTGCGCGTTTGACATTTTTCGAAATAAATCAAAATGCGGCCTGCTGCACTGTGGAACTAGATTCGTGACGTCAGCAGTCTTTTGGACGATTCGGGCGTTTCCGGGCAATGTGTGGAAATTTTAAATTTTGCAATACTTTTTATTTATTTACTTGGAAACTACCGACCAAAAAAATTTTTCAAAAATATTGAGAGTGATAATTTGGTATCAGCTTTTCAAAAAAAATTAACTTGAAAATCATGCAAAGTCCCTATTACCATAATTCGTATAAGAAAGTGTAAGAAAGCAAATTATTCGGGGCACCGACTTGCTCAGCGAAGGGAAAAAGTTATTTCAATGAAGCCACAAAAACAAAATTATTTCGTAAAAACTCTGATCTAAAGATATAATAAATATGACAATAGACCTATTACCTATTTTTCAAAAAATGTTTTTTTGGAAACTAGAGCTTATTTTAGACACACATTTTTTTTTGTCAAATGTTACAACGTCGTTTTTAAATAATTAATATTTAAAAATTGATCATTCAAATGAGCCGAAGGCGCACGATGACTAACTGAGCTCTAGTGACGTCAAATGGAATATAACCAGGCGTCAAAACGCGTGTTTGAAAAATCAAAAATTCAAAAATTCAAACTTTAATTTGTTATTAAAAATTATTTACAATACCAAACTTAATAAAAATTTGCATAAATCTTTGAAATGGTGTACTATACTATCGAAAAAAAAAATAAAAAAGGTACCTTAGAAAAAATGCAACATGCGTCTACACAGAGAGGAAACCAAACAACAACAATTTTCATTCTTACAAAACAGGTTTAACAAGAATTTGTAGATAAAATATTCAAAAGCAGTTTACCAAAACCAAAAGTCTGTCAGATCTTCACAAATATACAGGGTGATTCAGGTTTTAATGCACAAACTTTAACAGGGTATTCTACGTCATAAAATAAGAAAAAAAGGTCATATAAACATGGGTCCGAAAATGCTTTGTTTTTGACATACAGGGCGATAAAAGTAGCGCTTCAAAACCACATTTTATTACATATCTCTAATAATAAACAAGATAGGAATTTGAAATTTGAACCATAGTATCCTTATGTTAAGGTCAACTACCAGAACAAATTTGAAATTTCTACGTCAATCCAGAGGCGTAGAATAATGGTGGCCCATAAATTTTTCTGCTCATATCTTTTAAACTCCCTGTATAATTTTATTTTTTTGTGATTTTTCTGAATCGCTGATTGAGTTACTAAAAACTTGTACTCTTGTCAAAATGTCGTATCTCTTACCGTTTTTATCTGAAGACACGAGTAAAAATTTATGAATTTTAAAATGGTAAAAAAAGTACATAATGATTGTATATGCCACCCCTATTCTACGTCTCTGGATTGACGTACAAATTTCAAATTTGCCCTGGTAGTTGACCTTGTTATAAGGATACTATAACCCAAATTTCAAATTCGAATCTTGTTTATTATTAGAGATACCCATGTAAAAAATGTGGTTTTAAAGCGGTACTTTTATCACCCTGTATGTCAAGAACAAAGCATTTTCAGACCCATGTTTATATGAACTTTTTTTCTTATTTTGTGACATAGAATACCCTGTTAAAGTTTGTACATTAAAACCTGAATCACCCTGTAGAATATGTGGCAGCACAGAATTTGCAAAACTCCCCAAAAACCGTAGCCAAATTCCAAACGCCTAAAGGTCGTCTTACAGTATCAGAATAACATTTATGCTTGCAAAAATGAAAATTATTAATTCAATTTGAAATGGAAAATGGAAAAAGCTATAACTAAAATAACTGTGACGTGTTTTTAGTAAGTCACAGTCTACGTGTATTTTAATTAAAATGGGTTTTAAAACATTTATGAACAAGGCGATAAAAAAGTATTAAAATTTGTGGAACGAATGTCCTGGAATCAAAAGTAGTAATTAGGTACCGTAAGATGGGTCAATTTAGACCATAATCTCGTATTCGTAGACAATTATTCTGTTTATATAAAAAAAATAGTTTTTCGAGTAAATGTGGTGTGTACATATTTTTCTATAGTAACATCCTGATTTACAAATTCTTGAAATTGCAAAACTTTCGCACTTTTTCATAGATATCTCCCAGTTTTAGCCCTGGCGACGGGAATTATCTCGATTATTGTTCTAACGAAATATTCAAATAGGTAAATTAATTTAATATTTTAAGTTATAAGAGTTTTATACAAACAAGTACTTCTTCATCTATAATGGCATTTGTGTACCGCATAATACGTTTGTGAAATTAGTTTTACGGAAGTAGGTACTAACAGTGAAATTAAATTAATTACTAGCAACTAACTGCAGAATCAATTGAAAATACCATATAATGTAATATACCAAATAGCAAAGTTTCGACAGTGCAATTGTGCGAATACTACAACAAACTAAAAAGGAATCTGCGTACACACCATTACAGGATATTGGAAAACATAGTAAATTTCGTGGAATTAAGTAAATTTAGATTTGTTCCAAGTTGGCATAGTACAAATATTGATATTGGGACAAGAAGGGGAACACGGATGGCAGTGTTGGTGGCAACGCAACTATTTCCATTGGGTTGGATAAGCCGCCTGCGGTGACATGTGTAACCGCCATTTCCTGTTACAATTCGCTGTTTGAGCATTCGCAAGACACATTACAAACTTCTGTTTTATTTGTTGATTTATGAACTAACTTAGCGCTTTGATTTCACTTGATATTCTCTTTTAACAAAGTATGCTGGACGCCGGCGACTGTTTGTTTCATACAGTTGCCACCACTGCTAGATCTATATTATAGCCTTTTGTCTGACAATAATAAATTGCGTTTTGTATCTGCCATTTCGCAGATGCTGTGCCACAGATAGCTCCCATTTCCTTTCAATGAAACGTTCATAATGCAATAAAACCACGAAAACACCTTTATTGAATAAGCGAACTTTCCTAACGAACAAAACAGTTTCGTTTTGTTCTCGCCTAATAAACAAAAATGCTTGTTTACGACAAGAAGCTATAACTGAAATTGTGTTATTGATGTTGTTTAAAAAAACACCAGTATTAAACGTCTTATACATTTTGTACAATTTTCTTTGTTTTAGTTGTACCAACTTGCCTGCCAGGTCAACCGAAAGTTTTTGGTGTTGCACGTCACGAAACGGCTCGAATCGTATGCGAATTAGAAGCAAATCCAACGGATGTGCACTTTATTTGGAAATTTAATAATTCCGCCGACACTGTGGATATACTCCAGAGTCAGATCCACACAGAGAAATCAAGAAGTGTTGCATTTTACAAACCCATGACGGAATTGGATTATGGTACGCTTTTGTGTTGGGGCCGAAATGAAATTGGTACCCAAAAGGAGCCGTGCGTGTTTTATATCAATCCAGCTGGTGAGTATGGTTAAACATCAAGTAGTGTGTTCTGTTTCTTATTTCTAAAACATCGCAGCGTATACACCTGCACATTTTAGACGAGAGTATTTGATGATTGAGTTTTAGTCACAAAAAGTAAAGCGATAGAAATAATTCGTCTCACCGAATTTATTTGTGAAGGTTTTTTTAGATTTGATGAAAAATATTAATTAAAATATCTGATGTGTCCAGCACACGACTTTCTTATACGATACGATACTGTAGTTCTTTGGAAAATACTGAAGTGGTAGCAAATAATCACATGCTGTCCAGGTCCACATCCAATTCGTTATTAATATAAAATCACATTTATTTATTTTTTATTACTTGGTATCGGTATCATAGAAACCAGTAAAAAACATTTAAAAAAATGGTCTTTCTGGGATTCGAACCCTGGACCTTCAGTTTGGGAACCAAGCCCCTATGTCAATACTCTATCTAGGCCTAGGCCTTCTGATTCAATGCGCACAATGAGAAACATAAATATAAATACCTAACACAAGAATTTAAAAAACAAGTTAAAACAAAATATGTTCAAAATTTAATTCTAAATCAATGTTAAAAAATAAAGAACCTCGCAACCTTATTTTTCAATATATTCCTAAAAACCTAAAAATGTCTTTACTTCGGTTGGTGCTAGATAAAAAATATTTAATGTGGTACCCACAATTTTGTTCAAACTCTTCAATATGAAATTTGAATCAAATGGGATAAATCGTTTTTGAGTTATCGTGGATACAGACAGACATCATGTCGAAAATAGTCAAAATGGATTCAGGGGCTCTCAAAACGTGTTAATCCATTAAAATCTTGAAGTCGAGAAAAATCACGATTACCTACTAGGTATACTTAACTTAATAACATAAAGTAAGTTTAACTAAATTGCGTAATACATTTCATTATTCTGAATGAATATGGTACGGTTTGCCCGTTCCCCGTTTTAAAACGCGAACATAGGGATTTAACATTGTTTTTAACATTATTCCTGCTCGCCAATTCGGCCTAGAGAAAAGATTTTGGTACCAGTGGAATGAGAAAATTATTTCGCATCGAATAACATCAAAAACTACATTGTTTTCATCGATTTTTATTGAAAAATAATAATTTAAAGTTATATTTTTAAATACGAGTTGCCATGGTTTGTGTTATTTGTTGACAGCCTAAGCTAGATTACAATTTTTACTTTCTTATACGAAGTAATAACTCTTCGGGCCTTATATCCCTCGGCGCTACGCGCCTCGCGATCTAATCTTGGCCCTCTGTCTGAAATACTGAACTTCTCTACCTTGTGTGTTTTTTTAAATTTGGCGTCGAAGTTGGCGTTGAACAGTCGATTATGAATGAACTGACGCGTCATTCCATTCATAAATGACTATTCAACGTTAACTTCGACGCCAAATTAAAAAAAACACCCAGTACTATTATAAACAATAACGTTTTTTTCAAAAAGTTAAAAAAGTAATTTTGTTTGATTATATATAAAACTTATCGTAGAATGACTACAGATTTGAACTAATACTACTAAATAATACTACTCATAGTCATATGTTCCATTTAAATCACGTAAACGTAAATTATTCTTGGACAGACAATGGTTTTTATACTGTCTCCTTTTGTAAGATTGGCTACGAGTAATGTAATTAATACTTTCATAGATGGTAATTTTTTCATTAAACTAAATTAGGGAAAGTTGCTGTTTTCCTTTAACCTGAACTTTATTTATTACTAGAAGTACCTAAAGTTACATTTTTGCAGTAGGTATTATTGTTGTTATTATTGTATTAAGTTTTTATAATTTGGTATAGCTTTAAGTTGAAAAATGTTTGCTCTAAAATTCTTACCTAATCGAAAAGTGGTACCTATATCAAAAATTCAATTAAAGAAATCCAAGTTGAGTTCTTATTTCTCAGTTTTACGATGAAGTGCTTTTTCAAATATAACAATTTTAAAATAAACAAAACAATTTAGAAGAAGTTTTTTAAAATGATCATAGTTTTGTTAAAAAAAGTCTACTATAAGGTAATGAGTTGTTGAGAGTTGAGATCATACTTAATGAACACGACTTCTGAGTGGTTCACCTACTTTATTACCAGATAGCATAAACACAAGTGGATAATATTATGTGCATATGACGTCTTGCAAATATTTATATATCCTTACAAAATACCTTTTTTCGTTTTTATATTTCTCTGAATCGAGTATTCAAGGTACCTGTTCAACCATATTACGTATGATTTATTAATTTTAAAAGAAAAAGGAATAGGATTATTTTTGTAGAGAATTTCATCGCTTTCAATTTGTGTAGCAGTTATTTTTGCGATTCGATAAATAGGAAATATTTACAAAAAAGTATTTTCGATCATTTCCGGAGGTCGAAGGAGAAGGAAACTGATATCAACTATAACATTTTCCTGAACGATTTTTTCGGATTTCGATCTGTTTTATCATCTACGGACATGAAAAAATTTACAACAGAATTTTATATCTTTTATTATCGACTGCATTTAAAAATTACTTGCTGCAGAAATTATTTGTCTTCTGAAATAATAACTTATACTATATTAATAAAAATTATGAATTTTACATGTAAATAGACACTCAGTCAAATTTTTAAAAGAAATAAATAAATGTCTAACGAAATTTTATTTACATGCAGGTTTTCTTATCAAACAATGGTGGTGCTTCTTTAACTATTAACTAACTTTTCAAAATACACGAATAAAATAAGGATATTTTTGTATAAAAATTTTTAAAAGATATCTTATTTCTTGCTTACCTGTAATGGTCGAAAGAAATTATGAGGGCTGCTGTAACGAAGTCATTTTTCAGTTAACTAATTATTTACCAAATTGCAGAATTCTATAAAACCCCGGTCCGACTTTCCCGCCAGATAGCCCCGTCCTACAAAACTTCGTCCGCTCTCCCGTAGATGGCACAACTACAATTATAGGTCACCGCTCCTTTATCATTTGAAAACACCTATACCCCGATTTCCCGTTATAAGTCACCGCTGGACAGCAGCTAAAATCCCTTATAAGGAGCCCCAAAACCAGTACAGGACAGTTCCAAAAGTTCCGTTAGTTCGAAAGTTCCGTCAGTTCAAAAACAGTTCGAATAATAATCCGCGAGTAAGTTAGTTAGTTAGTTCAGTTAGTTAGTTAAAGTGCCATCCGAAATTATTACAAGTGAGTATACTGGTGATTCCTGAGGTAGACCGTATTTCTGCCGTCATATTTTCTGATTTGCTGTGTTGTTTATGATATTGTGCCGACCCTACACTTCCGTCCTGTTTTAAACCTTGGCTCACTTGGGCGTCGGGCTTGCGGGCCATCCACCAGGAGTCAGTTACCCACCTAGTGTCCGATCCTAGTACTTCCTTGGCTTACTTGGGCGTTGGGCTTGCAGGCCATCCACCAGAAGTCATCTACTCCGTTCCTGCTCTAACCACTGGCTCACTAGGGCGTCGGGCTTGCGGGCCATCCACCAGGAGTCATCCTTATCCACATATATACCCGGAGAATATCATATCCAGCATCGCCAACGGACAATCCGACTGTCGAACCCGGAGCCTTGCGAGGAACCAGTGTCCTTATTTCCCGACCGTTTATGACCGCCATCAACCGTCCACACTGTCATACACCTACCCCCACTTGTTCCCCCCCGTTGATTCGTTGATTTGAGTTCTGCCGTCACCCCCCCCCCCCCGTATGGTTTTATCTTGTTTGCATATTATTGTTGATTTCCCGTTTTTGAATGCATTGTTAATTTCCTACTGAATATATTTGTTTATTTCTCCTGTTCAAACCTCTTGTTTTAATAACCCTCGTATAACACCATTTCCTGCAACCCGGTATATTCCATACCCCGAATTCCATACAATTAAAGCCTGTCTTGGAGTTCGCCGCCTTCCCAGTCAAGAAGATCTGACCCCTGGAGTACCGTATCTTCACTGCAGCTGTCCGAGGTGTTACGTGGAGTAAACCACACTAATAAATCTGGCGCCCGAGATCCCCTTTCCCCTTGATTAACCGCCTCCCCCACAAAAGTGCGTCACAAATTTGGCGCCCGAGCAGGGACTTTGCTTCAAAACCGTCTAGTCTCCCCCTGTTTCATATTTCATTTCGAGTCAATACCGCCCCCATGAATTTCCGAACTTCTCCGAAACCTTCCGAACGCTTCCGAAGTCAAACCAAACACCGTACACCGCTCCTAACCGTACCTTAACTCATATCAACCCCGTGCCATCAGTTTCCGAATTTTCCCGAACCCAACCGAACGCTTCCGAAGTCAAACGAAGCACCCCCAACTGTACCCTTTGTAATAATAACTTAGTCCCACCGATTTCCGAACTTCTCCGAGCCCACCCGAACGCTTCCGAAGTCAAACGAAGTACCATACACCCCTTCCAACCGTAGTTTTAAACATTTTAACTTAATCCCGTCACTTTCCGAACTCGCCTGAACACTTCCGAAAACAAACAAACCGCCGTATCCGCAACATTTCCAATCACAGACATGGATCCCAAACAGACCAACATAAACACCGAGGTACATGAAACTCTAGATGCCCCAGCTTTCCCGGTACAAATGGCGACTATGACACCGAACACAACGCCACAGGCTATCCACCGAGGTCCACTGAAAGTCCACCAGTGGAACATTACCTTCGACGGACGTACCGATCCCGTGGCCTTCCTCGAAAGACTGGACGAGGCTAGAGTCGAACACAACGCCACTGCCGAACAACTACTTCCAGCATTACCCAACCTTCTAAAAGGTAATGCATTATTGTGGTACCGAAACTATCGCTCCATGTGGACTTCCTGGTCCGATTTCCTCAGTGACTTCCGTCACTTCTACTTTCCCGAGGATTACGTGATCAATCTGGAAGTCGAGATAGCCAACCGTCGCCAACGACCGTCCGAATCCGTCTTTGATTATCTCATAGATATGCAAACGCTCCTCCGCCGTCATGGAGGATATGATCAGAAACAACAACTATATTGGCTCCACCGCAACCTACTGGTCGAATACCGGTGGTTCATCAAGAAAACCGATGCCCACAATATCAGTGATCTTATAAGGCTGATCAAGGAATGCGACATCCTTCGAAAGGAGAACACCAGCCTACCGTTACCGTTATCAACACTGTGCTCGAATCCTAGGTTATCTACATACCGAGAACCCACGATCGCAAGCATAGAACCATCGTTGACCGCCAATAACCACCTAGTCCCAGACACAAGTTGCTGGCGCTGTGGGAAAACTGGACATTTCCGTAGCCAATGCCGATCACCCGCCGTTATTTTCTGTTCACGGTGTAAGCGACAAGGATTACTGTCTCGTGAGTGCCCCTGCCTACAGACCAGTGCCAATAGGAGGTCCGTCCTGTTCCATAATCAAGAAGCCTCCCAAACTGGTCGTTCTAGAAACGTGTCCAGCCGTGCCGTCTGTAAAGATAACCGTCCGCATGTATCTGTGAACTTAGGAAATTTCTGCTTCTCAGCCCTGGTTGATACTGGAACTACCAACTCGTTCATTAGCCGACAACTTGCTAACCAATGTCTAACCATGGAAGCAGAAATACAGGAACCCGTTATCACAGAAACCAAAACCGTAACCGGAGCAGCAATATCTGTAACCGATGCTATCCTTATTCCCTTCGTCATCGATGGTTGTCATTTCCATGAGTTGTTCCACATCCTAGACACATCAACTTCTGATATCATTCTGGGAATGGATATTCTCCAATCTGGAAAATTAATTCTAGACCTGGAAACTAGCTTCATCACCGTAAACCGACAAGCTTTCCCCTCTCCGTTGAAACAACCCCAACCAACTCCTTTACCCGCCAATATCGGAGCCATATGTACCGTAAAATCAACACCCGTATGTTCCTGGTATCATCGAAAGAAGCTGGATATTCACCAAAATCCTGATGCTAATTCCGATTACTGTATACGAAGTGGCCAGCTATACCGTTACTTCAGAGACACCCGCAACATGACCGAAACCCATTCGACGGACCCATGGAAATTGTGTCCCAAAACCGCTCCGTCAGGCCATTCTCAAAGAGAATCATGGCATACGACACATGAGCATTGCCGAAACAATATCCGCTATCGCACAACAGTACTACTGGCCAGGAATGTTCAGAAACATAACCAAGTACGTGCGAGGTTGTTTGCAATGCCAACGTTCTACACCTCAACAAGGAACCGCCACCTCGAAACCGCCAAGCCTGAAAATCATCAGTGCCGATTTAATTGGCTCATCGCCCCGCTCCAATGAAGGCAACATCTGTCCGATGGTTTTCCAGAGCCGTTTTTCAAAGTGGGTACCCTGCCGTTCTATCCGTCAAACGATTGTTCACGCAGCCAGTCAGGCATGCCATGAAGACGATCTCACCCGTTTTGGAAGGTCAGAAGAAGATGCCGCAGAAGCTAATCCGAGTCTATGGAATGAAACGCATGTCCCCATCATCAGATTTTCATCCACCACCCCCAGGACCAGGAACCACGCAGTGAGAGGGAGGATCCGCCGTCGCCCGTCCGCCCGACCCCCGTCAACCGCCTCCAGCATCAGTGTGTTAAAGTGAAGTGTTTCGAGTGTCTGTGCGTAACGAATAGTTTAGTTTTAGTTTTAGTAGAACATTTTTTCTTTTGTCGTAGGATTAGGAAAAAAAATAATGTATTATTTTTTTCGCGAAGTAAGAGGGGGGTGTAACGAAGTCATTTTTCAGTTAACTAATTATTTACCAAATTGCAGAATTCTATAAAACCCCGGTCCGACTTTCCCGCCAGATAGCCCCGTCCTACAAAACTTCGTCCGCTCTCCCGTAGATGGCACAACTACAATTATAGGTCATCGCTCCTTTATCATTTGAAAACACCTATACCCCGATTTCCCGTTATAAGTCACCGCTGGACAGCAGCTAAAATCCCTTATAAGGAGCCCCAAAACCAGTACAGGACAGTTCCAAAAGTTCCGTCAGTTCAAAAACAGTTCGAATAATAATCCGCGAGTAAGTTAGTTAGTTAGTTCAGTTAGTTAGTTAAAGTGCCATCCGAAATTATTACAAGTGAGTATACTGGTGATTCCTGAGGTAGACCGTATTTCTGCCGTCATATTTTCTGATTTGCTGTGTTGTTTATGATATTGTGCCGACCCTACACTTCCGTCCTGTTTTAAACCTTGGCT
Source organism: Pediacus dermestoides (assembly GCA_963942485.1). Classification (NCBI taxonomy): domain Eukaryota; kingdom Metazoa; phylum Arthropoda; class Insecta; order Coleoptera; family Cucujidae; genus Pediacus; species Pediacus dermestoides. The sequence goes on along the minus strand of OZ012626.1, from coordinate 22,629,574 downwards.
CACTTGGGCGTCGGGCTTGCGGACCATCCACCAGGAGTCAGTTACCCACCTAGTGTCCGATCCTAGTACTTCCTTGGCTTACTTGGGCGTTGGGCTTGCGGGCCATCCACCAGAAGTCATCTACTCCGTTCCTGCTCTAACCACTGGCTCACTAGGGCGTCGGGCTTGCGGGCCATCCACCAGGAGTCATCCTTATCCACATATATACCCGGAGAATATCATATCCAGCATCGCCAACGGACAATCCGACTGTCGAACCCGGAGCCTTGCGAGGAACCAGTGTCCTTATTTTCCGACCGTTTATGACCGCCATCAACCGTCCACACTGTCATACACCTACCGTTCTGCCGTCACCCCCCCCCCCCCGTATGGTTTTATCTTATTTGCATATTATTGTTGATTTCCTTTCCTACTGAATATATTTGTTTATTTCTCCTGTTCAAACCTCTTGTTTTAATAACCCTCGTATAACACCATTTCCTGCAACCCGGTATATTCCATACCCCGAATTCCATACAATTAAAGCCTGTCTTGGAGTTCGCCGCCTTCCCAGTCAAGAAGATCTGACCCCTGGAGTACCGTATCTTCACTGCAGCTGCCTGAGGTGTTACGTGGAGTAAACCACACTAATAAATCTGGCGCCCGAGATCCCCTTTCCCCTTGATTAACCGCCTCCCCCACAAAAGTGCGTCACACTGCCATAAAGAAATCAACAGCAAAGTAGTAGCAGTAGTTTTCTTTTTTGATTGTTTCTTTTAACAATACGACTCTAAAAGATATTGAGTGCGATAAAAACTAACAATAATAATTTCAAATAAATAAAAGGGTACCAATTAATGCTCGGTATATTAATACATTTTACAGACTAAAAAATACTAAATGCTTGATAAAAAACGGAAAATGTTTGGAATTAAATTGAAAAATATAATATATAAAATAACCAATGCACGCTAAATTGTGACAGCTATTCTATTCAGGCATACAATATAAAATATCCGATGTGCCCAACACATGACTTTCTTATACATTGCCATTATACAGTTTTAATATTTGGAAAATACTGAAAGGGTAGCCAATAATCATATGCAGTCGACATTCAATACGTTATTAATATAAAATCACATTTATTTATTTATTTATTACTAACTGTCCCCCGCGGGCTTCGCCGCGCCGTTTTTTCAATAATATTTAATTGTATTACAATATATCAATATACCGGGTGCCCGTTTTCAACCCTGAACATAAGGATTTAACATTATTGTAGTGAATTCTTGCTCGCCAATTCGGCCAAGAGAAAATATTTTTTTATCAGTGGAATGAGAAACTTATTGCGCGTCAAATGATATCAAAAACTACATTATTTTCATCGATTTTTATTGAAAAATATTAATTTAAAATTTTTTAAAATATAAAAACGTAGCCGTCGATCTTTTCAAATAATATTGCTACAATCGATTTCCTCAACGGTATAGATTTCTGTAACGTAAATAATGCACTTTTGTAAATCAGAGATAGATGGCGCCACTATAGAAATAAATTTTTTTGACGGACTTTCAAATAAAGTTTTAAATAAAATTTGTTCAAAATTTAATTCTAAATCAATGTTAAAGAATAAAGAAATCTCGTAAATAGTTTATTTTTGAAGATATTCCTAAAAAACCTAGAAATGTCTTCAGGTTTTGAATCAAATCTGATAACTCGTTTTTGAGTTATCGTGAATACAGACAGACACACAGACAGACACCATGGCGAAAATGGTCAAAATGGATTCAGGGGCCCTCAAAACGTGTAAATCCATCAAAAACTCGAAGTCGAAAAAAATCACGATTACTATACTTCCTTATACTTCGTATAAGAAAGTAAAAATATAAATGTTCCATAATTCAGGTTTACTATAAAATAAAATTTTAGCATGATGTGTATTAAAAAATATATAAAATGCTGCCTATTTAAGTGTTCAATACCGTCCGACTACCTGCATAATAACCTATAAAACTTTAGCTTAAGACTTAAGAATAAATAGATTTTACAAAGTATTTTGTTCGTGAATGGCTTCAGATGAATCTAAACTGGTATGAAGGAAATGACAAGAAGAGTCCTAGTACCTACAACGCTCTTGAATCTTTTAGTAGGGTAATTAACGATGAAAATATTTTAAGAGGCTTCCTATATCCCGATTCTCAGTATTATTAAAAGATGATACTATAAAAGACATAATCAAGTTCTAAATTATTACACATTTAAAATGGCGGAGGCGTCGGTGTTAATGTTTTGAACCCCTTTGTTGTAAAAACACAAAATTATCACAACCACTTTTTAGAAATAAATGATCATGCATGCACCTTTGTAAGAAATCACTTTAATAAATATTATATCTAATAGACTAACATTACAACACGATTTAACTCTTCGACATACAGTTTAAAAATTGCTTTATTGCCTAAAATCCAAACTAATGATATTGACGACATTTACATGACTCATCAATTAAAAGCGAATTAAATTTAAGGGGTTTTTAACATGTCACAGATGCATTGGGGTGTTAAATTGAGATTAATTTAAAAATTTAACTGCACTTTATCTGTATGAACGAGTGTGTGTATAATATTAATCGTGTTTTAATTAAAAACTTTACGGATGAGTTACAGGAACAAACCTGAACAGTTCCGGTTAGCCGGGAGATAGAATTTTTAATAATTTTAATTACATAACATTAATTGTATTTTTTATTAGATATATACTTTCAAACTTAGTCAAAACTTGTATGCTAAACCAAACTTTGTTTTATTTTGGCTTATTTACATGGCCAGTGATATCAATCAGGAAGTTTTATTGTTTTCTTTTTTTGTAGGTAAACCTGATCCCCTTTCAAACTGTTCAATTGTGAATCAGACATCGGAATCGCTGCACGTGGAATGCACAGAGGGTTTTGATGGCGGTCTTCAGCAGGAATTCATTATGGAAGTGTTCGACACGCAGACACGTAAATTGGTGAGCAACGTCACGTCGAGAAATCCTATTTTCACCGTAGGTGGATTGGAATCCGGTTTGGGCTACGAGGTTGGTCTCTACGCATCTAACAAGAAGGGTCACAGTGGCGTCATCATACTCAGCGCCTTCACCCTTAAATCAGCTGAAAAACACACAGGTATGTTTGCTCAACTGTGCAAAATCCATTTCTGGTGGTGCCGAACTCTATAAATTTTTGATGGCATAGTTTAGGCTTCGTTCAAACCAGAGAACTGATAAAATTTGAGTTACCTACATCTTTTTTTGCCTTATAATAAAATATCAACTAGGTATATTCTATTTTCCAAAAAAGCGTGTTTTTATTTACTGAAGAAATGAAGCATAATTATTATCATTTTGAATTTATCGTCTATTCGTAATATGAGATCATGAAACCATACCAATATAGAGGGCGACTTATAAAGCGATTATTTTATATTTTAATGGTAAATTGTACCGGAAAACTGATTTCTTGTAAAATTAACTTTGTACAATAAATAATGTAAAAAATGTAAATACCTACTATTTTCTCTAAATACTATAACGCATTGTATGCCACTCTAAAATTTAAAAAATCTCAATTAGGTACTATCTTTCTTATTATTTTTTATAAAGAAGAAAAAATTCTCAATATATATTGAAAAATCGCACACATCTTTATTTTAGTGTTTGTTATAATTTTATTTTATAGTCCCCTCCCTCCCATTAAGGCCATTCCCTCCAGAAAACTGTACATTATCAACCCAAACCAAATACTATCTTCGAGTCAGATGTCAAGTGCCCGAACACCTAAGGGGTTTGTCCAGCACTTACTTACTGCAAGTGTACGATGCAAATACACGCCTTCTAATTGGCACGGCAACTTCACCGAATCCCGAAGACATAACAATTAGTAGTTTGCCAAGTGAACATGAGGATTTGTTGTTGTTTATTCGGACCATGGACGCGAAATCGATTACTAGCGATGCCAACATTATTTATGCACCAGTTGTTCCGCAAATTAGAACCGGTGGTAAGAAACGTTCTTGTCGATAAGGGGTTTTGAGTTGGAGTGGTGAACTTTGTTGTTTGGATGGTGATGGTTTGGGCTTTCGGGGGTTTTTTGGTGGCTTGCTTTAATAAATCATTATGATGTATTATTGGTTATACTAATTGTTTTTTGTTCCCTTAAATCTAATCTAGTCTAAAAATTTATCACAGAATGTCGATTTTTTGTGATACTGACATTATAAACTAATATTATCTACGGTGGTATTGCATGTCTTAATTACAAAATTATTATAAGTTTCGAAATTTCTAAACTTTTATTTATCAATAAAAAATCGTAAGATAATTCTAAAAGTAAAATGTCTCCATAAATAATGAAAGAATGATACCTGGATAGTAGAAAACATTTTAATACAGTTTTATATTATGTTGTATCAGTATTGCGTGGACACCGGACTGTAACTGCAAGGTCATTACTGTTTGAAGCGCCACCTAGTCGCATTCATATTTTGTCTCAAACGTGCTGTACTAACGGAATGGCAGCTTAGACTCCTTTAACCTAACTAGACTTTGTGCTCTATGTAGATATAGAAGAATATTGAAATTTTGTGGTATTATAACAAAAATGATAATATTTAGTCGTGTGCTTGAGGTAAAGAAACATTTTTTAAAGAAATAGAAATTAAAAAAATATAGGTATGAAAGATAGATCAAAGTAAGTAAAAAATGTATACATTGATTTGTGTTAAATTAACTATTTTAGAGAAAATTAACATACATATTGTATTTATGGTTTAAACCATTTCTTACTTATCTTAGTCCTAGTCTGAATTGTTGGACTAGTGTAATACAGATCAACAACCAAAACTAACTACTATAAAGAGGCAATAAAAATGATTACTGAAGTAGAGGTGACTCTCTAGATAGAATAACAAAACTTGTTTTGAACACTCTATATGTCAGAAAGGAAAAATATTTGGACTAATAGTATGTTTGGTCCAACTGAGTCCCTTTAATCTCAAAAACGACAGCTCTGTTCATGCAATACTGGGTCACCTTATTTATTGAAGTAAGATTATCAAATATGAATACTCCTGTTTTATATGCGACATTTAAGCGAAATACTTTTTTTTTCTGAAAAGTGAAGGAAATCTAATCAAGGCTGCAAATTTTACTTTTATTATAGTTAAATTAAATTAAATTGGAAGTAAATAATTTAAGGCTAATTTCATTTAATTTTTTTATTTTAAACTTTGTTATTCTCAATTATTCTTTTTTTTGACAGATAGTTTTTGAAAAATTAAAAATGCTTTTGACAAAAGCAACTTCAAAATGTATAAATTTTAACAATTATACCTAAAGACATAAATCGAATTCAAACTTGATATTTCAAAAATACCTATAGATTAGATTTGCTACTTACCTCTGGATAAACCGACAAATATGACTTTTACAGACAAAAAAAAAGAAAAAATACCTACTGCTCTTTCGAAATTTTCAATTCCAAAGGACAGTTTTTTTTTACTTTCTTATACGAAGTAATAAGAAAGTATAGTAATCGTAATTATTTTAGACTTCGAGATTTTGATGGATTTACACGTTCTGAGGGCCCCTGACCCCATTTTGACCATTTTCGCCATGATGTCGTCTGTATCCACCATAACTCAACAACGAGTTATCGAATTTGATTCAAATTTCATATTTAAGAGTTTGAACAAAATTGTGGGTGCCACCTTAAATATTTTCCATCTAGCACCAACACAAATGGTACTTACCTGAAGACATTTTTGGGTTTTTTAGGAATATCTGAAAAATAAACAATTTATGAGATTTAGAATTAAATTTTGAACCAATTTTGTTTGAACCTTTTTTTGAAATTCCGTCAAAAAAATTTCTAAAAAAACTGGTTTCTGTGGTAAACTTCAATTTCCCTTATACGATTTATTTAAAAAAAATTCTTAAGGTACAGTTGGCGACACGGAATAGTTTCCAGACAAATTGATCAAAGTAGCGATGTTTGAATTTTTTTAGCATTATAAATCAGACTTTTTAAATCAAAATTTCTTTTAACGACAGTGGTGGAGACAGGCGAAGATCTCATTAGATTACATTTACTTGTCTACTTGACCAACTACCTTCTAGCTGTGCCACAATTGCGCCTTTTTGAGCATCAGTAAGAAAATTTCTAGGCGTTTTACTTCAAATACTTTACATAAAATATTGTGACACAAATATGACTGCTAATAATGCCACTAAGCAGTTATCGAGCCTATGAACATGATTTAATTTACAATGGAAAAAAATGACTGGAAACTATTCCGTGTCGTCAACTGTACTTATTAATTATAATATGTTTCTTTTTATTTTTTGTAAGGTATTTTATACTAATGTATATTATGAGGTATTAAATAAAAAATAAGATATTTTCTGCTTTCCCTTCTTCTTCTTACCTAACAAAGTAAAATTGCATCCTTACCTATATGATAAAAGTAAGCTGATACAGCAATGTTATTAAAAGTAAATCTTGAATGTAATGGTTAACTGTAGTTTATCCCATTTTAATTTTTTTATATTTTACTGTTTATGCACATAAATTTCTAATCTGTCATAAAAAAATTACTCTCGGCTCCAAACATCCGTTTTCTATTAAATGATAAAAATCCCAGTCAACCCTACATGATATCCACGTACACCCTGAATTATTTAGCACGTTTTTGACATGTAAGCTAATTTCCGTTAATTTGATTTACAGCATCCACCCCAGTTCTATTGCAAATAACACCGCTATTGGGGGCCCTGATCGGGGTTGTAGCTGCCTTAATCATCGTGGCTATAATAATTGTGGCCGTCATTCGTTTGCGAGGGGGCGGCGACCACGACGACAAAGATTACGATGATGGTGGTTTATCATTGTCGGGTGGTGGGAGACGTTGTGTGGCAGGAAACAGTGACAAGGCAAGCACTGAACCATTAAACAAAGACCTTAACGATAGCGTGGATAGCTTAGAAGAGAAGAATCCTGATATTATCCCACAAAATAATGCGGATGATGAGTATCAGGATGAGGAACGCGCCTTCGAACGATTGAATAATGCGCCATTGAGAGTTTATAGCAGGATGCAGAGTCCCAATAGTCAAGCGAAAAATGGCACTTATGATAGCTATGGGATTAAACCGGTAAGATTTAATGCTGCAAGACACATGTAAAATATTTGCATACTTATCCGAAACCGCTTTTTCCTACTGCTCTTGGTGTAGTTCTTTACTACTACAAGCAGATTTTATCGTTACAATATCATTATTTTACAGAATGATGAAATAACATATGCTGAATTAACTCTCACAAATCAACAGATGCCGCATGTGATCTACAATCAACAAGCCATTCCAATGACTGTGATACGACGCCAGGAACCAACCGTTTATGCCCAGTTAGATATGAAACGAATGCCACATAGCCTTCAACCACTTAGTCCTCCACATCCGTCTTCGTTTCAAACTATACACCATCCGCATTTACCACAATATATGTCGCGGCCACTTCGAGAAGAACATATGCTGCATGATGGCACAATTAATGCTGAAACGCCATTGATAAGCCAGAGGGACAGTAGTGTACGTTTAAAGATCAGATAAAATCTTAAGGTCGTATCACACTACCGGTTACGGTTCACGATTACGATTGCCGTTGCCGCTGTCGACCAATCAGCGCTCAGCTACTCGCGGTTGACGTAGCCGTTGGAAATATTGTAGTGTGATACGACCTTTAGAGTAGCTAGTAATATCTCAGCCCAATGTGCTTTTTGTTGGGTGATGCGTTTAAGTCAGTTCTAAAGCTCTACAAATATTACTTTTTGTGTTTTTTATTCGATTAGCGACTTCCAATGAAAGTAAAAAATTTAAACTTAATTTAGTAAAAATTAAAAGAGCGGGTTGCACAAAAATTCACAAATTGAAAGCATATTAGACCTCGTGCCAAACGTCGTGAGCTATGACTCATACTGGCGCACAACTCGAAAACACGTAGATACGGAACGAGTGCTACAACTCGATATGAAAACATTTATCAGTCTCGTTTCGTTTGTCTAGTTTCTAAAAGCAGCCAACGTTTTTAGGTTTCACACATTACACAATTTTTTAAATATTTTTAATTACAAAAAATGAAAAAAAATATAAAACCTTGAGTATCTCTCTGTACCTCTAATATAAACCTTTTTGGACAGTTGGACATATGATTATATGAACTTTTAATCTTAAAATTAATCAAGGAAAGGGGACATTCCCATTAGAAGTTTCATATTTCTCCTGAGACATCCTGTATATTCAACCATAATTCCACGATGGTAAATATGGTTGTACTGATTAATTGTAAAATTTGTGACTTTTATGTGAACATAAGAAAAGCTACACGAGAACCTACTTTCAAAAAATAATCGCAAAATACGTTGAACCTTTTAAACAACATAATGCAAAATCTGCAGAGACGTTCAAGTACATTTTTTTAATTGCTTTAGTCGATAGAGTTAATTTAAGATTGTCTTATCCGCCCTGCTCCTTGCAGAAGTGACCACCATTCAAGAGAAATAGCACAGAAAGTGTTTTTTGTAAATATTTCGCTTCCTATTATTTCTAGTTTTATACTTTCATGCTTACAATTGATTGAATCATCCAACAATTTAAAAATATCAAATACCAGCTACGCTCATCATTGCTGAAGAGATTTTCAAGTTATGATTAGTTAGTTAGTAATGAAGCATATTTTGCTTTGAAAAATTTTTACTAAGATTAATAGCCAACAAATTTTGTTTGAACTTTTTTTTGAAATTCCTTTAAAAAAATTTCAAAAAAAACGCGATATTCTTAAAAAACACTTTTATTTCTCATATAGTACAGGGGATTTAGACTTTGCTGGGAAATAATTCCGAGACGAATTTGGACTCCGATTTTCGAAAGTCGAGCCGGAAAACACATTTTGCACAATTATACCCGGTGGTTTTTACGGATTGTTTTAAATTTTCGCACATAAATCGCGTATTTCCGATTTTACAAGAAAATGTTTTGTTGACTTTTTTCGCTAATTACAATTGTTTACAAGTGACAATAAAAAAAAATTATAAAAAATACCACTCAGGACTATGATTAATTGATTATGGTACCTTTGTACCTTTGTTGACTTTCTCTATTGGTAAAGTCATCCGACCGGAGTTTCTATAATCAATTTAAAAAAAATCTGAATAGAGACTTAAACAAAACTATTTGCGTTATAATGTTATATTGTTATAACATCATCAGGAATTTTTCGATTAGAGCAATGTAAAAAAAGATATAACGAATATAAAGAAATCATCCCCTATTTTTTATAACAAATTGCACGGTAACTCCTAAACAATTGCAATTAGCGAAAAAAGTGACCAGTGCAATTCAGAAAATTCAATTTGCAACAAAACTGAATTGAAACGCGATTTATACGAGAAAAACTAAAACTACCCTTAAAAATAAGATAGCGGCTTTTCACCACGGGGTAGAATAGGCATCTTGGCGAAAAAAAATTTTTCCCTTAAATAGTTCACAAATTACTTCCTGAACGTAAATATATTGTTAAAAAAATTTTCCGATTTTTTCCTTAGAAAAAAAATGCGTTTTTAAATTGTAGAATTTGCAATCCCACAAAAACACTCGATGACGTCGATACCTAGTAAAAACGATTGCTATGGAGAGGCACCTGTTAAAGTTAAATGAAGGGTGCATGGGAATAACTATCATAGTCACATTTTAATCATTTTGAGCAAAATGAAAGTTTCTACAGCCGTCAAAAGAACGTGACATGTTTATATAGTTATCCATACGTAAAGCTTGTAATTTTTGATTAATGAAAAAAGATTGTTAACAGAGCAAAAAGGCTATCATTTAAACGGTTAGCATAATATTGAGGTTTTAGTCAGGTCTAAAATATTTTCTGCCGGCAAATATAGTCAGTTGAGCCGCCACTTTTGGTCAGCAAGTAAAACAAGATTGATCAGCAAATAATGTCTTATTAGGCAGCTCTAAAGTTAATTCTATAGCTAATTAAATACATTTGCAGCAATATAAGTACATAATAAAGAGGCAACTCGTAAGTCAGATTTAATAACATTTTGGCAAGCTGTAACACTATCACTTTTCTGTACTGTGTCTATACATATAGCTAATCTAAATGAGGCAAGTGCCCCCACATAATTATTATAGGTACTTAGCTTATGGATATTATTTAGTTGCTGATCAATTTTATAATCCTGCTGACCAAGTAATAGGTTTCATGGCAAATTTTGCGGATTGCCTTTGACATATCCTGATTCAGTCATCGTTTTCGCTGACAACAGTTTTTTCATGCATAACACTCACTTTGCCACAGCTGATAACTGTCGTGTTTGGCATTACCCAGTACCTACTTGTCAAATTGGCAAGTACCAGGTATTTACGTCACACCAATCACAGCGCGTTCCCAAATTGCTCCATTAATTCAAATATTTGCGTGTTTTTAATCGCAATTTTTTATTATAAACATAATGTTTAAGTTAAAAAAAAATGTTTCTCCATTTATTAAAACCAATCAAATTTCTCAAAAAATACCTTTTTCCAGATTTTTGAAATATAGTGCATGATGCCTATTGTGTAAAATGTTTCCCAGTTTGTATACTCATACACTTTTGTTATTTACTGGCTTCTATGGTACTGAAAACAATAATAATGAATAAATAAATGTGATTTTATACCAGGAGATTTTTTTAAGTGAGTAATAGGTCAAAAATCTAAAATAAAACACATTTTTGTCGTAAAATTCGGTTATAATAAGTGGGACAAGGAGAGATTTATGCGTATTGCAATAAATGCGACAGAGACTATTTGAAAATTGCTGGAAACCCTCAAAATTTTTACAAGAGATTTAACTTAATTTCTTTAGGAAAAATAATTGTGGTACTATCCGTATAAGAAAGTCGACATGTGTTGGACACATCAGATATTTTTATTGATAGCAATATGTTAGTATGACATATACGACAATAATTGTCAATTTCTCAAAAAACCACCTCTATAAATTCGTCCCAGGGGTTTCAATACTTTTATAAGTTTTTTCAGCTTATACAGGGTGTCTCGGAAAAAATGGGAAATCTCTCGGATTCAGATAGGGCATGAAAAAATAAGATGACAAGTTCCTATAAAAAAATTTCCTACAGGCCCTCCCTACGAAGATATGTAGCCCTGAAGAGCGTCGCTGGAAATCGTTTTTTTTTAATAACTTTTAAAGTGCTTAAAGAATTTTATAAAAAGTTAATATGATGGACACTACTAAGGACCTCTTGAAATAATGTCATTGACACATATCTAGCTTGTTTAGTTTACCAGGGGCAGACTAAGCTTTACAACTTAATGCTTAAACTTTTAACACCCTGTGTGAAAAAGACTTAAAACAACAAAATCAGGTAGCTTGAACCTTAGACTAAAGAAAAGCTACTCTTGTTTATTGTCGATAAAGTGGACCGTTTTCGAGAAAAAGAATAATAAACGAATTCATGTTTTATTAAATCATTAAAAAAAAAGTCTCATTCCGAAAAAAATCAAAATTTAAAATACGCAATGGTGTCAGGAGACACTTTAACGAAATTATTGAAAATTCTTAAGAGGGTTCAACATGGCCTCCGTGAAGTCTGATACACTTGCGGCCACGACGAATTGAGGACTGCTGTACCCGCCACAATAACCCATCATTGTAGGGAGGGCCTGTAGAAAAAAAAATTATAGGAACTTTTGTCATCTTATTTTTTCATGCCCTATCTGAATCCGAGATATTTCCCACTTTTTTCGGGACACCCTTAGAGGGTTATTTACGGTGAATAGTCTATTAGACTTTTATGGAAAACGACTAGAACAATGAGACTGAAATTTTGTACCCACAGGTTTTCAAGCAAGCTCTATCGCATGAAAATTAATGGCATTTAATTATACTGGGAAGTAGGTACGAATGTTGTTATTTTAAATGAAACAGTATACAGGATGTTCGCACGAAGTGGCTCACTTTTGCTAACTTCGTTTATTGGAGCTAAATTAGCAAACTAGTAGCATTTTTTCCACTGATTCAAATGATGAAACCAGAAAAACAATTGAGCATCGCGTTTACGAGTTATTTTGAAATAACTTGAAAGTATTACGGAAATATTGAAAATTAGCAAAATTATATATATTTCATCGCTACTTAATATTAAAATTTTGCTGTTTTCTTCAAAATAACTCGCTTATTTTAAATAATCATCAAAAAAGGTAAGAGAATTTTTGGTACAGAATTTAATGCATCATCGATTATTGCAAAAATATACAAAGTGTTCTATTATAAAATAATATATTTTTTAAATAACTTGTGAACGCGTTACCTACTCGATTGTTTTTCTGTTTTCACCATTGTAATCAGTGGAAAAAATCCTACTAGTTTGCTTATTTAACCGACTTTGTAGCTCCAATAAGAACGAATTTATCAATACTGAGCCACTATTCGCAAACACCCTGTTTTCATATTTTTATTTATTTTTTATATAAGTAATTTTTATTTGCACATATAATTTTATGTATAATGTTACTAATTAACACATTTAAATAGAACACGTAGGTACTTAGGTATGTATTATTATTACATACTTAATTAAATTAAAATATTAATATTTTAAAAGGAAACACTGTTTTTGAAAAATAGTATGTATTATAAAATAGTAAGTTTAGATATACATATTAAATGAGGTTACATATTTGCTTGTATAATATTTACTGTTAAATGTCATAACTTCAAAAAGCCAGAAATAGAAAAAGCCGAAAAAGCTTCACTAAGTTGTAAAAATTACAGATATTTTTATACACTTATTTATTTACATATGTATTTATAAAATAGTTCACTACATTTTTTCGCTAAACATCTTTTTTGCCAACATCAAATACCTACACCAATATAAAAGTTTATCTCCACCGGAACTTAAAAAGTGAATTACATAGAAATTTCAGTACAACATTTTATCCTACATTCAGTTTTTAATGAACTGTGTTACTTTAAAGTCGCTTTTGTGTTAAAATCGGCTTACGCACACTTTTTCTATGGAAGGCAAATTCTTTTATTCCGCGAAATAAACCCACACAAGGCATATTTGGGCCAATAATTCGCTTAAGGCAGAAAAAAAAATCAATTTAATCAAAATAAGTTTTGTTTTTCCACTTGGTAAAAACAAAAAACTCGTCTAATGCTTGTTTGTTTGTTCCGCAGGGCCTTCAATCTTTGTTAGAAGTGAATAGTTCAAGAACTCCAACTATAACTTCCACATTACCCCGTACAGTCACCGCAACTCGTTTTTGACCTAGTTAAATGTGACTTTGACGAACTGGTATATTTGTAAATGAATATTACTTAAAAACTGAAACATAATATATTTGTTAATTTAACGACAAAGAATACAAGACTTGATTATGATTGTAATTAAACTTAAATGTGAGTGTTACCCCTACCCAATTTTATCTGTGAATGTGTAATATACATATTGACAAATAATGTGAATTCTTTCGCTGTTTGGAATTGATTTGTTTGAAATGGGTTCCAGGAACACAGTTTTTGTTAATTTTAATTTTTTTATAATATATGGTAATTATTTTAAAAAATATGCATAGGTATATTTTTATTTGTCATTTTGTAATACATAATGTATATTGAAAAAGCATTGCGAGGACAGTCTGAATCCGAATTTTGATTCGCCTAATCGCCTGTACATAATAAGGAGAAAAAACTTTTATAGCTGTGAAAACAAATCAATTATATAAAATATTTAAACAAACAAAAAAAAATTAAAATATTTTTATTAGTAACTCATATACTTAACGGTTTGCTATAATATAAATTGTTCTTTTTTTCTAAATCAAAACTTGTTATACTCCTAATCAAATAAAAAATAAAACAAAATGTCTAGAATTTATTAACAAGATAAAGCAAGTTTGTTGTGGAATGTATAAAGTTATTATTATATTATAACAGAATATATTGTTCTTATCGTACTAATTTATTATTGTATGTATGGAAAAATGTTTATTTTTGTGATATGTTTTTGTTTCTTATAGAAATTTATTGAGAAAAGTATATTAAACTGCCATTTTAGTATGTTAAATCAAAATATAGATTTAAGATTCATTTATGTTACTATACTTATTGTGAGAATTATTTGCGTTTACTTTAGCTATTGCTACTTAATATTGGATATCCGTCCAATAAAACAGAAATTTAGTTTAGGTTTCCAAAAACCATATTGATTTTACAAAAGTATGTTGATTTCCATTATTTTTTCTTAAACTCAAATTTATATCACTTTAGTTCTGTAAATATGTAAATAAATTGCTCAAATAAAAGATTCATATATTTTTGTTTTTAAGTTTATCTAATTTGTGACTACTTATGGGCCGAACATTTCAATAATAATTTATTGTTTTCCAAAGAAATAGACAAGTTTTTAAATAGTAAAATAACTTTATATTGACAATAAAACTTAATTGCAAGAATTTTTTTACGTTGAAATAAGATACCGATTTACTGCACATTAAAAAGTAAAAAAAAAACTAAATATAAAAAAGAAAACATTGAAGTGGCCTTGTCTAACTTAAGTACATTTATTTCACCGTTCATACAAAAATTATACTAGTACCTATATAGATTTTTTATGTACATAATTATGTGTTATATCATGTATATGTCATAAGTATTGATAAAATTGTCTAAAAATAAAGATGATTACAAATAGATATTTTATTTTATTTTCAATTATAATATTAGAGTAGAATATATTATTACAATGGTTTTGAATTACTATTATATTTTTCCCGGAAAATTTATTTCAGCGTCCTCTAGAAGCGATGGATGAAAATAGATGTTATGTAGAAATCTTTCTCTGTTCCTTTTTCTACAGAAACTTTCGTAACTTGGATGTTTGTTAGAAAGAGTTACCTGTATCAATCATTCTTCATTTACACAAATTATTATACTTTAGATTAGTATAGGAAATGCAATTATAAGAATTCCAAAAAAATCCAATGAGATCATTTATTTAGTCCATCGCTGACAAGCCTAAAATTTACAAATAATACACAAAATGATATAAATAAAAATAAATATACAGAAATATCACAGTATAGTACTATAGTATACAAAATAATAATATGAATTCATACTCATTATTCTCTACAGCAAAGCATAGAAATATACAAGGTGTTTTTGAAATAGGTGGCCAAAATTTAGGAGCATGTAGAGCAAGTCAAATGATAAAGAAAACCTTTATAAAATTATTTTCTAAAGAGGTTTCTAAAGGAGTTACAGCCCCGTAATTGTAGGCCCTTAAGAATGGTATTTATTAAATATCTCCGAAACCGTTTAAGATAAAATAATAAAATTTTGTACAGCCACTAGCTCTTTTATGCTTAACAATGTGAAATTAGTATCATGTGAAAATTTTGTTCAAGGGTGTGTCAAGTTGGGGGGCGGGAGGTAAATATGATCCCAACTTTTTTGTATATACTGTTTTTTTGTTTTAGACATGAAATTATTAAATTTAATAGTTTTTTATAAATAAATGGTCCGCTTGTTTAATTTCGATGCTATGCGCCGTTTTTGAGTAAAATCGATTTAAAAATTTTCAACATACTCTGAACGTGAAGTGTTTTTTTTTTTTAAATTTTCGAAATGAATATACAAAATTCAGGAGCATGTAGAGCAAGTTAAATGATGAAGAAAACCTTAATAAAGTTTTTCTCTAAAGTATTTTAAACGGTTTCGGAGATATTTAATGAAAACTATTCTTAGAGACCCACCTTAACTCCCTTAGAAAGCACTTTAGAAAATAATTTTATGAAGATTTTCTTCTTCATTTGACTTGCTCTACATACTCTTAAATTGTTTACATTCATTTCGAAAATTTAAAAAAAAACGCTTCACGTTCAGAGAACGTTAAAAATTTTCAAATCGATTTTACTCAAAAACGGTGCATGGTATCGAAATTAAACAAGTGGATCATTTTTTTGTAAAAAACTATAACATTTAATAATTTCATGTCAAAAACCAAAAAAACACAACATTCAAAAAAGTTGGGATCATATTTACCCTCCTCCCGCCCCACTTGACACACCCTTGAATAAAATTTTTAGTTGATACTAATTTCATATTGTTAAGCATAAAAGAGCTAGTGGCTGTACAACATTTCATTATTATATCTTTAACGGTTTCGGAGATATTTAATAAAAAACATTCTTAAGGGCCTACAATTAGGGGGCTGTAGCTCCCTTAGACAGCACTTTAGAAAATAATTTTATAAAGGTTTTCTTCATCATTTGACTTGCACTACATGCTCCTAAATTTTGACCACCTATTTCAAAAACACCTTGTATATCAGGGGATGAAAAATAAAATATCAGTACTTTTAATTTTCTACAAATTTACGCTTAATTATAAACATATAAAAATTATAACAGTATATGAGAAATATGTTGCAAGCGTTAATGAAAAGATTTGAACTACCTCTTGACGGCTCGGAGGGAGATGTGTAAGATTGCTTTGATGACGAAGATCAGGAGAATATTTCTCCGCGAATTGAACTGAATAATGAAAAAATGGTTGACACGTCATGGGCGGGACCAGGTTTTCCTCAAGAAATGCAAAATGAACTAGACTTCATTCCTACAACTAAAGAACAGGAACCTCTAATTGCTGCACCAAAGGCACATATAGAGGCTCAAGGTATGGAATGTCAGAAATTGGGATAACAATCATTTTCTTGAATCAGATATATGGAAGTACAGAAAAAAGTTCAAGTATATAGTGCCTTGCGTATTAACCCTCAACTATCACACATGACTCCTTCAAGTCCACTTCAAAATCAGGTGACAAGAATGGATACGACCCTTGGCACAATTCTGCACGCCCTTCTCCTGCAAAGAGAAGCTTTCTCAGAAGCAGTAAAAGTTGGACAGCCAAACACCCGGCTATTGGATCAGATATTCAAGAGAATAATTTCCTGGGCCCAGAATTAAATTTCAGAACACTCTCCGAGCCAAGACAATAGAACATAGGATGAAGCACTTTAGACCTCGTAACGACTACGTAGCTTCTTTATTGGAGGCTATTCCGCCATCTGTCTCTCACCTATTCACAAAAGAACCTCTTGCAGAGCTACTCTAACAACATGGGAGGATTTTCGGAGTTTCATCCGCAACCGGGATCAGCCACTGATTAACCAACCAAGCACCTCCAGAGACATATCGAAATCATCAAAAATATTGTCTCTCGTCAAAGAACCCCTCTTAAAGCAATTTTGCCTGGAGACACTTGGAAGCACTCCACGCAAGAGATACTCGTAAACGGCGTTACGTTGGAGAGGAAGGACACTCACCAGCTCAAAGAAATGCTCCCGCCAGCAAACCAAGGAAATAATGATACTTCTCTCAAGGGTGGCTGTTTAATAAACTTGGTGAAGGAATGAGAACAAATCGGAGCTCCCAGAAATATAATGAACACCATAGAAGGATATACAATTCTATTCCTAATCAAACCACCCCTGACTTCTCACATCGAACACCCTTCACCGCTTTTCCACGCCTGGGATGAAAGTCGAAATAGAAAAAATGCTTAGCCATAAAATCTTAGAAATATCCGAATTTCCGGTAAGATTCCTTTCAAAAATGTTTATGGTTCAAAAAGCTGACGGAAATGCCAGACCTATATTCAACTTACGGAGTCTGAATAAATTTCTGCACCCCAGAAAGTTCCGACTAATGAATCATTACAAAAGAGAGATTTTATGGTAAAGTTGGACTATTCTCAAGCATATAGGTACCAATAAAAAGAACACATCGAAGATTCCTTTCCTTGGTCCAAGACGGCGTAGTATATCAGATTACTTGTCTTCCTGTTGGTCTCTCAAGCGCTACACTGAAATTTACAAGAATATCAAATTGGCTCGCAAGTCAGCTTCGAATCAAGGGAGTAAGGTCATAGTATATCTCAACGACTTCTTACTGGCAAGCCAGTATGAAATATTAAGAATTTTTTTCAATATTAGTACAAGAATTTAATATAATAAATATAAAATAATATAATTTAATACCGTTTAATTAAAATTCAAAACAATAATTAATTTTTCCAAATAAAAATGGATACCAGCATACCGATATATATCAAAGTAGCGATTGTTTTATTTTTTTACCATTATAAATCAGACTTTTTAAATTTAAATTTATTTTAACGACAGCGGCGAAGATCTCATTACAATACATTTTCTAAACATTTCAAATGTAAAAGTATGTATTTTTTAAATTTGTTTTACATTACTTAAAAAAATATTATAACAATTTTAATTTAAAATTAAATTTTAGGCATTTTACTCTCGAAGGGTGGATAATTATTTCATTCGCGCTTTACGAATTTTTTGGGCTTTTATGTAAATTTTATCTTTACCTTTATACCTAGAATTTCCACATAAAATATAATTTATACCTTTAGTCCAGTTAAATATAAATAACGAAGCAAATTTTCTTAAAGCTATTTTGTGAATTTCTTCATTATGATTACAATCATATTTAAAATTAAAATTTATTTTTTCATAAAGCATATTCATTATTTGCTTATATCCATTTTTATGAGGAGCCAATTCAGGCAATAGAATTTTCAAAAGGTTTGCTGCCGAACAAATTCCTTTCACAAATTCTAAACTTACATAATGTAGCTTTTTAGGAATTTGGTCGGCATATTCTTTTTCTTTTACTAATCATGCCATTCCTCTACATTCTGGCACAAAATATTTTTTTTGCATATATCACAACTGTAAAGCGTTTTAATATTTTTCGAAAAGTAACCCGCTACATATGTTATAGAATATGTATCCAATTTAGAAAAAATTGAATCGTTAATTACAATATTTTTTGTCAAATTCGGTTCTGTCGGACCCATTCTTTTTCGACCCACACTACTAATGTAATTATTGACCGATTTTAAAATTTGCGATGAGTCTTCTTCACAATTGGCAGAGATGGAATGTCTGGTAGCAAAATTATTTATTAACATGGTTTTAAAATGCGTGTTAAACATGGTCGCTGTGGGATTAGTGTTTCTAATCCCACGTTGTCTTATTTGCCCAAAAAAATTTGCCAAAGGATCTTGATTAAAGACCCTTGGTTTAATGAATGACACCCCATCTATTTTTGTGAGCAAATAAAATAAATCAATTAGTCCATTAATTGTAACAATCCAATTTGTTAACGATGGTGGACGTATTGTTTTTTTTGTTTTTTCTTCAATGAAATGCATAGATTGAAGAGCCTGTTTCGCCACCCTAAAAAATTTCAAATGTCCTGATGTAGCCGACATGGCACATTTAAACTTTTTTCCATTTCGGGGATATAGTGCATGTCCGTTTACACTATCGAAGAGTTGATCAAAGAAATGTAAAATTTTCCCCGTTTCCACAGCCGATCGATCCACCTGCACCCCAGTAGCCGATTTCAATCCTTAAAGAAAAAATACATAAGATTAGTTTATAAGTTGTATATGAATAAAATTTAATTAATCACCTGTATAAGACAATAGCTTAACAGCTGATGCCACGGAATGGCTTAAAACCTGTGCAGCATAGGACACCTTCATCTTCTTTATTTTATTAGGTATGAGGTGTTGGTCTGTGATTTTGGTCATCGCTCTTATTTCACCTGTGCAGTTGTCTACCTCGTAGGCGTTGAGGATATCTTCCCATTTTGCCGTTAATGGCCCTTGGTTTGAATTCCACACAAGATTTTTTGTGAGTAAATTATTTCTTATGCCCTTAATCAAATGAGGCGGATCATAAATGTGGATTATTTTCCTGTTCTCTATATAATAAAATTTCTTTGCTATTACATTTGAGGCATTTGGAACTGAATTTCGCATTATACCCCCAAGATACTGCACAAATTAGCCAGATTTAGAGAGAGAGCGGCAGCAAGCGAGACCGGCGATATGGTAGGGCACACACTAGCTAGCACGCTGTCGCGTGTTGGTCGCCGGCTTGGCCCAACTGTTCATGAATATCCCTGTATAGTTTACAGCAGCCATGTTTGTTGCACCTTGGTCGCTGACTGATGCCACCACATTTAGTCCAGCTTCGAAACATTGTTTAATAATATTTTTTATAAGACGCACCAAATCTATTGTTTTTATGGAGCTCTTGGTCAATGGATACGCTAATGGTTGTTTCCATTCGGAAAATATACCTTTAACCATGAAAACAATTGCGTGATCGACAATGTCGTCAGAAACGTTGTCTCCTAGGTCCACAAATCCTTCGAATTCTTCACAGTGACTTTTAAAAGTAACATGAGGTTCGATGGCCATTTCATCAAACATGATTTGACAATATCGATCTTTCTCACTTAAATTAGATACACAATTGCGCAAGTTTTGGAAAATTGACTCATTTATCCCCGGTTCCACGGACATTTCATTCAATAGCCCATTGATGGTTCTTTTGGATGGGAAACAAAATAGTTTCCTTAATAATTTATAAGAACAGCTACTTTGCTTGGATAATATTAATCCTAACACTTTATCATCTCGTGTAAACCGTCTTACTTTTGGAGCTCTGTTGGTGTTGGCAAGTTGACTTCTTACTAAGTTTGCCACGTGAGGTTGCAACGGAGCAACTAGTCTATCAATAACTTCTTGCTTTGAAAGAAGTGCAGCTCTATTATCACTTCTCTTTCGTTGCTTCCTTATAGTTCGAGTTAACAAATTAACCCGCCTGTAAAGCTTTTTAGCTTTTGGAGTTAATTCAGCCGATCTGTGAACACCGACCTGCTGCAGAATGGAACGGGTACCTAGAAGATGAAATTGTATATTATTATGGTGGGCTCAAAATTAAACGATTTTGCCGACTTTGTCATTTATTTATTGATTATCATTAAATAAGCGATGTCATTAATTAGATGATACATTTGTTAATAGATCTGATTTATTATGAATTTTTTTATGAACTAATAAAATATTATTTATATATCTTAATCTATCTGCACTGAGTTTTTTTCAGTCCCCATAGCGATTTACATGGTAATAGTATTTAACATTACTAGCATGGTAAAAGGGTTTTTACTGGCGGACAGAAGGAGCCAGTAAAACCCGTTACCTTGTGTGTATTGTTGAATATTTTATTTGTTTCGCACTTGTAAATAACTATTATAAACTATTAAAAATTCTAGATTAGATTAGATTAGATTAGAGTTTATTCGTGTTAAAAATATACAAAGTACTTACACATGTCACATTAAAAATAGAAATCACAACATCATAGATACATTAAACATAAAAGGAAAAAAAAAATAAAGTGACTACTTAAAACTACAACACAAAAATTCATCAACAGAGTAGAAAGCTCTAAGCAGGAGCAGTTCCTTAACCCTGTGCTTGAATCCACTCATAGAGAGCAACTTAATTTCCCGAGGTAGGACATTGTACAGCTTTGCCGACATATATTCGAAGCTTATCTGAGACTTACTTAGTCTTAAAAAATCATGGACAATCTTCGTTTTATTGCGAGTGTCATGGCAGTGCATGTCACAATGCATCCGATAGTGACTGAGATTAGTTCTGGCATATAGCACACATTCCAGGATGTACAATGACGGAAAAGTCAGAATTCCCATTCTAGTGAAATCCTCTCGACAATCTTCTCGATACTCCACATCAGCTATTATTCTCAGAGCTCTCCTCTGCAAGGCAAACACTCTATGCCAGGAGGCACCCCGCCCCCAGGCCAGTACACAGTACGACATCAATGAATGACACAACGCATGATAGGCAGTAATCAAAATCGGCTTCGATACACAGCTATTAAGCATGCGCAACACGAAAATGTTTCTTCCCAACCTCGATGCCAGCGAATCTATCTGGCCATTCCATCTCAATTTCGGGTCCAACAGAACACCCAAAAATTTAACTTCTGGGCACTGATTCATAGGCAAGTTCTCCCTCAACGCAAACACCATATTCTGTGTCTTGCTCGCATTCAGCTTCAGCTGATTCACGGTGAACCATCGCTCAGCATCCGACCGTAGTATTTAACATTACTAGCATGGTAAAAGGGTTTTTACTGGCGGACAGAAGGAGCCAGTAAAACCCGTTACCTTGTGTGTATTGTTGAATATTTTATTTGTTTCGCACTTGTAAATAACTATTATAAACTATTAAAAATTCTAGATATTCATATACATATTTGAAAAAAAATTGTATGAGCTTAAGACGTATTGCTTTGGAAACGCACGTTACTTTGGCTGTCATATCAAATTATAATAATATAAAATATAGGTATGTAATAGCACACGTGTAAAAATTTTACAGGCTAGCCAATTAACAGACATTTTCAATGTGAATACAGTGACTTGATATGCTGATGTTTACAAGTAAGGAACAAATAAAATTTTTAACTCATGTTAATGGTTTTTCTACTGCGAATTTCAAAATTATTTTTGGCACACTATTAGTTTGCATCTTTTTTTACATGTACTAGTAGTTTTTAAAATGTAAAAGTAAAATTAATTTATTTAAAATGGAAAATAATTACATAATTTTAGAAATTCGCAGTAGAAAAACCATTAACACGAGTTAAAGATTTGTAAATCGCTATGGGAACTGACAAGAAAACCTCAGTGTATGTATGATGTATGTATGTATCTATCTATCTATCTATCTATCTATCTATCTATCTAGTTCATATTCATCATAGTACAAGTAGGTCTACTTGTATCATGATATTCATCACTGCTTGACTTACGTTGCTTCGGTGGAGTTTACAAAATGCCAGAACTTGTAGAAGCTTCCATAAAATCTACTACTGATGTTGTGCTCATAGCTGAAATATGTCTAGTAACATCCACTGGATCAACATCTGTAAAAAATAATTAATTTTAATTATGTTTTTCCTTTTATAGTAAGTAGTCTAATAAAAACCCAGGTACTTGTAGGATTTTCTACAACTATAAAGAATAAAGTACTCACCAACAGATTTTTCTACTCTTGGCAAAAAAAGGCTTGGAAAACTGTTTTTTTAAGTAGAGAATTTGAGGATATATCATCTGGTGTAAAATGTTTATGGCATATTTTTCTGGAAGCATATACCTTTTCAGGAGACGCTGATATTATTAGATATTATTGGTTCAAGAAACAATACCTCTATAGCTTCATTACCACAAAGTTGAACCCATTTTTTAAAAAGGTTTGGAAACTTTTGAGGATTAGGAAACCCATGCCTTGGTGAAGTTTTGTCGGAACATCCCTTGACAGAACACGTACGATATTTCACCATATTTACTCTTAAAAGTAGATATAAAAACACATTGAACATATAAGTTTTTAGGTTATAAATATTTTTATATAGAAAGCACGCTGTTCAAATAAGTATACTAACCTTTACTATAAAATAGTCAATTTCAAAGGGTCAAAATATTAACAATTTGCAGATAAAAATATGTATACAGGGTGTCCGGAAATTAGGAGCAAAAAACTCGGGGAGTGATTTTACTCGAAAAGTTAATGTGACAAGTTCCTATAACATTTTTCCGAAAGTTCATTAATATTGGGGTTACAAGGCCCCAAAGTTTTTTTTTTAAATCAATTTTAACCAATAATTTTTTTTCTTAATTTTGATGATGCCCGATTGAAGAGCATCGAAAAATCTTCAAAATAGATCCTCTTATTGAATAACGATTAAACGAGTAGTTTTCGAGAAAAACGCGCTTCTGTTTAATCTTGAAAATAAGCTGTAGTTAAGTAGTTGATATTCATTTAATGCAAGCAAAAATTTTTAAGGCGTTTTTCTCGAAAACGATTCATTTTATCGTGATGCAGCAAGAGGATCTTTTTTGAAGATTTTTCGATGCTCTTTAATCGGGCGTCATCAAAGTTTAGAAAAAGTGCCTAACAAAAAAGTTCTTGGTCTTTATCCAAAGGTCAACGTCAGTTTCGACTCTTTGACACTGGGGGATTTACCTCAAATTTGGTGCAAGAATACAAATAAACATTAGTGATAAGTGTGCCAAATTTGAAACAAATCGGTACACTAGAAAAAAAGTTACAGGAAAAAATTGATTTAAAAAAACAATCTTTAAGGCCCTGTAACCCCAATATTAATAAGCTTTTGGAAAAATATTATAGGAACTTGTCACATTAATTTTTCAAGTAGAATCACCTCCCGAGTTTTTTTCTCCTAATTTCCGGACACCCTGTATAATTATATGTTCACTTTCACTAGTTTGAAAACTGTTTGAAATAACACCACGAGAACACGACCGTTAACGCTAAACTTTCAAACAACAAACAAGTTATCTGTAAAGTATATAAAGCATGCGCATTTATAAAACAAAATTCGATATTCGAAAGTGTCTCCACCTGACGA
The DNA here is from genome assembly GCA_963942485.1 of Pediacus dermestoides. Taxonomy (NCBI): domain Eukaryota; kingdom Metazoa; phylum Arthropoda; class Insecta; order Coleoptera; family Cucujidae; genus Pediacus; species Pediacus dermestoides. The sequence goes on along the minus strand of OZ012626.1, from coordinate 22,605,122 downwards.
GTCTTTCACCTTTCTCTATCTCTCCCACACACTTTGGTCCCAAGCGTTCCTATTTAACATAACTCCCCATGGTGAGGTCCCAATGTTGGAGTTGGACAATAGCAAAGAGACTTCTGGAGAAACTCAACTTCGCATCGTTTGCGATTTCACTAGGAAGACTTCTCACCAGACGAATGCAACGAGCAAACCACCTCTTACCAGAATCTTTCCCAAAGCAATCTTTCGCCATACCGTTAGTGGCTATAGAAGAAGCGCAATGGTGGCTTCAGAATCTAACGACCACATCTCCGTTACTCCAAAAGAATCCGGAAGTTTTTCTAACCACAGATACATCGAAACTTGGTTGGGGAGCTCTGATTGAAGACAAAATGATCAGAGTTGGTCCCCAGAACAACGTCAATGGCACATAAACATGAAAGGGTTATATGCCGTTTACGCAGCAATCCATAAATGTGCACACCCCCTAAAGGGAAAAAAGATTTTGATACAATCCGACAGCCAGTGATCTCTTACATCAGGAATCAGAGAGGCACAAAATCACTCGCCTTGGGAGAACTCTCAACACCCCTCCTAAAATTAGCTCACAAGATGAACATGACTCTGTCAGCACACTACATACCAGGAACTTGCAACGATATAGCAGACAGCTTGTCCCGGAACAAGTCCTTAACACATTTCGAATAATATCGCACATTGGATATTTCAAAAATGGGGTACCCCTTAGATAGATCTGTTCGCGACAAACTTGTCGAAAGTGGTTCCAACATATGTGTCGAGGGATATAAGAGATCCTTCAGCTTACTTCACGGATGCCTTCAGCCAACAGTGGAATTTCTTCCTAGCCTGGGTATTTCCACCCCCATATCTAATTCCTAAAATCCTAAATCATCTCAACTCAGAAAAGGAACTTACATTCTAATAGTACCAAGATGGGAGAGAGAATTTTGGAGGGCAGACATCGAAACACGAGCTATAGCTCCCCCTTTGCAAATCTGGAAACTCCACCATCATCTAGTGGATGCTCGAACCTGCATCCTCTACCACAAGCTCAAGATCTCCGTTTGGAAAATACGGGGTGGTCCAAGTATACGAGCAACTGGACTCAAGAAAATGTAGATTTACTTGGAAAATCTTGGCAAAAATGTTCTCTCAAGACCTATTCGGCTCAATGGAAGGGATGGCAGCATCTAGACAAAAGAAGTGAATATTCCACCAAATGACCCCCGCCCGGCAGATGTGCGCGGTATCTTGCATAACTTCACAGAGTTGAGATTAGCTCCAACAACTATTAAATTACACAAGTCGGTTATTGCTACTTTAGCTGACCCAGTTAGAGAAGAGAATATTACAAATGACCCCTTCGTCCGGGCGTAGAATCTATGATTTAACACTGCTAAAAAATCGATCAGAAAATATGGATATAGTTGAGAATACAATTTCCCTGTGGCCGGAGTGCGGTTCGAAAACCGATAGAAGCTCCCACAAACAATTTGGTTGGAAACTATTAAGTACCTAGCTCTAACAAAGCACTAGACCCAGTGTTCTGGATAAACATTTGATCGCCCTTTATTATTAAGTTAAATTTCTTGTAAAAAATTTGAAGGTTTCCAGCAATTTTCAAATAGTCTCTGTCGCACTTATAGCAATACGCATAAATCTGTTCTTGTCCCACTCATTATAATCGAATTTTACGACGAAAATGTGTTTTATTTTAGATTTTTGACCTATAACTCACTTAAAAAAATCTTCCGGTATGAAATTACATTTATTTATTCATTATTATTGTTTTCGGTGCCATAGAAACCAGTAAAACAAAAAAAAACTAATGGTCCGTTCCTTCTGGGATTCGAACCCGGGACCTTCCGTTTGGCAGACATATAATGAAACACATGGTCTACCTCGACCATCGAATTCAACTATCAACGCGCGCTATGAGAAATATAAAGTGTTTAAGAATATCTAGTTTTTTTGAAATTTTTTTGACGGAATTTCAAAAAAAAGTTCAAACAAAATTTGTTCAAAATTCAATTCTAAATCAATGTTAAAGAATAAAAAAATCTCATAAATTGTTTATTTTTCAAGATATTCCTAAAAAACCTAAAAATGTCTTCAGGTAACTGTCACTTGTTTTGGTGCTAGATGAAAAACATTGAATGTGGCACCCACAAATTTGTTCAAACTCTTATATATGAAATTTGAATCAAATCCGATAAGTCGTTTTTGAGTTATGGTGGATACAGACAGACAGACACACAGACACACACACAGACACACAGACAGACATCATGACGAAAATGGTCAAAATGGATTCAGGGGCCCTCAAAACGTGTAAATCCATCAAAATCTCGAAGTCGAAAAAAATCACGATTACAATACTTCCTTATACTACGTATAAGAAAGTAAAATATCTGATGTGCCCAACACATGACTTTCTTATACTTACGGATAGTATCACAATAATTACTTTTCCTGAAGAAATTAAGTTAAATTTCTTGTAAAAATTTTGAAGGTTTCCAGCAATTTTCAAATAGTCTCTGTCGCACTTATTTCAATACGCATAAATCTGTCCTCATTATAACCGAATTTTACGACACAATAGTATATTATTATACGAGTTTTATAAGACGCTATATTGTGGCACAAGTTGTTTGAAGTACGACGAGCGAAGCGAGGAGTGCTTCAAAGGAACGAGTGCCACAATAATGTCTTATAAAACAAGTGTAATATACAATTTTTTCTATTTTGCATCTATTTATACTTTAAATTTAAGAATATGTGCAAAATATAAACCTAGGAATATTTGGAATGATTTGACAATGGTTGGTAACACTAACTAAACATAACCAAACAGTAAAACAAGGTTAATTTGAAATTAGTTGTCACTTTTACTTCACAGCCAGCAACAAGCTGTTTTGGCATTCTATTGAAATGTGTAAACAAGCAAGTATAAGTAATACACCACCTGAACTAAGAAAAAGAGCCCAATTAGCTATAAATGATTTACTTTCGAAGAAATAATAATAAAATGTTCAAAATTTCACTATTTTCTCTTCTACAATTTTGTGAGGTTGGCTTTGGGTTTTGACGCTCCGTTACCCACATGTCATTGGAAATTAATGTCAAGCAATGTTACCACCATGAAAAAATAAAAAGCCGGAGTTCATAATGAAACTATTATGAACCCCGTTTGAGTTTTATAATGACTCCGTTAGAGACGCAAAATAGAAAAATGTGTTTTATTTTAGATTTTTGACCTATTACTCACTTAAAAAAATCTCCCGTTATGAAATTACATTTTTGTGCCTCAGGTTGGCATTAGCCATTTTGCATTCGTATAAATCGGCTGGGCGCTTATTCTTGAAATAGGCGAGAAACTCACATGGGTGAGTTGAAACCTCATATGTGTGAAAAATTGCTTCTTAATTACTTCTTATGCAATAAACTAATAAAAGAGGTTATAAACTACGCATGCGTATGCATCAGGCGAGTTTTCTCGTCTGCCCCAAAGCAGGAGAGAAAAATTCTCACACGATTCGGACAACTTTTGATACATGAAAGACTTGGGATTGCCTAAAAACTCCCAGGGAGTTTCTCGCCTATTTCAAGAATACGGGCCCTGGAAACTCATGTTTTGCCGGACTAGACCAGCAAAAACTAGGAATTTTTAGTTTATCGATTGGTATCATTGAAATCATAAAGAAAATTTGTATTTTCCATAGAAACGGATTATTATTTCTGTTATTCGGCTACTACTGTCAGTGTCAATTTTAAGTTTCGCGTGTTACCAATAAAAAAAAATCCCTAATACCAAATATTTAAACAAATATTTTGTAAATTTTATTTATTTAAATAAACTTCGGCTCAAAAAATAGTGTGTATTACACGCCTAGAAACTGTTTTGCGAGTACTCATAGTTGCGCCTCGGCCAGAGGCGGATTAACCAGTAAGCAAAAGAAGCTAGCGCTTGGGGCGCCAAAATTTGGGGGGCGCAAAATTTCCTGGAATTTTTTTTTTATTATTTAGTTTTAAATAATTATTATTTGATCATATTTCATGAAATAGGAGAAATCTCAAAAAAAGTTAAAAAATATCTCTGCAAGTCTGAAAAGTCGGAATATAGATAGCAGATACGAGTACCGAGTGCTTTTATTAGGATATGCAGGGTGATCAATAATTGACGCACTCTGAGCATACTGTGATAAACTTTACGTTTTAAGAATGATGAATTTTTTTAACGCAGTCCTATAAGTCCTTTCTTTACAAAGATATGACCACTTTTGTGAAAATAAAAGTGGCAACACTGCATTGAACATGTGAATAGGTTCGACGAGAAAAAAAAAACAGAAACGTTCAATATTTTCTGATGCGAGAACTTGTTAAACTAATTTAGTACTGTCTATTTTATTAGAAAACAGAAACAACAATTGAAATTCATTATTAATATTTACATTTCTCTTAAATTTAGGTATTTTATTAAATTTTAACATTTTCAATTTCTTTTTATTAGAGGTTTTGTGAAAAAAATTGAACAAATCATATTGCATTTTATCCAGAGATTATAGTAGCATGAATTATTCACTTGTTGTTGTCTTGGTTATTAAAATAATTAGCTTGTAACTTGGATGAGGGAAACTCTATAACTCGGAAACAATTACTGATCACCCTGTATACAGGGTGTTTCAACTCAAAGTGGACAACGTAATAGAGGTTGTAGATCTCATCGAGACTAACACTTTTTTCAAATTATTATTTTTTATTTGAGCTTTTGTTTTCGAGTTATCGACCTTCTTTTGTTTTTACACAAACCTCTTTATCTTCATTATATATGGCCGGATTTTAAAAAACTAAAGTTTTTTGAAATTGTCAGTTTGATATCAACAATTTTTGAGTTAAAATTTTTAAAAAAATATCAACAAACAAAATGGCGACCAATTTTCTTTGGAGCAGACTTAGAGCTATCCAAGTTTAAAAAAGAAAACTGGTCGCCATTTTGTTTGTTGATATTTTTTGAAAAAATGTTTAACGCAATAATTGTAGATATCAAACTGACAATTTCCAAAAACTTAAATTTTTTAAAATCCGGCCATAAATAATGAAGATAACGAGGTTTATGTAAAAACAAAAGAAGGTCGATAACTCGAAAACAAAAGCTCAAATGAAAAATATTAATTTGAAAAAAGTGTTAGTCTCGATGAGATCTACAACCTCTATTACGTTGTCCACTTTGAGTTGAAACACCCTGTATAATAACAACAAATTGTTTTATTTTTCATTTCATGTTCTTGTTACAAAAAAGACAAATAATGTCAAGGGGGGGCGCAAATTTTGGTTCAGCTTGGGGCGCAATATACCCTTGATCCGCCTCTGGCCTCGGCCTACGACCTCTGCTCGCAAACCCTACTCGCACTAGCAAAACTCTAGTTTCTAGGCTAGTTATACAAATTACTATTTAGGTTGGCATTAATCATTTTGCATTCGTATAAATCGGCTGGAAACTCATGTTTTGCCGGGCTAGACCGGCAAAAACTAGGAATTTTTAGTTTATCGATTGGCATCATTGAAATCATAAAGAAAATTTGTATTTTCCATAGAAACGGATTATTATTTCTGTTATTCGGCTACTACTGTCAGTGTCAATTTTAGGTATCGCGTGTTACCAATAAAAAAAATCCCTTATACCAAATATTTAAACAAATATTTTGTAAATTTTATTTATTTAAATAAACTTCGGCTCAAAAAATAGTGTGTATTACACGCCTAGAAACTGTTTTGCGAGTACACTGTGTCCCAAATTGCTTGTAATTACAGGGTATCTCTGTAATTTGTAAAAAGAGAACTTTGCGGTTTTCGCGAACCTGTACCACTTTTTCGTTAAACTGTTAATGTCGCAAACAGAACTAATCTAACTTGTTTTGTTTCTGAGATACAGGGTGAAAACGAAAATTTTCACTTTCTGGGGTGCTGTCATATCTCACACACCGTGTAAACTAGAAAAAAAGTAAAAACTGTTCTAGATAGATATTTTTGCGTAGAATCCAGTGGCGTACTCGAAAAAAAATTTATTTGCACCGCTTAAGAGATATGACCCAAACTAGGCATTAAAAAATAATTGAGTTACCCATGGAATGATATTGTGGCAGATTAAAATTACCGTCAAAACGCGTAGTAGGTGCATTTCAAGTCAATACAAGTTTGCGTTGCCGTCTTTGAGATTAACATTTCAAAGTTTTCTCGTGTCAGTTACAGTTTGTATAATCATATTCCATTTTCTTCATGAATTTTTTGTGAACTGACGCGAGAAAACTTAGAAAATGCTAATTTCAAAGACGGCAACACAAATTTGTATTGACTTGACATGCGCCTACTACGCGTTTTGACGATAATTTTAATCTGCCACGAAATAATTCCATGAGTAACTCGATTATTTTTTAGTGCCTCGCATACCTCAACGCTTGAAACTTTAAAATCGCATTATTTCAAAAACTTTCCTTTTCAACCTAATACTTTTTTTACACATTCCAACTCAGAAAAAAATCAAGTTTTAAAATCCAAAAGAAAAACTATAGTGTTTCATTTGAAAATTGAAAGTTGACGTCATTTCCGGTTAGACGGAAAACAGCACAAAAATAAAAACAAAGTGATTAAATGCAAAAAATGTTTCTAAGTATGCCTGCAAAGTTCCAAAACTCTATCTTTAATAATAAGCAAGAAAAAGGTGCTGTACCAACTAAAAAAATCACCCGGTATTAAATTAAAAACTCTTAATATTAATATTATTTTTATTTTATCTTAGTAAAAAAGAAACAAAAAGCGAACTAAAAAATGTTAACGGTCATTATAAATAAACAATGAAATTTAGGAAAATATTTTACTTTTTTATTTTTTTTAATTTAATATAATGTCTCATGTTGCTTGTAAACACTTTTTTATCCCCGATTTTCATGGCCAACTAAATTTTTTTGACTAATAAAGGAGGTTTTTGCTTTTTTAGGGCATTTTTTAAATTTAAAGTGTCTACTGTTTACATCATTTTAATGAGAAAAATAGACAAATTTAGTGTTCCATTTAAAAAAGACCTAGTTTGGGTCATATCTCTTAAACGGTGCAAAACAATTTTTTTTCGAGTACGCCACTGGATTCTACGCAAAAATATCTATCTAGAACAGTTTTTACTTTTTTTCTAGCTTACATGGTGTGTGAGATATGGCAGCACCTCGGAAAGTGAAAATTTTCGTTTTCACCCTGTATCTCAGAAACAAAACAAGTTAGCTTAGCTCTGTTTGCGGCATTAAAAGTTTAACGAAAAAGTGGCACAGGTTCGCGAAAACCGCAAAGTTCTATCTTTACAACTTACAGAGATACCCTGCAATTACAAGCAAATTGGGACACAGTGTACTCGTAGTTGCGGGCCTCGGCCTACGGCCTCTGCTCGCAAACCCTACTCGCACTCGCAAAACTCTAGTTTCTAGGCTAGTTATACAAATTACTATTATTTACTTATTCATTATTATTGTTTTCGGTACCATAGAAACCAGTAAAATTAAAAAAAAAACTAATGAACCGGTCCTTCTGGGATTCGAACCCGGGACCTTCCGTTTGGCAGCCATATAATGAAACACATGGTCTACCTCGACCATCGGATTCAACTATCAACGCGCGCTATGAGAAATATAAAGGCGGCGACTGACTTGAGCCGATCTTTGTAATGTAATGCTCACTTCGAGCATTACATTACAAAGTTCCTTTCCTTTGGCGCCGCGAATGCTCGTTTCGAATGCTCGGCTCAACAGTGTTCCACTTTTCAGTCGGTTCTGAAATGTCGGACTTAGAAGTTGCTAGTGCTGCGTTTATTCTAATGGGACATTGCTACCAAAAAAAAAAAGAAAAGCGGTGGTGGCAAACAAATGTATTTAAAGAAAGGAGTGGTAACGGTGGCGCAACATTAATGAATATCCTAAAAAACCAAGAAATTAGTGGACAGTACAAAAACTTCGTTCGAATGTCTTCCACTGATTTTGAATATCTGCTTAATTTAATTGCTCCAAGAATTGCAAAACAAGATACTACATTCAGAAAAGCTATATCAGTAACGGAAAGATTGGCAGTTACATTGCGGTTTTACGCTTCTGGAGACTTCTTCACCTTCATTCCTTCATTATGGACTGTTTAGTACTTATTGTGCTGAGCGGGTGGGTACCTGACCTAAAAACACCACATGTTTATTTTTTTCTTGTTCCTTTAAGCCAACAATTTGAATGTATGTCATATATCCTCTTCTTTGTGAAATCGAGATATTCACTTTCTTAGAAAAAGTCATTTTAAAAGTAAATTATGTCTCGCCTTTCCTGTCAGACAGACCCCCCAAATATTATATAAGTTACATTTAGGTTTAATCAAGTGTTTTAATGACCCTACCCCGTTTACCCCGTTTACTAATAATGATAAAATTACAACAAATTTAAATTTGCTGATTGTGCTCCGAACGAGCAAGTCGCGCCCTGCACTGACTTGTAATGTCACAATCAAAAGGATTCGTCAAAAAACCGACAACCCAGTGGAGCAAGATTGCTCGATTTGAGCGGCTCCGCTCGCTGCTCGCTAACCGGCACTGACTAGCGAATGCTCGTGTTGTAACACGTTACATTACAACGTTCTGTTACAAGTCAGTCGCCGGCTTAAAGTGTTTTAAGAATATCTAGTATTTTTGAAATTTTTTTGACGGAATTTCAAAAAAAGTTCAAACAAAATTTGTTCAAAATTCAATTCTAAATCAATGTTAAAGAATAAATTGTTTATTTTTCAAGATATTCCTAAAAAACCTAAAAATGTCTTCAGGTAACTGTCACTTGTTTTGGTGCTAGATGAAGAACATTGAACAATGTGGCACCCACAAATTTGTTCAAACTCTTAAATATGAAATTTGAATCAAATCCGATAAGTCGTTTTTGAGTTATGGTGGATACAGACAGACACACAGACACACAGACAGACAGACAGACAGACAGACATCATGGCGAAAATGGTCAAAATGGATTCAGGGGCCCTCAAAACGTGTAAATCCATCAAAATCTCGAAGTCGAATAAAATCACGATTACAATACTTCCTTATACTACGTATAAGAAAGTAAAAAAGTCAAAGAAAACCTTAATCATCTGTTCATAACTTCAAGAGGTAACGTGAGGCCTGCATCTAAAGCAATTAAGCAGGATGCGTGAAATCTGCTTTTACAGCAGTTTTAAAAACACGTTCCAACATTAATGTCATGTCACCCACCTTTATTTTGAAATACTGTGGTTTTTTCTTGCTTCTCGATACGAATTCAAATATGTAAAATCCACTTTGTACCTACCTATTTCCCGTACTGAAACAATTAAAAACATGCACGAGAAATGTTCGGCTGTGTTTCGATTGTCTCGCGCTAGTGCGGCGCTACTTACCTACGCGCTCACAGCGAATACTTTCATAATCCATTGACCATTATTAATTCAGCTTTGATCGAATTAGGTCCTTTATCGATTATTATCGTTGTGACCACTAGGCACTGTTTTAATTTTCAATTTCATTTATCTTTTACTATTAAATTTGTGAATAAACTTTATAATTTTAAATTAAATACATATTTTTATTACTTTCTTATACGAAGTAATAAGAAAGTATACAGGGTGGCTGAAATTCCGTTTCCAGCATGGGGATCTCGCTTATTATAATAGATAGACCATAGGTTTAAATTTGGCAAAGTTGCTAAATTTAGTGCTCAGTAATAATCCTAAGACAAATTTGAATTATCTTGAACGGTCTTCTGAAAAAGGGGAAAAATCTGAAAATTACAATTTTTGAAAATCGCCCATAACTTTTTTATTTCTGGACATTTCTAATCTGTAAAAACATTCTCAAAGCAACTTTTTATGCTCTATCGATCAGTGATCGTCGTTTCTTTAAACATCGATTCGTTTTTGTTTTTTGAACGCCTATTTCAGTTTTTCTTATGGGCGCACTTTCTACTTTTCACATCATCGGATAGTACATTTTTTTCCAAATTCATCGATGTGCTACACATGGTATTCAGATTTAATTTTAATTGTAAAAATTTAAAAAATGTATCCAATACAGCAATCATCTCAAATCAAGCAGCCCAAACTCCCTTAGTTTGTATTGTTACCATGGTAATTTATAAACAATTTCAAAATTTAAGAAATTTGAGGTCTGGCACAAGTGACAAATTGCAATAATTATTATTAATTATAATCTGTGAACTAAAATTATGTTTTCGAATAATGAAAAGACTAATATTATGCGTGTATTTTTTATTCATAACATAAAAACTCTCTCCTAAAAACACAGTGTTACGCTGAAACTTATTCTGAATGAAGACAAAAATCTTCGAGATTATTTTCTACACTGGACAACAATTTAATGGAATTTGGAGCCTTTAAGAAATCTAAACAAATATGAAAGCCGAATAACATATGACAATAAGCAATATGCTATATCAAATTAAATTTAAAGTAGATGTTCAAATAAATGCCCGTCTTCTCTAATACACAACCGCAACCGCTTCCGTACTCCACTGTCTAATAAACTTCGCGCTATCGTTCTACGTGGAATATTACACATCACTCCCAAAACGGCATTCCTCAGCTCTTCGACATTGTTATAAGTGTTTTTAAAAATTTTATTTCTGGCGTATCCCCAGAGAAAAAAATGTAAGGGGTTCAGGTCAGGTGATCTAGCTGGCCAATGGACGTGCCCATGGATTCCGATCCACTGTTCAGGGAAAAGTTCATTAAAGCGTTCTCTAATAATCTGCGCATTATGCGCTTGGAGCCCCATCCTGATGCCACCATATTTGCCGTAGTTGATTCAGTGGGACATTCTCCAAATATTCCATCAAATCTTGGTTTATAAAGTCAATGTAACGTTGAGCGGTTAGAGTCCCTTCGAAAATATGAGGACCAATAACCCTTTCCCCCCATAAACCTACGCAGACATTGATACCAAATCGGTGCTGTGGTCTTGCTTCTCTACGGGGATTTTCTCTGGCTCAATAATGTTCATTATGACGATTAAACATGCCCAAGTTGGTGAATGAACATTCATCCGTCCAAATAATATTTTTCAGAAAATCCTCGTTACGTTGGTATTTATCAAGAAGCCACTCGCAAAACTGGAGTCTGTGAACTTCGTCTCCGGGTCTCAACGTCTGTGTCACATGGATTTTAATTGGTTTAAATCCTTCCTCCTTTAGAACTGTTTGAATCGAGGTAATTCCAAATTATGACTCAGTTCTCTTGTCGAGATACCAGGATTCTCGTTCACCTAAATGGTTGAAATTGCATAATTCTATCAAAGCCAGTGTTTAGATATTTACCGCGGCTAAAATATTTTCTTTGTTTTCTTTTGTAATTCGGCTTCCATATTTTGTTTTGGGTTTTTCAAAGGCCCCAAATTTCATTAAATTGTTGTCCAGTGTAGAAAAGAATCTAGAAGATGGTTGTCTTCTTTCAGGATATGTTTCTGCGTATCGTTGTGTCGTTAGGATAGAATTTCTATGTGATGAATAATAAATACGCATCATATCACACTTTTTATTATTCAAAACCAGAATTTAATTAAATTCGCGGGGAATAACTAATTATTATTGTAATTTGTCGCTTGTGATCAGGGATGGGCATGTAGTCTACGTACACTGATAAAAAATTTTACATGAAAATTACAGATCCGTCATGGCGTTTTGTAACCATAGCGTACCTGTAAATTTTACAGAAACAATTGTAATTATTTACATGCTGCATTGTAATATTTACATAACGGACTGGTTAAAAAATATCATGGCGCTTCTGTAATTTCACAACATAACATGCATTTTACTTACAAGATGTTATGTATTTTTTACAAGTTGCACTGTAATATTTACATAACGCCCTGGTTACAAAACGCCATGACGGTTCTGTAATTTTACAACGTGTAGCATGTAACATTTTATCAATTTTTCAGATCTGTATGTAATTTTACAGAATAAAAATATACCCTTATTGCGTTAACAATAAAAATATCTATTGATATATTTGTGAAGTTTCCGTTGAAAATATTTGCTTGTGTTGTAACCAGTGTTACATTAAAGAAATATGTTACAATGGAAACCAGTCGTATATGATATTTTTTAACTGTTAAAGCAATATGAATATTTTTTATTCTATATAATTACAAATTGATGTGAAAAATTAACAAGACAACACTTTTTTTTTCGTCAAAGGAATCAAGCAGAGGAATATTAATAAGTTAATTAGTTAAAAAACATTTATATATTTGAAACATTTCATACTGCACAAGAGTTAAAAAACAAGAATAAAACTGTAAACACTAAATAGATACCCACTGAAAAAAACTTACAATCTAAGGAACGGCATTACCATGATACTTAGTATCGTGGACAACACATTTGTAGAAACCTTAAATAATGAAAATATAAAAACAGAGTATGCAACATTACATCAAAGTAAAGAAAACGCAAAAATAAAAGAGAGAAAAAACTACAAACCACGAAAAATTAAAACAAAACTAGGATACATTTTTAAGTTACTAAATATTCTGTTTATAAATATAATAGAAAACCAAAATATTTGTAAACATTTAAAAAAAATAAGTACAGGGAATGGAGCGTTTTCTATGGAATTACAGAATAACGAATTCTATTAAACTTAGAAAAAAATATGCAATTTTTTTTGAATATCAATAGAAACCCAAAATACCCTGCAACCCCATGGAAAATGCTCCTTCTTGTACTTTGACTAAATTAGTGACTTAGGCAACAGTAAAACAAGATAATCTTAATGGTCAAATTAAAGAAACAAAAAGGTGACATAAAAAAATTAAATTTTTGTCTTTAAAATTATTACACAAAGAGGCCATCAGTAATGTATTTGCAATTAGCTGATATGGCAATTTGGACTTTTCGTTTCATGTGACGGCGCCTTCACAGTAACACTTTATATCCATACTGAATATCAATCTAAACTATTCTAAACTGATAATGTGATATTTAAATAATCGAATATTTCTTTATGACTCATTCTTTGTATTAAAGTTAGAACTTTCTTCGTCGTTCCTCGTGCACTTCTCTTGATTCCATCCCATCAAAGGGAATAATTTTTAGAAAATATCTCGGAATGAACTCGAACGCTGTCAACTTGGTACATACAAATCTTACACTGGTACATCATCAATATTCACCTTAGAAAACACTTAATTAATATTACAAAAAAAAGCAAAATATTAAAAAAATAACGATGTCACTCCACACACTGTATAACTGTCTCTTGTTAACTGCCGATTGCCACATTCCCGGATTCCCACAATGGCGCAACCCTTACCGCGTCTTCGTTACAGAACTAAATGCAAAAATACAAATGTCTCGGTAAAAGTCCTGTAAAGTTAAAAAGTAAACTGTAACATTACAAAATCCATTGTGAACCGGCTTTTTTTTTAAATACAGAGCTGAAGGTAAAATTCTATAAGGAACTGTAAATATAATAAGTTTAATGTAAAACAACAATTTTGATTGTAAATATTCACTTGGAAATGTAAATAACTCCAACTAATATGTAACTTTTACAGATTATACGTAGTTTTTATAAAGTTTACGAAATATTACAATACGTTTTGTTAATTCCCTAGTATATTACATATCACTTTGTATATTTGGTGAAAATGCTTTAAAATTACAATTGTTGTGCCGTAATGTATCCGTAATATAATATTAAAAGTGGTGTAAAATTTATGTAAGATTACAGCACTTTTAACAGTGTAGAGTAAATTACGTGTAGACAATGACGTTGTTGGGGTTTATGATCCCAACTATATTTTGGAAGTATTTAAGGCAATTAAAATCAATAAGACTCGAACAAACTTAACAATAACGTTTATTGTAATAACGGGTGGTTAGCACAGTAAAATAAGTAACAAAAAATGATGTACAGAAACTAAATGAATGATTAAGTATATTTTAATTTAAAAGTGACTAAAGAGTAAAGATAAAGATGTTTTGTTGGGGGCTGTTTCTGTACTACTGGTACAGGAAGAACTTAAACCAGGCTCCTTCTTGGCGGGCCATATGTTAAGGGTGGCCAGTTGACCACCACATATCATGTTACAAACTTACAAAACTGACCTGCATTTCAGACTCAGGTCAAAATGTACACTTTTCAAGAACCTTAAACTAAAGTTAAAATCTATTTAAAATAGCAAAATAAAATAATGAAAAGAAATAGAAACGACTAAATAATAATATTAGATGATAAATATACATGATTTTACAGCATTACAACACCTCCCCCCTAAGAAAGAAATTTGTAACTGAGATTGTTACTAATTTCAAATTTAGCGGCAATAAACTTGTAAAATATCTTAAAATACAATATTAACTAAAGAACAATAAAATTTAAAACACTGTCATTATCTAGATAGGAAATAAAACTAATATTACAAGAAAATTTAAAAACAGGACCAAATAAAATGGTATACATTATTTATATATTAATTGTTGAGACTATACAAAATGTGCAATTTTAATTGCTTAAAATATATCAGGAATAATAGAATAATACGTGGAACATAAATAAAAATACATGATTAAGTACATAACATAATACTTAAAAAGTTATTTGGGAAGGTATTAAAGTGTGTTACATATAAATATCTAAATTAGTATAAAATTAAAACAAAATTGATGAAATTCATTTAACATTTAACAAATCAAATGACAAGAAGAATCATTAATAGTGATATGAGTTGACAAAAACAAGAATCTCGTGAAGCTTTTTATCCAGCCTTTTGAATAACTTCCTTTTCATTAAATAATTTCAAGCGATTGTTGTGGACCTTTGTGTCATTTTCGGTTATAAGATGACCTAAATAGGATAATTCTGGTCTTAAGAATTCACATTTTTCTGGTTGTAACTTGAGGTTATGCATTTTTAATCGTTCGAAAATTTCAGTTAATTTTGAGTTGTGATCAGCTAACGTTTTACCATAAATTATTATATCATCCAGGTATACGAAACATTTAATTCCTTGTAACCCTGTAAGAACAGAATTCATCATTTTCTGGAAAGTAAGAGGTGCTCCCTTTAACCCGAATGGCATACGATTAAATTCAAAATGACCATATGAAGTGCTGAAGGCGGTTTTGTGTTTATCTTTGGGATTCACTAACATTTGATGGTAACCAGAGGCTAGATCTAAAGAACTGAAGAATTTTGAATTTCCTAACTGATCGAGGATTTCGGTTATATTTGGCAAAGGATATACTTCGTTAAGAGTTTTTTCGTTCAGTTTTCTGAAGTCGACGACAACTCGCCACTTTTTATTTCCATGAATGTCAACTTTTTTAGGAACTACGAGTAAAGGAGAATTATAAGGAGAAACAGATTCAGATATAATATTATTTGCTAACATGTTATTTACTTCTTTTTGTACTTCGGATTGCTGATGATAAGGAAGACGGTAAGGTTTAATATTAACCGGAATATCATCTGTAGTTGGTATGTCATGTGTCGCTATGTCAGTATGAGATAAGTTATCACCATCTAGTAAAAATATATCATGAAAATTTTTACATATATTAAGAATGCTTTCGCGTTGTAAACTATCCATATGAGAGGTTCGAATAGATTCTTTGAGAAGGTTAAGACGTTCACAAGAAGGATTTGGTTTTATGGATAGAATTTCATAATTTGATATATTTTCAAGATTTAAATTTAAATTCATTTTCTCAAGATTTATTTCATTTTCGGTAGTGTTGATAAATAATAGATTACAAAAGCCATCTGACGAAGGATTTACTAAACAATTTCCGACGAAGACACCGTCTTGAACTTCATTTGACAAACATAACATATCGCAGGAAGTATTTATTTTCACCTTACGAACAACTTCGCTACGAGCAGGCAATTTTACAGTACTTTTATTGTGTTCTAATGAGTTAATATGGAATTGGATTGTTCTACTATTTAAAGGAATAGAAAGGATTTTATTATCGAAATTAATGTTTGCCTTAAAACGATTAAAGAAGTCTTGACCTATGATTCCGTCCTGACTAATGGGAAAATTTTCATTTACGATGTGAATCGGATGGAGTATAGTTTCATTATCAAATTTAAATTCACCTATGCAAATACCATATGTAGAAATTAATGCTTCTGAAATTCCCTTTAATTGAGATTTATAGTCATTATAGCATAATGTATCCTTTTTAAGGCAAGATTTCTTTACAATGGTAACCTGACTACCGGTATCAATTAAAAAGTTTGCAACATTATCTTTGGCGATTAAAAGAGGAATTTGGACTGTATCTAGTTCAACAGAAGGCATTAGATTCATGCAATATATTTGGTTTTCGTGACGTTTAAGATTAAAATTTGAAAATGTATTATTACGATTTTCAGAATTACTTTGATTTGCTTTATTTTTGTTGATTTTAGGACATGTAGAATAAGGATTTCTGATTGTATTTAAAGGAATGTCGTTGGTGACAAAATTAGTATCAGGACAATCAGGTTTTAAAGGAGTACATGTAGAAGATAAATTTTGCGTTTTATAATTATTTCTAGGACATGTAGAATTAGGATTTCTGATTGTATTTAAAGGAATGTCGTTGGAGACAAAATTAGGATTAGGACAATCAGTTTGTGAAGAACTACATGTTAAGGATAATTTATAATTATTATGATTATTGTAATTATCGCGTTCATTATTTTCACGATTTATGGATTTGCTTATAAAAGAATTTTGAATTGGGTGGCAGTTTATAAATTCTGAACCCGAGACGTGCTGCCGTTGGCCACGTTCGGTTGTGAACCGTTTCCCGATTGAATTGGATTTATATTGTGCTTAAATTCATCGGCTCTCTTTTTCTTAAAACAATCTCTAATATGATGACCGTCCCGTTTGCAATATGCACATGATAATCGAACTTCCGATTTAATTTCTTGACGAGGGAATTGTGGTAATTGTCGTGAAGTTGAACGATTTTTATTAAAACAATGGGTTTCTAAATGACCTATCTTATTGCAGAATGTGCATTTTTTTGGAATTACGGTTTTTCTGGAATTATTATCTGAGAAAGATCTTTCTTCTTCCACAGCACCTTCTATGGCGGCGTTCAATGATTCATATCTTGATGCTTTAATTATAATTTTTAAATTGAAATTTAACCCTTCTACAAAAGCTTTAAAAGCAAATTTTCCGTTCAAACTTTCTATTATGCTTATGGCATTTTGTCCTTCTGACGCAATGCAAGCGTCGTTCAAATCGCTTAAAATTTCTTCTACCCTATTGGCAAAATCACGTACAGGTTCGTTATGATTTTGTTTACAACTAATTAATTCTGTTTGAAGATGAGCTATACTTCTTTTTTCTGAAAAATGCTCTTGTAGAACCGCCTTTAATTGAGCCCAATTCTCAAAAGATTTATATTTTACCACATTGTAGGCTGGTCCACAAAGTCTAGATTTTATGAGGTTTATTAAAAGAGCAGAATCATTTGGCGAGGACAAACTCGTATTTACTACATCACAGCAAGATATGAATTTGTGAAGTTCTGTACGTTCACCTTTGAATTCTGGAATAATTTTTAATGCTGTATCCACACTTAATTTTGGCATGGTGGATAAATCGGATAAAGCTTCACTTGAATTTGAAGTATTACTGTTAATATTTATTAGCGATTCTTCCGTCTCAAAGTTTGACATTAATTAAAAATTAGATTAAAATGGATATAAGATGTAATTACTAAAATTGATTAAAATTAATACAACAAGTTTTAAAAAATTTAAAAATAAGATGAATGAAAGATAGAACACTTCACTTTGGAACTTTTCACAACACTAACCTTTTGTTTGTCGAATGTAAATTGTGTGGACTGTGGATCCTTTGAAAAGCTGTAGTTTGGCGGGTGGGGCTCGTAGATTATTACTAGATTCCCAAAACCTCTTGCTGCTGCTGCTGATGAAATTTACACCGCTTTCAGATCTAACCAATCTTCAGGATCAGTACGGACACACACTTTCGCACAATTTGTCTTGATTTTAGCCTATCGCATACCCCACACCTGACACCAATTTTTATGTTGGGGTTTATGATCCCAACTATATTTTGGAAGTATTTAAGGCAATTAAAATCAATAAGACTCGAACAAACTTAACAATAACGTTTATTGTAATAACGGGTGGTTAGCACAGTAAAATAAGTAACAAAAAATGATGTACAGAAACTAAATGAATGATTAAGTATATTTTAATTTAAAAGTGACTAAAGAGTAAAGATAAAGATGTTTTGTTGGGGGCTGTTTCTGTACTACTGGTACAGGAAGAACTTAAACCAGGCTCCTTCTTGGCGGGCCATATGTTAAGGGTGGCCAGTTGACCACCACATATCATGTTACAAACTTACAAAACTGACCTGCATTTCAGACTCAGGTCAAAATGTACACTTTTCAAGAACCTTAAACTAAAGTTAAAATCTATTTAAAATAGCAAAATAAAATAATGAAAAGAAATAGAAACGACTAAATAATAATATTAGATGATAAATATACATGATTTTACAGCATTACAACAAATTGTTGTGCCGTAATGTATCCGTAATATAATATTAAAAGTGGTGTAAAATTTATGTAAGATTACAGCACTTTTAACAGTGTAGAGTAAATTACGTGTAGACAATGACGTAGACAAACGAGAAAGTCTACTTAGCTCTTAGCATGTAGAAAATGTAGACAATGTAGACAAAGTAGACAGTATTAATTATAGTATAGGTATTTATTTAAAAAAAACAAAAATAAACTCAAAGAGCCCAACTCAAAAATTCTGGCAATTAGGTACCTATACAATTAAATAACAAACTGAAATAAACAAAATAAATTTAAATTGCCTCAAATATACTCTGTTCCCAAAATATAAGGACTTAACTTACTACATATTATTAGGCTACTCCACGATCGCGCCATTGGTCGTCAATGGTATTTTCTAGTAAAAATATTGTTGCGAAGTATGCTGTATATAATTTCTGTATGAAATATAATGGAGATTTCTGTTAAAATACTTGTTATTTTCCTTCATTAACACAAATTTGAATTCATCAAAATATTTATTTTTTCACGACCCGGCATTGTTGTTTATTTGATTTCTTAACCTTAACTTCACATTTACTAACAAACTGACAGTTCTAACGTCATTGTCTACAATAGTCTACATAGTCTACATTGTCTACCTAGAGAAGCATTGTTTACGCATTGTCTACAAGTAGATGTAGACAATTAAAGTCTATGCGTAAACTCCCATCCCTGCTTGTGATATCTGTGCTTGTGAGAAACCTCAAATTTTAAAATTTTAAATGGTTTATAAATTACCATGGTAACAACACGAGTTTAGGCTGCTTGATTTGAGATGATTGCTGTATTGGACACATTTTTTAAATTTTTACAATTAAAATTAAATCTAAATACCATGTTGATGAATTTGGAAAAAAATATACTATCCAACGATGTATAAAGTAGAAAGTACGTCCATACGAAAAACGGAAGTTGGCGTTTAAAAAACAAAAACGAATCGATGTTTAAAGAAACGACGATCACTGATTGATAGAGCATTAAAAGTTGCTTTGAGAATGTTTTTACAGATTTGAAAAATATTCAGAAATAAAAAAGTTATGGGCGATTTTCAAAAATTGTAATTTTCAGTTTTTTTCACTTTTTCAGAAGACCGTTCAAGATAATTCAAATTTGTCTTAGGATTATTACTGAGCTCTAAATTTAGCAACTTTGCCAAATTTAAACCTATGGTCTATCTATTACGAGCCCTAACAACTAAATGTTCGGACAAAAGTAAAATTTTGAACTATGAAAGGGGAACTGGAAATTTTACACAAATAATTAGTAAACACCTAACAATACAATAAGATAAAGCCTTAATAACAATATTATGCATGGAAGAAAATTATTTATTGGATTTAACAATATTTTAACGTTAATAATTAGCAAACTTTACAAAATGAATTTGCAACTAAATGTTGGGATAATATTTAATTTAGGACCATTAATAAGAGGTTACGTCTCCTTTTGCTTTAATAGCTGCCTGTATTCTAGCAAGCATGGTATTTATCAAATTTTGGTACAATTGTGGCGTGAAGCTGTCCCAAATTTCTTCTACTTTGGACTTTAAGTCCCCAATGGTTCTTGGTGGATTATTGCGTAGAATACGTTTATTTTATGCCAAAGAGTTTCAATGACATTTAAGTCCTAACTTTGTGAGGGCCATGAAAGCACCTTTATGTCGTTTTCCTCAAGTTCCAAAACTGTGATTTTTTAAAAACAGTCGTTAGAAAATTACGTCACATTTTTCAAGTGCAATTTTAAAGCTACGAAATATGCCTAAAATCACCAAATAAAGACATGGGGATTTTTTTGTACATAAAACCAATATCTAGCTTTGCAATAAAGTAAATTTTACCAAAATCCAACCAGTGGTTCCAAAACTGTGATTATTTTAATGTAGGTAGCACCCTCAAAAAACACGTTTTTTGAAAAGTGAACTGTGGAACTCGAAAAAAATGCAAAAAAAATGGATATTAACATTTCAGGATTTTTTCAATATAGTACGATTATTGAGCTTTAATTTAAAGGTATTTTGACACAAATCCAACCAGCGGTTTCAAAACTGTGATTTTTTAAAACAGTTTCTAGAAATTTCTATCATTTTTAAAGGTGGAACTTTGAAGCTCCGATAAATGCCTAAAAGCACTAAATAAAAACTTGTATAACTTTTTTGTAAAGAAAACCAACATCCAGTTTTGCAATAAAGTGAATTTCATCAAAATCCGACTACTAGATCCAACGTTTTGAAAGTAATAATTCTTTGTTTCTACAACTTTCCCATCCTGCTGGGTTAAAATGCCATAGTTCTGGAACCGCCGAGCGGATTTTTACGAAATTTACGTTTTTATATAACTAAATGTTGACATTATAACAGAAAAAACCATCAATTTTATGGAAGTTAATTTGGATAACTTTTGCGCGTATGGAAAAAAGACAATCAAATTTACTTTTGTCCGAACATTTAGTTGTTAGGGCTCGTATAATAAGCGAGATCCCCATGCTGGAAACGGAATTTCAGCCACCCTGTAGTAGGTAATCGTGATTTTTTTCGACTTCGAGATTTTGATGGATATACACGTTTTGAGGGCCCCTGAATCCATTTTGACCATTTTCGCGATGATGTCTGTTTGTGTGTCTGTCTGTATCCACCATAACTCAAAAACGAGTTATACTCGTAGGATTTGCTTCAAGTTTCATATTTAAGAGTTTGAACAAATTTGGGGGTGCCACATTAAATCTTTTTCATCTAGCACCAACACAAGTGGTACTTACCTGAAGACATTTTTTAATTTTTTAGGAATATCTTGAAAAATAAACAATTTACGAGATTTTTTTATTCTTTAACATTGATTTATAATTGAATTTTGAACTAATTTTGTTTGAACTTTTTTTTTAAATTCCGTCAAAAAAAATTCAAAGTATAAAACATATTTTTGTCGTAAAATTCTGTTATAGTGAGTGGGACAAGGACAGATTTATACGTACTGCAATAAATGCGAGAGAGAATTCCGAAAATTATTTCAAAATTGCCGAAAACGCTCAAAATTGAAACACGATTTTTACAAGCAATTTAACTTAATTTCTCTAGGAAAAGTAATTGTGGTACTATCCGTAGGTATAAGAAAGTCATGTGTTGGACACATCAGATATTTTAAATAAAAAATTGTAATCTAGCTAGTCAGTTGGTTTCAAATATCAAATTTGCATTGTTGTATTTTCGAGGTATAGTAGTCCCAGCGTAAGAAAAGCATGTTGAGTAATCCATTGATGCATTCTCTCTTCTAGTACTCATGCAACCTAAGTAAGCTTGATGTGCAGTTATGTTTGGTCTAGAATATATAATAAAATTCGTGGCAGAATTTTGCAGCCCTTTCAGAAAAACTTTGTATATTTAATAATTTAATTACTTTATAATTGTCATATCGAATTTATCCAAGCAAAAATTTGGATAATGTAGTAATGAATTGAATTATATCATTGATTCACAGCAAACGGCTACCTATCGTAGTTCATAAATCAAATAATTTTTAAGTACTTTGTAGATTTTAATTGGTTTTTTATCTACCCATAAATATCGAACTCTAACTCTATGCATAAAACAGTGATGATAATTTAATTGTTAACACTAGTATTTCATGTATACTTACTAATAGAAATAATAATTTACCGGTTTATCTTTGAATTTATTTTTTATTACCGTAACAATTCTAGGGCATAGGAAAAAAACACGAAATGTTTATTTTAAACAATGGTTGTTTTAGATGAAATTACAAGATTGTAACGGTATAACCAAAAACATAAACAATTTTATAAAGATAAATGTTATAATAAGGAGTAAGAGATAGCTTTAGTACAATAAGAAAAATGTCTACATACTAAAAAATAAAACAAAAAAACAACATAAAAAAAACAACTCCTATCACATACAAATCGGCACAATTTTTTTTTCGTTTTAAAGTATACAAGACGTATTTAGTGTGACATTTTTCTTGTATACAAACTAGTATACTTTATACCTATATAAAATAATTTGAGCTAAATAAGTAATAAGTATTAAAAAGATTATAAGCTTATATAATAAAAGGTAAAGTATACAATAATATTCGCACTTGTGGGATTGTAATCTATGAAATTGCACTGTTCTGTATTTGATTAATAATAATTATATAAATTTATGCTTAATTAACCCTAAGTGGATGATCCTTTATTACCGTTGGCCTGAAAAAGAAATATAATTAATTACAAGAATATACTCAAATTTGCAATATGTAAATATGTATAAAGGAAAATAAAAATTACAGCTTTAGATATCCATATGGATTTGGATTTTTATAAGCTTAAATCTAAATGTTAATGCGATTATATACTAGGGTGGCAGTTATCTTGACGATGTCGGATTTTTTTCATCCCCCCTCTAAAATCAATCAAGGTATTATAAAAAAAAATTGCATAAAATTTGCAAGGATTTGGATAATATTAATCCGTGCCCCAGAGCGGTTGAATTTTTAAATGGAAAAATAAATTAGGTATAAGTATATTTTTTGCATGTTTTACTTGAATATTTCTAACTTTTATAAAAATGGACGGAAACATCTGCAACTTGGCAGAGTTTTAGTAAATGATGGAAGGTACAATACCTAATTTTTACTTTCTTATACGAAGTATAAGGAAGTATTGTAATCGTGATTTTTTTCGACTTCGAGATTTTGATGGATTTACACGTTTTGAGGGCCCCTGAATCCATTTTGACCATTTTCGCCATGATGTCTGTCTGTCTGTGTGTCTGTCTGTATCCACCATAACTCAAAAACGAGTTATCGGATTTGATTCAAATTTCATATTTAAGAGTTTGAACAAAATTGTGGGTGCCACATTCAATGTTTTTCATCTAGCACCAAAACAAGTGACAGTTACCTGATGACATTTTTAGGTTTTTTAAGAATATCTTGAAAAATAAACAATTTATGAGATTTTTTTATTCTTTAACATTGATTTAAAATTGAATTTTGAACAAATTTTGTTTGAACTTTTTTTTGAAATTCCGTCAAAAAAATTTCAAAAAAACTAGATATTCTTAAAACACTTTATATTTCTCATAGCGCGCGTTGATAGTTGAATTCGATGGTCGAGGTAGACCATGTGTTTCATGCCAAACGGAAGGTCTCGGGTTCGAATCCCAGAAGGAAAGGACCATTAGTTTTTTTTTATTTTACTGGTTTCTATGGCACCGAAAACAATAATAATGAATAAATAAATGTAATTTCATACCGGAAGATTTTTTTAAGTGAGTAATAGGTCAAAAATCTAAAATAAAACACATTTTCGTCGTAAAATTCGGTTATAATGAGTGGGACAAGGACAGATTTATGCGTATTGCTATAAGTGCGACAGAGACTATTTGAAAATTGCTGGAAACCTTCAAAATTTTTACAAGAAATTTAACTTAATTTATTTAGGAAAAGTAATTATTGTGATACTATCCGTAAGTATAAGAAAGTCATGTGTTGGGCACATCAGATATTTTTTACCACTATAAGTACCTATAGGTTCTTTCCAACAAACACTTACTAATGTGTTCATATACGCATCCATAAACGACTTATTGCACAAGTCATGTTTATGAATGAGTTCATTTTAGGGGGGGGGGATGAAAAAAATCCGACATCGCCAAAATAACTGCCACCCTATTACATACATAATGAATTGTAAATTGAAAGACCAAATAAACTACTTATAACGCTATTCATTCTACTGTCACTTTAAGGATCTATTAATAATTATTATTAGGTGAGTAGTGGGTATTGTAAAAAAGCATTTGCGTTGCGAAACTAGGGCCAAATAGCTACTACTGAATAAAATTTTAGTAGGATTTTTGTAACAGGTATGTACAAAAAATATTTGGAGGAAGTAGTTATTTTTTAAACAATTAATAGAGCAGAGATTAGTAAAGTCGACCTAAACATTTGTTAACCTTAAAATTATGTTATTGTTTTATCATTATTAAGTAAACTGTTTTGCCTCGTTATTAGATAATTATTAAACATGCAAATAACTCCCCAAAAAATAAATAAAAATACGCTTACAATTCGCCGAATGTGATACTTTTTTGTTGTACTAGCGGTTTATGGCTAGACGAGAAAACACTTCCATTATTTTTTAATATACCGTTATGAGTTTCCGTCTTTTTGTCTTGGGGATTAATGTTTATTGTTACTCTGTTGTTGGTTGCTGGCTTTAGCATGTCATCATCAATACTTGCTAAATCATTGGTAGACTTTGCCAAGTTTCTAGCCAGATGACTGTTTAATGATATGCGAACCGATCCGTTACTCTGGGGTTTAATGTGGTTGGTACTGCTCAGTAAATCTTCCTAAAATTGTAAATAAACTTTTGTTGAGAAATTGTTGAGGACAACTTTTCAGTTAAACACCTCAAAATTAACAAAATTTTTAATTTTTTTTTAATTGTGTAGATATTTAATTGTTTCATATTATGTTTTTTTTAAGACAAGCTCGACTTTGTACTGAACTATAATTTTGTGCAAAGTTGAGAGTCATATAAGTACGGTATACACAGAGCCAAAATTAGGAATTTTTTGCGCCTAGACAAAATGATTTGATCTTCACATGACTTATTATAGGTACTACAGGTATTAGTCATAAAAGTTCATTTCTAAGAAAAATTTGCTAAAATTATAGAAAAGTTTCCCGAAAGTTAACTTATAATTATTCTAAAATAGTTTTAGAAGTATACCTATTGGGAAAAGTAGGTAGTGGTAAATGTTTTACTTTATAGTATTTTAAATAAAAATTATCAAGACTGAATGATATTAAATAAATTACAAGTTATGACTTCACCAATTTTTATATTGTTACAAAATTTATTATGAAGAACACTGCTCGTTATTTAAAGCTGTAATCTATTATTAATGCTCGTTTCAAAAATAATTATTGCAAAATGTTACAAGTACTTATACAATTCTTTCTCGTTTATAAAAAATGTATTTTATTATAAATTTTTCATTTTAGTCGATTTCTTTAATAAAACTTCTCATCTCTAATCTTATATTTATATTGTGAAAGTCTGTTTTCATCCACTTAACATAATATTTATAACGTACGACAAATTAGCAAATTACATATAATGAAAGTACAAAACAAAAAATGTATATTCGCTTAATTTAATATTTTCCACATTTGAGATTGACAGATTCTTGTATGTGTTAAAGAGTCAAACTGAGGTAAGCTGATGATTATGGCATGTAATTTGCAGATTTCAATATTTTAATATCGATTTGATACTATTATTGACGATTATGAAAAAAAAAGCGATATAGGTACCTACGAATTTTTTTAGAAAGGTACAATTAACGCAAGATTTTATAATTTTATATTACATTTGGTTGAACTTTTCCTTGCATTATGTTAATTTCTTTCATTTTATAAGCGAATATAAATATTTTGTCTAGTGGAATTCAACGTTTTTCAATTACTATTTTTTCGGATCTTATACGCACGTTTTTACATAGAAAATAATAAATTGGGATGGGCCTAATAGGGGTTGAACCTTTTTATATTTTTTCCTAAAAATTGTCGTATTTATGGCCGAATAACACCCTTTCGATGCGCCTCTGTGGTCACTTTTTGATAGCTTTTATAGATTAGCGATAGGTTTATAAATAAAATCGAATAAGACAAATTGTTAATGTATGTACTAATTACATATAAATTTTGGTTTCTGCACAAGATTTCTTAGATTAGTTTCTGTTCAATTCCAATGTTTTATAACTATATTTTTTGTTCATAAATATAAATTTTATTGTCTCTCATGGTCAATTTTTTGGTAATCAGAATAAATAAAAACAAAAGTATTTTCTTTTTGAGTTTGCTACATGTTTTCAAATTCAGTATATGTAACTAAATTAGTTCAAATTGTTCAAAAGGTTATTTTGTAGTTGTTTTAAAATTATAAAGATGATTCTAAATTGTTATTTTGTATTAAAACATGTAAATATAATTTTTACAAGATTTCATAAAGAGAAATCTATTTTAGTTTAACCACTTTTGGTGTATCTTAGGGGACTGAAATGTTGAGTTTTGATTATATGATAATTGATTTTGTTTTATGAATAAGTACTATAAATATTTGCCGCCTATTCTTCTAATATTTTTAAACGCATACTTTTTGTACGGAAGTAGGTAATGCAAATTAATATTTGCGAAGAACCGTAAGTAGTATTAGTTTAAAAATATATGTGAAAATTAAATTTTATCTAAAATTAATATTTAAAATACCTATCTAAATACCACTAAATACTAGTAGTCCAGTCAAGTTAGAATTTAACAAAACATTAAATCCGAAACGCATCATTTGTTACGGGCAGTTAAGGGGTCCCAAGAAAAGCTTAAATTCAAAAAAGGTGAAACCGCAACTCTTTGGTAAACCGGCTCCGTCTTGCATTGAAGAGTGAGTCCAGTTTTTCGCGAATAACTCGGTTTCTTACGATTTCACGACGAAAAGTGTTTAGTGGAATATTATTGGAAATAAAATTCTTCATATTTTTGCTTCCATAACAATTTTCGATATTTCCATTATTTGTCGAGTTGTTGCTCAATTTAACGATTGCAAAAGAAAATAAAATGCTTTTTGCATGGTTTACTCATTTTCTATCATTCCAATAATAAAAGTGGTTATTATGAAATAGTTTAAGTGCACCCTGTCAGATATAAAGTGGGAATCATAAGTTCACCAACTAAGCAATTTTTAAAAAATGCCAAAAGGGCGAATGTTTAAAAAAACATAAAAAAAATTTCAATCATAATTTGGATTAAGAACTACGCCAGCTTCAAAATTTAACAATTATGAAATCAAACAAAAAATGCTAACTTTCGGAAAGTCACTACGAATTCTTCACTAATGTTTAAAATAACCTATCTTTTTATTAGCCATTTTTTTTTCTAAAAATTTTGCCTACCTTTTACTAAATTGAGGAACCTCTTTCGTCTACTTTTGAATCGACTAGTTTCTAATAGTTGGCATTTCCAGAAAATAAAACTTTCGAAAATGCCGACTAACGATTCTACAGACAATTGCCCAAATTTTGTGGGATACCTAATTATATTATATTACATTATACTCTACTGAGTTTACAAGACATTAACAACATCTTACATCTAAAAAATTAATTATCTCATTAATTAAAGCCGCAAATTTACTGGTGAATAGAGAATCAAAATCACTTTCGAATGAGGTGCCGCAAGACGCCTTTTCTAGTTTAAAATTTTTGGGGGGTTGTCATAATTCAGAGGGGGTGCTATTTACATGCTAAAAAAAACAATTTCAAAATAAAAATCGAGCTGTTTCAGGATTTTCTGTAAAAGTTCACAATAGGGATGATGCATTTTTTTAAAATCCCGTTTTTTCCTATTAGAAATGTAAAACGACTATATTAATAATACTCTACAGCAAAAATAATTTTTTTTACTCAATATTTGTACATAAAAAAACGATTATAAATTGACCGTAATTCAAATATATTATTGCCGCCCGAAAACGCTTTGAGATCGGAGAGTCCTGTGTGACGTCACGAATCTAGTTGACATTGGCATGTCTAGATATTTTTTATGCGTTTGACATTTTTCGAAATAAGTCAAAATGCGGCGTGCTGCACTGTGGAACTAGATTCGTGACGTCAGCAGTCTTTTGGGCCGATTCGGGCATTTCCGGGCAATGCGTGGAAATTTCAAATTTTACAATACTTTTTATTTATTTACTCGGAAAGTACGGACCAAAAAATTTTTTCAAAAATATTGATAGTGATAATTTGGTATCAGCTTTTCAAAAAAAATTATTTTGAAAATCATGCAAAGTCCCTATTAAGCTTAAAATGAATTTATTCCACAGGTACTTATGGACCGCACTTTATGGTATCTGACAGGGTGCACTTTGACGCGTTCGGGTACGTTAACAATTAGTCGCACAAACATTGTTTAAAAACCATCATAACCACTTTTATTATTGGAATGATAGAAAATAAGTAAACTTTGCAAAAAGCATTTTCATTCTGTTTTGCAATCGTTAAATCGAGCACGAACTCGACAAATAATGAAAATATCGAAAATTGTTATGGGTGCAAAAATATGAAGAATTATATTTCCAACAATTTTTCTCTTAACACTTTTCGTCGTGAAATCGTAAGAAACCGAGTTATTCGCGAAAAACTGGACTCATTCTTCAATACAAGATGGAGCCGGTTTACCAAGGAGTTGGTTTCACCTTTTTTGAATTTAAGCTTTTCTGGGGACCCCCTAACTACCTGTAAAAAATGATGCGTTTCGGATTTAATGTTTTGGCTAACATTGAAATTTGACTAAGTTGACTGGACTATAGATATTTGATTTTTGATTCACCAAAAATATTAAATTCCAATTACTGAAATTCTCCATAGACTCTTTATAAGTTATTAGCCCTTTTACTTACCATCGATTCAGTTCTCTTTCTCAAATGCGACCGATTCAGTGTTTGCGCCAGCTCAGAGGCTAACTGAGAAGTAATTGGCGTATTTCCAGAGTCTACCATATCCTCATCACCCCTACTATGTAAAAAATCCAACTTTCCCGGTTGTTTCCTCAAAGTCGGATACTCTCCGATAGTAATACTAATAGGCCTCTGTTTCATCCCAATTTCCCTATTAGGAATGGAGCCATTACTCAGCGTTCCAGTCAAAGCTGTTTTATGGAAATACGTGTTTGGTGGTTTTGGTTTGGTATTTAATGGATTGTTAATCTTAAATGATTCCAGCGACTCCATTTCAACTGTATCGCTGTTGTGGCGGTTGTTACCATTGGTATTTTGACTAGGTTTGAAGCTGTTAGATGTGGTGGACGACAGGCTGATAGTGTCATAGTCTGGAGTAGGACATGGAGGTGGTTTGTTGAAAGACAGTGTAGAATATTTAACAGGCACTGGTGGAGCTTTTGGTTTGGTTTTGTTTGGCTTCAGGGTGCTGGAGCGAGAACTTGAAACGGAATCATCTAAATTTGGCTGAAAAAATGTGAGCGATTTTAATAAAAACAACATTTAACAAGAACTGACAGATTTATCTACTTAAATTCAATATTTTCAGTTACGCTCAGTAAATTTACTAACTTAATTCTACAACTAATTTTTAGTAAAACTCTTCAAATTTTAAATATATAATATTATATTCTTAAAACGTTTGAAAGTTAAATGATAAAAACTTCAAACAGGGTAAAGTATTATTAGTAATAGCTTCTATTTTCGTGCAATATCAAGTTTTTTTAATTTCTGTGGTTGCTTCGAGTACTAACGGATGAGTTTTTGCTACGTCAAAAACTTGTTATGTATGTAATTAATATATTTTAAGAGGTAAGATCTCCAAAGACACAACATCCCGGATAAAGTAATAAGCGATTGATTAATGATGTTGAAATGTTCACAGTTTTATATTCTGTGTGTTGTCATCCTTTAACATTATACATATACAAAAACCTGATGTCTAAATTGAATTAATTGTAAAAAGTATAGATGCAATTACCGGTGGTGGGGGAGGTGGCGGTGCTGTTCCAACACTTCCATCTCTGGGTATCTTATCTTGTTTACAATCACTCATCGTGAGGTTTGTTAAACGCTCTGATAATTTCTGTGATAACTCCAATCCTGCTAATCTATCCTGTAATTAAAATGAAATGTAATTTGTACAAAACTTTAATTTTAGGTAAAGTTTAAAAATTAAATAATAAAAAATTTCTCTCAATCACAGAGAATGTGCATAATACTAAATTTCCGTCTGATCGGATTTGTGATTCTTAAGAGCTAAAAAAATTGATTCACAAATGCATCAAGATCGAAGTTGTAAAATCACAAAATTATTATGTACCTAAATATACTTCCTTATTATACTTCGTATAAGAAAGTAAATTGAAATAAAGTTTCATCATCGGGATTTTCTAACTTAAAAAACATCCTGTATTTACTTACAAAATTTGAAAAAGGCAAAATTCTGGAAGATTTTGAATAAAAAACTTAACATTAAGGTTAGACAAATTGGAAAACCGCAAGACTTTTACAATTTCAAAATTTTATAAATTCAAACCATATTATAAAATTAGGTTGTTGCATCTTATAATATAAAGTTATAACTTTTAATTACTTTTTGGAACATGTTAAAAAACCACATATAGTCTCTAGTAATAACTTTTGGTATATTTTGAGAAGGCAAAACTATGTTTTTTGATTATTCTCGAGATATGTCATTTAATCTTCGTGCATGACTTTTTCAAAATATTTTTTTCATAAAATAATGTTCGTATTTATATTAAATTCTTGATGCATAAAAGATTCTTATACAGTAAACGCCATTTTTTTTCTCACAATAAATAAAATTGTTCAATCTAGATGGATAACATGCGTTAATCAAAAACAAATAAAATACCAGATTTACAACTTCAACTTTTCCATCTAGGGAATTTAGAGCCAAAAAATCCTACAAAAGAAGATATTCAAAATGTTCCCATAAACTTTGATATATCTTTACATTTTAATTTCAAAATTTGCGACCAAATGTAACAACTTGTTTTTTGCCTGAAACGCATAAGACTAAAGATTCAAATATTATTACAACTTCGAAATCTTAACCTTCATTGGTTTGTGGTTAATTATGTAATTCCAGAAATGGTTTTTGTAAATTTATAATTATAATAAATTTAAATAAACTGAATAAAATGCATGATTCCTCGAAATTTACGTATTATAATTTAATACTTGTTAATACATGTAAATTTCAATATGAACAAATTATAATAAAATATTCACAAAATCACAATTATACAGGGTGTTCCAAAAATACTGCGAAAGATTTCAGGGCGTGATTCCTGAGATTATTCTAAGAATAAAAGTACATATGAACATAGGTCCGAAAATGCTTATCCGCTGAGTTATAACCCCTTAAATTTGGGACCCTGAAGAAGGTTTTTATTTATTGAAATCTTTCGCAGTATTTTTGAAACACCCTGTATATAACCACTTATTTCTTAAGCAGTTTGTTTCCGAATAATGTAACTATTGTAGTAGATAATGTTAATAATTTACTTAGTAATAATAATAAACCTAGTTAATTTTTCGTTATATGTATTTATCTATTATTTACTTGGCGTTTTGTTACTTAATAATTAATGAGTTTTTCTACACCTGTTTAATTATATGTCAATTATTCGTATTTTTTTCGTGGAAAATCGTGCCCATGATTCACTACAGTGAATTATTTTCATTATTCACTGTGTATCCGGCCAATCACAAATACACAAATTCATAATTCAATGTTGCTGAACCAATGCTATTTTAAATCGCCCCCCATCAAGTCTTTCTGCCCCTCACAATCGACTAGCTTGACAGCAATTAAATAAGTGTCAAAAAAATTATCAAATTTGAGTCCAATTTATTTCTTCCATAGATGTGAAAAAAGCATAGTATTACATTCACGATTATGGCCTAACCTAACCTATCATAATCGCTCATAAAATAATATATTCCTACTATTTAGGAATCTACAGGGTGTCCCAAAATTAGCCTGCCAAAATGAACCAGCTGATTCTACGTTCAAAAATAATGCAAAAAGTTTTAATATATATATATATATAGGTCGAAATATGCTTTCTAAGGGAGCTACAACCCCCCGAAAGAGGGGCCCCAAAGAGGAGTTTTCTGTAATATCTCTGCAATTGTTTGAGGTAGATTCATGAAATTTGGTGAGTTTGAAGATCGTGTAATTTGCCACATATTTTTTTTCCAATTTTCAGAAATTTTGCCAGGGGTGTCACATACAGGGTGGGTGCTGGGTAAATTATGCCCCATATATTTTGTGTGGATAATTTTTAAAATTTTTATATCAAATTATGAAACTTGGTTTATTTTTACACAAAAAAGGTCGTCTCAATCGACCTTTCAATCTTGAACCGTTTTCGAGTAAAATCGTTTTGAAGAAAAATTATAATAATTATAAAAACTACACTAATAAAAATAATCACAAAATTGAAACAAAATTTTTGATTTTGATATTTTGTTTTTATTATTAATATTTGACGAAGAAATGCTAAACGAAGTAATAAATACCTATAAATTTTAATCTATTGTCTACTTTTGATAAATTTTAGTTTTGTGATTATTATTATTAGTGTATTTTTTATGGACGTGATTTTTTCAAATCGACTTTACTCGAAAACGGTTTAAGATACAAAGATCGACTGAGACTACCTTTTTTGTGTAAAAATAAACCAAGTTTCAAAATTTGATATAAAAAATTTAATAATTATCCCCACAAAAAATAAGGGGGATAATATACCCAACACCAACCCTGTATATGACGCCCCTGGCAAAATTTCTGAAAATTGGAAAAAGAAATATGTAGCAAATTATAAAAGCTTCAAACTCACCAAATTTCATGAATCTACCTCAAACAGTTGCAAAGATATTACAGAAAACTTCTCGTTGGGGTCCCACTTTCGGGGGGCTGTAGCCTCCTTAGGAAGCATTTTTCAACCTATGTTTATTGGAACTTTTTGTATTATTTGTGAACGTAAAATCAGCTGGTACATTTTGGCAGGCTAATTTTGGGACACCCTGTATATTCGCTAAATGTAAAAAATAATTATCAATATACAGGGTGTTCTACAAGCTCTATGGCAAACTTTGGCAGATGATAGCTAGGTTAATTCTAAACAATGTTTATAAATGGGTCCGATTCGTTTTTTTTTGCAGCTAACCAGATAAGAAATGATCGAAATCACATCCGTCGAGTGACGGAATCTTTAGTTCGTCGATGTGGGCTTGCATTCAAGCCGAGGCGAGGGTGGACATTTCGAACAATTTTTATAGTCAATAAAAAACACTAAGGTCCGGTCGCATCAAGCTCTGCTAAACTAACAGCGTGCTAAATATTTAGCAGCGGCATGTTATTGGGTAAATGATTGTTATTTGCTGCGTTGCTTAGCAACAATTTTAAAAGACCCAATAAGCTGCCGCTGCTAAATTTTAAACGCGCAATTAGTTAATTGAGCATTTAACAGAGCTTGGCGCAACCGGGCATAAGCTTTTAATTAATATATGGAAATATATTTTTTTAAAGAATCGGACCCAGGATCATTAAAAATAAAGTTTAGAATTAATCCAGCTATCATCTGTCAAAGTTTTTCATAGAGCTTGTAGAACACCCTGTATTTAATTTAAGTATTAGTATTTGTAAATATTAGTCACATTAGAAATACTATTCTAGTTATTTGTAGTTCATAGAATATCTATCATTTACACAACGTTGGATATTACTTTTTAAGGAAATTAGTCAAGTATGAACAACATTATTGGATAATGAAAACAGGAAATAGCAACTTGCACGAGAAATTTTTAAATAACAACAATTACATTTATGTTCAGATAGTTTCTATTATTATATTATTGTACAGCCTGAATACATTTTTATGATTAAAAAATTAAATATCTCTTTGGCTCTCTTCTACACCTACTACAAATAAAAGAATTATATAATGTGATATCTTTTATGATGGATTTTATTCATTGAGATAATTGAACTTCAGCTGCAGTATACTAATGACGAAAGTTTAGAAAAATTTCCTACAAGCATTGAATAACATTTATTTCAATTGTAGTTTCGTTTTTATCGAATTTATCTCAGGTAAAGTTACTTTTATATTGTGTAATCACGTGAGATAATTAAGCCGGGATTAATAAAATAATGATTAAAAACAGTGTTTACTTTGGAAAATTAATTGTTTCTATAGTAACTTACTTCGTATGTTTGTAAAATGAACATGGGTTTGCTGCACTGGTGCATATTATTATTTCGATTCATTTTCACTTTTACCCAGACAATAATCGCCATGTGATGAGCTGCAGTATTAACAAACAACTGACGCCCAGGTATTATTAGAGGTAAATACACACTTGCTTACACAACAATACACTGGCTGGGAGATTATTATATTTATTATTATTTTAACGTCACTTATATAAACCTTAGTTTATTACCCAATGTTGGTAGACTCCAACAAATAAACAATGTATTATATATCGAAATTTGTATATCATCAAATTTCCACACTATAATTTTATAACATTCTATTCATCAACCAACTCTGCTATAGCATTTGAAATTGTGCACTGCGCGAAACTCATTGAAACAAAAATTCGTTTAGTAATATACACAGGTTCACATTGACAAAGAAGGAAAATTTATAATAAAAATTTTATGTGCTTGTAGTTAATTCAAAACAACAAACAAAAGTTTATTAGTTTGTGATTTTATAGTAACTGCGGACAAATTCCGATGTATTTGAAAACAACAAAAAAATGTTATGGTGGTTATAACTGGAAAGAATAAAAACATAATATCTTATGTACTTTGCAGCAAATTAATGCAATTTTCTCGAGATGTTACTGTGTAGGTAATTCTACAGAAATTCTCATGAGGAGAGTAATAAAACAAATAATAACTTACAAAGTGCCTTTATGAACATTTATTATCATGTACCTACATTTTTGTAAATTAGAGATAAAAGTGACCGGAAGTGAAAAATTAAAAAATAATTTCTTATATGACATGTATAAAGTTTTTGATATTTTTTCAATGTATCTCACGGAACGTCGTAATATCTTGTGTTATTATTGGAGATAGAAAATCAGTTAAAAGGTCGTTTCAAGCAATTTTGAAAAACGAAAAAATGTCATTTTTAAATATAGTACTCCTATGACTAATCTATTTGTGGAAAACAATTTGGAATCTATCATAGAAAAGATAACCCATAGGGCTATGGAATCTATTTATTGTTTTTTCGGCGAATTATTAATGGCTACAGAAATCTGCATAATTTTGTCTATTTAACCGACTTTCTATTTCCAATAATAGCAAAGATACCCAAGTACTGTCATTTTTATTTCGATTTATAACGGCTATCATTTAAACGGGCGGTAGTATATTACAGTTTTGGTCAGTATGAAAATACAAATTGTATGTTCAATAACATATTGGGCGATAAGATATGAGCAGTAAAAAATGGAAATGAGGAGTAACATATCTTGAAATGAGTAGCTCAATAAGTACTTGAATAGATGAAAATCTAATTGGAAAGTAAAATGAATAAATGGGCAGTAACGCGTGAGCAGTTACAAAATCAGAATCGGTCCGCTAGGTGTGCCGCTCTTTTCACTAGCGGCTAGCTCCAGCCGGTCACAAATCATTCCCAGCGACGAAATGTTGCTAAGAAGGGTAATTCATATTATGGTACCTATTTATACTATTTAAAAGAAAAAACCTTCCAAAACACCCTAACCAGGGTTCGTGACTTATGGCCGCTCCCGCTCCGAATAAATAAAGGCGTCTAATGGTACCGATTTACGTTATTATTTAAAGGAAAAAAAACCTATACAAAACAACCTAACCGATGAGTTATAACCGCTCCGAATAAATAACGCATATATTTGAAAATAAAAAAAAAGCAATAGTGTTGGGAATGAATTGCGACCGGCGGGGTCTAACCCCTATTCTCTTTTCCACCAAAACAACGTTTGACTTTTAACGAACGCCGAGAACTGTAGAACTATTTATCTAACTGCCCATTTAATCATTTTACCGCTCAAATAATTATTGCACAGAAGATGTATTTAATCTACCGCTCGAGTCAGTTTTGTACTGCTTCGGTAGGATTAAATAACTAATAAAATTCTTTTATGTACGACTGCATTAAAAAGTACTGTTTATGCGTGCGTAAAGTGGCTCTTTATACACTAGTGTATAATGACACTTTATTTTACTATTATTGTAAAATATCAATATATCAGCTGTCAATGTCACAATAAATACTGTCAGAATGAATTTATTACTGTCATTTATAATTTTTCTAAATAATTAAAAGGTAATTTTCGCAGTTGAACATAAAGCTTTGTATGGAACTCGTATATAATCTGACTTTATTGACTCGTCCTATTTATTAGCCTCGCTCGCAAGCTCGCTCTGCCATAAAACAGACTCGTCAATAAAGTCATAAATTATATACTTTTTGCATAAACTACTAGTATATTACTAGCTACATTTTACTACCTACCTCATTAATTTAATTATCACCAAAAAAGTTTAATACTGCCTATATGAATTTTTAACTGCACAATGTAACTAACTGCCTGGTGGATGTTTAAAAACCAGCTTAAATAATTAATCCCCATTTATAACTATGTAATTATGTTACCTATAAATTTCATTATTAATTTATCTACTATAAGATAAACAGGATGTCCATATACAGGGTGATTTGTAACATATGGAGGAGAATAAAAAGGTAGATAGATGGGCTCAAAATAAATTAGTTTTCTTAATAAACTTTTCACAAAAGCGCAATAATTATGAAGATACATCAATGCAACGTTTTAAACTTTATATTGGGGATATCTGAACTTACTGAAATATTATTTAGTTCAAGAAACTATAAGAAAGTTGTAAAATGAAAATTACTCCGAAATTTTTCCATTTAATATCCTAAATTCTTCATTGTTGAGAACCGCTGAATATTAAACAAAATACATAGTAAGTTGCCGTTGAAATGTAAGTAAGTTTCAAACTGACATTTCAGTAAATAATAATCAGTTTTTACATATCAGTATTTTTTTAATTAATGTTGTTATTTATTACTTATTGTTACTTATTAGTTGTTGTTAGAACTTATTGTTATTAAATTAATAGTTAAATTAAAATGGTGATTTACACTCTAATAATGAATACATGGACATGCAGCACGAGCAAGGTATATAGAAAGATTTTCAGATAGATGCACGCCTTCTGTTCTGAATTTAATTTCAGCGGTACTCAATAGATTAAAAAAAAACTTTAAACTACTGTAACTTTTCTTTTATTGGGTTTTCGTCAAAAGTTTATTATGCAAAAATGTTGCCCTTTCAATCTCCTCCATATGTTACAAATCACCCTCTATAGTGGGTGGGTGTTATTGTATATCTCTACTATTATTAAGCCTAGCGAAAACTTTTCAACACAAAATATGCTTCATTACAAAATATGCATACCTAATGGTAAAATTGACGAATGTGCACCGAAGCGATTTTTGAAAAATTTTGGATTTACCTTGTTAATTAATATCCCCTGATTACGAAAATTCTAAACCTTTTTTTGCACTTGTGAGAATTAAAAAACTCGCCATCGGCTCGGTTTTTAAAATTCTCACCGTGCAAAAAAAAGCTTTAGATACAAGTTGTATACATATTTTTTTCGATTACCACTCCTAAGGAGATTAAAAACCATCAACATAATTTTAAAATAGTGAAGTGACTTCCTATAGAAGGCCGTTATGTGACAGTGACATACATAAAAGTGTTACTTTTTTAATACTATGCAAAAATATTTATTTCTGCACAGTATGCAAAAAAGTAATGCTTTTGGTGGATGGAGACTGTCACATAACGAGCTTCTTTAGGAAGTGGTAGTCGAAAAATAGAGTTAAACTTATTCTGATTCATGCGATAGTAATAAAAACTTTTTCTTGTCGTTTAAATAATTAAATAAATGATGAAATTCTCCGAATTCTTTTCGTTTTACTAAAATATCATTAACCCAACACTTTTTTCTTTTAAACTTTTATCTCCTTCTAACAAGATAATTATTTTTCAAAAGATAATAATCATCTATTATATGATGATTTGATTAATTACAACCTAGGACTGACTTGTCCAGGTAACGATAGCACATATGCGAAATCTGACGAAAATATATGTCCAATTTCTGACGAAAATATTTCGGGCGAATACCTGCGCATCCAAAAAACGACCGGTCTTAGTGTTTCAAAATAAATGTGCCGAAATACAGTAATAAATCGTTTTTACTAAATTGTAATGATTGATTAATCATTATTAGTTAGTGCAATAGGTTCTTTTGAGTGCATTTTTAGTGAATAAACGTTGATAAAAGTGCTTAATTTACACATCCAAACATTGGATGTTTGAAGTTTTTAAACTGCTATAACTTTGGAAATATTGGAGACCGCGGCTTATTTTTATCATTTTCATAATCAGGAGATCCTAATTAACAAGTTTTTTCCAAAATCGCTCCGGTATACATTCGCCAAATTTTCCAAATCAAATGAGACAGCTATAAGGAAAATTTTTTAGGAGATCTGATTCATTTTTTTTAAACGAAACGTAGAATTTTTGTATATTCATCTGCAGTATGTCTATATCCCCGGATTGACGTAACAATAGAAATAAAAGACCATAAAATGTTTAGCGGAGTTTTGTCTTTCTGGAAAAAGTAATGATGATACCATATTAAAATCGGTTAACAAATTAGACTAGCTTTATCTCGGGGGATTGAAAGTGAATTAGTTTAAAAATCGACTAAAAAATCACTAAATTAAGCTTAAAACAATCAGTAGTATTAAGTCAAGCTCGTTTCGAAAAATAATTATAATAATAATAAATAAATTTATTTCCAAAGTAAAACAATATTACAATTCTTCAGATTATTAGAATAACCTAATAGATCTTTTTATTTATTAATGCGTTCCGCCATTTTTTGCGGACAGTTTCTATGGGAGAAAGTGAGCAAGAGTGATCGGATAAACGTGTCACACTTGAATAAATGTCCGCAAAAAAGTAGGGATTGCGCTTGTGCGTAGAATAAATAAAAAGGTCTATGAATTAATTTTATAAATAAAATAAAAATAGAATTTATAACAAAAATGTGGAAATATTCTATAAAGAACATAAGGCAGCCAATGGCTGATACCATGTCCTATACATGTTAAAAAAGTTAGATTTTAATTTAGATAATTTAATTTCTGCTTTTTGAGTAGATTTTTAAGCTAATTTAATTTTAAAACAAGAAGAGATATTATACACAATATCATGTCATACATCAAATTCAATTCAATTTAATTACATAGTCTGTTTTTACGAAATGGTACACTTACCGAAACGCTCACTTTGCTAGCACTAGTCGGTTCGACCAATATCTTCTCATTTTCAATTACTTCCTCAGATGGTTTAAACATGCGTTGATGTGCCTTCTTGAACTCGTCCATGAGTTTATTATGTTGATGTTGTTTATCACTACTGACATTTTTCAAGATCTTTTTTATTTGTATTTGTTCGTCAATCGAGGGTTTCTGGTCATCTTCATTATTCTTCTACAAAAAAAAAATATATTTACTAAATGCATAAAAATAGAGAAAATGTATATTACCTGTGAGCGTCTTTGTATTTCCAGACAAATAGCTGAAGACAAACTACTAGAGGTATTGCTACTTCGACTGGCCATACTACCAAAACTACTAGCAGATGGACTTTTAACCAAAGCATGTTGTTCGGGTTCCTGCTTGGGTTTCTCATCCACTACATCGCTTCTGTGAACTTCCACCACAACTGTCTTCAATTCATGTTGTTGGGATACCATGCAAATATCAGCCAGTTTACCAGTTGCATCTGGTACTTCGGCGCCGTTATTTTTAATTGTCGTTCCATTTTCCGATAAATTTATAATAGTCGGTTTGAAGACTTGTTTATTTTCCAAGTCAGTTTCATCCCATTCAATGGTATCCCATTTACTCGTGCTTGAAACTAGAATATTAAGATTTATATAAGTTTTGGAAGACAGAATAAAAATCAGTGCTTACTACATTTTAGACGGTCCAATTGAGATAGTCTTTCCTCTAGGTCAGTGTTTTCTTCTTTGACTATGGATAAGCGTTTGGAATCAGACCAGGAAGGACTTTGATCGCCTGTAACAGAGCTAGCTGAACTGTTATATCCACTGGATTCACCAGGGAACAATTCAGAACCAGCTGATTTCCTCACGATGATATCCAGTTGTTTGGAAGTTTTCATTAAGTTTACCGCCTGATACAATAAAGTAATAACTTAAGTAGTTGGAGTCATGCGTGTTTGATATGAATATTACCTCCTTAAATGAAATATCAGAAAAATCCACATTATTGCAATAAAGTATTTGATCACCTGGCCTAAGACCAGCTTCTCTTGCAATACCGCCTTCTTTAGTGAATTGAACAAATATTCCGGGTTTCCATTCGGGTCCTTTGCATATTCTACAAATTAAATATATCACTGAACTATTGAAAGTTTTCCAGAAATATTGGATTAACTACGTCGATGCAAAAAAAAACTGATATTTTATTTTTATTGTTTTATAAAATGAGCGTGAAAAAAAAAGTCATCAATCTAAACCTATGGAAGCGGGTTTATGTTGATATTTTATTATTAAGAAACGTAGAGGAAGAC
The DNA here is from genome assembly GCA_963942485.1 of Pediacus dermestoides. Classification (NCBI taxonomy): domain Eukaryota; kingdom Metazoa; phylum Arthropoda; class Insecta; order Coleoptera; family Cucujidae; genus Pediacus; species Pediacus dermestoides. Next base: position 22,564,149 of record OZ012626.1, on the reverse strand, counting down.
AAGTTTCAAGTAAAGATATCTTGTTTTGAAAAAACTCCACATCATGAAATTATATTTCAAATAAAAATAATATTTCTCGAACTTGTTAAAAATAGCTAATGGAGCGAGGAAACTCGTTGTTGATGTAGTTTAGAAAAATGTTGAAGAAACTTTCCAAGAGAATTGCAGAAAAATTTAGAGAATTTTTCATATCTACATTAATATTAATGCAATTTGAATTGATACTTACCCACAACCCAGTTTCGATTTGGGAGCAACGATGATATTAATCCGTACATCCCGTATGTTTTCTCCCAAAGGTGGAGTAGACCGAAGAGAGGAATTGTCAGTGATTATTTGCCAACTTAATGTGTCTGTTCTGCTGCTATAAAAACATTATTACAATTTTATGGGAAACGGAAAAATATCGAATTTATACAATGAATAATAGTTATTTATGTATCAAGGGAATTATGAAGATGTTAATGACCGAGGGCAACGGGGTTACAATCCAGAGGGCCGCTAGGCCCGAGAGATAGTATAAGTTGCCCGAGGTTATTAACATCTAATAATTCACGTGATACATAGATAATTTTATTTCTTACAAGAGTAAACTTTTATACTTTAAAGTATTGAATTTTGCTGTTTTTAAATTAGATGACAACCATAAATAAAACGTCAAAAATTAATGATAAAAATGTCACAACTTTAAACAGTCATACCGCGAAAAGTAAAAATGATTTCAGATTCGCGATCTACGCAAAGAAATTATTAATATATGTGAAAATTACGTACTTGGAGCCCGCGTCCATATTGTAAACCTTTACCATTATATTAAGGATTCATAATAGCCTACTTATAACTCCAAAGGGTATTATGAGTATGTTTATAGTTACTGTAACTAACGCAATATTCAACTGTATTTGTTCAGTAAGAAATAATAGTTATTTATGTATTAAGGGACTAAAAAGGCTTTTATGGCGCGAAGCCTTATTTCAAGCTCGAGGCGTAGCCGAGGGCTAGGAAAAGGTTGTAGGGCCATAAAAGCAAGTTACGCCAGAAATACATACACTATTTTATGCACAGATTAAGTATAAATATCTCAAATAATTAAATAATTAAATATGCCTCAAGCCGCTTGAAATACGTTACTATAGTGAAAGCAGTAAACAAGGGTACATATTTAAACTTTTTTCAAAAATTGTTTACTTCAGTTGTGTCAGAATCTTTGATGGATTTTTCATCAAACCAAGAAAATGTGATGGCTTGCGAAGCCGAAACGAGCTGGCTGAAACAGCAAGAAGTAGTGATGGTTTGATACCCGAAAAATCAGAATTTATTTACAAAAAACTTACTGTGAGTAAAAAAAACTGCTCTGACTTTTAATTGACGTTTCATTATAAACCATGAGCATAAAGAGGTCCATGGGCTATAAAAAGACGTTTATGACAAAGAAATTCGTATATAATTGTCAATTTATAATATATCTGTGCATAAAGTTATTTTTTTGTTTATAGCAAGGATAAGAGGCGCTTATATTGCAAATGGTTTAATAGAAACTGTTCCCAACTTACTCTTTCACTGGAATCATTCCTACACCTGTAATAAAAGGAAATAATAATAAATTTATATACCTAAGTAAACAATTGTTAGTTCTTGCTTTTATATTAAAATGATAACTAAAATCAGAAAATATATTAAAAGTAAATTAAACAATCTTTTTATTACCACCTGTCTTCTGATAAAACAAACCAAAAAACCAATATTGATTCAATAAAAATATTAGTTTATCTTCTCATTATTGAACAATATCAAGCATTTGTCAGAATTTGAATTATGAATTATATTTTGTTTAATAATACAAGTAGTAATTGTAATCGCTTATTAGTCTACATAATTTGATATTTACCTCGAACTTTCAAGGTGAGATGTGTATGGTTGGAAATCAATTGCAGTACTTCTTTATGAACAGCATCCTCAATAGTAAAACCATTCACACGGATAATTTGATCTCCAACCTACAACAATACATGTATTAAAAAATCATACCTAGTACAAAAATTTTATTAATTTAATTATGATGGCATTGACTGAATACAATGATTGTCACTTTTCTTTTACCCGCATCTGAATATTCATGTTTTATTAAACTTCTTAATTTTACATAGTTTAAGATGCAATTTTATTTAAAAGAAAGTATAGTAGGGTGTGCCATAGTTAGAAGTTTGTTTTAAGTTTTCGGTACCTATCTAAAAAATATATCTTCTACCTAATTAGTAATTTAAAAACACGTATAGCATGGTTCATTTCATTTGACTCTCACTACAATTTTGTGGTATAAAATATATATGCTGAATATAATTAATAAATTATTACGTCTTGAACCAGTTCCAAAAAATTATATCTCAATTAGTTTTTTAATACATTTTATCAGTAGAAAAATAAAAGAGAAAGGTGCAAGTACGAATATATTATTTATTTTAAAACAATTAATTTCACATTATTTATTATTATTCAATAAAGCTTAAATTAAACTAATATAAACAAAAGAAAGAAGTGTTTATAATAGTATATTGTAATACAAGTGCGGAAAACGCATCATGACAATACGAGTGTGAAATTTGCAACGCGAGCGATAGCAAGTGCTGCAATCACACGAGTATTGTCATGGGCCATTTCCGCAAGCGTGTTACATACGATTTTTTCTACGAAAACGTGGAATTCGTAAAAAATAAAATTATTTGTAAATCTTTTTCTAATTAAAAAAAAACATCAAGTGAGTTTGTTGTCATAGAACTAACTGAAAGCTCATAGCTGTTGACAGTTTATAAATTGTGTCCTGCCATCGAAATAATTTTGATTTTGAGATCAAATTACGTGAATATAAACATGGAGTTTCAAAACTAAAGCGAAAGCGATGAACTAATGTGCACTCCTCCGGTTGTTAGATATTAAATAAATGTTACAATTATAACTAAATGTAAGTACTTCTTTATGTTTTTGTTTGCGTGCGGAAAGTTTAAAAAATGTGTGCGGAAAAAAATTTCCACACTAATTTTCCGTACTAGTTTTTCAAAAGCCTACTTTCAAGTTCGATTATCTTGTCAGAAAAAACGTCATTCCGCATTTTCGTAGAAAAAATCTGTATTGTTATCTACTAAAAAAATATCTATACAGGATGGTTCAGGTTAAACGTCATTAATTTTGGGAAGTGATAAATCATCAAGAAAAAAGACTTTTATTAAAAAACTTTGTTCACAAAGGTTTTATAACAAAGATACAGGATGTCAAAGATTAAAATAAAAACGCGTTTTCTTAACATAACTTCTAAACCGCTCGATCGATTTCCATTAAATTTCGCACATAGAGTAATGTAGTACATTTCAAGGTAATGATGGGGTTCATTTATAAAAAAATTCCCAGTGGCGTAGATACTGGGGGACCGCTCCACTTTTCTCCTGCAATTTTCGACGCCACTGGATATATTGTAAAGAAAATTAAATTTTTGGATTGTCTGTTTAATTTATAGAAAATAGTTACTCTTGAAAAATGTTACTCTAAGGTTTCGTTTTTGAGATATTTGAGTTTGAAGGTTTGGAAACACAACATCAAATGCTGTGCTGAATTAAAGAAAATTTCGGGTAGGCCTAAAAAATCCGGAAAATAGCCATCAAGTGCCTTGGCAGCGATTAATTCCGTGGCTAAAAGAGGTCGAAAATGTATCGAAACCTATTTTGAGAACTTACTCGAATTTTTTTAGTTCAGAGCAGCATTTGAGGTTGTGTTTCCAAACAGTCAAACTCAAATATCTTAAAAACGAAGCCTTAAATTAAATTTTTTCAGGAGTAACTATTTTCTCTAAATTGAACAGACAATCCAAATATTGAATCTTCTTCGCAATATATCCACTAGCGTCGAAAATTGGAGGAGAAAAGTGGAGCGGTCCCCCAGTGTCTACGCTACCGGAGAATTTTTTTATAAATAAACACCATCCTTATCTAGAAATGTACTACATTACTCTGTGTGCCAAATTTAATGGAACTCGATCGAGTAGTTTAGAAGTTATGATAAGAAACGAATTTTTATACTAAATTTTGACACCCTGTATCTTTGTTAGGAAATATTTTTGAGCAAAGTTTTTTCATGAAAATCTACTTTTTTTTGGGTGCTCTATCATCTGTATAATAACAATTTGGAGTCTTTTCAGTTTCCTATCTTGAACACAATTATACAGCATCTTTCTTAAACCACATATTTCCTTGACAAATTTTCCTTCCAAAAATGGTTCAATAGTTACGACACGCACGATTAAATATATCTACAGAAGAAAGTCTAAAATTAGTAGAGCTTAAGGAATGTTTAACATTTAAATTTTAAATGTATCGCTTGCCAACTTCAATCAAAATTATTTATACTTAAAATAGTCTTTAGTGTTTTCACTATGGTAACAAGTTTCTGAAATTTATAATAAAATATTAATGAAAGATACCTCGAAAGATACATAAAATGATGGATTAGCCAATGTATCGTAAAATTAAACTGATATCCGAATATCAACAAATACTTTTTTAAGTTCATCTTTTGTAAATATTATTGAACTTGGTGTTTGTATGGCGTGAATTATGTCACGCTCTTCCCAGTAATCCTGCTGACCAAGGACGCTTCAAGCTGTAACCCTATATTCTACAGATAGTATTCTTAGATGTTTTTACATAATAATTATAGTTGTAGTTAGTCAGTAAATACCTTTTGTAGCAAGTAGATCATTTCTTTTTGTATTATTAAATAAAATATAATTTTTAAAAAGCGACTTTCCATATTCGAAAATAAAATTGGCGCAGTCGGTAGGATGTGCTGAGGTTATCTGTATCGAACAATTAACCCTTCGTGTTAACGATTTATCGGCACTCCAAATTTTGTGAAAAGTTACGAAAGACTCTAATACAGCGAGGCTCTTCAAACTTCAAGAAACCCCATCTATCGCAGATCTGTGGTAGAGACTTTCATCAGCTATACACGAGAACTGGAACAACATTGTCCTGTTCTGCAAGGAAAACAGTCCCGGTGAAGAATTCACAACCTAGAGACTTCATCCTTATAATAATTGGTTAAGAAACGATGTGCAAAGTCACCCTACTAATGTGAGAACAATATTTACTTTAATGTCACTTGAAACCCTTTTTGAAAATTTAACTGTTTCGTCTTTAACTGGCTCAGTCGAAACCCCCCTTTCCCCTCCTAGTAATAGTCAAACAACAAGCAATAATCAATCAATAACTAATAGAGTAATTAGTTCAGACAGAAGAATAAATAATATTAGAAGAATGGCAATGGCAGATTTTAAGCCAGAATATATGAGCTGCGTTCCACAATTTGATGGAAATCCCAATGAATTAAATAGATTTTGGGCTACTTGTGAAAGCCTTATAACAAAGTTTCGTGATGCAACTAACCCAAATAATTTTGTTAATGTGTTTTTGCTAAGTTCTATTCTTAACAAATTAACAGGTAATGCTAAACTCATAGTAAACATACAAAATGTTTCGTCATGGGATGATTTAAAATCAACCCTATATAGAAATTTTGCCGATCAAAGAGATGAAGCTTGTCTTAATCGAGACCTAGTTTTATTACGACAATATCCAAACGAAAAACCACAACAATTCTTTGACCGATGTTTACAAATATTAAATTTGCTATGTTCATATGTAGACATACACGAAACCGGAAACGATGCAAAAACTTTAAAACGCGATTTATATAATAAATTAACATTAAAAACATTTTTATCAGGTTTAAGAGAACCTTTAGGCACAACTATTCGTTGTATGCGTCCCAAAGATATGAATGAAGCCCTTCAATTCATATCGCAAGAAGAAAACATTCATTACTACCAAAATACAACACATAAACCTTTTAGCAGACAAACATCTACTCGAAATAATCAATCTAACACAGTTAATATACCACCGCAAAGACAAACATATAATTTACCAACTACAAGCAATAACTCTTACTTTAACAATCATCAACAAAGGTTTGGTAATCCTTATAATAACCGATATAATTTTCCGTCCCAACCTATAAATATTCAACCAATAACCCATAACCAACCCCAAAGACTTCCTACAAATTCTCAAGTTTTTAAACGTCCTCAACAAAACGTTTTTAGACCTAACCAAAACAAAAATTACACCCAGCCTACTCCTATGAGCATCTCCACTAGACAAACCAATACCAACCAATCACGACAAGAACCCAGACCACAATATCAACCTCGATACCAATTTCCTCAAAGAAATTTTGTAGCGGAAGAACTTTATAACACCGAAATGGAAGAAATCATTGAACCTAACATTGACGAAAATTATGAATACCAAAATTATCACGAAAATACCGATATTAACGAACCAAATGATCAATGCGATGAAAACGTAAATTTTCAGTTAGACCCTCAGTCCAACGATCAAACTTAACACCCCAAATTATTTCATTTAATACTAATAACACTAGCGAATTATCATATATAACATTCCCAGAACATAATCTTAAAATTTTAGTAGATTGTGGTTCAACTAAATCATTTTTAGACCCGAATATTGCTTTCAAATTGTATCAAAATTTAATAAAAAATGATCCATTTATAGTTTCAACAATTTTCCAAAAATCATCACACAAATACAGTGCTATGATCCCGTCTTCTAAAATATTTAACTTACCGCAACCAACTTCTTTAAAATTTTACTTATTTAAATTCCACAACACATTCGATGGTTTAATAGGACTCGATAATTTGAAATTACTTCAAGCTAATTTAGATTTCGCTACAGGAACAATAAATACACCCTATACGAGAATTAAACTTAAATATCATAACGTTCAGAATAGCTTAAACTTAATTTCAATAGAACCCCGCCTTGAAAAAGTTATAAAAGTAAAGACATCCATCCTTAATGGAGAAATTATCATACCACATCAAAAAATTGATAATTGTGAAATACCTGAATGTATTACAGTCGCAAAAAACGGCGAAGCACTAACAACAATTCTAAATAATACTACAACAAAAGTAACTCTAGATTTTTCAGAACCATTAAACGTAGAACAATTCAATAAACAACAAGTAACCCAAATAAATTTAAATAATTTCGATGAAACTTTAAAACAACACCTAGATGTCTCTAAAATTCGTACCAACCATTTAAATTCAGAAGAAAAACAAAAAATTGAATCCTTATGTAGAGAATATTCAGATATATTTTATAGTGAAAACTCACCTCTAACTTTTTCTAATCAAATCAAACACAACATTAAAACGACAGACGAAATCCCTGTTTATACAAAAACTTATCGGTACCCGTTTATCCATAAACAAGAGGTAGAAAAACAAATAAATAGTATGTTAGACCAACAAATGATCAGACCAAGTAATTCGCCCTGGTCATCACCAATTTGGGACGTACCTAAAAAGAAAGATGCATCCGGTATGCAAAAATGGCGAGTTGTCGTTGATTATAGAAAGCTCAACGAAAAAACCGTAGACGACAAGTACCCCCTTCCGAACATTACGGATCTATTAGATAAATTAGGAAAGTGTCAGTACTTTTCAACCCTTGATCTAGCAAGCGGTTTTCACCAGATAGAAATGGATGAAAAAGATATCCAAAAAACAGCGTTTAATACAGAAAATGGGCACTACGAATACCTTAGAATGCCCTTCGGCTTAAAGAACGCGCCAGCCACTTTTCAGCGAATAATGGATAATATCCTCCGTGGCATACAAAATGAAAAGTGTTTGGTCTATTTAGATGACATTATTGTCTTTTCAACGTCCCTTCAGGAACACATAGACCGTTTAAAATCAGTTTTTCAGAGATTAAGAGACTCTAACTTTAAAATTCAGTTGGATAAGTCGGAATTCCTCCGAAAGGAAGTTGCATATTTATGCCATGTAGTTACACCCAATGGAGTCAAACCAAACCCAGATAAAATTATAGCGATAAAAAATTATCCCATCCCTTCGACAACTAAACAAATCAAAGGCTTCTTAGGACTTTTAGGTTACTATCGCCGATTTATAAACAATTTTGCCAAACTGTGTAAACCCCTAACTAAATGCTTGAAGAAAGGAGTAAAAATTATTCATGACGACGAATTTAAATCTTGTTTCGAAAGTTGCAAAAATTTACTTGTTAACGAGCCGATCTTACAGTATCCAGATTTTAGTAAACCGTTTAATATTACGACCGATGCTAGCAATGTAGCAATAGGAGCTGTACTATCACAGGGACCAATAAATAATGATCTTCCAGTAGCATACGCCTCACGTACTTTGAATGATTCCGAACAGAACTACAGTACAATAGAAAAAGAGCTATTAGCTATTGTTTGGGCAACCAAGTATTTTAGACCCTATATTTTTGGCAGAAAATTCAATATCATCACAGACCATAAACCACTTCAATGGTTGTTCTCATTGAAAGATCCAAATTCTAAACTTTTACGCTGGCGAATAAAATTAGACGAATATGATTATACAATAATTTACAAGAAAGGCAGACTTAATACAAACGCTGACGCTCTATCGCGTATAGAATTGCATACTAAAGAATCCAACAATATATTTGAATATATGGACGAATTTAATGAATCAATAAAATCTTCTAAATTAACAGAACCCTCAACATCTAATATTGACAATATTTCGATGCAAGTTAACGCAGACGAAGAACAACAAGACATTGACGATAACGAATTTAATGACGATGTTACTATCCACAGTAACGCAGAACAAAATCCTATAGTAGAAATTCCCATTGTAGATACCCCTGTAAATTATGGTAAAAATCAAATTATAATAAATTCAGTTTTACATTCACCCGCAAAACCAAAAAGAACTTTGCTTTTCGATTCCAAACAACGATTAAATATCCAAATATCCGAAAATCAATTTGAAGATGAAATAATAAATTTTGTCAAAAATTATATAGCACCAAATGTTCAATATAGAAATAGAAATGTAAAATCAAATTAATAGATGTAACAGATAAAGACGATATACAAGAAATAATCAAAAATTATCATGAAGGCAAAAGCAATCACCGAGGTATAGATGAAACAGAACAACGAATTAAACAAATTTATTACTGGCCCACAATGAAAACTTCCATACAGTTATATATAAATGAATGTGAAATTTGTCAACAGAGTAAGTACGAAAGAAAGCCAATAAAAATGAAAATGAATATAACTCCTACTGCAATGAAACCCTTCGAAATTATTCACATAGATACATTTACTTTAGAAAAAACCAAATTTTTAACAGTGATAGATAGTTTTTCCAAGTATGCCCAAGCATACATGATACCCAGTTTAATTTCCACAGAAATTGCTCAAAATTTAATATTATTCTTTTCACATCACGGCATTCCTAAACAAATAATTGTTGATAATGGAACCGAATTCAAAAACACCGTAATCGACGAATTACTAAAGTTACACAAAATCGATGTACATTTTTGTTCACCCAATCACCCCCAATCGAATGGTGCCATAGAAAAATTTCATCTAACAATAATCGAACACGTACGATTATTAAATACTCAAGGCTTCTTAAAAACACCAATACAAAAGAAAATGGTTTACGCTATTTTAGCATATAACCATACCATTCATTCGGTTACCAAATTAAAACCTATAGATATTGTCAATGGACATATAGCTAACGATAATCCATTTGATATAGATATTAATAAAGTATTAATCAACGATTTTATAAACGAACATAAAGAAATAACTAAATTAATGTATTCTAAAATAAATCAAACCATTAGAGATAATAAAGAAAAGTTAATTACAAAACGAAATCAGAATCGTGATGATCCCAATTTATTTAAACCAGATTCACAAGTATACGTTAAGAAACATATTAGACAAAAACTCGCGAACAAATTTGATAAACCCACCAAAATAATAACTACCAACGAAAATATGAAAACTATTACAACTAATCAGAGTAAAGTCCATATGGATAATTTAAAACGTCCTCTTAAGAAAAAACTTCCAACCACCAATAACTAAAATACTTTATTTCAGACTTCCCCTTGTCCTCGGACTCCAGGAAAAAATAACTATACAAAATTTAGAAAACAACTCCGGCATTGTTCCCTTAAAACTAGGAACAGCTAAGGTACAAGAATATTCACACACTTTAATACATTATTATGATATCAACCCTATTATCATTGAAATCAATAAGTTACATTTTCAATCAAATAACTTAACTAATAGAATTCAAGAAAATTCAGATTATTCTCTTGATTCATCAAACTACTTAAAATTATTAAAACTAACAAAGGAAAAAGTAGAAACAAAATTAACAGAAATTATTCCCCATCCAAAAAGACTAAAAAGAGGTCTAATAAATGGCCTAGGGTCAATATTCAAAACTATAACGGGCAATTTAGACGCTGCAGATGGCGAACGTTATGACAAGATAATAAAACAAATTGAAAACAATCAAAAGAATTTAGCAGATAACATTAAACAACAAAATTCAATCTCCTTTGATCTAATTAACAAATTCAATACCACAGTTCAAGAAATTTCACATAATGAAAAATTGTTACAATCACGTATATCACAAATTTCCGCTATTGTAGAACGAGACTCAACGCGAGAAGATGCTATATTTGTCATCGATATTATAAATCAAATTATTAATATGTATGAAATAATTAACTCTATTTTACAAGATATAGAAAATTCAATAGCATTTGCAAAATTAAACATAATGCATCCCAGTATTATAAAAAGTAAAGATTTATACAATCAATTCTCAATATTACAAAAAACTTTAAAACCAGAACAGTTTCCTTTCCAAATATCACTAGAAAATATTCCTGTTATTGAAAATTTATTAAACATAGAATGCTACTCTTCAAATAACAGAATAACATATTTAATTCAGGTACCAATAATGTATCCTTTCACATTTTTCTTCTATCATTTATATTCCATTCCTATATTTAGTCAAAGTCAGTTCAAGACGATAATTTCTAACAATAAATATCTCTTAAAGAATAAATTGTACTATGCATTTAAAAGTGACATTTGTAACAAAATCTTACCACATTATTACATCTGCAAGAAATCAAATTTACGAGAAATCGAAGAAAATAGCCCTTGCGAAATACAATTGCTGAATATGAAAACCAATAATACTAATTGTCAACAAATGAACGTAAAAATAACAAAGCCTATATTCCAACAACTAGAAGATTCAAATAAATGGATTGGTATATTCCCCGAAAAACAAGTATTAAATCTAAAATGTCATCAACAAGAGGAAACAATCATCCTACTTGGAACCCATTTAATTGAAATCCCCGTCGGATGCCACATATCTACCCTGCAAGAAAAAATCATCAATGAAGAAAAAATCATCTTTAATAGCCAACCACTACTGTTTCCCGAATTAAACCAAGAAACATCTAAAATTCAAAATGTCAATAATACGTTACATTTGGAAAACATCGACTTGGATGACCTCCAAAAAATCAAAAACAGAATTATAGAAAATCAACCCCATCTTTCGTTTGAAGAAATCAACTCCTACCAGTTTATTAGTACTTGGACTTTGATTAGTGTTGCCACCATAATTTATTATGTTGTTTTTGTGTTAAAAAACTAAAATCTTATTTTTGTGAACAGAAGAAGATTAGCCAAGAAAATATCCAGTTACCACAAGTTCAACTTCCTCGCTTTGCTGTGTAGTTGAATCTTCGATGGGAGGAATTATGTCACGCTCTTCCCAGTAATCCTGCTGACCAAGGACGCTTCAAGCTGTAACCCTATATTCTACAGATAGTATTCTTAGATGTTTTTACATAATAATTATAGTTGTAGTTAGTCAGTAAATACCTTTTGTAGCAAGTAGATCGTTTCTTTTTGTATTATTAAATAAAATATAATTTTTAAAAAGCGACTTTCCATATTCGAAAATAAAATTCGTGTCCAAAAAAGTTGACTCCATATGGGATAAAAATTATTTGATTAAATTTTTTTTAAATAAGATTGATATATTATGTTAGTGCTTGCATAATATGACAAATAAAACAATATTAAAAATTAAAAATGGCCCAAATACGACTGTTTATTAAGAATATAGGAAAATTCCATTTTATATTATGTGCAAATTTCATCAAAAAATATCACGTTTGTGTTTTTGAACTATTCTCAAAATATATAACAATGGAAGATATGACACAAGATGAAATCACATCGGAAATGATTAAACTTATGGGAGAAGTGGCCAAGAAGAAACTCTGCGAATTACTAAATGATATTTAAAAAAGGAAAGAAATACCCAAAGATTGGAACACAGATATAATTATACCAATATTTAAAATAGGTGATCCAAAATCTTGTTCAAATTATAGGGTAAAGTATTTGCCAGAATACATAATAGGAAAAAGATTAAGGGAAAAATTAGAGACAACTATGGAATAATCACAACATGGATTCAGGAAAAGACTCAGAACCCGATATTTGTACTGAGACAAATAGGAGAAAAGCGACTAAGGAAAAGAAAGGAAACTCATTTATGCTTCATAAACTTTAAAAAAAAGCCTTTAAGAGAATAAGAAGAAGTGATATTCGGAATTGCATGCGACAATGAGGAGTCGAAACAAGCATGATAGCAATTATCCACGCTCTATACAAGAACAATAGAAACTATTTAAGAATGCACAATCAAAAATCTACCGAGTTGGAGACGAAAATAGGGTTGAGCAAAGATGTGTTTAAATCCAATACTATTCTACATAGTCGTAGACGATACTATAAAATAACGTAAAAAAATGTAAAAAAATGTAAAAACCTGACAGTATGTATAGGCAAATGGAAATTGTAAAATGTGACAGTACAAGAACTACTATCTGCCGATGACATGGTACCTACTAGTAGCTGAAACAAAAGAAAAACTGCAACAAAACCTACAAATATACCAAAAAGAACTGAGGAAAACTTGGAGGAATATAAACAGCGAAAAGAGTAAATATGATAATATCCACGAAACAAAAAAAAAACAGAATTACTTTACAAGGACAAGTATTAGAACAGGTTCCAAACTATACTTATCTACTTATTAACACTCATAGAAGAGTCTGGGAAAATAGATAAGGAAATAAACTAAAAAATTGGAAAAGCTGGAAGACTATTTAACTCACCTAAGAACGATGTCCCTGAGAAAGAATGAGATACCAAAGGAAATAAAAACACAACTATACCAGAAAATTGTCAGATAATAATACATACAGGGTGTATCAGTTTTAATCGAGCAAACTTTAATGGTACATTCTCCTAGACGTCCTGATTCGGAAAAATGTATATTATATACATCTATCTCGATTCCTAAGAAAGATACACGGCGTTGAAGTTTACAAGAAAAAAATATTTTTTTGCAATAACTTCTATAAAAAAGCTTGGATTCAAACAAAGTTTTGTATGCCTGCCCTCCTCCCTAAGAAGATATTTTCGATTTTGGGGGGGCACCAGTGTCGTGCAATTCGGCCACATCTCAATTATTTCAAAGAAAAAAGCATGCCACTGTAATTTTTAAGAAATATTTTTTTTGTGCCTCAGGTTGGCATTAGTCATTTTGCATTCGTATAAATCGGCTGGAAACTCATGTTTTGCCGGGCTAGACCGGCAAAAACTAGGAATTTTCAGTTTATCGATTGGCATCATTGAAATCATAAAGAAAATTTGTATTTTCCGTAGAAACGGATTATTATTTCTCTCATTCGGCTACTACTGTCAGTGTCAATTTTAAGTATCGCGTGTTATCAATATAAAAAAATCCCTAATACCAAATATTTAAACAAATATTTTGTAAATTTTATTTATTTAAATAAACTTCGGCACAAAAAATAGTGTGTATTACACGCCTAGAAACTGTTTTGCGAGTACTCGTAGTTGCGGGCCTCGGCCTACGGCCTCTGCTCGCAAACCCTACTCGCACTCGCAAAACTCAAGTTTCAAGGCTAGTAATACAAATTACTATTTATCTATTGAATTCCTTGTTCAATTTGGAGTAAACTTTGCTTTTACAGAACAAAAATTGAGTTTTAGTTCCAGAGATAATTAGTTTTTTCGAAAGACGTGCCAACGATTCAGGACGACCAGGGGAATGTACATACCATTAAAGTTTGCTCGATTAAAACTGATACACCCTGTATAGTATACGGCAGTAAATTTCGAACCCTAACAAAAAATAATAAATCATAATTTTAGCTATTGAAATGAGATTTCTAAGAAGAATAAAAGGAATCACAAGAAGAGACACAATAAGGAACGAGACAGTAATATCAGAATTGAATATAAAACCGATAGAATCAGTCACCGGCGAAAGGTAATTGAGTCTACAGGACTTATCACTACCGCATCCGACCAACGCGCAAACACGATTTTGTGATTTAAAATGATGATATGAGTAGCCAGAGTAGCAAAAATAGCTTGTGTAATCTGATAGCTCAGTGGTGTGTTTCAAAAATTTCAAAATTAATTCGAGACAGAAAGCGTTAAAAATTAACATTCGACCACTAGTAGTCAACAAAAATTGAAAGATTTTTCTATTAGCTGTACGTTTTATACGTTACAGTACATACGTTAGTTGATTGTAAATGAGCTTTTAGAACCTCGAAATGAAGCTCACAATTCTGACAATAAATTAAAATCCATAACTACCTCTGGAAATCTGCCTATTTGAACTTTCTATAAGAATAGGTGTCCAAAATTGTAACACCTATTTTAGGAAATTTTTATAAATTTCTTTCGCCCTTCCCTAACCCTACTCAGCAAAAGAGCTCAGATTTTTTTATCAATAAGTACCTAGAACAAATCGTTATTCACGTTTACAATGTAAATACAATACACTAATTAGATATGCTTTTAAGATATTTATATGTATACAGGGTGTTTCAAATTCGCTTCTCACTACAGGGATCTCATTAACAGTAAGAGATACAGCTTTGGTTAAGCTGCCTAATAATGTGGCCAATAGTAAATAAGAAATCGAAAATATCTTTTGTAGTTCTGGCAATTTTTTGAAAAAAATAAATTATTGCCTTTTCGTTTTTATTTTTTTTTCTGCTCTTATTTTTCAAGATATCGAAAAACAAAAATCACTTTGTCATGGACACTTTTTGTGCTTTATAAAATAACGTAAAAATTGTCCTCATGCGACGTTTAGTTTTTCGGCTGACGTTATCAAGTCAATTTTTTTAAATACGGCTCTGTATTTTTTTTCATCGTTTTAAGTAGCATTTTTTATGTTCTAGAAAATGGCGTTTACATTTTTTTCATGCGATGGGCATTTGGTTGATTCAACCAAATTGAATATGTATTTTTCCAATCAATGAAAGTGTTCAACCAAAGTGAACATTTAACTTAAAGAATTTGCCCTCAATATATTCATTTACTACAAACGATCTGTATAAAGACTAGCCTTAAGCCGGAAATACACCATTCAATTTGGTTGAACAATTTGGTTGATTCAACCAGATTGAACTAATAGAAACATTGAAAGAAATCGAGTGTATTTCTATTGGTTCAATCTGGTTGAATCAACCAAATTGTTCAGCCAAATTGAATGGTGTATTTTCGGCTTAAGCAGTAACACCATTCAATTTGGTTGAACAATTTGGTTGATTCAACCAGATTGAACCAATAGAAATACACTCGACTTCTTTCAATGTTTCTATTGGTTCAATCTGGTTGAATCAACCAAATTGTTCAACCAAATTGAATGGTGTATTTCCGGCTTAAGGCTAGTCTTTATACAGATCGTTTGTAGTAAATGAATATATTGAGGGCAAATTCTTTAAGTTAAAAGAAGTGCGCTTATTACACAGGTTTATGATGATGAGTGAGCTCGCATGTATATGTATGTATCGCAAAATTTACGAGAACATGCGTGCACGTCACAAATATTTAATGACGTTACATTCTACTGCGATTACATTACTCATCTTTTTATTTGTTTTAAAACAAACCCGAACAAAAACAGCACCTTATCGATCGTCGATCATCGTTTTAGAAGTACATATAATGTAAATAAATAAAAAATAAATAAATAAAAATAATAAATGACGTGCACGCAAGTTCTGGTAAATTTTGCTATAATATTATGTAACGATCAGTATATGGGACAAAAGCTTGGACATTGACTCCAGTATAATAAAGAATTACTTAAACGTTTTGAACAGAAAATAATTAGAAAAATATATGATGCACTAAATGAAAATGGAGTATGGCCATAGACTGTCACTTCTTATCTATTATCTTTGTTCGTAAAATCAACTTAATTGCCAGAAACACAAAAAGTTTGTACGAGTAGAAAGGTGATCATTGTGTTTGGTTGATTTTTCTAATTCGTAATTTTCACTTCCTTTTCTTCAAAAATGCAACAATATAATAGAAAAGTATAGCTTAATGCGGATATAATAATAGATAATTACACAATTAATATTACGTAAAAATCGACACCGACCAGTTGAAAAAATACATCAATTATTTAGTTTAAAGCTTAAGCAATTACATTCTTTTTTATATAATATTGTTATTGAATATCCCACAATAGATCAAAATTAAGTTAAATTTTTCACGGTAATGTAACAACAACTGTTACTTTATCTTGTATGGGAATCACACTGCGGGTACTTACTCTGTAAGAGTACAAAATCATTTTACACTTCATCGATCTTTTACCTGAAATGTAATTAATCAACGTATAAAATCTTTTTTGCTTTTTGCTAGTTTACACTTTTAATTTTCCGATAATTGTACACCTGGACTTGTAACAGGAATAATTACCAGCATGTTTCAAAGAGAATAAAAGCGCACGCATAGTTATATCGATAAGCTTGTACTTACTCGTAGTTTTTGTATGTACAAAATAGGTACGCATAATTATTTACTTTAAGTTGACAATTATTAAATTAATTCAAACTTTGCATTGTGGAACTCAACAGGTTTTCATCTAGGTATACATACAGGCTGTTTCAAATTCGCTTCTCACTAGAGGGATCTCAGAAACGGTAACAGATACAGCTTTGGTTAAATTGGGGCAAAGTTGCGTAATAATGTGGCCAATAATAAGCCGTTAAGAAATCGAAAATATCTTTTGTAGTTCTGGAGATTTTTAGAAAAAACCAAATTTTTGCCTTTTCGTTTTTATTTTTTTCTGCTTTTATTTTTCAAGATATCAAAAAACCAAAATCACTTTGCCATGGACACTTTTTGTGCTTTATAAAATGACGTTAAATTTTTTCTCGTGTGACGTTTCGTTCTTCAGCTGACGTCATCAACTCAATTTTTTTAAATACGGCCCTATATTTTTTTTCATCGTTTTAAGTAGCATATTTTATTATCTATAAAAAGGCGTTTACATTTTTTCCATACGACGTTTCGTTCTTGTATAATCATCGGGTCATTTCTTGAATACCTACGGTAGGTTAGTTTGATTTATTATAAAAGGAAGATTATTATTATTAAAGTTTGCCAAAATGTGTGGATATGAGGAAGTAAGGAAAAATACTGATGAAAATGTAACAAAAATCCAGGGTCGTATTTAAAAAATGATCTGATGATGATTGCACAAGAACGAAACGTCGTATGGAAAAAATGTAAACGCCATTTTCTAGAACATAAAAAATGCTACTTAAAACGATGAAAAAATATCCTGGACCGTATTTAAAAAAACTGACTTGATGACGTCAGCGCATGAGGAAAATTTTAACGTCATTTTATAAAGCACAAAAAGTGTCCACGACAAAGTGCTTTTAGTTTTTCGATATCTTGAAAAATAAGAGCAGAAAAAAATAAAAACGGAAAGGTAAAAATTTGGTTTTTTCAAAAAATCTCCAGAACTACAAAAGATATTTTCGATTTCTGAACGGCTTATTATTGGCCACATTATTACGCAACTTTGCCCCAATTTAACCAAAGCTGTATGTCTTACCATTTGTGAGATCCCTGTAGTGAGAAGCGAATTTGAAACAGCCTGTATATCTAACTTTCCTGTCCTCAATTTTTCTATGATATATAAACATTAATTATCGTTCTTACAAACCATTAAAACTCTGAAATTCCATTGTAAACTTTCAGTTTTTTTTTCTTGTAAATAAATATTTGAACACGAAAAAGTATAAAACAATTTTTGCTTCCAACTTTCTATCGTTCTTTCATAGTGGAAAAACGGTTTATCATCAAGTCCCAATATAAAATACATAAAGCTCTAAAACAATCACTATAAAATTGTAATTTGTTGTTTGTCAATTTGCGGTTGGCTCAACATCACTCTGTCGGTAACCTCTCTTCTATTCTTCGTTAACACCAAACAGAAGAACAGAACGCTATCATCGCACTTAAGCATATCCGCCACAGCCTCAGGCACGGTCACTAACCCTTAAAAAGATAAATTCAAGGATAAAATGATTTCTTCTTGTTATAAGTTACAGCGGAATTATCGCGGATGGTAATGGATATGTTTAGCAGAAAATTGTCTGCGGATCATTAGTTGAAAGCCGAAATAAATTTTGGTAGGTATATATCTTTCTTTCATTAAAGAGGAAAAAACGAATATTACTTTCCAATTTAATACGTTATTCATAAATTAAAAACTTATCCGTTTCGTGACCCCAGACCATAACCTCACTATCAGCAAAAGTAACAGTAACATCATTGATTAATATCTAGAAATCATTTCTTTTTCATTATGACTACAGCTAGAGAAATTCGTGTTTTTCGTTATTTCCATTCGCTGTCTTGTCGACATGTTTTTTTTTTCAATTGATGTCTGAACACTATTAGAATAGATGCCTCTACTAAGAAGCTAAAGAGTAAAAAAATCATCAAGGTTGCACGACTTGAATTCTTCACTTGGCATTTCTGATACTTCTATTGAATATACAACAGTGTTAAAGTGTGCAATTATATAGGGATAAGTACTGATAGAATTTGTGGAATTGGAATTGTGCTAAAGAACATCTGAAATTACGATTAATTTTTAAATTGTTCCAACTAAATAAAAAAATAAGTGTTTCGTAGGTACCTCAGTATTCACATCATTCTATATAATTGCAAGAAGAAATTTAGCGCAATTAATTCAAATTATATTAAATTCAGTTAGAAGAATCAAAAGTTGATTTGATGCTGTGGTATATACCTACAAAAGTTCAGTACCTACCTACACCTAAAAAATGAATAAAATTTCTGACCAATTAATACTTGTAAATGATAAAACATACCTAGTATAGGCAAAGGCATAATACACAAAAAATTTAAAACTGATTAATTTTTTACGAACCAATAAGTATTATAATCATTCTTTAACATTCATTTAGAATTCAATTTTGAACATATTTTGTCTTAATTTTTTTTTTCATCCGTCAAAAAAATGTATACCGTAAGAACCCGAACCGATCTGAAGTAAGTCTTTTTGATAAAATTATAACCGCTGAATTTTTCCGAATATCTTCTGTACAACTAAATATTGTTTAATAGTTTCCAAATATTTCCGAATAGATACGAAGTTACGAAGAAGACTCTCACGCAATATAAAATAATAATGTAATTAATTTGCATTATTAATAAAATATTGGATGTGGACGGCATGATTATTCCCTACGGCTTCAGTACTTACTTTCCAAAAATCAGAATTAAATCCGAATCCTATAGGAAAGTTATGTTCTGGACACATCAGATATTTTAAGTTTAAATTAGCTGGTGTTACCTTCTAAAAATTGAATTATACTAAAGACATAAAATTTTCAAGATTACGATTCTAATGCATCACCGAAAGTGACAGCAACTTTCTCATTTTAAATATAAGCATGCCTGTTTGGACTGAAAATTCGCCTGAATGGATGCCGGCAATGCGATTCTACAAAAATTAGTATTTGATGATGTGTCCAACATGACTTTCTGATACGATGCGATATAGTACTTACTAATATTCGAAATCTACTGAAGTGGTAGCCAATAATCACATGTAGTCCACGATTTTTATTTGTATCAAAGAAAATGTTTTATTTAATACTTGGTATCGGTACATCAGAAACCAGTAAAAAAAAACAAACAAAAAGCAAGTCCTGGAATAAGAATTTGGGGATCAGATTACGAGTCCAGGACTATTAAGCTAAGTGCACACACAGCTACTTTTTTTGCTCAGTTTAAGAGTCGCGGCTGCAAAAGATTCGTATTGCATTCACACACATCCCAAAAGTACCGTGCAGCACACAGTTTTTCGTGCTGCAGCTACCCGTTAAAACTGCAAGCGTTATAAAAGGTTGCGCATCAAGCTGCAGCATTTTGGGATGCATCCTAGCAGTTTGTTTGGCGCCGTTGTTGTGTTCGTGATGTCGTTTACAAATTATGAACCGGTTACTGGTACTAAAAATTTTCAAATATCAACATCAATTTTTAGAAAATATTCTTGCCTAAAACTTTTTTACTTGTCTGTCTTTCGTTCGAATAACGAGGATGCTAAAAGTAATTTAATAGCAACATCGTTTCATATAATTAAATTATAAATGTTCAAAGCTGAGTCCAGCTGTATAACGAAACAAAAGATTTATTTAAACCGGATAAAAATGTATCTAATTACGAGTATATTGTAGGAAAAATATCACAGATAATTCAATAATTAAATTCTCTTCATTTGGATTCTGGGAACCAAAATATTAATTGTAAACATAACCTTTAAAAATATCTGATGTGTCCAGCACATGACTGTCTTATATATTGCCATGATGACAGTCTGAATCTTTGAAAAATACTGGAGGGGTAGCCAATAATCACATGCAGTCGTCATTCAATACGTTATTAATATATCACATTTATTTATTTATTATTATTGTTCTCAGTACCATAGAAACCAGTAAAAAAAAAAAATATCTGATGTGCCCAACACATGTGGCACCCACAAATTTGTTCAAACTCTTAAATATGAAATTTGAATCAAATCCGATAAGTCGTTTTTGAGTTATGGTGGATACAGACAGACAGACACACGCACAGACAGACATCATGGCGAAAATGGTCAAAATGGATTCAGGGGCCCTCAAAACGTGTAAATCCATCAAAATCTCGAAGTCGAAAAAAATCACGATTACAATACTTCCTTATACTTCGTATAAGAAAGTAATAATGGTCGTTCTGGGATTCGAACCCGCGACCTTCCGTTTGGCAGTCCCAACGTCACTAGTCTATCTACGCTGCCGGATTCAACGCGCACTATGAAAAATATAAGTGTTTTAAGAATATCTCATTTTTATGAAATTTTTTTGACGGAATTTCAAAAAAAAGTTCAAACGAAATTTGTTCAAAATTCAATTCTAAATCAATGTTAAAGAATAAAAAAATCTCGTCAATTGTTTATTTTTCAAGATGTATCTCGAAAACTAATCGTTTGTCGACCTATGTTTATATAAACTTTTTGTAGTAATTTTAAAAGTTCTATCGAGTGCTAAAGTCCTGCTACAAAAAAATGAAACACCCTGTATATGATTTTACAGCATTTAAGTACAAAACTCGAAGAAAGCGGTTTGTACGCTTATTCTATTACAACAACTGTTACCGCCAAAATACTGCACACGCTTCCACTGCAAAAGTTTCAACCGATTTGATATTTTTTGCAGCGCTTGCAACTCATAAAAATTCCGTTCACACTAGGCTAGATTTGAAGTCTGCATGCAACACGAAAATGTTGCGCGCAACCTTGCTGCACGCTCTATTTTGCAGGTTGCATAGGTAGTCATATGAAGATTCACTGGAGTTGTGCAACTTTTTATGCTGCAGCGCAGCAAAGGTAGCTGTGTGTACCCGTACCTACCTCAACTCTATATAGGCCTTCTGAAATGATACACACAGTGAGAAATATATTATTATTGGAATTTTTAGCCGTTTTCAAAAAATATATTCAAAATTTAATTCTAAACCAATATTCAAGAATAAATAAATTTCTCCGAAATTGTTTCCTTTTTAAGATAATCTTAAAAAATCTAAAATGTTTTTAGGTATCCAACACTTCTGTTGGACTAGATAAAAAAATTTCATGTGACTCACAATTTTTACAGACAGTCAGACACACAGACAGACAGATTCAGGAGAGCTCAAAACTTATAAATCTATCAAAATTTCGAAGTCGAAAAAGTTATGATTACTTTACTTCCTTATTACTTCATATAAAAAAGTGAAAACACTAGCCGAAATTCAAATCTTCGTGCACATGTATCAAAATATTGTATTAACGTCGAAAAAATCACGAATACAAAAATTCCTTGTGCGAATACTATTGTCAAGGATAAAGGGTGTTCTTAGACAAAGTGTTGGGTTTTTATAGCGAAATCCGATGTACATTTTTACCTGTTAGTTTGATATTTAGATCTCTTTGCAATCATAAAAACAAACTTGGTATTTTCAACTCACTCTTAATCCTTGTCGATGGGCCTCCGAACCTAACTCAACTTGTGAAACGAAGAACCCAGTACCATGTTCGCGACCTCCTCTCAAGCTGAAGCCCAAAGACGGACCATGGCGACAATTAAACGATGGTGGTGGTACATTCCAATGACTAGGTCGTACAAGCCGTACAGTTCGCACCCTGTTATTCCTGCTGTCGCAGCTACCACTGAGTGTTTCCGAACTCATAGTTGAACCAGCATACTTGTGCTGGTGCTGATGGGACATACAATATTCCATTCCCAACATTCTGAATAATTCAACTGAAACAACAACATTATAATTATTAACATTATAATTGGCAATTTTTTTGGATTGATATTTGTTCAACAAAACCTATGTTGATATATTTTATCGTAGGTATATCTAAAGTATAAAAAATATATACCATTTTTATGGTTATTATGAAATAAAACAATGTTTTTTATCTTTCTTAATACCCACACTGCAATCAGTAAACTTAACGTTATTTGCTTTTGATGGGATTACCTATTACAAAATTTGATTATATACATTATTCCATTATTATATTAAAAATTTGTGCTTGATTAAACGTATCAGAAATAACAATTAAAAGAACTATGTAACCCACTTACATATTTTAATAAAATATTTATAATAATTAAATTGTCATAAAATTACTTTATGTTGAATGAATTATTATTTTATTTTTAAATTTCCTGCCGGCGCTCTTGTGGAATAGATGAGTTTTCTGAACTAAGTAGTTCTGATTCAATGGACCTAAACCCCCGGATGTTATGAATAACAACCAACTAAAACATAATAATTCAACTAAACCAAAGACGATATGCATTGCTCTCATACCTAGTGCTTATTAAACAAAATGCAACGCACTACATAATTTTACAAGCAATAAAGTAATATTTGCAGAATCTACTCAATTAAATAAGTTCTCAGAAAATTGTGGGCATTTAAACGTTATGTTTAATTCTAGCGTTTCGGTAGAGAACTTCAGACTGCAAAAGCATGGGAAATAAATTGAGAAGCAATTAGATAAATAATAGTTTATTTCATGATGGAGTTTACTGCTAGATAAAACTGGATGGGATTGGTCTTGGTCGACTATATTTCTCGGTTGAGATCTGTGGAAATGGTAAAATACAAGTAGGTAACAAAAATAAACAACACTGAAAAAGACTTTTTCTATTTCGGTTTTATAAGATTATTCTTAAAGCACTGTTTTACTTAAAAAAACAGTGCTTTAAGAAAATCTTTTAACGCATTGTTTTTAGTAAAATTTCTCCATCTAATATTAGTATTCATGATAACCGATTTCACGCGATAAAACAGATTTCTTTAGTATTTATTAATATTCGCCAAGGCAAATTCTATCAAATTTCAATTAGTAACAATAATAATAAAGTATTAAGCCATTTCGCGTAACTCGGGCGGGGTACAGTTTAAGTCATTATCACTTTTAATAAATTATAGATGTGTAATTTGAATTTTAACCTACAAATTAATGCTTGCTAAACTTTGAAGGAACGTCAAACTTTTGAGCGCTCTTAACAAGTAGCCAGGAACATATATAATAAGGACCAGCAAGTCCGTATGCCGAGCTATATGCAGTCGTGGCTGAATTGACGGCGCCTATGTCGATCGTTGCGTAGTCGCTCTGCGCATCAGTCTGGCTCCCACACGCTGCCAGAGAGAAAAAGACAGACTGATGCGCAGTGACACTACGCAGTGACTCGCTCGAAAGTTTAACCGACATAGCCGCCGTCTCCCGTGCCACCGCCACCCACGAGTTTCCCGTCTTTATTATACCGAGAGATCAAAAATTATCTTGGTCAAAGGTGGTCATGGATTTTAAAATAATTGTCGGAGATAGTATCGTGTCAATACTTATTATGGCACATAACTAGATAAACTTCAAAAGGATGATACAAGCTAAGACCGTCGTTTTTCATTTCATGACCACCTTTGACCAAGATAATTTTTGATCTCTCGGTATATGTTCCTGCAAGTAGCATTTGAAACTTGCTGCCAACATATACATACATACTAAATTTACCAAATTTGATCGCAGCAATTTTCTATAACGTTTTTTCATTAATTCTCCTTAATAGAAAAAATAGTATCAAAAACTCGTTTCATAAGGCATCTTGACGCACTCGTCCATTGAAAAACTCGGTCGCTACGCTCCCTTGGTTTTCAATCCTGGACCCGGTACGTTAAGAGAATGCCTTATGACACTTGTTTTTACTTTCTTATACGAAGTAATAAGAAAGTATAGTAATCGTGATTTTTTTCGACTTCGAGATTTTGATGGATTTACACGTTCCGAGGACCTCTGAATCCATTCTGACCATTTTCGCCATGATGTCTGTCTGTGTGTCTGTCTGTATCCACCATAACTCAAAAACGACTTATCGGATTTGATTGAAATTACATATTTAAAGGTGCAATTTCTTGCTGACGCTTGACGCTCCTTTTCAGCGTCAAATCCTGTCACGTGGTCGTTCCACGTGACTTTTTCGCTTGACGCGCCACTTGGAGGCATTTTTAATATATTTTGGTGTCCTCGATCTAGTTCTTTATGATCTGTGGTAATGAGTTTGCGCAGAAGAGGAAAGTTTAGTAACTTTTTGGGGATTTTATTGGTAAGTTTTGACAGTTTTCACACTTGCTGTTCCCGACTAATCTGATTCAGTCTTTGCATCTAACGCTCATTCGCACTCCTCCTGTATACGAACGTCAAGCATCAGTCACGTGACGAGATTTGACGCTGGAATAGAGTGTCAAGCGTCAGCATGAAATAGCCACTTAAGAGTTTGAACAAATTTGTGGGTGCCACATTAAATGTTTTTCATCTAGCACCAACACAAGTGGCACTTACCTGAAGACATTTTTAGGTTTTTTAGGAATATCTTGAAAAATAAACAATTTACGAGATTTTTTTATTCTTTAACATTGATTTAGAATTAAATTTTGTTTGAACTTTTTTTTGA
This sequence comes from Pediacus dermestoides, assembly GCA_963942485.1. Classification (NCBI taxonomy): domain Eukaryota; kingdom Metazoa; phylum Arthropoda; class Insecta; order Coleoptera; family Cucujidae; genus Pediacus; species Pediacus dermestoides. Next base: position 22,538,674 of record OZ012626.1, on the reverse strand, counting down.
AATTCCGTCAAAAAAATTTCAAAAAACTAGATATTTTAAAACACTTATATTTCTCATAGTGCACGTTGATCGTTGATCCGTTGATCCGACAGTCTAGGTAGACGAGACTTGGCTGCCAAACGAAAGGTCCCGGGTTCGAATGCCAGAAGGACCATTAGTTTTTTTTAATTTTACTGGTTGATATGGTACCGAAAACAATAATAATGAATAAATAAATGTGATTTTATACCGAGAGATTTTTTTAAGTGAGTAATAGGTCAAAAATCTAAAATAAAACATATTTTTTTCGTAAAATTCGGTTATAATGAGTGAGACAAGGACAGATTTATGCGTATTGCAATAAGTGTTTAGAGACTATTTGAAAATTGCTAGAAACCCTCAAAATTTTTACAAGAAGTTTAATTTAATTTCTTTAGGAATAGTAATTGTGATACTATCCGTATAAGAAAGTCATGTGTTGGACACATCAGATATTTACTTATGTGTTTCTCTGGTGTTTAGTATTATTTTTTCTATAAATGATGAACAGTTTTTAGTGACAGCATAAATTGTGAAATGTCAATGACTGAGATACTTTTTTACCTTCGGCTTCTGGATCACTATGCAAAAATATCTGATGTGCCCAACACATGACTTTCTTATACGGATAGTATCACAGTAATTACTTTTCCTAAAGAAATTAAGTTAAATTTCTTGTAAAAATTTTGAGGGTTTCCAGCAATTTTCAAATAGTCTCTGTCGCACTTATTGCAATACGCATAAATCTGTCCTTGTCCCACTCATTACTACCAGATTTTAGGACAAATAAATAACAGAATACTTATCAACATTCCACAGTGCGAAAAATGCTTGATATCTTTGAATTTGCTGTAGCTAAACTTTGAAGATTTATAAAATACTTCTCAGTTTTAGTCAACGTTTCACTCAAACAAACTGTACAGTGCACAATAATCCTTCTCATCAAAATATTTCGATCTTTTGCCTTTGACAGTTGTTTGACTAACAAACTCTTCTTCTTCTTCGTACTTGGATTGCAAAGCAATGTCAAGTTTTTGGTGTTTGGCGATATAGCCACTCTCACAAGGATTGGATTAATTGGTTTTCACTTTTTAAATTTTTATAACTTTATTCGAGCTCTTCGTGTGTTTAATGCAAATAGAATCTTTAGTATAAAAACAAATAGATTTCTGTAATGTAAACAACAGCCACTCAGAGATAGATGGCAACACTAGATAAATATGTAAATAATTTATAATTATTAAAAAACGGCGCAAAATAAAACACTTTTGTTACTTTCTCGACACGTCTAAAAATTGAAAGAGCATTCACAAAAAATTTGGCGTCGATATCTTTAATGTAGATTTGCATGCATAATACAATTTCGCGACTTTATTGTATATATTAGAAAAAATTTTCATCGACTTGCCATGATATCCAAATATCCAAAACATAAAACCGTAGCCGTTGTAGCCGTCGATCTTTTCAAATAGTAATGCTACAATCGATTTCCTCAACAGTATAGATTTCTGTATGTAAACAACATGTACTTTGTAAATCAGAGATAGATGGCGCCACTATATAAATAAAAAAATTTGACGGAATTTCAAAAAAAGTTTCAAACAAAATTTGTTCAAAATTTAATTCTAAATCAATGTTAAAGAATAAAAAAATGTCGTAAATTGTTTATTTTTCAAGATATTCCTAAAAAACCTAAAAATGTCTTCAGGTAAGTACCACTTGTGTTGGTGCTAGATGAAAAAGATTTAATGTGGCACCCACAATTTTGTTCAAACTCTTAAATATGAAATTTGAATGAAATCCGTTAAGTCGTTTTTGAGTTATCGTGGATACAGACAGACACACAGACAGACACACAGACAGACATCATGGCGAAAATGGTCAAAATGGATTCAGGGGCCCTCAAAACGTGTAAATCCATCAAAATCTCGAAGTCGAAAAAAATCACGATTACAATACTTCCTTATACTACGTATAAGAAAGTAAAAATTGCTGTACAGTATAAAATAAGTAATCTTAATTTTTTGTTCTTACGAAAATTAACACTTATTGGACTGTTAAACTTCACATTTTACAGAGACATATACGGGGTGTCCTAAAATAACGGGACATAGAACAATAGCGCGAATTCAATATATTACAATTTAACCAAACTCATACGTACTTTAGTCCAAAAATGAAACTTTTTTTCTTTTTTCTGAGAATTGCTAAACGGTGAAAATGAAAATAATAATAAACGAACTAATTTTGCTAGAATACGCCACAGTAGCTTAGCCAATGCCCAACTTTTTACGCTTCCATTTATTACAGTTTTGATTAAAGATTTTCACGGCTGTCAGATGGCAGTTAATTATGACAGTGTAAGGAAAAATGAAAAATGTCCTGGAACATAGAGCTCTTGAGGAAAAATGTAGATATAATGTAAAAAAAAATCTTGAAAGGTTTGGTATGTTGAAGACAAAAATCCGAGCAAATAAATAAAAAAATTTATATAAAAAGGGGAAATGTAATACGTATTATACAATTTTGTATACCTACAGAGTGTTTATGTTTTTTTTTAATGCATACAAAAAATTCTCTTTGTGCATTTTTAAAACTCTCCGAATTTCTCATTGATTTTTCAAATTTTCACGCAGTTTGTGTACCTATATAGAAAACCGTTATTTTCATCGATATTAACATAGTAATTTTATGATGACAAAGCAACTGCCAAATTAAAACTGCGGAAAATTTTAAGGTAAAAAAGTAAAAAAGGGTATGATTAAGACATCGAAAGCAGAGCACTTAGCGCTAGTAACTGTAGAAAAATTAGGAACGAATTATTTTAATAGCTATGGGATATAACATTTACTATGTTTTATTAACAAACATACTATAACAATCCTTTTGATTATTATACCTACCTAATTAATGTAAATAATTTATATCTTTGATTGATATAGATCTAAATTTTAATAAAATTTGGTTTCATTTCATTTACAAATTACACCATAATGAAATAGAAACTCACTGACAAAAACTATTTAAATATTCGACTCTTAAATATAAGGAGAAAATTACGCTCGTGTATTACTAGCTCCTATGCGATCCATTTGCAAAAACTTTTACCAGATGAACAAAAACATAATTATTGTCGAATACACCCAATCTAAAAATTAAATTATAGAGAAACTATAGTCTTACATACTACAATTATTATATTCCAGTTATATTGTAGCTCTTAATACCTACAATAATGATCAATCTGAAAACAAAATTCGTCTCACAATTCAGTAACTCGGAATCTACGTGTTATGTTGTTTATATGAGAATATAAATTAAAGAAGAAGAATTCAACTTTAATTACCTACATAAAAAAGTTACATTGGAAAAAAATTGACAATTTCACATGTGTGCAAAATGTGGATGAGTAAGAAATGTGCAGTCGGCAAATAAAAATCAACAATGTCATGCTTACAGGTAAGTAGACAGGCAGATTTGAGGCCAACGGACCTGAGGCTATCCGAAGTAGGTCCGCCGAGAAAGTACATATATCAATACACATGACTAGAAATTATTATATTTCCAGAAGTTAATATATATTTATTTTATATATTATGAGTTGGGAATTTTTTTGATTTACTATTATATGCACCTGAATGTTAACAGAAATAAATAAATTTGCATTTAAGGTTCATAGTACCTATTAGAAATTTTAACATGAAAAATTCTTATAAATAGTATCAAAATACCTAGAATAGGAAAAGGGTAAGGTAAACTGCTTCATCTGGAACCAGTTGATTTTTAAAGGATGTAAACCAGAATCATCAATTTGGAATTATCTGTAGATAGGTGTCAAATTTTATCGGTTTATAATAATTGCATCATTAATTTTAAACTTTGCGTAAAACGATTAAAGATACCTTCGAAAGAAAACTTCGTTGTTCTTGTGCGTAATAAATAAACAAGTGTCTTAATTTTTCAATTCAACTATACAGAATTTGGTTGAATAAATTTTAAAATGTAGGTAGACACATATATGTATAAATTAATCCATTTCCTTTGTGCACTATTTAGTAATGTAAATCTCTCGCATAGTCCGACTGTAACCTAATTCTCTAGCACAATTTATGCATATCTCAATTTATAAAAGTGATACCATTAAAATCTTGAATATTAGAAACCACTCTCGATAACCTGCTTAAAATATGTAATAATTTTATGGTTTCCATATGATTATTGACTTCGACCATGAAATGAAGGTTAGTATAAATCTACAGCAGCATTATTTTAAGTAGACTCTTCGTCAACCTCACATTCATCTCCTTTGAGAACTATCTACTGAAAATAATTCAATTGGAAACGAGTAGATATGTGAATTAATAATTGTGTTAATACGTCCTGTGTGATTTATTAGTTATTTTGCAACTTTTTTTTGTAAAATTGTAGTTTATAATTATTGATAAAAACCCACAAAATTGTGCCGATAAAAATTATAACAATGCTATACATTTAATGTTTTGATGAATATCTAAGAATAAAATATTATATTTTCCAAAAAGTTATTTTTAAATTAGGTAAATTAAAATGATCTAAGTATTACGATACTATTTTTACTTTCTTATACGAAGTAATAAGAAAGTATAGTAATCGTGATTGTTTTCTTTCGACTTGGAGATTTTGATGGATTTACACGTTTTGAGGGCCCCTGAATCCATTTTGACCATTTTCGCCATGATGTCTGTCTAAATTCTAAATGCCATGCACAGTATATGAAATATTTGCCAAATATTGGCAACTCCAGAAATCTGGGTGATCTGGGCCTTTTAGCAGAGCTTGTTGCAACAGTACATAAGATTTGTATAAAAAATATTCCATAGAATTGGAAAGTGAATGAATTGATATTGAAAATGTATGTAAATTTAGTGCATATAGTGTTTTCATTAAAAAAATCACGAAGAAAATAATAAATTTGAAATTTTGATATTTTCTCTCTAGATAGAACAGGAATATTTTCGCAGTAGACAAAAATATAGAAGAGGTAAATAATCTTTATTATTGATTTGACGACGAAAAGACATTCTTTATAAAAAATCCTGCTTGTCGAAAAAGTGAGTTTACCATATAAAAATCTTAGATCAGATGTACCGGGTGTAAAAAAATTAAGAAAACATGAAAATGCTTTAAGAAATAATGGTACTTTATTTATTATTTTAGACAAAATGTTCATTAAACAAACTTGTTTATAATCTAAAATAAAGCCTTAATACAAAATTTTAAATCTGAATTCTAATTTTTAAATTTATGTCAACTTACATTTTTATTTTAAATTTTCATAAATTCAATTTTAAAAGGAGGATATGTAGAATAGTAATTTTTTCCACAATATTGCAAACTGTTATTTCATTTTTATTGTTTGTTTAACAACAAAACTAATGATTATGTTTTAAAAAAATTGTGTACACATAAATTTGCAAATTAGAATTCAGACTTCAAATTTCGTATTTAGGCTTTATTTTAGATTATAAACAACTTTGTTTAATAAACATATTGTCCAAAATAATAAATAATGATACTCCTCTCTTAAAGCATTTTCATGTTTTCTTAATTTTTTTACACCCTGTACATCTAATCTAAGATTTTTATATGGTAAACTTATTTTTTCGACAAGCAGGATTTTTTATAAAGAATGACTTTTCGTCGTAAAATCAATAATAAAGATTATTTTCCTCTTGTGAACTCAATCCGGGAACATCCTGTACATAGAGTATGTCATGGAAAAATGGCCATATACCTACATATAAGAGTAGAAAATTTTTTTTTACTAATTACTGTTGCTTTCTTCTTTTTTTAACGGCTGTAGAAAAAACGTTGTTTGTATTTCGGGGCAAAATTCCTCTTTAATGGCGCCTGAGAATGTCAATTTTAGTCGAGACCGATAGGTCGAGACAAAAAAGGCATTCACAAAATAGTAAGTGCTTAGTACAATAATTACTGCTGGTAAAAATACTAAGGGCTCAGTAAAATACTTAATGCTCGGTAAAAATTGCAAATGCTCGGCAAAAACACTGGTCAAATATTCAAATTCATTTTATCCACTTCATTTTCCTTGCCATTAAGAACCTATGAAAAGTGAGAGTATAGTATAAATTTACTGGTTAGGTTGTAAATTAAGGTTTTTTTTTCATTTTTTATAAAAAAAAAACTCGAAATGGGCGCATTTAATATTTTTACCCTGCAAACTAGGAATAAATTTATCGTTCAAATATCTTTTAATCATGCAAAGGTGATTTCTATATCAAATAGTGCTATTGTGCGTTTGCATTATTTTATATAAAATTTTGATTTTTTATCGTGCAAATGTGATTTAAATATCGAACGCTTTATTCCTACCCCTTAATAATTCATCATCAACCAACACAAAAGCATTTTCATTAATACGAGCTTTGTAACTTAATCGACTATAAAAGTCTACAAGTGGATTAGAAATATGTGGCTTCGATGTGCATATAGCTTGTGGTCAAAATTTGTCTTAAATTCCTAGACCGCACTTTCTTAATTCCTTTACTTATACATGTTTTGATGGGCGTGTGTAATACGCGACGCCTAAGGTGAAAGAACGTTACACTTTACAGTAATTTATATTTTGGACTAATATCCATTTAAATTGTTGAAGTAGTTTTTTTTTCATTTAAGGTGATGCCCAGGTTTCAGTCAAAAAGGTAGGTTAAGGTAGAGTACCTACTATAACGAGCCTTGCAATGCTTTCCCTCCTCGTGAACTTACCTACCTTTAGTTTTAATAAAGGACAAAAGCGTAACATATTCAACGCAATTACAATTTTTATAACATTATTATAACTAATAAATTAGCATTTAGATTTATGTTATTCATTGAGTCGCGTGAAAGTCTACTATCAAAGAATTTATTATATCTTTTATGATGCGTCGCGTATTTAAAATTTTAATTTCGTAGATAATAAAAAATAAATTCACGACCGTGATGCAAATTACGAAACATCACTTGAAAACTAAAAAATAATAAATTTGTGTGTGTGTTTAATTAAATAGAAAGGTGTGTAAAAGGTGATCCTAGCAGATGTCGATGTCACTGCCACGGTTACAACTTTGCACAACAGATGTAGTAAAAATTTCGTAATGTTAATGACCAAAACATTGAATGATGCTTTCTTTCACTGTTAAATATTAATAATCTCTCCAATATACACACAAATTTAACACGTGTTATTTAAAGGAATAAAATCACAAAATATTATGATGAAGGATGATGCTCATTTGGCTATTGTGTTTATGTTCTGTGGAACTTTCAGTTTCATCTGAATAATGTAAAACATTTTTTTCCATAATAAATTGCATGGGATTAACTTTGTATTATGTTTTAAAGAGAAATTCAGACAATAGAGCGTAAAATAATTAATTCATTATAACAGTTGTGACATTTTTAATTGCAGTTCGGGTTGTGCTTATGCGAAATAGAAAAGTGTCAAAGATATATTTTAGGATTTTAAAATTATTTGTAAGAAATAAGCACAATAAACTTCTTGAAAATTTTTGAGATGTGACAGTATAACATACTTAAGTGAAAGGTTATCAATTTTATATCTTAAACCCAAACCTTACAGAACACATTTTATCCTATACAATAAGTGAGTAACGAAGTTTTTCTGTTTAAGAAAAAAATTAAACCAAGATTTTCTGACTTCATTGTGGTTTACGATTTATATAATTACTTTTCATACATTAGAGCCGTCTGCCACGAGGCTAATTTTAATGCTAAATTTCATACAAGTGATGCGCGCGCAGATTTACTAAACTTGTTACAATAAATTAGAGCATGTTCTATTTTCTTGTATACAATCTGACTAAATGTGAGTAAATTCGGTGCAGTAATGTATAGTTCAGTACAGAACGGATTTAATTTAGACCTATTGTTTATTATAAACTTTTCAACCAAATCTGCGCACATCACTTTTATGAAATTTAATATTAAAATTAGCCTCGTGACAAACGGCTCTTACAGACGAAAAAATCACCTAGTCTAAATAACACTAAGAGCCGTTTGACACGAGGCTAATTTTAGTACTAAACTTCATACAAGTGATGCGCGCGCAGATTTAGTTGAAAAATTAATAATAAACAATAGGTCTAAATTCAATTCCTTCTGTACAACATTGTACACTACTGCACCGAACTTACTCACATTTAGTAAGATTGTATACAAAAAAATAGAACATGCTCTAATTTATTGTAACAAGTTTACTAAATCTGCGCGCGCATAATTAGTATTAAATTTAGTACTAAAATTAGTGTCGTGTCAAACGGCTCTTAAGGCCCGTTTACACGAGGCCAGTTGCAGGCAAGGCAAGTGAACAAGTAACTTGCTCCAAGTTACTTGCCATGTAGGCCCGTTTACACGAGGCCAGTTGGCAGGCAAGGCAAATGACAAGTAACTTGCTCCAAGTTACTTGCCATGTGTGAACACTCACCTGCATGGTTTTGGTAGGCAAGTCAAGTTGTCTGACAAGTTGGCAAGCAAGGCAAGAAAGTTGACCGGAGTTCTACTTTTGGGGCAAGTTGCCTCCCCCACCACCACAAACAAGTAACTTGCGTCTCTACTTACCACGTGTAAACGCTACTAGCTATCTGATTATCAATTTGCTTGCATGTTATCTGTTTTATCAAGAGTTCCAGATTTCCAGATACCAAAACGTGTTTGTTGTTTGACAGTAATTTAATTTATTTTGTCAATTAATTTTCATTATTAGAAAAATTGCTTAATTTTCAACAATGCCTGAACGTTGGAGTGGAGTTATATAAAGAGCAGGAATGTTTATGGAATATGAACCTTCCAACTTATAAAATAAAAGGACGTAGGCAAAGTGCTTTGCTCGAAATTATGCACAACATGAGATTGGAAAATTTTACAGTGCAAGATGCAAATAAAAAAATAAAAAGTCTAAGAGCAACATATAATCATAGTCCAGTCAATAGAGATTTGACTAGGGATTTTTTGGGTGGGTCGAATTTTTCGATTCCATTGCTTAGAGGGCTTAGAGAAAAGCTTAAAACTGAATTTCCGTATCCCGTATATTTTAAAGATGGCGGCCGAACGGCAGGGGGTGGGGATACGGAAATTCAGTTTTAAGCTTTTCTAATGACCCTCTAAGCAATGGAATCGAAAAATTCGACTTACCCAAGAAATCTCTAGATAGGGTATTTTTTCGCTCTATTGACTGGACTATCAGGAGTTTAATAAAATTGAGAAATCGGCAACATTTGTGAAAAGTGTTTAATACATTTTCGATATCTCTTCTTTCTCTCCATGGAACCTCAAAGAATTAACACTTGACACTTCCCTAGCTTCTAAACAAACTTACGTGTGTGAACGCTACTTGCCTCAATCAAATTGGAGCAAGTTACTTGTCACTTGCCTTGCCTGCCAACTGGCCTCGTGTAAACGGGCCTTTAGGTATACACATGAAAGAATTTAGATTATGACTACATTTATTATTACACTACCATACTGATTCATTCAAGTTAGTACTCGTTGCACGCAATACTATTAAATGTAAAGTTCTAATTTTTTTAATGATGCTACCCAAAGTAGGAAGTGTTCTAAATTCGATAAAAAAATATAAATATTTCAAATTGATTGATAAAATTGTACAGGGTGTCCAGATTTCGTTGTATTTGCAGGGTATCTCGCTTATTAGCAGAGATAGATACGGTTTTAGCGACACGCTGCTACTTTCTTGTGAAACGAAAGCTACCGTCAACTGTTTTTTCATAGCTCCTTTCATTTTTGAGATACAGGGCGAAATTGAAGATTTGCAGTTTTGTGGCATGCCTTGTATTTTGGAAACGGTTGAACATATTGTAAAGGTAAAACCTGCATCCCATATATATTTATACGTAAAATCCAGTGGCGTACCTACTCCTTTTTACTTTCTTATACGAAGTAATAAGAAAGTATAGTAATCGTGATATTTTTCGATTTCGAGATTATGATGGATTTACACGTTTTGAGGGTTCCTGAATTCATTTTGACCATTTCTGCCATGATATCTGTCTCTCTGTATCCATGATAACTCAAAAACGACTTATCGCATTTGATTCAAATTTCATAGTTAAGAGTTTGAACAAAATTGTGGGAGCCGCATTAAATATTTTTCATCTAGCACTAACACAAGTGGCACTTACCTGAAGACATTTTTAGGTTTTTTAGGAATATCTTGAAAAATAGACAATCTACGAAAAGGCTACTAGTACGCTAATTTAACCGACTTTGCAGCTTTAATGATAACGAAGTTAGCAATAGTGAGCCACTTCGAGCGAACACCCTGTATATCTCGAAAAGTACTGCTTCTATGAAAAAACTGAGTACGCCACTGTATTCTTCGTAAAAATATATATAAGATACAGTTTTTACCTTTCCAATATCTTCAGTCGTTCCCAAAATACGAGGTATGCCCCAAAAGTGCAAATTTTCAATTTCGCCACAAATATTTTTTGCATTTTTCAGCGAATTTGAAAAAAATGTCATAACGGGTGTTCATTTAAAAAAGGCGTCAAATTGGCTTTTACTTTATTTTTTAAAAGACAACAACGTCGTAAATTAAGTTGGTTAGACAAAGATAAGCGACAAAGATCAAACCCAATTTGAGGCCTTTTTTAAATGAACACCCGTTATATTATGCATTATTTATTTATACCGGGATATTTTTTTAACTCTGAACATATTCCCTATGTTCAATTTTAAAAAGCACAGATCAATGCATTGCGAGTATTTGCTATGCAACCAATTATACCACAAACCTGATTTAATTTTATTTAATTAAATTTTTATTAATCCGGATAAGTTACTGAAAAAACGCTCTGATTGGATGGTATAATATGCATTATGTGTATTTTTTCTTCAGTTAAATACATGTTTTTGATTTATTTTATCACAATAATAATTCAAATGACTGAAAGACTTATTGAACACTCGTTATAAGAAATTTTATTTGTTGAAATTTAAAATTATGACGGTATGAAAAAAAAAATCAAAAAGTCTATTTTGATTTTGATATTTTTGAAAGAACAAGTAGGTATTTAAAGAAGTTACTTAGAAAAAACTACCTACTTGAAGAAGTAGCTTGAAATTTAAAATTGTGATAGTATGACATTTCGAATTTCATTTCAAATCAGACCTTTCCGATTTTTTTAAACAAATGGATTATCTGCATTTTACGTTTTTATACAAAGTAATCAGAAAGTAGAGTAGTAGAGATTTTGACAATGTGCACGTTTTGAGGGCCTATTGGCCTATTTACGCAATAATGTCTGAAAACATTTTAAGATTTTCAATATTATCTGGAAAAACAAACAATTTGGGAGATTTGAGTGACTTAGAATGTAAGTAGGGAGAAAATTTAGAAACGCATCCATTATTTTAAAATTATTGAAATATTAGATCTAGTGTCTTCGGAATCCAACTAGTGTTAAAATGCAGGACGAATTGTAATTTGATAATGTTCAACAAATAGTTGTAATTAATTATTACTCATCTATTAATTATTTAATACTCCTAATAAACAAGCAACTTTGTGCCTTTGTGAGATTCTTATTTTTCTTTTAATTTTTTTAAACTACATTCAACTTTCATTGTTCATGTTCATATGACAAGAAGTAGTACAATCCTAACTTTAATAATAATTGAACTTGAAATAAAAAAATCTAAGGATGGGTTATGGAATGCCTGAAGCACTATATACCAACAACATAACGACACGAAAAAGTCGGTTTGAATTACGGAGAAAATCAGATAAAAAAACATTTTTCTAGGGAAACTTAATTGTAAAAGCAGCAATAATAACAATTTAACCAATGAAACACTGTTTTCTTTATCTATAAGGAATGTCACAACATACTAGCCACCAGTATTAATTCTTAATACGGTAGTTAATTTACAACCTATACACAAGTATTACATTTTCTCCATGAACTTGAGAAAATTCGAGTCTAGAAATTCACTTTCTCGTGTTCTGAATTCACAATTACAATCGAAAACTGCTCATTGTCGAGTATCTAATTACAAAACAAATAAAACAATTGGTACATAATTATTATTCATCAGTCTTATGTACTAATTTCCTGCAGAGATTCTCACTTTTCATTATTTATAAACTAACACATTTTTACCTACTCGTACATATATAATATTATATCCCCCTTATGATCAATAAAGCCTACCTTTATTGATATTTGACCTTTGAGTGTCTCTAATTCAAATTTATGAAAATTGCATGGGAAAGTTTACATAAAAAACAATAAAATTACAGTTTATTGTTTTATTGAGCATATTAGACAAAACAATGTAAAATATTTGTTTGCAGATGTTGGCTTAAATTTGGTGAAAATATGTTAATAATTGTCGATTTTCGTGCTTTCTCTAAGAACAAATTTCAAAAGGTCATTATTAATTGATGTAAATAAATACAGTTGTACCTGTACGGTTCACACAACAGGTCAAGCAGGCACAAATTTATGATATTTCCGTAATAATATTACAGACATATTATATCCAAGTAAACTGTTGTAATATCTTTGTGTAAATCCGTGAATGAACAGCACATCATCCTAAGTCCAAGCCATTCTCACTTATTAAGATAATCAACGACTTTATAATTATCGTTTGTGAAAATATTTATAACTTTCTATCTATAATCATAACCGTACATGTTAATTTTTTTATGTTTGTGTTGCCCTTATTGATACACAAGTTAAACTGGAAACTGCACATACTCAAATGAGAATAATATCTTTCACTTTTCTATAGAAAATTATAGATTTTCACTTCAAGCTATAAATTTCTGAAAAGATGGCAAAAAACCTATCCACAAACATATTCCACAAGAATGCTTATTTTTGAATAGCGTAGATTTAGTAAAAAATACTTCGATTAAGTATGTGAATATCAAACAATTTTTGAAGGCTAAAAAATTTAACTAGGCCTGGAGGACTCTTTAATTGGAAATGCTAATTTGTCACTGGCAATTCCCACTCAGGTATGCAAACAATTTACATTAGTAATTGTAAGAAATATAAATTTAAAATTTTATGCTATCACGTGTAATTTGCACGTTTCATGGAAATTCTTTGAATAATAACAATATGATATACCAATTTGTTTAACTCATTTACATATTTAACAACTTCTTGCTCTAGTATCTTAGGCAAATTCGAGGAAAAAAAATTGTGAATATTTCTCAAATCAAAATAACACAAATTCAAATTGTAACTGTATGTAGGTAATTGGAATATGAAACGAATCTTATAAAAAAGAAAAAACACAAAACCAATTACATTATATGCTAAATTATGATGATAATAATATAGTCAAATGCAAAACTGCCGTATTGAGAGAAAAGTGAATTTAAGTAATTTTGAACGACAATCAAAATATTATTAAGAACAGTTTACATGCTTTGATATTATTTCTTTCACCGATGCAAAGTAAATTTGTTTTAGGTACCACATCATAATAGCGTAATAAGGATGACCTTATGCTGAATTAAATGAGAAATATATTTAAAGCTATTAAAGGTTATTGAGCTGAAGATTAATATAAACTGTTAATTCAACGAATTTTCGATAAATATAAATTAATATTGATTACAAACTGGTTTTTATTATGAGTTTAATTCTGTCAGTGAGAACGATTTTGTCTTTTAAGGATGTAATATGTCATTTTCTTTGTTAGTTTATTGATACCTCGGTACAAATTTCTTATTATATTTTCTATTAAAGCATATTATCTACATATTAAATGTAAAAGTAGGTAAATGAGCAAATTTCGACATGAAAACTTTAAACTTGCATGTGTTTGAGTGAACTTAAGGGTCTATTTTTTGCCTAACAACTTTGAAGTCGTTTTGAAGTATTCGTACAAACACTTTTTATCGAAATACAGTCTTCAAATCAACACGAATGGAAAGACAATGAAATATGTAATACTTAATTTTAAGTTTTTCTAGATATTTAAAAAACTAATCAAAATACCTTAAATTTCGTAGGGATATTGTTGGGCACCTAATTACGATAGTTTGCCTCAACTTAACTGAAGCTGAATCTCTTCAAATAAGCTAGATTTCTGTATCTAATGTCCATCGAATTGCACCCATCCTGTATAATGTGTTCTAAAAGTACCTACTCTACTTATGCAGAAAATTTTTATCATACATTTTTGAAAAAATATCTTTTATAAAAATTCCTATGCATAAAATATAGAACAGTGCATAATAGTTATTTATGTATTAACGGCATAATCAGGAGATTATGTCGTGACGGAATGTTTAAAATCCGACGAAGGAGGGCTTTTAATTTCCCGAGGGCCATTATCGACAATTATGCCCATGGTACATACAACCTTTTATTCTATTTTAATTTCTAAAACATTAAAAAAATATTTAATATTTTCGGCAAGTTTGGGACAGTTGTGCCGATACGAATTTTAGTGCTATCTTAGGTAGTTGATTATTTACGCCCTAAATACATCAAAATTGACAGTTTGTTTTTGTCTTAACACAATGACACAATGGCAAATATAGTTCGCAGCCGCAATCATTGCTTAGCATTTTTTTATTAATCGGGCCATAAAGTTCACTTTGCTCCCGTACGGGTGTCCCAGTTTATATCGTCAGGATTTCACCAGTCGATAGTTTAGCGAAAATTAAAGGTGGTTTGTCTAATAAACTATGATCGAGTGTTGCTTCCTTTTTGATGTACAGGGCATTTAAGAAAATAAATTATTTTAAATAATTTTCTATAAATCAATAACAAAAAAAATTAGCCTTCTGAAATTTTTCATAGGTTTTTTTTTTGTATTCTTATTCATAGTGGTGGAAATTATTTTATTTAAGACACAGAGGCGTGCGTAGGTACGGGTTTCTTCAAAAACATTTTATTGAATAAAACGTACGCCATTGGTTTTTTTTTTCAGCACCAATATGCAGAGAGTATTTTCTATTCAATTTAGCAACTTTTTTGTATCTTACAATTTCTTGATAACTTAACTTTTTTTTTCTTATTTATTGCTTCTTCCCTATTAGATTTCCGAAAAAAGCATCAGTACAAAGTTGTAGAGAAAAATATTTCCTACAACTTTCCTTTTAATATTTTTTTGACAATGTCAATATTTAAAAAGTTGCAAATAAGTTGCAAATTTTAGGGAAATTTTTCTACTTAGGTACTACTTACTACTACTGCTTACTACTCTTTCCCCAAAAATTTCAACTTATTTGAAGAAACCCGTACGCACGCCTCTGTGTTCTAAATAAAATAATTGCAACCACTGTTAATAAGAGAATACCAAAAAAAAGATATATGCAAAATTTCAGAAAGCTAACTTTTTTTGTTATTGATTTATAGCAAATTATTTAAAATAATTTATTTTCTTTAATGCCCTGTACATCAAAAAGGAAGCAACATTCGACCATAGTTTATTAGACAAACCACCTTTAATTTTCGCTAAACTATCGACTGGTGAAATCCTGACGATATAAACTGGGACACCCTGTATATTATATAAAATTTGAATTTTCGATAATAATTAGTCATTAAAATAAACTTGATTATTGACAATTAGGTACAAATATTTTTAAAAACATTTTCAACTGTAGTTTAATTTTATATCTTTTATACTGTAATTTAAAAAATTTTTTGTCACAAAGGAAACTATTAAAAAAAATCAACCATTAACTAAAGTAAAATACAATTTTAATGATCCATCTTATACATATATCTACCTATACTATGTATAATATATACAACATCCTGCTAAATAATACTAATACAGAAAATGATTAGATACAATAAAATATATTTTTAAGACCAATTTAAGAGAGCGATATAATTTAATTTGTTTATTAACCATACCCAGACACCATCTTCATACCGTAGTTATTTTAATTTTAATGAAGATAATTGCCTTTAGAATTAGGAGCGCAATAAAATAACTAATTAATTAGGAAAAAGACCAATTTACAATTTACATGTTGATTGATTTATCTCGCATGAGCTTGGAAGGAAACTTGCACATTTTTTTCACAAGCGTAACACTTGTATACCGTGGTTACTTTTCCACATTAGCAGTTGCAACAAAATAAAAAACAATAATGATAAATAAAGCTTTCCTTGCTGACCGCCTTGGGGAGTCTACCATTGGTTTTTTCTTTTCGAAAATGACTTGTGCGGGTATTATACAAGAAGTGCACACGCAGTAACCTTTATTGTTTATAAACACAGATGTGAGTGTGTGTATTATAACAAATTAATGAACTTTACAACGTACGAAATTACAGAGTTAATATACCTTTATCCAGGAATTTATTACACAATCGATAGGTGGGTAGGTTAAATTTTTTTTTGGTTTACGAGTATTTCTGTATGGCATCATATTAAGTAATGTATTCCTATATGGTCAGAGGCGGACAGTCTAGTAGACTCAAACATGGGGGGTTACTAGTATTCTAAATAAAAAAGTAAGAAATATGTACTCATAAAAGCACAATATCGAAACAATTTTGATGACTTTGATAACAGTTTTTAGAAGGGGTCTCATCAGATTCCTCAATATTAAGATTCACGAAAACAGTAGGAGTAGAGCTATAACAGAAACTCTTTTGCGTACATATGTAGATCGTATCTCTCATAATTTTGGATATTTTGAATAGTAATCATGATTGTTTACAAAATTTGAATGAAATATTATGGTAAAAAAACTTCGGATGATCAGTGTTATTGTTACAGTATGATGTGATGTTAACTTAAAATTTACTACCTAACAATTGGAAGTAAACCATCTAACTTAAATTTAAGTAGGAACAGTGAGAACGGGCATTAAAAACTTATTAATTTTTTTTCCTGAAATATTTATTTACAATCTAACCCTATATGGATTAATGAGTAAATTTTATGGCGGCTAAAATGAACGAGGGAGGTAATTGCCCAATGTCAAATTCTTATTAATTAGAAAAATATTATTTAAGCTGGGCATACACGTTACGGAAGGCTAAACCTGTACCCTTACGTTTTCTCGCAGGATTTTGGTCAATGTAGCGTTCAGTATAGCGAAGAAAGGGCATATATTAATAATCATATAAAAATCATAATGGCATCAGCGTAACTCTACGCCTGTACCCACAACTCGCACATTTACGTTCCGGCTTGTATGCGAAAATCTAAGCCGGCAAGCAAAATTTCATGTGTTGACAGTTTTTCGGGAGGCCGAGAGTTCAGGTCTCGCCTTCCGGCTGATGTATCCACTAAAGATGCAATTTGCCTTCCGGATTGCTAGCCGGGAGGCCTGTCTTCCGGTAAACCGTAACGTGTATGCCCAGCCTTAAGCAGACTATATCTCAGTAAAGAATAACATTGGTGGACTAAGGAATCTTAGATCCAATCGACTTATTTTAACTTAAAAAAATGTGGTAGCTTTAGTTCGGAATACTAGGACACCTTTGATTTAAAAATCATCATACAAGAAGTTGCGGAATTGTCGTCTAGGGGGCAAAAAGGTTATGTTCCGCCACTGTATATGGCAAATTTAAATAAAATTGAACAACTGAAAACGTATTTTGTTATAGTCTTAAGCCTTAGTCTTAATCATTGCACATATCCTTAAATAAAACGTACGTACATACATAATTGATTAGTTTGATATATTGAAATGGTTTAATTGCATCGTAAAGTTTATTTGTAATGGATTTACACAAAGTGCATTGGTACAGTTTTATATGTATATGATATTCAAATACACACAAATAAATTACAAATCTAGTCTGAAACCGATATAACAAAATGAATAATTGTATGATATTATATAGCTGATTGCGGATATTTTTTTATCTATAAAATCAATATCTGGGTATGTAATTATATTGTTTACTTACGAAATTGGGAACAAAACAGATATATATATATATATATATATATATATATATATGAGTATAGATTTCAAAAATATAATAGTGTTATCATTTCGCTATTGGTTGGCTACTTTGCAACAATAATGCGCGTTTTGAAGAAGTGACACTTTTCTTTCGTAATAGGGCTAGGACATAATAGCTAGGTCTACCTTACATGTTTTTTCTTCACACAAAAACAATTTACAAATTGTTCCTAAAATTAAATTAACAATGATAACAATCACACCTAATTCTCCAAAAAAATGAGTGTCCTGTTAATATTAATTTATTTAAAAAAATTTTAATCATTTAAAAACGGGGCTATTGTTTCAATTTTTTTACATTTTTATTCATAGGTGGCATTTTTTACAATAAAATAAATTGTTTCCAAATAATATATACTCTATTGTATAACATACAGAGTCCATCAAATGTTTAGAAAGACCGCCTATATTAAGAGAAGAACTTGAAATAAGCCTAGGTACCTACCTATTGGACGTTAAAATCTCTTTTTATTTATTTTTTAGTATTTTAGACAAAGTGCAGAAAAATCTTAACTTAACATGAATAAAAAAATAAAAATTAATTTCCTGTAAATGTAAAATAGTTTCATTAAATCACTGTGTATGTATTTAATTTATCGTATTTTACACTACATATTAATTAACAAGAAATTCATATTTTATAAACAAATAACTTTTTTAAAGTTTATCAGCCATATGTATAGTCATGTTTAGTAGTCACAAAGTAGCTACTTTCTCGCTACTATGAAAATTGCCATGCATAATCGGTATTTAGTAACTACTTTCCCTGGTACTTACTAGCCAGAAAGTCACTACTAGTTAGTAGATAGAAAGTAGCTATTTTCCCAAACGACTATGCATATGGATGTATCACATTAGTGGAACTTTTCTTGATCGATGATCTAAATCACTATAATTTTCTGGTTAAATAATTCATTCATGATTTTGAAACTACAACACATGACACATGTGAATAATAGTATCTTAAAAAACAAGTGACATAAAGCATTCTCTTAACGTATCGAGTCCAGGAATGAAAACCGAGGGAGCGTAGCGAACGAGTTTTTCAATGGACGAGTGCGTCAAGACGCCTTATGAAACGAGTTTTTTATACTATTTTTTCTCTTGAGGAGAATTAATGAAAAAACATGATAGAAAACTTTGTTAAGAATAACCTTATAAAACCGAAATAGAAAAAGTATAATAATATATTGCGTCGTTTTCAGTTTTTTTATGAGAATAATATAACATAAAATCTAAAGTAGAGACCAAATTCGTAAAATAAAGATACGTAATTCCAACACGTAATTTTTATTCAAGAATCAAATATTTATGATAAATTTTTTGGCACCTGAACATACTTTCCTTTGAAAGTTGAAATTATAATAATAGTAGAAATTTGCCAAAACACTGAATATGAATTACAAATTTAACACTGGCAGTGAATAATTATTAAGTCGTTCGTTATTTTGGTGTTAATATTTGAAATTAAATAAAGTGACATCATCAACTGATACATTTAACCGATTATAGTGGTAACATATTTTTCTTTTACCATTAATAGGTACCATCATTTATTAGGTACCTACCTAAATTTTATGTAATTTTAAAGGGGTAAAAGGGGATAGTTAATGTTACAAGAAAATGCATTTTGTTGTCATTAATATTGACATGTCTTCGTCTCGTAACTGGAGTACTGTAAAGTTGACCTAATTGAATGTTTGAACAATTTATTAAATACTAAATTCTCAGCATGTTTCTGCATACAATATGTATACTGCAGCTAAACTATTTTGGTACGATTTCCCATAAATTATTCGGTAAATTACCACCAGATCCTAAATCTTAGCAATAAATATAAATTTGAGATAAAGAAAATTGATTTCTCAAAGTACTGCATGCAATCGAGGTTTACTGGGAGTAGAGTGTCATAATTTAGTCCAATCAAAAGAGTCATTTTAAAATGCGTTAAATCGGAGTACAATGATATTTTGAGGATAGGTAGTAGTTGCCAACGGAACACTCCACCTCATTTTTAACCCCTACAATTCCTCAACGGGCGGACGCCATCTTGAATTTTAAGATTGAGTTCGATTATCTCGGTAGATATGCATCTCACGTTAAAAACGAGTATTACCAGTATTGTTAAGGAACTAATTCCCAACAACTTTTGTTTGAAACTTTTTTTCATATTATTAATATTTACAAAGCTATAAATTTTTGAGTTGTATGATTTAGGGATGCCATTTTCTGGAAATTTATAACTTTGTAAATATTAATAATATGAAAAAAGTTTCAAACAAAAGTTGTTGGAAATTATTAACAATATTTACAGAGATAATCGAACTCAATCTTAAAATTCAAGGTGGCGGCCACCTCTTGAGGGGTGAAAAACGAGGTGGAGTGTTCCGCTGGAAACCACTACCTACCGTCAAATCTCATTGGACCCCGATTTAACGCTTTTTATCGGCATTTTTGTTCTCGTTTGACTGGACTAATTTCCATATTTCAGGTTTACTTCACCAATAATTTGATTTCTTATTTTTTAAGCTGAGAATTTCCGTTGAATTACCTAACAACCTGTACAAAAAAGTTGGACAAATAATCTTTGACTCTTTTTTTCCATAATTATACCTCTACAACTTCTTCCTAAGTTAAAATTTGTCATTTTCTGGAAAAAATGAGAAATTTTGCCTAATTCTAAATAGTATACTTATTATGTAACAAGCACAGAATATAGCATATTTTGCACGTGTATGAAAGTGAGTGCTGCATTCTGCATTTCATACAAGTGCAAAATTGCTATTTTGTGCGAGTTCCATACTATACTTTTTCTATGACAATAAGCAGAAATAATCTAAAAAAATTGTAAACGAACAAAAATTTTAACAGAAACAAACTGATGACATTTCATCAATCCGTCACTGTGATGTGACAAGCCGCATTTATTTAAGTGTTGTTCAAAAATCTGAAACGAAATATTTCAATTCGCCTTTTCACCATGGCAGCTTGCCATGGAGATGAGTCGAAAATGAAATTAAGTAGTTCAGTACATAATTATTATTAAGTAGTTCAATACATAATTTAGTGGATTATGATTGAGTTTAAGATCTGGAAATGAACACTTTTTTAAGTTGTAGAAAAATAATGTTATTTTCATTTTATTGATGAATTATAAATTTACTTCTCAACGTGCCCATTAAAAATTTTTTTATAAAAAGTTTAATAAATGCAACTTCTAAAAATTTACATTTAACGTATGTTTCATAAGTTTTGTCAAAAAATTAAAAATAAAATATTTTTATAACAATAAACTTGTTATTTTGGACATTTTTGTCTTTTGCGGTATTTTTGACCACTTCTGGTCAAAATTCTAAAAATAGTGCTGCCAGAAGTCCAATTTTCCCTGGCTAGTTTCCTGACAGATACAACAACTCTATTTTTAGCCCTTCTTACCACTCTTCGACACTGCTGAGGAGTTAAAAGCCTTGGTCTTCTACTTTTTGGAAGGTTCATACAAGGGATACCCTATTCGATATACGGTCCTAGCTGATATATCTTGGTTTTGAAAAATACCCACTATTTCAGGCCTTACGTATTTGCCCAACTAAATTATAAGTACTTTTTGTAATTTCCAGTTTGTACGACATTTTTCGCAAGCCGAATAAAGATTTCCATGTGCCAAATTGAAGACTAGTAAACAAACATACTTTTATTTCCAAAGCCATCTCGATAAGTTGCTTAGGTACCTCATTAGCGTACCTTGAATTTTTTGACAAAACTTATGAAACATACGTTAAAACATAACATTTTATACAATAGCAAATACAATATTATTTTCTAGCATAATAATCTGGTCAGGGGGTGATTTCTTGGCTTATTTATAAACGAAAATTTATAATATGAACTATAGTCTTATATTTTGGGATACAAAATATCATTTTTTGAACTTTTAAAAAATGTGATAGAAATTGATTTGACATACGTTTCTAGTATGCTAGTTGAAGAATTAATTTATAGTAAAACTGTTTAGTAGGTATCACAAACAAAATTACAAAAAAAGTATTTCCTAGTTTGAAAAAATAAAAAAAATTGAAACCTGAATACCGGTTAGGATCCTAATTTATATTTATATTACCTAATGAAATTTTCCTCATAAAATAAGACAAAGAATCGTCCCTTATAAAATATTTTGGCGTTGTGGGACACCCTATGTATAGTAGATCTTATAGTAACTCTAACTTTTAAGTGACTTCAATGTGGGTTGCCTTGGTTTAAAAAAGCATCATTAAACCTACATTATAACAATAGGTACCCATCCAATTTCAAGTGAAATTTATTTAAAACAATAAATTGTTAGAAACTGATTCTGTTTGTGTTCAGTGAGAACTCACCTGTTATTTTATATATCCATTTAAACAATTACTGCACTATAAAAGTTCACACAATAAAATAATAATTCACTTTTGCTTTACAATACAATAAATCACTTTTTCTATTATTGTTTTATATTAGTGTTAAGCAATCCAAACCCACTAAAAACATAAATAATAAAATGTATTCCTATTGTTCAAAAATAGGTATATGAACGCAAAAATTACAAAATGTTTTGTCAATACATGAATGTATATTCCAGTTATTAAACCGGAAATACATACACACAAGAATTCTGGAACTAGAAGCCGCAAATTGTAAAAAAACTCAACAACCGGTTAGTTAGTCTGTTGACGACTACTTTTAACTCGGGAAGTCATAGAACTGATATTGCCATGCAGTTCATTTGATAGAATCCCCCTTCTTCGGCTGATTCTCTCTGTTTTGTAGACCGAAAGTACTTGGTTGAGATACCACACTATTACCTGTTTGTTTACCATCACCTGTTCAGCCCATCACGGTGTAGGCTTGCGCAAATATCTGGTCATGGTTGAGGTAGCTTGAAAATAATAATATCTGGGGCTTTGTTATCATTTTTTTACATTAATTTTAACATAATAGACGCATGATGAAATGATTTATGGACGAATCGATTAAAGGAGGAATAATAATATCGTAACGCACATGCACAGGTGTGGGGACACGGCAAATCGATAGGTAGGTACCTCAATAAAATTTGTAGAGGATTACTTTCTATTAATCAAACCCAATTGGTATGATACCATAACAACCTATTTATAAAAATATCTGATGTGCCCAACACATGACTTTCTCATACGGATAGTTTCACAATAATTACTTTTCCTAAAGAAATTAAGTTAAATTTCTTGTAAAAAATTTGAGGGTTTCAAGCAATTTTCAAATAGTCTCTGTGGCACTTATTGCAATACGCATAAATCTGTCCTTGTCCCACTCATTATAACCGAATTTTACGACAAAAATATGTTTTATTTTAGATTTTTGACCTATTACTCACTTAAAAAAATCTCCCGGTATGAAATTACATTTATTTATTCATTATTATTGTTTTCGGTACCACAGAAACCAGTAAAATAAAAAAAAAACTAATGGTCCGTCCTTCTGGGATTCGAACCCGGGACCTTCCGTTTGGCAGCCATATAATGAGACACATGGTCTACCTCGACCGTCGGATTCAATTATCAGCGCGCACTATGAAAAATATATAAAGTGTCCACCATAACTCAAAAACGACTTATCGGATTTGATTCAAATTTCATATTTAAGAGTTTGAACAAATTTGTGGGTGCCACATTAAATGTTTTTCGTCTAGCACCAACACGAGTGACACTTACCTGAATACATTTTTAGGTTTTTTAGGAACATCTTGAAAAATAAACAATTTATGAGATTTTTTTATTCTTTAACATTGATTTAGAATTGAATTTTGAACAAATTTTGTTTGAACTTTTTTTGAAATTCCGTTAAAAAAATTTCAAAAAAACTAGATATTCTTAAAACACTTCTCATAGTGCGCGTTGATCGTTGAATCCGACGGTCTAGGTAGACTAGACATAGAGGCTTAACTGCCAAACGGAAGGTCCCGGGATCGAATCCCATGAAGACCATTAGTTTTTTTTTATTTTACTGGTTTCTATGGTACCGAAAACAATAATAATGAATAAATAAATGTGATTTTATACCGATAATTTTATTCATAGTAATTTCGACCAATCATAGTGCAGTATTGGACCAACCTACATGGTTTTCCAGCGATAAAATTTCGATAAAATTAATTGTAGGTTTTCCATGGTAACAATATAAATAACAAAATTTGTATAAGAATTAATTTGTAATTATATATTAGTATGATCTAATAATTGCATTAATATGAAATAAAATGAACTGTTGTGTACATTCATAAAGTTATCTTAACGAATATAATACGTGCTTTGGATTTTCCAATGGTTAAATTCCTCAAACTTCCTGCACAACAACAAATCGTGTCAGTTTGACAGAAAATACCTCGTGCTTCGCACTCGGTATTTTTAAACTGTCAAACTGACACTCTTTGTTGCCGTGCAACAAGGTTTCGTAATTTAACCGGAAAATCCAAAGCACTTATTATATTACTATTGAGAATTTTTTTTAAGTGAGTAATAGGTCAAAAATCTAAAATAAAACACATTTTGTCGTAAAATTCGGTTATAATGAGTGGGACAAGGATAGATTTATGCGTATTGCAATAAGTGCGACAGAGACTATTACTGGAAACCCTCAAAATTTTTACAAGAAATTTAATTTAATTTTTTTAGGAAAAGTAATTGTGATACTATCCGTATAAGAAAGTCATGTGTTGGACACATCAGATATTTAATAAAATTGACAGTACTAAATTAGTTTGACAAGTTCTCGCATCATAAAATATTGAACGTTTCTCTTTTTACTTTCTTATACGAAGTAATAAGGAAGTATAGTAATCGTGATTTTTTTCGACTTTGAGATTTTGATGGATTTACACGTTTTGAGAGCCCCTGAATCCATTTTGACCATTTTCGCCATGATGTCTGTCTGTGTGTGTCTGTCTGTATCCACAATAACTCAAAAACGACTTATCGGATTCAAATTTCATATTTAAGAGTTTGAACAAAATTGTGGGTGCCACATTATCTTTTTCATCTAGCACCAACACAAGTGGTACTTACCTGAAGACATTTTTAGGTTTTTTAGGAATATCTTGAAAAATAAACTATTTACGAAATTTTTTTATTCTTTAACATTGATTTAGAATTAAATTTTGAATAAATTTTGTTTGAAACTTTTTTTGAAATTCCGTCAAAAATATCGCAGCAAAGTATTCCATCAAATTCAAGGTCACGTGCAAGGGCAAGGGTTATTCCGGCATCATCTTATGGTACCGATTTATGCTATTATTTAAAGGAAAAAAAAACCTATACAAAACAACCTAACCTGGTCCGTAACTTATAATCGCTCCGAATAAATAAAGCATTTAATTAAAATTAAAAAAAAGAAGGGAAATCTACGGAATCGAACAAGCACCGTGCGGATTAGTAGGCAGATTCTCTACCCACTGCGCCACGGCGGCTTGTGCTAGAAGTGTATACGGAATACTTTGCTGATTAGCTACTCCTTATTTTCCACGACTAGCCTAAAAAGGTGACTTTGTACCCACATTTCACGCAAATACAGTGGCCATTTTCGTGTAGGTATGGAAAAAAATAGATTATGTGGAACACCACTGAAATTAACCGGCTTGAGTGTGCGCGGTGAACTGTATACTACGTAACTGGAAATGCCTCGCCTTGATACATTTTTGTGTCAAGTTCATTTCTATGCAACCCGCAGTTGGGCTTGATTGCGTCTCTTACTATCTTACAGGATATCATAGCAATAGTGGAACATTTTATATAAAAGTATTTTTAATTTTTTTATAGATATCTGCTATAATGTACTATTGTAAACTATTGCACAAATATCAGAGAAAAGGATTTTTATAATAAATTTACCTTATTTGTGATTATTATTACATTTTAATAGTTACGCTTTCTTTCTATCTTACATGATTATGGCTTTGGTGACTAGCAAATAAATTAATATTATTTTCAAACGGCGTATAACATGGTGTTATAAGACTGAGTAGGCAAGGTATAAGTTTCATTTCTATGACACCACTCTTGAGCAGCGTATAAGTAGGACTTATACTCCGGCGGAGTATAAGTTATATCATTATCTGCAAAAATGTATGACAGTCGCATGACAGTTGCAAAATTACTTATTAAATTGATTGTCATATTACGATTAGAATGATTCCATTTGAAAATAATAGATATTTATTTTATTAGGAGTATAAGCGAAACTTTTATGTGACGAAGTATGGAGGTGTAAGCGCCGAGCGGAGCGAGGAGAATTAACTCCATACGGAGTCACATAAAAGTGCTTATACTCCGAATAAAATACAATATTTTATTTTCAAATGGAATCATTCTAATCGTAATATGACAATCAATTTAATAAATAATTTTGCAACTGTCATACATTTTTGCAGATAATGATATAACTTATACTCCGCCGGAGTATAAGTCCTACTTATACGCCGCTCAAAAGTGGTGTCATAGAAATGAAACTTATACCTTGCCTACCTAGTCTTATAACACCATGTTATACTCCGTTTGAAAATAAAATATTGTATTTTATGCGGAGTATAAGCACTTTCATGTGACTCCGTATGGAGTTAATTCTCCTCGCTCCGCTCGGCGCTTACACCTCCATACTTCGACACTTATACTTCTAATAAAATAAATATCTATTACAAACTGTTTATTAGCTTAGTGTTTCACAGGCACTTTCAGTGGCATAAATACTTAAATAGGTATTAATAATTATCATAATCAATAAATTTTTGTTTTCCCTGATTTTTTTTATTATGGAAATATTTTTTCAAAATCATCTTTTTAAACAAATAAATCAAATATTTATTTAATATTTATCAATTATTTAATATTTATCAACAAAATAACAAAGAATTTCAAGATTTTAAATAATTGATGTGGATTTCCTTAAATCCCCATGTTAATTTTTTTTGACAATTTTTTTAATTATAATTGCGTATATTTTCCTATTGTGAAAGTATCAAAGGTCCATCGTCAATTATTAATGTTTTTAAATATTTGGTTCATTATAGAAAAAAAAATCGGTTTGCGAACGGCAAGCCAAAAACGAAAATCTTGTGTGGGTTTTAGTATACTTTTACATGAGTCGGACAGTGACACAAACCCACCCACTCATTCTATCTCTTTTGCTTGCCCCTGACACAACTTCGATGCTTTCAGTATATAGGCGAGGCCTTTCCAGTTACGTAGTATACAGTTCACTGAGTGTGCGCAAAGAACTTATTGCCAACTGCGATGGACCCAGTAGAACAACAAAATCTCCTTATAATAACAGCTTCGGTCTGGTTTGTTTTGCTGCTTGTCTATTCATAGGTATATAGTCAATGGTATAGACCCATTAGCCCATTACTTCCCAATTACAGTGGGCCCACTGGTAAGTCGCCGATGCTATGCACAGAAAATGACAGAAGCAGGAAACTGTTTTACCACTAGTACAATCGGACGAAGAAAAAACATACAATTTGTATATAGTAACTGCGAAGATTTAAGTTAAAACACATTTTCTCCAGATTGTATCGGTGTTTTGAGGTGTAACACGCATGTCCTACATAGTGGGGGAGCTGGGGAAAATAACTGCGCACACAATTATTTCGGCGACTTACCACTGGGTACACTGTACTACCAATACAAAACTTTCTAATACCGTCCTGTGTTCAGGTACAAAATATTTAATCCGGCCCCCTCTCTGAAGATGGCGTCAAGGTCAAAAAGTTTGTACCTCGATAATGAACTAATAAAAGATTTTATGGCAGTTTGGCAGTGTTAATCTGTTAATGCCGGAAGTATTTATGCTGTATAAAGTACATGTAGTAATAATCAATAATAATTGTTTATTCAAAAAGCTTTCAATCACAGGTATCCATTTTATCTGTACTGAACATGCGCAACAGAAGTGATAGTTCAGTTTGACCTCTTCCTGGGTGAAAATTCCGTATTTACTATTTTTGTCTTGGAATGTCAGGCCAAACTGTATTCAAGGCATTATTTAATAAGCAGGCACAACATCAAGAAATTTCCGACATTATGGACGATGATATCCAAGCAATTGTATTAGCATCTGGCGAAAAAGGCGTCAGCAAAGCTTTAAAGAACTTCATTAAAAATGTAAGTAATTTGATGTTTATTTAATTTACACATCTAAATCATAACAATTTCAGTCGTCAAAAACATTCAATTTCCAAATAGACGCAACCGAATTACAGAAACTGTGGAATGTGTTATACGAAATAGGCAATAGCACCGAGGATTCCAAGTTGTTGCTACAGATATTTACAACAGTACGGATTCTCAGGTAAATTTCAGAACAAATTAATTCACAAAAACACTAACATATTACTTTTAGCCGCCAGAAAGCCCATATGCAACAATTGGTTACAAATGAATGGTTAGAATTCATACGAAAAACTATTGGTTTGGGCGATGAGGCACGCAAACTTAATTCGAATAACGAATCTTCAGCTGTGGAAGCCTTGAAAGGTTTATGCAATATCGTTTTTAACTGTCTACCTGCTGCTAATCAATGTTGTAAAAATGGTATTCTAGAAAAAATTGTTGAAAGAATCGGAAATTACCAGTAAGTGATTGCAGGCGTCTATTTTTAATAATTACAATCTAAATACTTTCAGAGACCCTGCATATCCTCAAGAAATCAAATTCTTTGACATGAAGCTATTATTTTTGATATCGGCACGATGTCCTCAAAGTAGAAAGCAGCTAAAATCTGATTTTAATGCTGTTAAACATTTAATTAGTATTTTGGAATTAAACTTGACTGAGTCGAACACCTCAAATTCTGTCCATGAAGTCACATTAACTGTATGTTTATACAAGGATAAACGCAATTGGAAATAATTAGTATCTCTGGATTTTCAGGACCAACAAGTAGATTTTATCTGTGAACTTCTTAAAGCTTTATTTAACTTAACTCTGCATGCCAGTGATGTGGACGAATGTCAACATTTAGTCCAAATTTTACGTAGTTACCTCCTAATTGGAACAAATAGTTTAGATAAAACTTGGATGTTACGCAACAACGTAATAAATCTATTGACTAACATGCCAACCACTACTTTAGATGCATTATTGGTGCCAATAGAAGATGACAGCATTATTCCAAAAAACCTGAAATATGACGAATGGAATATGAGCGCAATTTTTGAAATTTTAATGGTACTGAAGGCAAAATTCAACGAGGATATTGTAAGTTTTGAGAAGTAATTGCTAAGGAAAAATAATAGCTTTAAAAACTGTTTTCTTGGTTCTGGTCGAAACGAACCGAATTTGATATTGTATGATTCATTTTACTTTCTTATAGGTACGTAGTAATAAGGAAGTAATCGTTATTTTTTTCGACTTCGAGATGGATGTACCGTTTTTGAATCCATTTTGACTATTTTCTGTGTGTTTGTATCCGTAATAGCAATAGGTTTGTTCGCGGAGACAATCTGTAATTAGTTCTTGGCTAGTACGAGATAAATAATCCCAAACTGATATGCGCATGTGCGATTAGAAAGCGATCACACTGACAAATCTATGCGAAAGTATTTCAGTACTTCTTGTCATCTTGTCCGGACTCCGGAATAAATAATATAAGAAAAATATTAAGTTAATACTAGTTAATAGTCATCCGGTCAAAAATGAAAATGTTTGAAAACCTCCTTAATTATAATCTAGACCTAAAAAAACATTGTAGAAAATTTTTTATACTCCAAATGTTTATCCCGTCCCTAAAATTTCAAATTGAAAAAAGATACTTTTCAAACACATGTTGCGTGATGTCATAATGTCGAAATGTCAGTCAATGTTAAAATTTGTACACAAACGACATTGACAGCTGAACAGAACATAGGTAATGACGTCACAAACGCTTCAATCGATCACGTTATAGTACTATACAGGGTGTCCAGGATAAAAATGTTAAGCATGGGGATATCACTTATTTGAAGAGATACGACTTCGGTTAACTTACAAAAAATTTACCTCATTTTGGGCCTAATACAATACGACAATAGTTATTTGTATTGCTAGCCTTGAAACAAGAGTTTTGCGAGTGCGAGTAGGGTTTGCGAGCAGAGGCCGTAGGCCGAGGCCCGCAACTACGAGTACTCGCAAAACAGTTTCTAGGCGTGTAATACACACTATTTTTTGTGCCGAAGTTTATTTAAATAAATAAAATTTACAAAATATTTGGTATTAGGGATTTTTTTTATTGGTAACACGCGATACTTAAAATTGACACTGACAGTAGTAGCCGAATAACAGAAATAATAATCCGTTTCTATGGAAAATACAAATTTTCTTTATGATTTCAATGATGCCAATCGATAAACTAAAAATTCCTAGTTTTTGCCGGTCTAGCCCGGCAAAACATGAGTTTCCAGCCGATTTATACGAATGCAAAATGACTAATGCCAACCTGAGGCACAAAATAGTAATTTGTATAACTAGCCTTGAAACTAGAGTTTTGCGAGTGCGAGTAGGGTTTGCGAGCAGAGGCCGTAGGCCGAGGCCCGCAACTACGAGTACTCGCAAAACAGTTTCAAGGCGTGTAATACACACTATTTTTTGTGCCGAAGTTTATTTAAATAAATAAAATTTACAAAATATTTGTTTAAATATTTGGTATTAGGGATTTTTTTTATATTGGTAACACGCGATACTTAAAATTGACACTGACAGTAGTAGCCGAATGACAGAAATAATAATCCGTTTCTATGGAAAATACAAATTTTCTTTATGATTTCAATGATGCCAATCGATAAACTAAAAATTCCTAGTTTTTGCCGGTCTAGCCCGGCAAAACATGAGTTTCCAGCCGATTTATACGAATGCAAAATGACTAATGCCAACCTGAGGCACAAAAACACATTTGACATACCTGTCATGGCTTACTAGATATTAACAAGAAACTGAAATTGTGCATTTAGGTTTTTAGTTAATTACTCAGCTGGTAGCAAAAATATCGCGATGAAAGTTGCACATTATTAAGACACTTTTTCAAGGACAATCCAAATATGCAATTGGAATTTTTATACACCTACAATTTTTTTCTAAAATAGCACCAACATTGTTTTTACTTTCTTATACGAAGTATAAGGAAGTATTGTAATCGTGGTTTTTTTCGACTTCGAGATTTTGATGGAATTACACGTTTTGAGGGCCCCTGAATCCATTTTGACCATTTTTGCCATGATGTCTGTCTGTGTGTGTGTCTGTCTGTATCCACCATAACTCAAAAACGCCTTATTGGATTTGATTCAAATTTCATATTTAAGAGTTTGAACAAATTTGTGGGTGCCACATTCAATGTTTTTCATCTAGCACCAAAACAAGTGACACTTACCTGATGACATTTTTAGGTTTTTTAAGAATATCTTGAAAAATAAACAATTTATGAGATTTTTTTATTCTTTAACATTGATTTAGAATTGAGTTTTGAACAAATTTTGTTTGAACTTTTTTTTAAAATTCCGTCAAAAAAATTTCAAAAAACGAGATATTCCTAAAACACTTCATATTTCTCATAGCGCGCTTTGATAGTTGAATCCGAGGGTCGAAAAGTAATTATTGTGATACTATCCGTATAAGAAAGTCATGTGTTGGGCACATCAGATATTTTCTGTTGTAATAGTTTATGGTTTTTTCTGGTTTTGTCGTTATTCTAGTGTGTACAGGGTGGGCAAAATTCGATGTTTTTATAGGGTAACTTTTAAACCATAAGAGATATTGAAAATCTGACCGCGCATCGTCTAGCTCTTTTTTTGACAAACCCTTGATGTCGAAGCCAAAATTTAGCGATCGTCGTTTATGGTCGAGTTATGGACGAAAATTCGATTTCTTGAGATTTCGATTTATGTCTATATTTCGGTTGTTTGTGAATTTAGAGAAATGGCGTTTGCACGTTCTTAAGGCACTTTTTTGAGGAGAATGCAATGGCGTTAACATATTTTGAAAATGTTTTTTTATTTTTAGGTTATGACATACATTTTTATTTTTTTATATGGAAGTCATAGTGGGCTGTCACTTTATTGAAAAGAGCATTTTTTCTCTTTTCAAATATATATAATATGTAGGGTCTATTCCTTCAATTTCTTCTTAAAAAATCAAAAAATATAAATTTTTGGAATTAATAATATGTATTTCGCATATTTATCACAGTAGACGAATGTCATGATGAGCACCCTCGGCGCGCCATTGAGATCCAAAATCAGGGTTGGTTTGGTTTTTAGTGTTTGGTGTGCCTTAATAAAAAATCAAGTTTTGGCAAATAACATTTATGAGGGAAATCTAACTGGTGAACGGTACTACCAATATTTGAATGAGAAAATTATTGATGAATATTTGGACAATTTATCGTTCTGCGATAGAAGTCAGTTCTTCTTACAACACGATGGTGCACCACCTCATAATACGAGATCAGCTAGAGAATTGCTTATCTCAAAATTCAGATATAATTGGTTTGTTACCAATGGGCCAGTTAGATGACCACCAAGGTCGCCTGATTTGACACCTTTGGGGACATATTAACGATAATTCATATAAAACTAAAAGTAGAAATACAGAAGAACTCAAAGCCAAGTTTACGCAATGCCTTAACTCCGTGTCAAATATTCACATTTCGAATGCGCACAGAAGTGTCATGAAAAGTGTATTGCAGTTAATAGACGTAATTTTGAACTTTTTCTTTGAGTTGTTTTATATAGATATTAATTTTAGATAGTGTCGCGTTTATATGTATGTCGTTTGTTGTATTTTCATTTTTATTATAAGATTTTTTTTTAATTTAATTTCAAAAATTTGTTTTTTTTTATTTTTCAAGAAGAAATTGAAGGAATAGCCCCTACATATTATATATTTGAAAAGAGAAAAAAATGCTCTTTTCAATAAAGTGACAGCCCACTATGACTTCCATATAAAAAAAGAAAAATTTATGTCATAACTTAAAAATAAAAAGACATTTTCAAAATCTGTTAACGCCATTGCATTCGCATCAAAAAAGTGCAAACGCCATTTCTCTAAATTCACAAACAACCGAAATATAGACTCAAATCAAAATCTCAAAAAATCGAATTTTCGACCATAACTCGAAAACAAACGACGACCGCTAAAATTTGACTTCACCGTCCAGGGTTTCTCAAAAAAAGAGCTTGATGATGCGCGGTCAGATTTTCAATATCTGTTATGGTTTAAAAGTTAGCCTATAAAAACATCGAATTTTACTCACCCTGTACAGTTGATTAGACCAACCCTGAGTAAAACTATGTTTTTATTTTTTTGTTCGCAGAGCGTATCAAGCCAGCAAGAAATCCTATCGCCAATTATGTATGTTTTATTAAAATCTGCCACAAATAATCGACCCGTACGCAAGTATTTAAAGATCAATGTGCTGCCACCACTAAAGGATGTGCACAATCGTCCAGAACAAGGAAGTACTATTAGAAATCACTTGTGCAGACTTCTGACTTCCCCTATAACGCAACTAAGATACTTAATAGCAGAATTTCTCTTTGTTCTCTGCAAAATGAATGGTTGATATATTTAGAATTGTAGGTTCTAAAATTTTATAACTTTTATGATTAATTTTAGTCACTAGAATGATTAAATACACTGGATATGGAAATGCAGCTGGTTTACTAGCCCAAAGGGGTCTTTTAGGTGGACGTAGAGATGAAGGTGAAGCGAATTTTAGTTCAGATAGTGGCGACAGTGAAACTGAAGAATACGCTGAATACAAACATGGTATTAATCCTGTTTTGGGTTGTTACGAGGAACCACATCCAAGTCCCATGGAAAATATGACTGAAGAGCAGGTAAATCTTGAAGCTGTTTATACACTGTGTCCCAAATTGGTGACTCCACTATGGGTAACTTCTTTATTATTGGAGATACAAAGATGGTTAAATTAGGAAAGTTTTTAAGAATTTCAAGGCCATTTCAGATTAGTCAACAGATTTTGAATATATCTTTTAGTTTTTGAGATATTCGGGAAAAACCAAAATGTTGTATTTTCTTTAAAGCTAAATATTTTGTTTATTATCGATTTTGCACTGTTGACACTTTGACATTGTACATGCTCTTTGAAAACTTTTTTCAAAATAACCGACTTTGTAGCTCCAATAATAACAAACTTAGCAATAGTGAACCACTTTGCGCAAACACCTGTATATTAAAAATATTAAATAAAATACTAATATTTCCGTAATTCTTTCAAGTTTTTTTCAACTTGCTTAAATTCAAAATTATGATTGTTTGGTTTTAATAAATTACTATTCCGTTTTATGGCTAGTTGATTTTAAAGAATTGCAAACTTTTTTTCAAAATAACTAGCTTATTTTAAATTACAATAAAAAAAAATTAAGGACATTTTTTGTACAATTTAATTTGTCATCGATTTCTGCAAAAATATATAGGGTGTTCCATTTAAAAAAATGTTATTTTTATGATTATCTCGAAAACCAGATGGTCAATTGTTTTTTTGTTTTCACCATTGTAATCAGCGGAAAAAATGCTACTAGTTTGATAATTTAACCGACTTTGTAGCTCCAATAATAACGAAGTTCGCAATAGTGAGTCACTTCGCGCGAACACCCTGTATAAATTAATATGATAATATTATGGCCTCTCTTCACTGACTAATAATAGTAAAATATCTTCGTTCTTCAACCGTGTTAAAGCAATTCTTGAGATAAACACAATTATCAAAAAAAAAAGTTAAGGCTTATATGTATGAGAAATCAAAACTACATTTCTAAACTGGGGTTTTAATTAGGTGGATAAGTCTTTTCCCATATAAGTAATCACCGTATTTAATAAGAGTTATTTCATTTTTAGTTAAACATTTCTTCTTGTTACAGAAAGAATACGAGGCTATGAAACTGGTGGCTTTAATGGACAATTTAACAAAATGTGGGACTATCAAACCCTGCCGAATTGGTGCAGATGGTAAACCAGTGCCAATTGAACATGTCATGCAGTTGCAAGAAGGTTTGAAACAACAACAAATTCGGAATTCTAATGAGTCGGACAGTGACTAGAATGAGAAAAGAAATTTACAAAAATTATCTTTTTGCTCGATGTGATTTTCCGTGATTATATTGTTTAACAAAATTTATCAGATTATAATAAATGTATCTAGTTTTATATAGAATAGATAATTATTATTAGATACGAATTAATCTTCCATATTTCGAAAAAGTTAAAATGAAATATATCTGTTAGTACTACAAGAAGACTAGAAACAGGAAAGCGAACTCACTTGGAAAGTGAAGGCCGATATATGGCAACAGTTCCCCTCACACGACATGCGCAGTACACAATTTAAAAGCAGGGCGCACATGGCGAGTGGCGATTGAGAGGGGAGCTATCACCGCATAGCGTCCCATCGCTGTGTACAGGACAACATGGGAAGTTCGCTCTGCTGTTTCTAATCTTCTTGAAGTACTACAAACATTTATTTATTAAGTCCAAATGCACTGAATTTGAACTAGTCTATATAAAATATAATTTTTATGTTGTAGACTTCACTACTGCTTAAAAGAATATATCTAGAGTTTAGAGATATTAAATAATAAAATACAATGTAAAAGTATATTTTAAATAAAACGATTAATTAAGTAATTTGTTTTATAAAAAAGTCATGAGTGTAATTACGAGTACTTCCTTATACAACAGTATAAGAAGCTAAAAAATATATTATAACTGAACTTTATGGACCAGGCAGATAAATAACTTTCTTTAAATTTGAAATAAATTCTATATTTTTTTAATTACTAAATGTTCGAGTATTTTTATAATATATTATATGTACTACATACAATTATCCCGCGAACTTGCTAATTGTATGTCGTAATTTATAGTGTTAAGTTCAAATAATTCGAATTTTGTTGAATTTCGAAATCGTTATGTACTTAATTATATGAATAAATTTATGGATATATGTACTTGTTTCCTTTTATACAAGGTCAGAACCTCAACTGAAGAAGAGCTGGAGGGTAGTCACTGATGGTATTTATATATCTATACAGGGTAATCAGTAATTGCCGCACTCGGAGCATACTGTGATAAACTTTACGTTTTAAGAATGACGAATTTTTTTACCGCAGTGCTGTAAGTCCTTTCTTTGCAAAGATATGACCACTTTTGTGAAAATAAAAGTGGCAACACTGCATTGAACATGTGAATAGGTTCGACGAAAAAAAAAAAGAAAAACGTTCAATATTTTATGATGCGAGAACTTGTCAAACTAATTTAGTACTGTCAATTTTATTAATAAATAGAAACAACAATTGAAATTCATTATTAATATTTTCATGGCAATAGAAGGTATTTTAGTTTATCCCAAGGGGAGCTTGAGAGGTTGCCAAACTTCAAAATTCTCTCAAATTTAGGTATTTTATTAAATTTTAACATTTTCAATTTCTTTGTATTAGAGGTTTTGTGAAAAAAATTGAACAAATCATATTGCATTTTATCCAGAGATTATAGTAGCATGAATTATTCACTCATTTCTGTCTTGGTTATGAAAATAATTAGCTTGTAACTTGGATGAGGGAAACTCTATAACTCGGAAACTAACCATCAGATTTAATTTTTCTTTGCAGATTATATAGTTTTAATGTGTTCTATAACGCCCTGTATTCGGTGTGCGCCAATTACTGATCACCCTGTATATCTATAGATATCGGGTTGATTAATTTTCGTAGACTGCAATATACAGGGTGTTTTTGAAATACACCAAAAAAAGAACGGTAATAGGTGATGAAAAATAGATGCCATTGACAAAAAAAACCTTGAATAAAAGTCTTTTCGTTTTCGAACTAAAATTAATCGAAAATTTGGTCAAAATTTCCAGTGCGCTACTGGGTTAAAGGTAACTACATAATTCAAATAGTAATTATTTTGGTTGTTTAGTAACAAGAATAAAAGGTAGATGTGATTTTTTCTGTTACATAATTCAAATTGTCACCGTATAATTGTCAGTTTTGAATTTCCATATTGATTCTTAATGGTTTACACAAATTCCGAATTGACCGATATGGTGTTAATGTATGGGAGAGCACTGGGAAATGCTCGTGAAGCACAGCGTCTCTACAGAGAAGCATTTCCTAGACGAGTAGTACCCGACCATCATACATTTACTACCACTGTGCAGCATCTCAGAGACAACGGTGAATATCATCCCCAAACTAGATGTAGAGGCCGACAGAGAACTGCAAGGGTATTAGATGCTGAACCTGATATATTAAATACTGTGGAAGAAATCCCCGGAATTAGCGTAAGAAAACTGTCGTACAGAATTGGTGTTTCCTTATTTATTGTTTGGAGAACATTAAAAGAACAGAGGCTTCATCCCTACCATTTGCAGCGTGTACAAGCACTTAAAGAAGATCTACCCCGAAGGATCAGGTTTTGTGAATGGATATTTCAATAAAATTATCAAGATCCACAGTTTGTTGAAAATTTCTTTGTCAACAGATGAGGCAACCTTTATAAGAGATAGAGTCTTTAATTCCCATAATTCTCATTGTTGTTCGGCAATTTGAACAATTTTTATAAATAAATTATTATGTATTTCACTACGTATTTATTGGATGCTTGAACCATAATTTAAAATCTACCTCTCAGAATTGACTTTCGACTTGTCAGTTCTGACTTTAATGGTTACTATGGCTATTTATTCAAAATGATTTAATTTTAGTTACCATGGTTTTTTATTGAAATCGAACGCACTCAGTTTTACGTGTATTTTCTTCAGTGGCATTCTGGTTTTATAAGAAAGGAATCAGAGGTTATTTTTTCTTATCGTAAAAAAAAATAAAAGGGTCCATTCGCCTCCTTAAAAGTCCCAGACACTCCGTTTCACTTTTGGTAGTGTATTTCAAAAACACCCTGTATCTATAGGGTGAGCAGTGGCGGATTTACGGGGGGGGTTTTCGGGTTCAAACCCCCCCCCCCCGTGGAGGTCGTTGTTTTTAATCTACTGATGTTTGAAAAAGAGATATGTTAGCAAAAATTACTTGTGACGTAGATTATTCTAAATTATTTTATCCAAACCCCCCCATGGTAAAATCCTGGATCCGCTACTGAGGGTGAGTTAGTTTTTTGTAGCAGGACTTTAACAGTTGATAGAGGACCTTTTTTAAGAAGAAAATTTCCTATAAACATGGGTCGTAGGAAGCTTCGTTTGTTATTATCGTTATTTATTAGTTGTTTTATGTTTTTCACGATTTATATTAAATTTGTCATAGGTACCTAGTATTAAAAAAACGTCTGACTTGTTACAAACATTATCGAAAGTGCCGCCATCTGGGAAATATTTCATTTTGACTCGTCCTAGGTTCCAAATTCCAGATCCCTAGCTCAACTAGAAGTTGAAAATTTTCTAATGGGCACTTTAAAAAAATCACCCTGTATAAGTGTAATTAGAAAGTAATTTGATTTATTTTAATCAAGTAAACCTGGACTGGATTCATCTGTGTAGTGCCCTTTTTCCTCAAGAGATAACGAAATGTTTACATGAAGTCGTTTATAAATTAAAATGATACTATAATTTTAAATTAAAAGGCCATTACATTTAAAATTTCACAAGTTAACAATAAATTACGAACACCCTGTGTTAGTTGTAATAAAGTTCCATAGTCTTTTCTTTTTATAATTCTAAACTTGTGTTCGAACACAGATAAACGGTTGGCAAGAATTGCACGTCAACTTTTTTTTATAAAGTACAATTTGATTGGCTGTTTACGTTTGTCAAATTAAATTACTGCATTTTAAATTAAAATGAAGACACACACCTGCTATAGTAATATTCTTGTTTAACTCAACGATATGAGCAAAAGAAAAGAACAATTAATTTTACATACATACAACCTTAATATGATACTTTTAAACAATAAAGTGTAGAATTTAAAACATACAGGGCAGGGTGTTCAATTAAAAAATATCTGATGTGCCCAACACATGACTTTCTTATACTTACGGATAGTATCACAATAATTACTTTTCCTAAATAAATTAAGTTAAATTTCTTGTAAAAATTTTGAAGGTTTCCAGCAATTTTCAAATAGTCTCTGTCGCACTTATTGCAATACGCATAAATCTGTCCTTGTCCCACTCATTATAACCGAATTTTACGACAAAAATGTGTTTTATTTTAGATTTTTGACCTATTACTCAATTAAAAAAATCACCCGGTATGAAATTACATTTATTTATTCATTATTATTGTTTTCGGTGCCATAGAAACCAG
Organism: Pediacus dermestoides; assembly: GCA_963942485.1. NCBI lineage: Eukaryota > Metazoa > Arthropoda > Insecta > Coleoptera > Cucujidae > Pediacus > Pediacus dermestoides. The sequence continues at coordinate 22,499,356 of OZ012626.1, read as the reverse complement.
TAAAATAAAAAAAAACTAATGGTCCGTTCCTTCTGGGATTCGAACCAGGGACCTTCCGTTTGGCAGCCATATAATGAGACACATGGTCTACCTCGACCATCGAATTCAACTATCAACGCGCGCTATGAGAAATATAAAGTGTTTTAAGAATATCTAGTTTTTTTGAAATTTTTTTGACGGAATTTCAAAAAAAAGTTCAAAAATTTGTTCAAAATTCAATTCTAAATCAATGTTAAAGAATAAAAAAATCTCATAAATTGTTAATTTTTCAAGATATTCCTAAAAAACCTAAAAATGTCTTCAGGTAAGTGTCACTTGTTTTGGTGCTAGATGAAAAACATTTAATGTGGCACCCACAAATTTGTTCAAACTCTTAAATATTAAATTTGAATCAAATCCGATAAGTCGTTTTTGAGTTATGGTGGAGACAGACATACACACAGACAGACATCATGGCGAAAATGGTCAAAATGGATTCAGGGGCCCTCAAAACGTGTAAATCCATCAAAATCTCGGAGTCGAAAAATATCACGATTACAATACTTCCTTATACTTCGTATAAGAAAGTAAAAACATAGAAACACAAAATATTGACATAATCTTTTTTTATGTACAGAGTCAAAGAAATATTACAGCTCACTTGTTTTCTATCTTAATAAATAAAGAAGAGGTGTTATGAAAGGTGAATTATAGATTATTGGAAAAAAGTTATTTTTTTAATTGTACAGCGTGATCAAGAATGACTGAATCTGTTGGTATTGAAAAAATAACTAGTGGAATTGGTACTATTGATGCAAACAACCGTAAGGGCGTTGGCGCGCACATCTTACTTTTGACAATCTTGACAATTCCAACATAACAATACTTCACGATAATATAACCTAAGATTTTGTTAACTGAAATTTTTAATTGTGACATTCAGGTTTGCAAATCATATCACAAAAAAAATTCCTAATTTCGCAACTGTTTTAATACCAACAGATTCAGTCATTCATGATCACGCTGTACTACATTAACTTGTACGCTGCTACCAGCTACGAATAGTAGATATGGATTTTAATGAATGAGTAACAAAACCAAACAAACTTCTAGACAATATATTATACAACAGACATAAAATACATGTAGTATTTCAAATTAAGCAACCGCCTTGGGGGGTGCAGGAGTGGGCAACGGCTCGTCAGCTTCTTTGCCATAGTACAAACCATAGGTCCACGGTTTCACCTCCCAAGGGAATTGACTTTCTACTCCAGTCAAATTCACACCTAAATCCTCCAAAGTTGGCACCTTAGAGTCAACCACATCGGTAACAACTTCACGCTCCAGTCGTTCCCAATGCAAATGAGCAGGGGGCCAACTATAGCTTAATTTATCAGTGAGAGTAACTTTTAATTGAAATAGAGGATCATATCTCATATCATAGCGGTAATAGCCCCAATCTCCGTCTCTGGCCATCACCCTATACATATAGTCGACCAAATCGGATAAATAGTACCTTTTTGGGCTAGAAAAAAAATAGTTATAGCTAGGAAATATTAAAGAAAATTATCGGGGGCCACATACCCTACTGCTTGATAGATTTTTCCGGCTGTATCAGGATCCTTAATCGCAGCAATGATTCCAGCGGCTACGTCAGCGCAGTACACAGGCTGTTTAATGGTGGCTTCGCCTGCAAACCAAATGGGCAACCAGCTGCCTTGCCGCCTCCATGGATGACAATAAAATCTAGCAGGAACAAAACATTATGTTAAGAAATTAATGATGTAATTTGAAGAAACAGGGGCGAGTAAATCTATAACTAAGTTTTATCATCACAGAAAAACCAAACGTAGAGAAATCCGCTGATTTCTATTATACATTTTTTTCTAAAATTATAAATTATGTAAATTTAATATAAATATCACATAAGTATCATAAATCAGTCAAATAAGCAAAAATATCTGATGTGCCCAACACATGACTTTCTTATACTTACGGATAGTATCACAACAATTACTTTTCCTAAAGAAATTAAGTTAAATTTCTTGTAAAAATTTTGAAGGTTTCCAGCAATTTTCAAATAGTCTCTGTCGCACTTATTGCAATACGCATAAATCTGTCCTTGTCCCACTCATTATAACCGAATTTTACGACAAAAATGAATTTTACTTTAGATTTTTGACCTATTACTCATCTCCCGGTATGAAATTACATTTATTTATTCATTATTATTGTTTTCGGTACCATAGAAACCAGTAAAATAAAAAAAAACTAATGGGTCCGTTCCTTCTGGGATTCGAACCCGGGACCTTCCGTTTGGCAACCATATAATGAGAGACATGGTCTACCTCGACCATCGAATTCAACTTTCAACGCGCGCTATGAGAAATATAAAGTGTTTTAAGAATATCTAGTTTTTTTGAAATTTTTTTGACGGAATTTCAAAAAAAAGTTCAAACAAAATTTGTTCAAATTCAATTCTAAATCAATGTTAAAGAATAAAAAAATCTCATAAATTGTTTATTTTTCAAGATATTCCTAAAAAACCTAAATGTCTTCAGGGAAGTGTCACTTGTTTTGGTGCTAGATAAAAAACATTGAATGTGGCACCCACAATTTTGTTCAAACTCTTAAATATGAAATTTGAATCAAATGCAATAAGTCGTTTTTGAGTTGTGGTGGATACAGACAGACAGACAGACACACACACAGACATCATGACGAAAACGGTCACTATGGATTCAGGGGCCCTCAAAACGTGTAAATCCATCAAAATCTCGAAGTCGAAAAAAATCACGATTACTACACTTCCTTATACTTCGTATAAGAAAGTAAAAATTGGAAGTAATTGATAGAGTTCAAAATTTGATAATAGTTTGAAATTGATATACAGGGTGTTCAAAAAAAAATTAAAACGTTTTAAGGGTATGTAGTATGGCCCGAAACAAGTCGAAAAGCCTTAATAAACATAGGTCCGCAAATTCACGGTTACGGAAATATGAGGGATTTCATGTTTCTACTACTTCAATTATCTGTTGCATGGCCTGCCAGGTCACCTGATTTACAGTGGCTGTATTAAAACAGTGGCGACAAGTAGATGTGTCATTTTTAATTGGTTCCTGTAGTCACGTGGTTTCGCCCGCCATTAGAAGGCTAATTGTGCTCTTGTTTACATTGTGTTGGCTGTAATTTGCCTTCAATTTTAGTTATTTCTGTCTTTGTGTTAAAACAGGGTTGGCATTTTGATTAAAATCACTGACTTAAATCAGTGTTTAATAAAACACAATATACAGTGTGGTCCATATGTATGGAATAAATTCATTTTAAGCGTAATTATAAACTTTCAGGAAAAATCCTAAAATAGGTCGATTTTTAATTTGAAATTGCCATTTTTTAGCATAAAAATAGTACCCTCGCACCCCCTCTGAATCATGACTACCACTCAGAAAATTTAAAATTAGGGTGGGGGTCGTGCGGCACCTCATTCGAAAGAGATTTTGATTCTCTATATTCAGCAGGTTTTTACTTTCTTATACGAAGTAATAAGGAAGTATAGTAATCGTGATTTTTTCGACTTCGAGATTTTGATGGATTTACACGTTTTGAGGGTCCCTGAATCCATTTTGATTATTTTCGCCATGATGTCTGTCTGTCTGTCTGTATCCACCATAACTCAAAAACGAGTTATCGGATTTGATTCAAATTTCATATTTAAGAGTTTGAACAAATTTGTGGGTGCCACATTAATGTCCGGTTGCACCAAGCTCTGCTAAACTAACAGCGTGGTAAATATTTGGCAGCGGAATGTTATTGGCTAAATGATTATTATTTGCTGCGTTGCTTAGTAACAAATTTAAAAGACCCAATAAGCTGCCGCTGCTAAATTTTAAACGCGCAATTAGTTAATTGAGCATTTAGCAGAGCTTGGTGCAACCGGGCATAAATGTTTTTCATCTAGCACCAACACAAGAGACACTTACCTGAAGACATTTTTAAGTCTTTTAGAAATATCATGAAAAATAAACAATTTATGAGATTTTTTTATTCTTTAATATTGATTTAGAATTGAATTTTGAACAAATTTTGTTTGAACTTTTTTTTTAAATTCCGTCAAAAAAATTTCAAAAAACTAGATATTCTTAAAACACTTTATATTTCTCATAGCGCGCGTTGATAGTTGAATCCGACGGTCGAGGAGGTAGACATGTGTCTCATTATATGGCTGCCAAACGGAAGGTCCCGGGTTCGAATCCCAGAAGAACGGACCATTAGTTTTTTTTATTTTACTGGTTTCTATGGTACCGAAAACAATAATAATGAATAAATAAATGTAATTTTATACCGGGAGATTTTTTTAAGTGAGTAATAGGTCAAAAATCTAAAATAAAACACATTTTTGTCGTAAAATTCGGTTATAATGAGTGGTACAAAGACAGATTTATGCGTATTGCAATAAGTGCGACAGAGACTATGTGAAAATTGCTGGAAACCCTCAAAATTTTTACAAGAAATTTAACTTAATTTCTTTAGGAAAAGTAATTATTGTGATACTATTCGTATAAGAAAGTCATGTGTTGGGCACATCAGATATTTTAAATTTGGAGCATTAATTACTGAGAAAATGAAATTTGAAAATGTAAAAAAGGTACATATATAGTTTTTGCAAAATTTGAAAAAAATCTCACATAATATTAAGAATTAATTTCCAATTTATCTTATAATTAAATTAAATCTTCAAAGCTGAGTTCAGTCTGTATAACAAAACAGAAGATTTATTAAAACGCGGATAAAGATTTATTGTAAGTCCTTGTTCACAATGGACGTAAGACGTAAGAAGTACATAAAATTTCCGTAATCCGTAAAGTTGGGCTATTGGGATAATAATGTTACTGTTCACAATGCATCTACGTAAATGTTATGTTTACGTACATTTTATGGTTAAACGTAAAAGGTACATAAAGTTGAAACTGTTTCAACTTTATGTAAAACTTACGTATTTCTTACGGAAATTCTAGATACTTTCGGTTAGTTCTCAATGGTACGTTGGTAACAGCAAAGTGAAGTGAAGGCACTAAACGAAAGCCTAACATAAGTATTTCATCTATGCACATTGGATATCCTTTCTACTATAGGTACTTTTATTTAATTTTGAAAGAACAGTGCTTGGTGCTTGCTTTGTTTTGGGTAATGGCGGCTGTTTGGGCTGATTTGGATATCGAACTATTGATACAATTTATAGGCCGGACCCACCACCGCCGCTTGTTTTTCCTAGCAGTGTTTTCACTTTTTTCTTCTGCCAGTCTTCTCTCCAACAGAAGCAATAATAATTGGGTTATTCTTATATTATTAATGTTCATATTGTCACCGTAGATAATACAAAATTATTGACATTTAACGCACTCCGCACACTTTTAAAAAATACCTACCCAAACTGTAAAAGTTAACCACCTAACCAATCCAAAAAATTCAAATTTAAATTGACGCTTGCGCTGTTTCACTATTAAGTACTTACATAATTATTACGAACATTGTGAACAGTACGTAAAAATTATAGTAAACGCAAATCTTACGTTTATGTACTTCTTACGTCTTACGTCCATTGTGAACAAGGACTAACTTTTTACCAGACTGTCATAATTTAAAATTATTAACAGATATGTTGTGTTTAGATTAAAATTTAATTACAACAAAAATAAAAAGGCTTCTAAAAATTTGCCAGTAAATCTATTGCTGGTCATGTATTGTGAAATTTTATTTGTATGTATCTTTGAATATTTAATAAAGGTAATAACTATAATCTACAGTGTGATTCAAATTCGATCCTCACCATTACGATCTTGTAAACCGTAAGAGATACAGGGTCGGTTAAATGGGATGGGACAAAATTTGAGGCATTCGAAGTGTAAAATGAATCTGTCATCAAAACTGCGATATCTCGTTTCGTTCCTGAATTATCTTGAAAAAACTGAAAAGCTCGATTTTTTATATTTCTGTCTAGTTCGGTTATTCCATAACCGATTTTAATTTAGTAAAAACATTATTAGGGTTACTTTTTATGGTCTACACGATTAGATACAAAAAAATTTTTTCGACGTTTCGTTTTTGTGAAACCATCATCAGGTTCATTTTTTCTTATGGGCGCCATATTTGATTTTGATGTCATATTTTAGCATATTTTTTCCTGATTTCAATGATATATCGCACTTCATGGATATCTTTGATTTTAAGATCAGTTTTTCAAAAAAAAAAGTTTAATTAAAAAAAAATATGAAACAAATAAAATAGTACACATAAATAAATCATTTTGAACTATTGCATCAACTATGAAATTTATTAATAATAAATCTTTTTTCAAAATATTATATTATTTTTAATAATTTAATAAATTATTAGGTAATAGTTTATAAACAATAAGGTATGTATGTAATAAGAATAAGAAAAATAAGAAACGCAGAGTATGCATAACAAAATTAAACAAATAACATGGGTAGATATTGTAGTGGCCAATTGTTATTGTAATTAACATGAATATTTATAAGAACGAAGACAAAATTAATACTTACTTACATCAAATAAAGACGTATTACAGTTAATGCTTGTTATGAATATCATATCTTATACACTAAAAGAAGACACCCTCATATTTAAAGAGTTAGAAAGAATTTTAAAAGAACATGGATCATTTTGTGCCCCTAGAAGAAACTACGGGTATCGCCAAAATGTAGAAAATGTTATTATTCAGTCTGTCCAGGATAATCCCACAAATTCAATTAGGAAGATTGACGATGATGTGGATACATCATATTCAATTGTTCAACATGATTTATTTCGTTGTGTGTACTAGGATTTCATTTGTTTCATATATTTTTTTGCTAAATTAAACATTTTTTTTTAAATCCCATTTAACCGACCCAGTGTCTCTTACGGTTTACGAGATCGTAATGGTGAGGATCGAATTTGAATCACACTGTATAGCGTGCTTGTAAATTATCTGGACCAATTAATACGGCGAATTGATCTAGGAGCGTAGACAATTCCAAATTGACAGGCGGTATAAAAGCAAGGGTTTCGATGCGAATACAAATTTGCCTCCTTCTACGACAACGGCAACTCGCGAAAGATTATTATTATTTCCTGCACAAGTTCTTATGCCCGTGGAAATAATTTAAAAAATTCGCAAAGTTAGCGGAGAATGTAAAACGAATATTTAAATTATAATTCGAATTTGCTTTATCTTGTTTTGTCTGGAACTTGCACAATTAATGGCGAATATGTCTTGTGTGCGCTGACCTGGGATTTGAGTTTCGATACTTACAATCAATTTACAACTTTTATTAAATTTTGGACTCTTTATCGATGATTTTCGGGTTCCTGCATTATAAAAGCTAAATTGACTGGCATATTACAAGGCTATTTTTAACGATAATTTTTAATTAAATTGGGGATTGAGGGAATTTTAAAGTGACTTCCTCTGGAAAGTTACAAAGCTAATTGTAAAGCCTCGTACAGACTTGGATACAATCGATGGCAACATTGGCGGCCGACTGTATCTTTTCTGTGGCTTTTGAATCGGCCGATTTGAAGCGGACAGAACAACATCGGGCGGCATTTTATCAAAGGAATCGCCGAGTTGCTTGTTTAGAGGACTAGATACATCGATTTAACGGGATATTTTATTGAAATTTGAGGTTAGAGTTAACAAAATGTGGACAACTACAAAAACGTTGAATCTAATAGAAACTTTCAGACAAGTGCCTGCTCTATGGATTGTCTCTTGTAAAGAATACAGGGATCGTAACAAGAAAATGGACGAAACAACACGTTTAGCAGATGAATTTTCTACAACTACAGAAGAAATAACAAAAATATCTGATGTGCCCAACACATGACTTTCTTATACTTACGGATAGCATCGCAATAATTACTTTTCCTAAAGAAATTAAGTTAAATTTCTTGTAAAAATTTTGAAGGTTTCCAGCAATTTTCAAATAGTCTCTGTCGCACTTATTGCAATACGCATAAATCTGTCCTTGTCCCACTCATTATAACCGAATTTTACGACAAAAATGTGTTTTATTTTAGATTTTTGACCTATTACTCACTTAAAAAAATCTCCCGGTATGAAATTACATTTATTTATTCATTATTATTGTTTTCGGTACCATAGAAACCAGTAAAATTAAAAAAACTAATGGTCCGTTCTTTCTGGGATTCGAACCCGGGACCTTCCGTTTGGCAGCCATATAATGAGACACATGGTCTACCTCGACCATCGAATTCAACTATCAACGCGCGCTTTGAGAAATATAAAGTGTTTTAAGAATATCTAGATTTTTTGAAATTTTTTTGACGGAATTTCAAAAAGAAGTTCAAACAAAATTTGTTCAAAATTCAATTCTAAATCAATGTTAAAGAACAAAAAAATCTCATAAATTGTTTATTTTTCAAGATATTTCTAAAAAACCTAAAAATGTCTTCAGGTAACTGTCACTTGTTTTGGTGCTAGATGAAACACATTGAATGTGGCACCCACAATTTTGTTCTAACTCTTAAATATGAAATTTGAATCAAATCCAATAAGTCGTTTTTGAGTTATGGTGGATACAGACAGACATACACACAGACACATACACACAGACAGATATCATGGCGCAAACTAACTGGAAGGGACGCGCAATAGCTTGAAAGTGAGGCAAATTTTGTTGTTAGGCAACCCTCAAGAGTGTAGGGTTGCTATCTCTTTCTAACTCGTTTGAATAATTGACTGTCTGTCTGTCTCTCTGTCTGTATTCACGATAACTCAAAAACGATTTATCGGATTAGATTCAAATTTCATATTTAAGAGTTTTAACCAAATTGTGGTTGCTATATTAAATCTTTTTCATTTAGCACTAACACAAGTGCTACTTACCTGAAGACATTTTTAGGTTTTTTAGGAATATCTTGAAAAATAAACAATTCACGAGATTTTTACTTTCTTATACGTAGTATAAGGAAGTATTGTAATCGTGATTTTTTTCGACTCCGAGATTTTGATGGATTTACACGTTTTGAGGGCCCCTGCATCCATTCTGACCATTTTCGCCATGATGTCTGTCTGTGTGTGTGTCTGTCTGTATCCACGATAACTCAAAAACGACTTCTCGGATTTGATTGAAATTTCATATTTAAGAGTTTGAACAAATTTGTGGGTGCCACAATCAATGTTTTTCATCTAGCACCAAAACAAGTGACAGTTACCTGATGACATTTTTAGGTTTTTTAGGAATATCTCGAAAAATAAACAATTTATGAGATTTTTTTATTCTTTAACATTGATTTAGAATTGAATTTTGAACAAATTTTGTTTGAACTTTTTTTTTAAATTCCGTCAAATTTTTTAAATTATTTTCATATAGTAGCGCCATCTATCACTCAGTTACAAAAGTACTTTATATAAATTACAGAAATCTAATACCGTCGAGGAAATCGATTGTAGCAATATTATTATTTGAAAAGATCGACGGCTACGGCAGCATTGTGGTGGCGAAACTACCATCGGTTGTTACGCGGTCGTTGATTTGTGTTTTTTGTGTCATATTGTAATATGTACAGTTAATAGGAGTAGCTAATAGCAGCAAAGTATTCCGTGTACTCTTCTTATCCAGAACAAATACCACTTCTAGCACAAGCCGCCGTGGCGCAGTGGGTAGAGAATCTGCCTAGTAATCCACACGGTGCTGGTTCGATTCCATAGATTTCCCTTCTTTTTACTTTCTTATATTTTTAAGTCAAAAATCCAAAATAAAACACATTTTTGTCGTAAAATTCGGTTATAATGAGTGGGACAAGGACAGATTTATACGTATTGCAATAAGTGCGACAGAGACTATTTGAAAATTGCTGGAAACCCTCAAAATTTAACTTAATTTCTTTAGGAAAAGTAATTATTGTGATACTATCCGTAAGTATAAGAAAGTCATGTGTTGGGCACATCAGATATTTTTATTCTTTAACATTGATTTAGAATTAAATTTTGAACAAATTTTGATTGAACTTTTTTTTGAAATTCCGTCAAAAAAAAGCAATGAAACAACTCATGTAACGCCATTTATTTATACGTGTGGAACAGAAATAGATACCCTACACTATCGTTTCATCTCTGTCACTGCCCCTGACACAGTTTGCCTGCTTCAAGCGCATGGTCGGGTCCCTTCCAGTTAGTTTATATGTATTTCACTGGGCGAAAATGGTCAGAATGGATTCAGGGGCCCTCAAAACGTGTAAATCCATCATAATCTCGAAGTCGAAAAAAATCACGATTACTATACTTCCTTATACTTCGTATAAGAAAGTAAAAATATATAATTAAATATGCCGCACAAACACCAGTAGCTATTAAAACGTCATTACATGCCATTTTGACCAACTTTAGATGTGGACGTGATACATTTGTGTTTATTGATCGGCCGATATAATTTGGCCGACTGTTGGTAGAAAAAGATACAGTCGGCCGACAATGTTGCCACCGATTGTATCCAAGTCTGTACGAGGCTTAAGAGTCACGTTGTGATAATAAATACGCGATAGTAACAGTACTTAATTTAATCTAAAGCATAATAACCTTATGAAGCGATCCTCTTGCCCATAAATGTCCGCTGGTCTAAAAATTGTAGCTTCTGGAAACTCTTCAAGAACAGCTTCCTCCCCCTTGCTCTTACTGGCTAAATACTTAGAACCACCTTTAAGAATGATTGCATCTGGTACTGGTGCTACATTCAATGAAGATAAATGAATAAAACGCTCAACGCCAGCTTGTTTTGACAATCTAGCTAAGCGTCTAGCACCGTCCACATGTACGTCATCGAACTTAAAACACTTCGTCTCCCAATCACGGCCCACCAAATTTATAACAACGTTGGAGTATTTAATAGCCTTTTTTATCGATTCCTCGTCTTTCAAATGATATGGGTGGAAGAACACTTGTCCCAAATCACCACAAACTTTTAGCCTGAACGGTTCGTAATTGTCGCCTCTATATGGGATAATCAGCTACGAAATTATAATACTTATCTTGGAAATTTGGACAACCATTTAGAGTACTTACTTGCGTACCAACTTTGCCTAATTTATTACAGACATACCGTCCCATAAAACCCGTCGCCCCAAAAACGGTTGCAACGATTCCATTGAAACTTGAGCGACCGCCAGTACCACGTTTCAAAGTTGCTAAATTGATGGGCTTATTGTCCGAACTATACTGACGAATATACGCTATTCCAATGATTCCTGTTTGTTGTTCTGCAAAACCAAAGTTATTTGAGGTTAATTGTTATGCAACAATTTAATTCTTTGCAAGGAACATTGCAAAACCATAAGGATATTGTGGAGAGATTATGGATTTATAAAGGTATTCGTATGTTTTGTTTTTATGTAGATTAATGCTTACTTAATAGTAATTTGGGTCCCTTAAACACTACAGAAGCCATTTTTGACAGAACTCAAGAACTGTCATCAAGGCTGTCTGCCTGTCACTTGTCATTGTTGTAGAAAGGGCCTACTTTTGAGAAGAAGAAGAAATTATTTTAACAGTAGTTCAAAAAACATTCTTATGTATGTACAAAATACGAATTGTATAGAGAGGATACTTGACACCCTATCTCCAAGCATACAGCGGGTCAGTAGCGCGAGTCAGACTTGTAAGCCACGCCTAAGTCGGCGCCGTTATATGTTCCTTCGCTACTACTTGTGATAGGTATCCTCTCTATACAATCCGTAGTACAAAATATGGACGAAAAGTTAATAAAGCCTGTTTGGCACGGTGCCTAATTTTTGTAAAAATTTACATATAAATTTGCATGTAAATTATTATAAAAAATTACATGTAAATTTCCAAGGTGACTATAATTTCTGTTTGCAACGTGTTTACGTTTTTAACATAAAATTTGACTCCCGCGCATGCGTGTTTACTCAATTTTTACGGACAATTGACTTTTTGCACTGTCACAAAAATAATGTGCTGCAAAACTACAATTATACATAATACTGCACTAAACTAAGAACAATAATTCAGTTTTCTGCAATCTATTTAAAATCACGCACAGCGAATAAAACCATATTTGTGAAAACTATATTGTCCCCAAAAATCCCATTTGCATTTGGTATTGTCTATGTGAGACACCAGTCTTAGATTTAACAACGTCATTATATTTTGTACCGTAACCAGTAACTAATTTATCTTTCCTCAATTTTGTTTGAAGAAGGAAAATTTCCGTTGATTAAATAAATAATTATATTGTAAAATCTCATTTCCAAAAAGGCGTTATTTTCTATTAAAAAATGAATTATTATAGGTTAGATGAAACAACAAGATTAAATTACCATCAGTGAACGTCTTGCCTTTGCGCACTTTTACGCGCACTTTTAGCAGATATTTTAGAACAAGTTCTAAATAATTTACGTGCAAATTTACACCGAAATTTGACAAGACATTTGCTGTATGCAACGATGCTAAATGTACGTAATAATTTACATGTGAATTTACATGCAAATTTTCATGAAAATTAGGCATCGTGTCAAACGGGCTTTACAGCAAAGTATTCCGTCAAATTCAAGGTTGTCGGTGCTTTTGCATTGTGTAAGTACTCTTCTTATCCAGAACAAATACTACTTCTGGCACAAGCCGCCGTGGCGTAATGGGTAGAGAATCTGCCTGCTAATCCAGACGGTGCTGCTGCGATTCCGTAGATTTACCTTCTTTTTTTTATTTTAAGTAAATGCTTTATTTATTCGGAGCGATTATAAGTCAGTAAGTCACGGACCAGGTTAGGTTGTTTTGTATAGGTTTTTTTTTCTTTAAATAATAGCATAAATCGGTACCATAAGATGATGCCGGAATAACTTTGCTGTAATTAGCTTCTCGTGTAGTATTTTGATATCGTGAGACTGTAGTAAAGTAGTAAAGTTGGTAAAAGTTCGTTCTCCTCTTATCTAAACTTCCTTGGATATGAGGTAGCCAGTGAACTGTATACTACGTAACTGGAAAGGCCTCGCCTTGATATATTTTTGTGTCAAGTTTATTTCTAGGCAACCCGCAGTTGGAGTGGATTGCGTCTCTACTATCTTACAGGATATCATAACGATAGTGGAACATTTTATATAAAAGTATTTTTAATTTTTTTTTTCAATTTTTTTATAGATATCTGCTATAATGTACTATTGTAAACTATTGCACAAATATCAGAGAAAAATTTTTTTATAATAAATTTACCTTATTTGTGATTATTATTACATTTTAATAGTTACGCTCTCTTTCTATCTTACATGATTATGGCTTTGGTGACTAGCAAATAAATTAATATTACAAACTGTTTATTAGCTTAGTGTTTCACAGGCACTTTCAGTGGTATAAATACTTAAATAGGTATTAATAATTATTATAAACAATAAATTTTTGTTTTCCTTGATTTTTTTATTATGGAAATATTTTTTCAAAATTATCTTTTTAAACAAATAAATCAAATAATTATTTAATGTTTATCAACAAGACAACAAAGAATCTCAAGATTTTAAATAATTGATGTGGATTTCCTTAAATCCCCATGTTAATTTTTTTTGACAATTTTTACTTTCTTATACGTAGTATAAGGAAGTAAGTACAGGGTGTGTCACGACGAGTTGACAGTAGACATAACTCTATTACTAAACACAATTTGATTCTAAAAATTGGTACATACCCATTATACAATGTGTTCTATTTAATGAAAATATTGCCACCTTTCTGGTACTTCCGGTTATACCGGAAGTAAAAACTGATTACTGATTACTGATATACCGGAAGTAGACACAAACTTTGTTATTTTAAATGGAACACCCTGTATATTTTTGAATTTTTATATTCTACACTTCATTTTAGATATAAAAGTATTAAGGTTGTATGGTCCTAACATTAACGGTATTATAATTATTTACACTTTTTCATTTTTTTTTAATAAAAACGTAGATGTAAATAAAAATTCAAATCTTGACAATGACACGTTTTTTCCAAAATGTTTTTCTTTTGTTTGAGGTAGGAATATACAAGAAATAAGCTGATGTAGTTTTGGAAAACTTGCTTTATACAGGGTGTTGGTGGTTGTCCGTTCATTTTTAAAAACTTTAATCAATGATAACTTAATTTTTTTAAATGGAACACCCTATATAGTTCTAGATTTTCGAATTCTACACTTAATTCGAGACAAACAAGTATTAAGGTTGTAAGGTCTTAAAATTAACGGTATTATAATTAATTACGTTTTTTAAAAATTAACGGTCAATCACAAGCAACTTGTATAAAATAAGTTTTTTAAAACAATATTACCATGTTTCTCGTACATTTCTGCGTCCAGTAAAGTTTGGTTTGTTTTTTGAAAGAACGTGTCATTAGTAAAATATGAAAATGTTTGACTCTAAGTTTTTGTATGAAAAAATTGGAAGAAACATAATTACTTAATTATAATAAATAAAATAAATAAATAAAAATAAAAAACATTAAATTAAATATAATAAAAACAAATTTTAGTGGACGTAGAAATGTACAAGAAACAAGGTCATATGGTTTTGAAAAATTTATTTTATATCTACAGGGTGCTTATGGTTGATCGTTAATTTTTAAAAACCTTGAAAATTGGAAAAAAACGTAATTAATTATATTACCGTTAATTTTAAGACTTTACAACCTTAATACTTTTATGTCTAGAATTAAGTGTAAAATTCGAAAAAGTGGAAATATATAGGGTGTTCCAGTTAAAAAAATAAAGTTATCATTGATCAAAGTTTTCAAAAATGAACGGACAACCACCAACACCCTGTATACAGCAAGTTTTCCAAAACTCTATCAGCTTATTACTTGTATATTCCTACTTCAAACGTAAGAAAAAAACTTTGGAAAAAATGTGTCATTGTCAAGATTCGAATTTTTATTTACATCTATGTTTTTGTAAAAAAAAATGAAAAAGTGTAAATAATTTTAATAACGTTAACGTTAGGACCATACAACCTTAATACTTTTATGTCTAAAATGAAATGTAGAATCTAAAAATTGAAAAATATACAGGGTATTCCATTTAAAATAACAAAGTTTGTGTCTACTTCCGGTATAACCGGAAGTACCAGAAAGGTGGCAATATTTTCGTTAAATAGAGCACATTGTATAATGGGTGTGTACCAATTTTTAGAACCAAGTTGTGTTTAGTAATAGAGTTATGTCTACTGTCAACTCGTCGTGACACACCCTGTATAGTAATCGTGATTTTTTTCGACTTCGAGATTTTGATGGATTTACTCGTTTTGAGGGCCCCTGAATCCATTTTGACCATTTTCGCCATCATGTCTGTCTGTCTGTCTGTCTGTGTGTCTGTCTGTCTGTCTGTATCCACCATAACTCAAAAACGACTTATCGGATTTGATTCAAATTTCATATTTAAGAGTTTGAACAAATTTGTGGGTGCCACATTAAATGTTTTTCATTTAGCACCAACACAAGTGACACTTACCTGAAGACATTTTTAGGTTTTTTAAGAATATCTTGAAAAATAAACAATTTATGAGATTTTTTTATTCTTTAACATTGATTTAGAATTGAATTTTGAACAAATTTTGTTTGACTTTTTTTTGAAATTCCGTCAAAAAAATTTCAAAAAAAATAGATATTCTTAAAACACTTTATATTTCTCATAGCGCGCGTTGATAGTTGAATCCGATGGTCGAGGTAGACCATGTGTTTCATTATATGGCTGCCAAACAGAGGGTCCCGGGTTCGAATCCCAGAAGGACCGGTCCATTAGTTTTAGTGTTGAAAACACTTATCTTACGCAGCATTACCGATCTGAAAGACACGCTCGTGACGCTTGAGCGCAGTTAGATGAGATAGATAGGTTGAAAAGCACCACGTACGATCAGTGTCCAATGTTGGAATGTTGCCGTTTCAGTAAAATTATTGTATTGATCAGAGTGAAGATTATGATGAGATGATGGTCACCTGGATGGGTGGGATGTTCCTGTATCGTTGTAATATTAACAGACTGGGTAATTTAAATGAATGAAAAAAATAAAAACTAGTATTTTTGAATAATCACAGCGTATAATCTATTAATCTAAATTCCAAAGCTGAAAAGCACTAAATTTGAGTAAGTACGATTTTACTTAATAAACATTTCTAAATGTTATTTAAATAATTATTTAAAAAAAACTTAAAATTTAATAACAGTAGAATTTTCTCGCTTTAACATGAACTACAAACTACAAACTAGACCAGGTAGTTCTGAATTGGTTGAAAACATGTAGAAAACAACACAAACACGTTTATACGATTACTATTATACAGGGTGGTCCGAATTTTACCTTCGATAATTTGGGAATCAATAGAAAACCTTAAAAAAACATCAATTTTCTTAATAAACTTATATCGAAAACTCAACCGTTTCAGAAATACTGTGTGTTGAAGTTGCATTTTTTTTTTTATAAATTTAATATCTCCTGAACCAAAGGGAATATTTTATTAAAATTTGGTGGATATTATTTTCTTCATAAGTACCATATTAATCACCATAATTTGTTTTGCTACTTCAAGCAGTGGCGTAACCACGGGGGTGAAATTATTTCTTTTTAGAAAAAAAAGTGGTGCGCCAATGATATAATACATTTTTTCTACATTTCTGAAATCAGCAGTCGATTTACGAAAAAAAAGTTTTCTTGTAGTTTTTTTCTAAAAAAAATCGTTATACAATAAAATTTTAATTAGATGTCATTGTAGGTAATTTATTAATAATAATAATAATAATAATACATTTATTTTCCTCAAGACAATACAACGATTGTATAGGAATCGTCACAAGAAATATATATATATACCTACACATGCATACACGCAAATTTTCATACATAATTACATCATAAAAAAATAAACAAAATTATATATAGTTTTATCCATACGTATATGAATACATCAGCATAATCAGTAAATACATATATAAAAGGGAACCACAGAATTGGTCACATAAAATTTATAAATACAATCATACAAGCAATTACATAAAAAACTCCGATACACTATAATAACACTTATCCAATAAAAACATTTTTCTTTAACAAAATCTCTGAATTACAACCCATCATAGATTGAGGTAAATGATGAAACATTTTCAGGCCTAAGATGTTAGGTGAGCTACGAACAATTTCAAGATTAACAAACGGAATATGAAAATCATTCTTTTGTCTGGTATCTCGGTCATGAACTGCATTGACCAAATTAAACATATTCCTATTTTTATATATATAAGTACATAACTCAAAAATAAACAAGGACGGTAAAGTTAAAATTCTGAACCTATTGAATATCTCTTTACATGAATGTGTACTAGGTACAGAAGTAATGCATCTAAACATTCGCTCATGCACCCGAAAAACACTACAAAACATAGGAGAGCCCCCCCAAAAGCACAAACCGTACCTCAGCCTAGATTCCACTTGAGCAAAATACAAACTGAGAACCTGATTCTGTGTGAGAACACCCCTTACACTTCTGAATAAATATGACAATGAATTAATTTTAGATATCAGCTGACTACAATGATACTTCCAATTTAAACATTCGTCAAAATAAACTCCCAAGAATTTTACATTCTCATTATCATTACTTAAAACAGAACCATTCATTGAAATGTCTAACCTATCACAGTTTCTTTGTCTGGTACGAAATCTCAAATAATTTGTCTTTTCAATATTAAAAAAAATCACGATTACAATACTTCCTTATACTTCGTATAAGAAAGTAAAAATAAAGAATTATTACCAAACCAATCATGTAGAGAAGACAAAGTATTGCTACAATTTCTCTCCAGCAAAACTTTGTCTTTATGGGATACTATCACAGAGGTATCATCTGCATACATTGTTAAATGTGCATTTACGCTCAGATCATTTACATGATTAACATATAAGAGAAATAAAATAGGGCCCAAAATTGAACCCTGCGGGACACCCATATTGATATTGCCATAACTAGATCTGGCCAAATTAACAACATTATTACTGGAATATCTTAAACTGACAAATTGTTTTCTGTCATGGATATATGTTCTAATCCAGTTAAGTGGTAAACCTCTAATACCATGATCACCCAATATTGATATCAAATTACTATGATTGACACAGTCGAACGCCCTACTCAGATCACAAAAGATCCCAACGGGGCACTCGCCTGCATCAACAAATCTCAATATTCTGTCATAAAAATCGTGCATTGCTGTCATAGTTGACTTGCCATTACGGAACCCATGTTGATTTTCCGACAAAACATCAAATCTATCCAGAAAGGTAACCAACCTATCAATGTAGCAATACTCAAATATTTTTGAAAATCCAAAAGGCACTGTTACCGGCCTATAATTTTCCAATAATTGGTGGTCATTCTTTTTGAAAACAGGAACAACTTTCCCAATCCTCAAAGTTCTCGGAAATTCTCCAGTGTCAAAAGATAAGTTTATTAAAAACTGGAACGGTATAGCAATAGAATTAAAAACACGTTTCAATAGGAATCCTGAAATGTCATCTGGACCAGAAGATTGAGTATTTTTCAATTTTGTACTAATTAAACTTATCAGTTCTTCCGTTGAGAAAGGATTCAAAAACAGAGAATTGGGCTGGATATTGATACATTGCAATGACAAGTACCAAGTATACAGGGTAGTCCGAATTGAACTTTCGATAATTTGGGAATTAATTAAAAATGTTAAAATAATATCAATTTTCTTAATAAACTTATATCTCTAAATCTCAACCGTTTCAGATATACAGGGTGTTGAAATTTCATATTTTTTTTAATAAATTTAATATCTCCTGAACTTTTTTTTTATTTTGAGCAGTTCCTCCAATGATTTAAGTTTCTGTTGTAAAATAAATTTTTTGTGCCTCAGGTTGGCATTAGTCATTTTGCATTCGTATCTGGAAACTCATGTTTTGCCGGGCTAGACCGGCAAAAACTAGGAATTTTTAGTTTATCGATTGGCATCATTGAAATCATAAAGAAAATTTGTATTTTCCATAGAAACGGATTATTATTTCTGTCATTCGACTACTACTGTCAGTGTCAATTTTAAGTATCGCGTGTTACCAATATAAAAAAAATCCCTAATACCAAATATTTAAACAAATATTTTGTAAATTTTATTTATTTAAATAAACTTCGGCACAAAAAATAGTGTGTATTACACGCCTTGAAACTGTTTTGCGAGTACTCGTAGTTGCGGGCCTCGGCCTACGGCCTCTGCTCGCAAACCCTACTCGCACTCGCAAAACTCTAGTTTCAAGGCTAGTTATACAAATTACTATAGTTGTTTTATTTTTAATTTATTTGTTTGAAATACATAGTTACTTGTCTTGTTGCGATAAATTACTTACAATGAATTCTAATTAAAAATTTACTATAAAACGATACGTTTTAGGAAAAAACTACAAAAGGGAGATATAAGTTTATTACTTGTCATTGCAATAAATTACCTACAATGACATCTAATTAATATTTTACTGTATAACGATTTGTTTTAGAAAAAAACTACAAGAAAACTTTTTTTTCGTAAATCGACTGCTAATTTCAGAAATGTAGAAATAGTAGTTTAATAAACAAGAGTGTTAATAAGAGCGATTAATAATCGAAACGATTTTAACGCGTGAGCGCAGCGAGAGCTCTTTATTAGAATGAAAATAATTTAATTTTGTTCCATGGCAAAATCCAAATTCTGACATAATATGCAATAAGTCAAAATACCACTGACATAATTAATTAATTTCGGCAGGTGTCAGTTCCAAATGCATGTTTCAATAATATAATATATAATCAACAATCTCAACAATGTTTTTAATGTGCATGTATGCATTAAACTGAGTTATTAATACACTCCTTTTATTACATTAACTAGATCTTTAATAAACGATCGACAAAAAAAAATTATATCACTGGCGTACTTTTTTTTATATAAAAAGAAATAATCTCAGCCTGTGGTTACGCCACTGCCTGAAATAGGAAAACAAATTATGATGATTAAATATGGTACTTATTAATAAAATAATACCCACCAAATTTCAATAAAATATTCCCTTTGGTTCAGGAGATATTGAATTTATTAAAACAAAACATGTAACTTCAAGTATTTCTGAAACGGTTGAGTTTTCGATATAAGTTTATTAAGAAAATTGATGTTTTTTTAAGGTTTTCTATTCAATCCCAAATTATTGAAGGAAAAATTCGAACCACTTTGTATAGCTGGAAGATTTTTTTATATCCTTAAATTTTAGAAATTAGCTGAAAAGGGAGTTTTGAAAAGTACCTATAGTATTTTAAACTAAATATGAAATTGTGAAACTGGACCACATTATGCTGGTTTGTTGTCAATGGTTATAGTTTTGTATATGAGTTTTAGATAAAGAGGGTATTCTGTGGTTTTAGAACAGTATGGTAGTGTTCAGGGTTGTTTATGTTAAACACGTGCAAGGCGGACTGGATTTTAATGTTGTTAATATAAACAAATATACTCATTTATGATTTTAAAGACAACGGATGGTAGGTGCTATCTGCTTAGAAATAGTATATTACACTATAAGAAAAGAAAGTGACACTGAGTAGAAAAGTTGTAGCCCGAGGCGATAGCCGAGGGCTATAAATAAGTTGGTTAATTAAGAATGATTTTTATTATTTCTTACTACCTAACTCGTAAATTGAGATGTGTATAAGAAGTATTATATTAATCAGTACTACTTAAGTTTTTCAAAAATAAAATGCTAAAAAATTCTATGTTTATAATAATCTTGCGTGTATAATAAACAGTTAATTATGTTTCAAATATGGTGTTATGATTTCCAATGTCTCCGATGGTTGCATGGATTGCGAACATTTTTTATCATGATTATATATTGTGTTTGTTTTCAACACCCTCCGATGGTTGCAAGAATTGCGAGATCTGTGGATTTTTTTTTTATTTTACTGGTTTCTATGGTACCGAAAACAATAATAATGAATAAATAAATGTAATTTCATACCGGGAGATTTTTTTAAGTGAGTAATAGGTCAAAAATCTAAAATAAAACACATTTTTGTCGTAAAATTCGGTTATAATGAGTGGGACAAGGACAGATTTATGCGTATTGCAATAAGTGCGACAGAGACTATTTGAAAATTGCTGGAAACCTTCAAAATTTTTACAAGAAATTTAACTTAATTTCTTTAGGAATAGTAGTTTAATAAACAAGAGTGTTAATAAGACCGATTAATAATCGAAACGATTTTAACGCGTGAGCGCAGCGAGCGCGTTAATGAGTCGAGATTATTAATCACCGATTAACACTCATGTTGATTACAATATTTTTTTGTCGATCGCTCTTTATTAGATTGAAAATAATCTAATTTTATTCCATGGCAAAATCCAAATTCTGACATAATATGCAATAAGTCAAAATACCACTGACATAATTAATTAATTTCGGCAGCTGTCAGTTCCAAATGCATGTTTCAATAATATAATATATTGTTGGTTACCTAGCAAATCTCATAATCTCAATAATGATTTTAATGTGCATGTATGCATTAAACCATATATTTAATACTAACTATATTGCTAGCGTTAAGATAAAAGTGGTGAAAAATTACGGTGCAGACGATGGCAACCTCTCGCTCGCACAATTAAGTGAGCGTTCGTTGTGCTCATGCGCGGTATGTGACATTCTTTGAAATTTTGGATATTTTGATATATTGGAAATTTCTCACTTGTTTGTCAGTTTTAAAAATTTGCTAATATAAAATGGTGTACAAATGTTATTTATGTGGAAATGTGCCCGACAGAATGAAGAAAATTTCATTGCATAAGTAAGTATTGGTTGTTTATTACCTATATTGCTTATATTTTTAAAAATCTCTACTTTTTTCAAGTTTTTATAACTTGAAAAAAACGTGTAAATAAGGTTTTTTCCTTACAATTAAATTAATATTTCTAGATTTCCGAGTAATTCTGAAAAAACAGCACATACTCTAAAGAAATGGTTAGCTGTATGTAATCTAAATGAGAGAGATGACATATCTGGCCAGCGAATTTGTTCATGTCATTTCAAAGACGAAGACTTGAAGACCGAATTTACAAAAAAAAAGTGGAACGTTGGGCGATTCCCTCAAAAAATGTTCCAATCCTAATGCTCCGTGTTATTTATTATATGTATATTATGAAATATTTTTATAGTTAAGAATTATGTATGAACAAATTTGATAAGAATAAAACCGACATATTCTTGATATAACCTAACCTAATCTATGTCAATCACCGAAACCTAACCTAATATAGGTATGTCAACAACGGTAAAAGTCGCGACAATGACACGCATGCGCATTAGTGCCCATTACTGTTGCTCTATCTATCTCTCATTACACGCGTCCAACTTATAGGGAAAGATACGTTGCTAGCAATATATTATTTATTAAATATATGCATTAAACTGAGTTATTAATACACTCCTTTTATTACATTAACTAGATCTTTAATAAACGATCGACAAAAAAAGTAATTATTCTGATACTATCCGTAAGTATAAGAAAGTCATGTGTTGGGCACATCAGATATTTTTAATTATAATTGGGTATATTTTCCTATTGTGAAAATATCAAAGGTCCATCGTCAATTATTAATGTTTTTAAATATTTAGTTCATTATAGAAAAAAAAAATCGGTTTGCGAACGGCAAGCCAAAAACGAAAATCTTGTGTGGGATTTAGTATACTTTTACATGAGTCGGACAGTGACACAACCCACCTCCACATTCTATCTCTTTTGCTTGCCCCTGACACAACTTCGATGCTTTCAGTATATGGGTGAGGCCTCTCCAGTTACGTAGTATACAGTTCACTGGAGGTAGTACGTAACGTGTCATGACAAGGTCATTTAAGACCAAAGACTATCGTCGCATGTGGCATTTCAATGTTTTGTGGGTGGCATCTAGAGAATCAAAGATTTGGAACATTTGAACAAAATCCTCCCACAATAATATAGATATTAATGACGTAAAAGAGCCATCATATAAAATTTACCCGGGCAACTACTATACAGAAATAAAACTATTATTAAAGGTAAATCAATTTTAATTCGTTTGAACTAAATAATTTATAATTCATATTTTTTATAAATTCACTAATTATCCGTCATATAAGTATATATATTTTTTTTTTTTTTTTCGAAATAATTTCTGTACAATCTAATTTCCTTACTTAACAATAAGTATTTATGAGTAACTTTTTTAGCACTGTGTACCTATAAATTGTTTTAATTATGATAATTAAATTGAACATTGTTTGCTCGCATTATCACCTAAAACCTATAATACCTGCCTCACATTTTAGGTCAATAAACGGCATTTTTAGATTACAAAACCACATCCTAACAGGTTCATCAAGTTTTAGAAGTGAGATTGTATTCGTGGTACATTTTCCGATTAACAACGTGTAAAATACTGCCAAAGTATGCGTCTCATAATTTTGGAAACTTCCGATTCTGTTGCGGAATGGGCTGCAAAATATGTGATGAAACGAATTAATGATTTTAAAGCAGGTCCTGACAAATACTTCGTATTGGGTTTACCAACAGGTCAGTTGAAATTATACCTACAGAATTTAAAATTTATGTTTAACACTTTTTTTTTGTTTTATAGGAAGTACACCCTATGGAATGTATCAAAAACTAATCGAATTCTACAAGGCTGGAAAAGTGTCCTTTAAATATGTAAAAACTTTCAATATGGATGAGTACGTAAATTTACCAAGGGATCACCCAGAAAGTTATCATTATTACATGTGGAATAAATTTTTTAAACATATTGATATAGTACCGGAAAACGCGCATATATTAGATGGTAATGCTGAGGATTTAGTGAAAGAATGTACTAATTATGAGAAAAAAATTGCTCAAGCGGGTGGAGTCGAATTATTTGTTGGAGGTGAGATAAAAAGCTTAATTATAAGTGCAATTATTGTTATCAGGTTTATCGTCGGGAGATATCTAACAAAAATGTTATTATATTGATTTAATATAAAATATATTGAGACAACTACTCAATAAGAATAAAAACACTATTAAATTGATAGGTATAGAAATAGGTATACAGGGTGTTCGCGCGAAGTGGCTCACTATTGCTAACTTCGTTATTATTGGAGCTACAAAGTCGGTTAAATTAGCAAACTAGTAGCATTTTTTCCGTTGATTACAATGGTGAAAACAATAAAACAACTGACCATCTGGTTTTCAAAATATTCTAAAAAATAATATTTTCTTAAATGCACCTTATATATTTTTGCAAAAATCGATGGTAAATTAAATTCTATACAAAAATGTCCTCTTCTTTTTTTGATAATAATTTAAAATAAGCGAGTTATTTTGAAAAAACGTTTGCAATTCTTTAAAATCAAGTAGCCATAAAACGGAATAGTAATTTATTAAAACCAAACAATCATAATTTTGAATTTAAGCAAATTGAAAAATACTTGAAAGAATTACGGAAATATTGAAAATTTACAAAATTATAATTTTCATGGCTACTTTTTTTCAAAATAACTCGCTTATTTTACATAATTGTCAAAAAAGTATAAGAACATTCTTTGTTTAGAATTTAATTTATCATCGAGTTTTGCAAAAATATACAGGGTGTTCCATTTAAAAAATGTTATTTTTGTGAATATCTCGAAAACCAAATGGCCAATTGTTTTTCTGTTTTCACCATTATAATCAGCGGAAAAATGCTACTAGTTTGCTAATTTAACCGACTTTTTAGCTCCAATAATAACAAAGTTAGCAATAGTGAACCACTTTGCGTAAACACCTGTATATTAAAAATATTAAATAAAATAGTAATATTTCCGTAATTCTTTCAAGTTTTTTTCAACTTGCTTAAATTCAAAATTATGATTGTTTGGTTTTATTAAATTACAATTCCGTTTTATGACTGCTTGATTTTAAAGAATGGCAAACTTTTTTTCAAAATAACTCGCTTATTTTAAATTATAATAAAAAAAAATTAAGAACATTTTTTGTACAGAATTTAATTTGTCATCGATTTCTGCAAAAATATATATATTTAAAAAAATGTTATTTTTGTGAATATCTCGAAAATCAGATAGTCAGTTGTTTTTCTATTTCCACCATTGTAATCAGCGGAAAAAATGCTACTAGTTTGCTAATTTAACCGACTTTGTAGCTCCAATAATAACGAAGTTAGCAATAGTGAGCCACTTCGCGCGAACATGTATATAGTTATAAATAAATACCTAACTCTAGGTAATAATAATATTAATGATAATAAGTACACTACGCTCAACCTAAAATTTACCATAAGGTTAATGTTACTTATTTTCTGAACCGTTAGTTCGATTTGTATTCTTTATTTTTAATGTTATTGTTAATTTTTTTTTATTTTTAAAAAATGTATACAAAGAACATACCAAAAAATCATGTTGTTCTATAAAACGGTACATCTCCTTTAGTAACAGAGATACCAAAAGAAAAACAAAAAGGAGAATGTTGATAAAAGATGAGGCTAGAGTTAATCCTAAATTGTAATTCGCTGTTGTTGCAAATACACCCCATAACACTCCACAGAGTGTTACGAATTTTTCCAACAAAATCCAACTTTATTGTTACACGCTGTAATCAAACAAAACTTATGGTGTTATTCTGTATCGAAAATGTTAGATAACATTCTGTTAAATCTATGTTATTTGACGTTTTAACAATGTTTTATATTGTTCAAACGTCAAATAACATAAATTTAACAGAATGTTATCTAACATTTTCGATACTGAATAACACCATTAATTTATTAAAACTCGGTAACACTGAGACATCCTGAGAAATCGGCCTTGAATGCAAAAAAAATTATGCAAATCGGCCAAATGGTACAGAAATCATCAAACTTATTGTAAAATTTACCTAGTGCATTAATTTTACGATGTAGTGTATTCTAATAAAAATATGAGAAAATATTCATTACCAATTGTATGTATATTATAATACCCAAAACGGCATTAGAACTAGATTTTGTTTCTTAAATTATAGGTATTGGTCCTGATGGTCACATAGCGTTCAACGAGCCAGGTTCATCTCTGGTTTCCCGTACTAGAGTAAAAACTTTAGCTCAAGACACCCTAGAGGCAAATGCTCGATTTTTCGGAAACAACATCCATAAAGTACCTAAACAAGCCCTTACAGTTGGCGTTGGTACTGTTATGGATGCCAAAGAGGTAACTTATCCCATGTTACCAAGACAAATATAAAAAAAGTATTGCAATTTCATTTAGGTCATGATATTGATTACTGGAGCACACAAATCATTTGCATTGTACAAAGCAATAGAGGAAGGTGTTAATCATATGTGGACTGTATCTGCATTCCAACAGCATCCTCACACATTGATGATTTGTGATGAAGATGCCACTCTTGAACTGCGAGTAAAGACTGTGAAGTATTTCAAAGTAAGTATCAGGTTTGTTCGCCTTTATACATTATAGAAAATGTTTGCTTATTTCTGAGTTAATTTGCATTTTTTTATCTTTTAAATAATATTTCAATCAAATTGCTGTCTATTATGGCTTGGTGATGGTATGAAATTATTAATGGATTTATGATTGTTGCGATAACAATATTTTTAATAGGCACTCAGCGCCATTCACCATAAGATGATTGAAGACAAAACTTCACTTGAGAAATATAGGACCATTCACTAAAGTGTGTATACATATTTTTTTAGCTTTATCAACCAATTTATTTTGCATTTAAGTTGCAATTAATACCATATACAGGGTCATTATAAAAGAATCTAACATCAAAGGTGGCTGTGCATTTTTCATGTATTAGGATTTGTTACCCCTTACATTCAGTAATGAATCAATGAATATCATTTAAATATGACTAGTATCCATTGATCATATCGGCATTTAAATTAAACGCCAACTACGATGTTAGATTCTTTTATAATGACCCTGTACAAATAAATAACCCGGTCTGCAGTGAGTTTAATTCGAAGGTAATTCGGATAAATAGCTAATATTTAAAAAACACAAATGAGTTCACGTATGGGGTTACAAAGAGTAAAAGTTTTCTTAATATGTACTTCTGAAAACCTACTCCGATCTGACTGTAGACATACAAGGTGATTATAACTTAAGTTCAAAGTAGAGGTACTTTTATTTTTAACTTAAAAAATGTCTGTATCTAATTGAAAAACATGTCTAAATTCAAAATTGAATATCCAAATGGGGAACCTAATTTTTTACGTTCTACATATCGGGTCATTATGAAAGAATCTAATATCGTAGTTGGCTGTGAAATTTAATAAATTTAAAATTACTAGGAGATCTCAAAGAGAAAACGTTTAATTTAAATGCCGATCTGATCAATGGATACTAGTGATATTTAAATGATATTCATTGATTCATTACTGAATGTGAGGGCTGGCAAATCCTAATACATGAAAAATGCACAGCCACCTTGGATGTTAGATTCTTTTATAATTACCCTGTATAATAGTATATAATAGACCAGGAGCTGGGCGTAAAAAATGCAGGTGATCCATATTTTTCAAATGCCTGAATATCTTTATTAGAAAACTTAAAGTTTTTTTTAATCCAAAATAAAAATAGTATAGCATTATGAAAATGAAAAAACTTTTTTTAATATGCATTTTACGAGTAAAATAATCTTTGTGCTTTACTTTAAACCTCGAAAAGCCTATTTGCCAAAAAAAATGTTATAACATGTTTTAAAATTAATGTTGTAATTAAAAAATAATTATGTCTAAATACAATTTTGGGATCCAAATGGGGAATTTTCTATTTACATTCTGAGTATTACTGCATGCAAACAATTTACCAAAATTGTTTGCACGTAGTAATGCTCAGAATGTAAATAGAAAATTCCCCATTTGAATTCCAAAATTGTATTTAGGCATAATTAATTTTTTAATTATAACATTAATTTTAAAACATATGTTATAACATTTTTTTTTGGCAAATAGGCTTTTCGAGATTTAAAGTAAGGGAGTGTATATTCGACCGAACGTTTGGTTCTTTAATAGCACTCTTATTCAGTCTAACGTTCGGTCATTTTTCAGCAATGGTTATTCAACCCTAGGACGATTGCTTTTGGAGGTTAAAGTAGTTCGGTTGTTTTGCATGATCCACTGTATAACCTTAAACTTTTTCATGTTTTTGGAGTTTAATCAGACTGATCTGTAAAAATATGGAAGATCCATTTAGTGCTAGAAGTAAATTTAAGACTATCGAAGATATCGAAGAGACGTTAAGTAGATATACAGCAACAATAATTTTGTGCAGTTTTATAAAAGAGATTGTTTGACTTTAAAGTCTGCTGCAAAAACTAGACTACAAGTTGCTAAAGCTGAACAACGTTTACGCTATTACTATGTGATTTATGCTTGTGTTAAAGGTGGCAGAGAACATAAATCTAAATCGGTTGGTAAAAGAAAATCTAGGTAGGTACTATATTGTACCTTCATTAATATGCGATTTAGTAATGTTTAAATTTTCATTTTAATACATTACGGGATGGATGTGGCATGAAAATTAAATTTAGTTTGGCCCCTAACGGACAATCTTTGCTTAATCAGGCAAACAACCGAAGATTTTAATCTCAAAAGTAATCGTCCTAAGGTTGAACAACAATCTCTGCAATATACACTCCCTTAAAGTAAAGCACAAAGATTATTTTACTCGTAAAATGCATATTAAAAAAAGTTTTTCCATTTTCCTAATGCTATACTATTTTAATTTTTGATTTAAAAAAGAACTTTCAGTTTTCTAATAAACATATTTAGGCTTTTGAAAAATATGGATCTCAAGCACTTACATACAAGGTGGCGAAGTACCCAATTTCAGATTTTGTTTTAGAAGTTGATTTCAGCAACCTTTTCAGTAAAATCGTTCGCTTTGACGTTATTTTTAACAGTTGTAGAGTATTAGGTAGTTATTTTTCCTTTATTAATTGGAGGCAGAGTCCTAACCAAATTAACTTTCTCGCTTTGCAGGCCGGTCTAAAATTATGATAGTAATATAAAAAATAATAATTGTTTCAGAGTTTATCAGGAATACACAATAATTTGGTTGAAGGATAGTATAAGGTAACTAAATAAATACAGAGTGATCCACAACTTATTGCAAAAAATTTACCGAGATGTACAACGCATCCACACAAGTAAGGTAGCTCAAAAAGAAATAAAAAAAAAACAGATTCAAAGTAATTTAAACTATGTACTTACTATCGACGCTCATGGAAAACTCATCGACTGAACATACCCGCTGCCGCTACAACAACTGATTGAAGGTTTGTCTGCCGCGACCTGAAGTAATTCTAATCATGCCTAATACAATTTTGTCACAAAATTTCCTTCTTTTTATTGTTCTTGAAGGTATAATTTTTTCAATAAGTTGTGAGTTGTCCTATATATATATATATATATATATATATATATATATATATATATATATATATATATATATTAGGTATATTTTTTACATTAATTATTGAGCAAGTACACATTTTGTGTGCTAGTACTAGAAAAATTATATTTTTACAAGAAATTTGCTTTACCTTTGGTAAATATATCAATATACAAATATTTTATCAAAAAAGTTGTTTTATTTTATTTTCCACAAATTGTCTAAAGATATTTAATATGTAATACACGGTGTTTCAGGATTAACTGGACAAACTTAAAATCTGAATTCAGGACCCCAAAATAAGAAAAAAATTTTCTATGGAGGTATGTCCGGAAACGTTTCGTTAAAGAATAAAGAGTTACGTCCCTCCAAAGATGGAGGCTAAAATTAGGTTTTTAATTTTTTTCTAAAATTTGGATAAAGATAGAAAAATGAACTTTTGTAGGGATTTTCTACTAATGGAAACGCTTCTAAAGGATATTTTTTGAATCATCACTTATCGATTAAAGGGGTGAAATCAGCAACCCCTATTTAATTTTTTTATTGAAACTCTTTAACGGACCCCAATTTTGTCATATAAAAATTGTTCTGGAATGCTAGATTCATTTAGTAAGTATTTTTTGTGTTCATTTTTTTCATAGAACTGATACTTTTTAAATAAAAAAATAAAATAGTCCCGATCCACATATAATTTTGGAAATTATTGCATTATTTAATAAAATGGAAAATGGCCAGCAGGCTGCTGTCACATAACGGTATTTTACTAAACCTTTAGCAACGAGTTACTAGTAATTAATTATTACTAAAGCGGACCCTTTTAGTAAAAATGATTATAATAATTTTTATTTGTTGAAAATAACCACAATAACTTAAAAACGACTTATCGGATTAGATTCAAATTTCATATTTAGGAGTTTGAACAAAATTGTGGGTTCCACATTAAATCTTTTTCATCTAACACCAACACAAGTGGTACTTACCTGAAGACATTTTTAGGTTTTTTAGGAATATCTTGAAAAATAAACAATTTACGACATTTTTTTATTCTTAGACATTGATTTAGAATTAAATTTTGAACAAATTTTGTTTGAACTTTTTTTGAAAATTAGTGCCACATCCCTCAAAAATAACTTATAACAATGCCGAGGCTTACGATATGCTTACGTAAGATTCGCCATTTAGACAGCCATTAAAAATAAACGGTCCCATAATTCTCTGTGTCCTAAAACTCTTCACCACCTGTTTTGGTGATCCACTTCGCGCATCCAATGACGATTTATTTGTGACCAATAGTGTGTAAATTAACGATGCCACAGCTAGTAAGACTCTCTTCATCATAAATCCAGGGAGAGGAATTGAGAAAATATTTTTTGTCATGGTTTGCTTGACCACGGAACTATGAAAACAACCATATCTTCAATTAAAGTGTTAAAAATTATTCTTTTGGCAATAACTCTGAAACGAACGAAGATATCGAGCTGCGGTTTTCAAGTTTTTTCTTGCAAATTTAATCTACTTTCCGATTATGATCTCATAATTATACCGTCTAATTTAAGTTTTCGGGATAAAATAAAAAAAACTGTTAAGGTATCTCAAAAATTTCCGGACGACTCTATTGACAAATTATTTCACAAATAAAACTGTTCGGTTTTCAAAATCCGTCAGTTTTTAGTAATTAAGTAGGTAGTGGTTGGTGGTTGCTATAGTAAGTTGTGCTTACATTGTTTTCAATAATAAATACAGGGTGTTTTTGAAATACACTACCAAAAAAAGAACGGTAATAGGTGATGAAAAATAGATGCCATTGACAAAAAAAACCTTGAATAAAAGTCTTTTCGTTTTCGAACTAAAATTAATCGAAAATTTGGTCAAAATTTCCAGTGCGCTACTGGGTTAAAGGTAACTACATAATTCAAATCGTAATTATTTTGGTTGTTTAGTAACAAGAATAAAAGGTAGATGTGATTTTTTCTGTCACACAATTCAAATTGTCACCGTCAGTTTTGAATTTTGAATTTCCATATTTATTCTAAATGGTTTACACAAATTCCGAATTGACCGATATGATGGTGTTAATGTATGGGAGAGCACTGGGAAATGCTCGTGAAGCGTCTCTACAGAGAAGCATTTCCTAGACGAGTAGTACCCGACCATAATACATTTACTACCACTGTGCAGCATCTCAAAGACAACGGTGAATATCATCCCCAAACTAGATATACCTATAGACCGACAGAGAACTGCAAGGGTATTAGATGCTGAACCTGATATATTAAATACTGTGGAAGAAATCCCCGGAATTAGCGTAAGAAAACTGTCGTACAGAATTGGTGTTTCCCTATTTATTGTTTGGAGAACATTAAAAGAACAGAGGCTTCATCCCTACTATTTGCAGCGTGTACAAGCACTCAAAGAAGAAGATCTACCCCGAAGGATCAGGTTTTGTGAATGGATATTGCAAAAAAAATATCAAAATCCACAGTTTGTTGAAAATTTGTTTGTGAACAGATGAGGCAACCTTCATAAAAGATAGACTGATACAGTCTTTAATTCCCATAATTCTCATTGTTGTTCGGCAATTTGAACAATTTTTATAAATAAATTATTATGTATTTCACTACGTATTTATTGGATGCTTGAACCATAATTTAAATTCTACCTCTCAGAATTGACTTTCGACTTGTCAGTTCTGACTTTAATGGTTACTATGGCTATTTATCCAAAATGATTTAATTTTAGTTACCATGGCTTTTTATTGAAATCGAACGCACTCAGTTTTACGTGTATTTTCATCAGTGGCGTTCTGGTTTTATAAGTAAGGGATCAGAGGTTATTTTTTCTTATCGTAAAAAAAAATAAAAGGGTCCATTCGCCTCCTTAAAAGTCCCAGAGACTCCGTTTCACTTTTGGTAGTGTATTGGTCACGAAAGAAAAGTTTAATTTCTTGAGTGACTATAATAAGCATTCCACACGAATTTAATAGGAGTATCATATTTTATCCAACATCGCCGTTAATTATAATTGCAAGATTATTTTATCGTTATTTCAATAGAGTCTTCCGGTCAAAAATGAAAACGTTTGAAAACCTGCTTAATGTAATCTAGAGGTAAAAAAACACTGTTGAATTTTTTTTTAAACTCCAAAAGTTTATCCCGACCCCAAAATTTCAAATTGAAAAAAAGGTATTTTTCAAACACCCCGAAAAGCGCGCCATGTTGCGTGATGTCATAAGCCAGTGTCGAAATGTCAGACAATGCTAAAATTTGTATACAAACGACATTGACAGCTGAACAGAACATGGCTAATGACGTCACAAACCCTTCCACCGATCAGGTCGTGTTTTAAATGGGAACCAATTTTTACGACTTTTAATATGGAATAATTTAAAATTGAACAATAAAAAACACTTTTTTCAATGCTATTATTATTTTTGTAGCTTAATTTGCAATTAAGAATAAAAAAAGGTAATTTCCGGACGACTCTATTGACAAATTATTTCACAAATAAAACTGTTCGGTTTTCAAAATCCGTCAGTTTTTAGTAATTAAGTAGTGGTTGGTGGTTGCTATAGTAAGTTGTGCTTACATTGTTTTCAATAATAAATATAATAACAATCAAGTGAGTTCCAAATTATTCTCTCACTAGTAAGTAATAATGTACATTCTATGTTTCAAATCATCATAATATGATGATTTGAAACATTTATAAACATAATAAGCTTTTACTATATCATAGTAAAAGATTTTACTATATTATAGTAAACGCTTATTATGAATCGATATTGGATAAAAATATTTTCGTCTCTTATAAGATAAAAAATAAAACTTTTATGTCATTTTCCAATCTATTTATAATTTAAGCAAAATGGCTATAATATATCAATAATTATATCATATGTAGGTATGTTTTAGAGGCGATATTATAATTCTGGTTCTTCTTATAATTCAAAATATAAGTTAAAATGATTATAATCCTTATAAATCATCCAACCAGCCTCTTCTTATAAACTCATTTACAACAAACCACGATCTCTGCTTGTGTGCATTCGTGACGCCGTTCGCATTAAATAGATCTTCCGGTTTTAAATCTGGAATATCCTTAGCTTTACTTTTTTTTGCATATATAATAAACATCATGTACAAAATATGAAAAAATTGTGATTCCTTAGCTACAATTTTCAATTCGTTATTGAATAATTCCCGAGTATATACTTTAGTATCGCAGTGTAATTCTTGTAAATTCTCAATGAGATTTTGATAGTAATGTTCAAATAGGTCATCTAAATGATTTTGTAATACATCCATTTGTAGACCATTAAATATAAAAAATAGTAAATCATTAGCCACCGACTTGTATTCACAAGTTTGAAAATCGACGATTTTACACTGCACAGCTTTGGAATTGTCCACTTTAATCATTATATTGCTAATCCAAACGTCACAATGGGCGATGCAACCAAATGTCTCACGAGTTTCAGAATCAGAGAGCCCAACTTCCAGAGTTTTTGTAATTCGTGGCAAAAACGGTGTCAACTCATCATATACTGTGAGCACTTCCAAAATATTTCTAATTATTAAAGGATTGTCATCTAGAGGCGGATGAAAACCCACTAAATGCGGCATAAAATTTTCAGCAAACACTTTGGGTTTGTTGCGTCTGAATGCAATAGAAGTCCCGTGAAACTTAGCTAAAACTTCCAGGATTAATTTGCCAGTTTGCAAATTAAAACCAATTTGACGGTCCATCACAACATAGTTATCGAGTGCGAGGTTCTCCAACAGCAATAAAGCGTCTTCATCAAGTTCGTTTGTTTCAGTTAAAGACAATCTGGAACCATAAAATTTTGGAAAATTATCCAGAATTTCTGTTACACCATTGTCAATTTCAAACTGTTGCAACTGTGGTAAAATTGTTTTGTAAAATTCAATTTCGCATCGAAATGTTGTAGGAGTGTTAAAAATTTTGCGCAACCATTCATTGGGTGGTACCATTTTTGCCACAATGTTCATTGTTTCTTCTTTCCCGATTTCTTCATCGATTATTTTTAATTCGACGTTTAGAAGCACTCCACCATAGTTTTCACCATTGGTGACGAGTTTGCAAATTTTTTGACTTTGGATTTTTTTATTCAGCAGATGTTTTTTTAAAACTTTGTCGAGTTGGGGGATTTTATTCACATTCATATTGTCATACGCAATTGTAATACATAATACTACAAATGTTTACAGTTACCTACCGTATTTATACTAAACCAGGGAAACATTGATAAATTTAATTGTTGTATATTTTTATGTATGAAAATGAAAAACAACTTTCAAATTTATAAAATACTGATTATTTACTGCTTCTGCACAAGTTTAGAAATAAGCTTGACCAATTAAAATGAAAATGTGTCCTTCAACGAAACAATATAGATAATAATTCATACTTTTAATTATAAATGATTAGGTAAAATATAGAAAATTATGTAATAACAAATTTCTAAGGATAATGAATATATAAACTAAACGTTAGCCAGACGGATTTTTTTAATGACCATATAATTTCTCGATTTGGACTTGTTTGGCTTTCTAAGTTCCTGACAATAAGTACACGCGTTTTTACAAGTCATTTATCGAGATGCATCCACATCAGTAACATAGCGCAAACAGAAGTATTAGCTCGATGGATATTCCCGACGATAAGATTCTTAAAAACTGCACTTGGAAAACTCAAGCAAATGAATTAGGTACAGTTCACGCGATTTACAATCCTCGCAAATAATGGAAAACAAAAAGACTCTGTTCTGTTTACCCACGCGTTTAGCGGATACGATACCACATCAACTTTTTTCTGAAAAGCAAACTATTAACCTCTTCAAAAAATCTATCAATTTGAAAAACATAGTCAATGACACCTGCAACAATCCTCTGTCGACCAAACAAGAAACTGAAACCGCTGGAGAATAATTCATTCTTGCATTGTACCGGGTGTCCAAATAAGAAAAGTCGCCGACTGTATCTCAGAAACTACTTATTTATCGTACAGCCTTCAGAAAAAAATATTTATAGTAAAAGTGGGCAAGAGAAATTGCTGGAAATAATTTTCAAGTTTCTAACTCGACCGCTAGAGGGCATAACATTAACGACAAAATAAAAAAACACGCTTTTTCTCGAAAACATCTCGAGTTAATATATGCCAAAAATAGTTATGTTGTAATCTATGCAAAATCAGCAAACTTTTTTGTTTTGAGTATTTTTCTCTATCTTGTCAAATAAAGGGTGGGGGAAGAAGTGAATATTTATTTGAAAAAATTGTAATAACTTTTTTTTGGTTTAACCTTTTTCGATAAATTTGGTCTCGTTTGAAAGAGCGTTTATTAGGGCTTCGGATAAATAATTGACATCATTAATTTCATTTTTTCCCTGGTCGCTAGAGGGCGCTTTGTGATAAAGTCGAAGATTTTGGTAATTTTCTCAAAAATGTTAAATGGAATGGTGCTATTATTACTAGCTAAGAAGAAAGAGCATAAAACAATGAAGAAACTGGTGAAAACCGCAACTAGATATCTCTTTTCAATGCAGAGATATGAATGAAAATTTTTTCACCAAATATTTGTATGGAATCTGCATACTGCATACATCCTTGATGCAATTGTTGCATTTTACAGGCACTCAAAATAGACAGCCAACATATCAAATCCTTCTTCGTTGGTAATTGGCATTTTAAAACAAAAAATTAAAAAGAAAACCAGAAAACAGCCAATAAATAGTTTTTTAACAGTTACTTATGCATTTATATTTACCATTGCTTATTTTGTTTGACATGAAAACTCACTTTGTTTTTGCTTTTTTATTTTTGCATTATATTAGGTATTAATATGAATGCATAAATAATTTGCCCATCGTAAATGTTTTTTTCTAATTCCGTTCCATTCAAAAATTTGGTTAAAAAATGTTTTCATTCATATCTCTGTATTGTAAAGAGATATTGACCTGTGGATTTCACCAGTTTCTTCATTGTTTTATGCTCGTTCTTCTTAGCTAGTAATAATAGCACCATTCCATTTAACATTTTTGAGAAAATTACCAAAATCTTCGACTTTGTCACAAAGCGTCCTCTAGCGACCAGGGAAAAAATTAAATTAATGATGTCAATTATTTATACGAAGCCCTAATAAACGCTCTTTCAAACGAGATAAAATTTATCGAAAACGGTTAAGCCAAAAAAAAGTTATTACAATTTTTTCAAACAAACATTTACCTCTTCCCCCACTCTTTATTTGACAAGATGGAGAAAAATACTTCAAACAAAAAAGTTTTCTAATTTTGCATAGATTACAACGTAACTATTTTTGGCATATATTAACTCGAGATATTTTTGAGAAGAACCGTGTTTTTACTTTCTTATACGTAGTATAAGGAAGTATTGTAATCGTGATTTTTTATTTTGACGTTAGTGTTACGCCCTCTAGTGGTCTAGTTAGAAACTTAAAAATTATTTCCAACAATTTCTCTTGGCCACTTTAACTATAAATATTTTTTTCCGAAGGCTGATCGATAAATAGTTTCTGAGATACAGCCGGCGTCCTTTCTTATTTGGACACCCGGTACAAAGCTCCCAAAACTGAAAAATCATAGAATCATTACAGATATAGGTATTTTTTTAAAGAAATTAGTTGGTAAATCAAATCATGTACTAATTTTATCAAAGTTGCCACCAACGTTCGAAGCCTCCAGGCAACATTCATATTGTGTTTTTCTTCAAATTCACTCATGGCGAGGAAAAATCATTCAACCTACTGACCACGGATGGAAGAAAATCAACGTTTTATGTCCAGTTTTCACTACTGAGGCACCAGCACCTCAATTAATAGTTTAACTTATTTCCTGTATGAAACCGCAAAAAAGGTTGCGGTAAAAAATGTGGCTGCGCAGAAGTTAGATCAAAAGTTTGATGATGTGCTCATGTTGCCGTGTACAAGGATGCTCGAATTCAAAAATTTGAAGATGACCCCGTGAAGGAATCAATTTTCAAAATATAGTGAAATATGATTCCTGGAGAAACCACTTAAAAAAAAAGTACCTACATCCTACAAGCTCTATACTCGTGGGTGGTGTGGCAAAAAATACAAAAAGACACCATTACGTTGATGAGAAAAAATTTGTCATAAATAGATTTTGTAGAGGAAACTTTGTTCTGCAAATGTGACGCGCTCCGAAAAAACATACTTTAAAATCAATCGGGATATTTTACGGGAGACGCGAGAGGAAGGAAAGTAAAAAGCTTGAAAAACAGCTGATATTTAAACGCTTATAACTTTTAAAATATATACATATAGGTGACCAATTTTTTTGACTTCACCACATTAAAGAGAAGATTCTGAAACAATAATAATCTGAAAATTGACTTTTTGATGTTAAGGGTTGTTTTCTCGGAGCGCGTCACAAATATAATTCTATTACTTTTTTTTGTAAATAATTTTGTAAATAATTTTTCATTTATTACGAATGAAACTTTCAATTTTCTCTATTTTTGCCGCTGAACAAAAACCTACCCCCAACTTCAAACTTCCGTAATAAGGGTTAGGAAAGGAATGATAAAAATATTCAATAAATGGTTTCTATTGCAAATTTTATTGAGAATTTTTTCGAATAAGTGCAAAGTGCATTTTTACGTCCGATTAAACAGTTACGGGAAAAATGCGAAAACTGAGCCTCAAGTCACGCTCGGGGTAGTTTTTCGATATTTAGGGGTGGAAGCTCCCACTGCATCGATGGAAACTCATCGGTTCTTCAGTCTATGACAAATTTACTATAATTTACCAAAATGTCAAAACTCCTTGAATTATTCCCGCAAAAAACCTAATTTCACTAGACTATAATGCATGTCCCGGGTATATTTAAACATGTTTTATCAGTACTAACAAATGGCTCTTAATTTAATACCACATATACTTATACACAGACCGAATTTGATTGGAATTTCTCCAAGTGGTATTTGAAATTTTCATATTTCTTTTTTCAGGTTTAATAATTGATGTATTTTGAAGACGAGGTAGTTCATGACACATGTTCTATTTCTATTTTTATCAAAATAAGGTTTAATTTTACTTTACTATTAATTGAAAACTTGTTCGGTTTATGAATACAGAAATTTATACATTTTTTAATGATGTATGATTACATTTGGAATAAATTTCATCTAAAACTTTTTTAGTTAAACCAACAATTACAATTTTAAATTATTACATTTACCTGTAAATTGGTGATAGAAGGGATCTTTTAAAGACAAGCGGCTTTCTTCCAAACGTAAATTACGTTAGGTATGTATGATGTAATAGTCATGTGCTGGTCACATCAAATATTTAAAATATGTAATCTATTGCACTGTAAGATAAAAGTACTAATCCTCCATAAATAGCTATGATATACAATGAAAATGAAACGCAAATGTTATGTAACATTTGATGGTTTTTATTATTTATAGTTTTCAACAAATGCTATATTCTAATAGCGATTACAGAATCTACAAATTAACAAATTAAAATCCATATACATTATTATATACACAATTACCATCAGGAACAATTAACACTGTACAGAAGAATAAACTAAAAAATGCCTCTTTCTAAATCACAATAATAAAAAATATCAGAAAAATAGAGCGTACCTATATAATAATTTAATAAGTGACACTTTAGGATATAAATATAAACGTGGAAGCAAAAATATAGGACTGTATTCATCATAGGATTGATCAGTGCGTGTTGTTATTTTTATTTTTTAAGTAATGAACAAGTAATTTTTATTTTAATTATTGTTTTCTTTGTAGACGACTATACTAAGAACATCCTTCCTTTCACTTTTTTACCCAAGTTCGGTTTGTTCATTTATTTAAAATTATACTAAATTTATTTTTCATCACTATTATAAAAACCTAATTAGTTACAATAATTTGCACAGGCAAAAAACTGCCACAAACTGTCACGCTACAATAAATCTATTCTTATTAATTATTTTGTGAAATTGCGAATCATTTTATTTTCTTCGTAAATTTCGTTTATTTATATAAATAAAACTGGTTAAAACCAATAAATAAAAATGTAGCCTAAAAAAATAAACAAGTCACTATTGTGTCTTAAAATCACATGAGCTAGCTAAGTGTTCAAAAGTAGTTTTTGTGGGCGTCATCGTCTTACAATCATCACATTTTGGATCTTCCAAGAATATTCCTTGGCGTTCGTCGTCATCCAACTAGGATTTATTCTCAATACCTACAAAACCAAAACTATAATCAGAATTATAGCAAAATTATTAATTACCTACTTGATGCTGTATCTTGTTCAGACAATAAATTCTTAGACGATTCATTTTCAACAGTCTCCGTCCCTTCACCTTTCTCATTATTATTCGCTGTTTCCTGACTACCCTCGGTCAGTTGCAAGGCAATTTCCAAATCTCTTAATATTTCCGTTTCTTTAGGCTCTATTAGTGAGAATCGGTGATGAAGTGCAGTAAGGTGTGCAAAAGTTAAATTTAGATGGGCATGCAAACCCAACATAACGACTTCTTTGAAATGAGCAGCATATAAATGTGCCACTACATGAAACAATAATCTAATTATCTTTCTCACTATTGACTCAAACGACGAGGGAAATTCATTAGCTGAAAAGTAATTATAATTGTTATTAATATTATAAAAAATGCAAACGAATTATTTTGTGGTGTACCATATTTCGTAGGAAAAATATTTTCATCACTAATTGTTTTTTGGATAAACGTCATTACATAATCTATATATTGTGGGGCTGCTACTTTGGTTTTCTTGCCTTTTTCGTCAAACCACAAATAAGTCCTGCAATATATACGTATAAGTAAAAGAACATCTTGGTTGGTTTTGTTGAAGTCGGACAAACCTTTGGCCTGGACCAGTCATATCTGGACAACCTGAAGGTGTACAAAATTCGCTAACACTACCATAAACCAAATTTACGTGATCAAATAGGGCCATTGCTGAAAAGGTATTGTTCATTTAATATGTAAATATAAAAGCGATTTATTAAAATGTGACTAGCATTACGAGTACATTTAAGATTATGCCAACGATTAAAAGTGTACAAATATTTTCAAGGCTTGAATATTTCAGGTATTTTATTAACTTTGAAATTCTTTTTGAGTTTTAAAACCATTTCTGGCTCACTTTAAAGTCAGAAATATTAGGTCCCAGAAAACACAAAATTGCTTCCCTACTGACAGAGAGGGTGTTACTCTTTATTCGCCTTGTATTTCTGAAAGGAAACACTTTTGAATGAATGTTTATAGAAAGCTTAACTTTATAACTAAAATTTACAAAATTACAATCACCCAATATTTCTTATCTTGCATCATCTTGATTTTTTTTGATAATTTCAATTTTCTATAAATATATGCCAAAGAAACTTGAGTCGCTCTGCCATAAAGTACGCCACTGAACAATATTTTTGTTATAAATTATAGATTAAAGACTGATTGCCCCACCAAATTTTAGATCTATCTTAAACCATTTTATAGATATGTTAGAAAATATGATTTGGCAAAACCATTTTCATCATAACGGGAGCTCTGCGACCTATATTTATACTTATACGTCTTAAAACGAGGTATACTTGGTATACTAACCACTATAAGCTGGGACACTATTATCTTGTTTGATTTAAGTTATATTTGCCTTTAATATTGATCATCAGGTTATGAATATGTCTTTATCTTTCAG
Source organism: Pediacus dermestoides (assembly GCA_963942485.1). Lineage (NCBI taxonomy): Eukaryota > Metazoa > Arthropoda > Insecta > Coleoptera > Cucujidae > Pediacus > Pediacus dermestoides. The sequence goes on along the minus strand of OZ012626.1, from coordinate 22,458,151 downwards.
AACATATCAATAAATACATAGTGTCAGTTGCACATTATACTACCTATACAGGATGTCCCAGTTTATATCATCAGGAATTCACCAGTCAATAGTTTATCGAAAATTAAAGGTGGTTTGTGTAATAAAATATGGTCGAATTTTGCTTCCGTTATGATTTACAGGGCGTTAAAGAAAATACATTATTTTAAATATTTTGCTATAAATCAATAATAAAAAAAATTAAATATGTCTCAAGCCGCTTGAAGTACGTTACTATTAGTCCTTCAGCTAGGGGTCAAAAGATAGGAAGTAAAAATGGGATGAGACGACGCAGTGTTTTCTGAAGGTTTTTTGGTCGCTGAATCCGAATCCGTGCGTCGTTTTTCAATAAAGTGGTGCAAACAAAAGTTATTAACAATTTATTGTTTAAAACGCAATAACTCGAAAAGTATAGATTTTACCGAGCATTTTACCAAAAAAAATTTCAAACAAAAGTTGTTCAAAATAAAAAGACTCTCCGAAAAGGTCATATGATATTTTGTCATAAAGTCGCACGGACAAAAGTTATTAACAATTTATTGTTTAAATGTTTAAAGCACAATAACTCGAAAAGTATACATTTGACCAAAAAAAGTTTCAAATAAAAGTTGTGCAAAATAAAAAGACTCTCCGAAAAGGTCATATGGTATTTTGTCATAAAGTCGCTCGAACAAATGTTATTAACAATTTATTGTTTAAAACGGAACAAACCAAAAAGCATACATTTTAGGAGAGTCTTTTTATTTTGCACAACTTTTGTTTGAAACTTTTTCTGGTAACATGTACACTTTTCGAGTTATTGCATTTTAAACAATAAATTGTTAATAACTTTTGTTCGAGCAACTTTATGACAAAATACCATATGACCTTTTCGGAGAGTCTTTTTATTTTGAACAACTTTCGCTTGAAATTTTTTTTGGTAAAATATATACTTTTCGTTTTCGAGTAAATTTAAACATTTAAACAAGAAATTGTTAATTACTTTTGTCCGTGCAACTTTATGACAAAATACCATATGAACTTTTCGAAGAGTCTTTTTATTTTGAACAACTTTTGTTTGAAACTTTTTTTGGTAAAATGCTCGGTAAAATCTATACTTTTCGAGTTATTGCGTTTTAAACAATAAATTGTTAATAACTTTTGTTTGCATCACTTTATTGAAAAACGACGCACGGATTCGGATTCAGCGACCAAAAAACCTTAAAAAAACACTGCGTCGTCTCATCCCGCTTTTACTTCCTACCTTTTGACCCCTAGCTGAAGGACTATATAGTGAAAGCAGTAAATAAGGGTATCCATTTAAACTTTTTTCAAAAATTGTTTGCTTCAGTTGTGTCAGAATCTTTGATGGATTTTTCATCAGACCAAGAAAATGTGATGGCTTGCGAAGTCGAAACGAGCTGGCTAAAACAGCAAAAAGTAGTGATGGTTTGATACCCGAAAAATCAGAATTTATTTACAAAAAAACTTACTGTGAGTAAAAAAAAACAGCTCCGACTTTTAATTGACGTTTCATTATAACCCATGAGCATAAAGAGGTCCATGGGCTATAAAAAGACGTTTATGACAAAGAAATTCGTGTATAATTGTCAATTTATAATATATCTGTGCATAAAGTAAATTATTATTAAACACATCGAATTTTGAGCTTGTTTTTCAAAATAAATATAAACAACTATATATTTTTGAAAAGCCCAAATTTTGCTTAATCAATATAAAAAATAATATACAAGGTGTCCAACTTAAAAAATCACAAGTTTAAATATTATCTCAAAAACTAAAAATTTTAGACAAAAACTGCATATTAAACTAAACTCTACGTAAAGAACTCTATCAAGATCAGTTTTCATCTTTTTTCCGAAAAAAGCAAAGATTTTCTGAATCAGTGAAATAAATGAAAAAAATTTTTTTTCACTGTTAAGCCGTGAAAAAAAAGCTATTTTAGCTCCAAATTTTTTACTTAAATGCTAGTATTTGTTTAAATAATTAATGCGAATACAGTCGAAACTCTATAACTCGAATCTCAAGGGACCGCAAAATTAGTTCGAATTATAGAAATTTCGAGTTAGAGAAGTCAAAAATACATTGTAAATAAGTATAGAAAATGTAGGTACAGGGAACTAAATAAACTTCGAGTTATAGAAGTTCTAGGTTCTTAATTTACATTATACATATGCTTAAATAGGAAACTTTAATATCTACAATAAATAATGAGGGGTTCTTTTCGATAAAGTTCTTATAGCGTTTTCGATTGGTAAAATGTGCGCACTCATTTTACCAATCGAAAACGCTATAAGAACTTTATCGAACCAATCGAAAACGCTATTAGTTTAGCCGCAAATTGCGAAAAACCAATGCACCCCTAAATCCCAGATGGCTGAAAAACCCCTTGGGGATGAAGTCTAAGACTTGGATTTAAACTTCCACTTGTATACTTAAACTACCCAAGTTTCATCCTGCCCTCTCTTATTTCAGGTAGGTCAGTGAGAGTCCGTACATCAAAACCTGCCGTGTAGAGCACAGGAAAGTTTAAAACTCAATTTCAACCTCCAAATTTTTCACTAAAATGCTCGTAATTGTTTAAATAATAGATAAAGTACTTGCTCAATATAGTTCGATAGGGAATTGTAGATTGTAGAAATAAGGAGACATAATTTTCGATAAAGTGCCTAGTTAAACCACAAATCGCAAAAAACAAATGCACCCTTAGAGATGGCGGAAAAATCTCCTGAGGAATTTTGTAATTGATATGAGATTCAATTTCGTTTAAACTAAGGTTTACAGGTTCTTAATATTTAAATTTAGGCAACAAATTAAATGCCCGGTATTTATGTATATTCAAATGCAATGTTCATATTCCCAATATTTTATTCCAATGCTCAGTAAAAATACTAAGTGCACAGTAACATGGCTAAATGCACCAGGGTTGATAAAAATCATGATTAAAAAAAAATCAAATCATGATTTATTTATATAAATCTATTGATTTTTATGATTTTTTTAAAAAGTTAATAACATTAATTTGAACGCGATATCCGCTCGCTCTATGAATTCTGTAATCAAGTAATAATACGCGATCAGGAGAAGATACTCGATAGGTAATTTCCGTCGAAGCTTTTACAAAATTTTCCCTTTTTACAAAAGGGGAAATCCCGGGACCATCGAGCAAAATCGGACCCTTTTAAAAATTTCATATTATAATGTTTAATTCATTCGAAGAATTAGCTCACTGGCGCTGCGCGCTCTTTAGCCAAACATTCTTCTCTTGAATAAACATTCATTTAACTCATTTTGTGTATAAATATCTATTATCGATTACTAATACTAACTAATGATTTAAATCAACGATTTTTATTAAAAAAATCACTTGATTTAAATCAGATGATTTAAATCTGCTCAACCCTGAAATGCACGATAAAAAATAGTAAGTGCTCAGTAAAATGCTTAATGCACGATAAAAAATAGTAAGTGCTTAGTACAATAATTAGAGCTGGGTAAAAATACTAAGTGCTCAGTAAAATACTTAATCCTCGGTAAAAATTGCAAATGCTCGGCAAAAACACTGGTCAAATATTCAAATTTATTTTATCTACTTCATTTTCCTTGCCCTTAAAAACATGTGAAAAGTGAAAGTATAGTATAAATTTACTGGTTAGGTTGTAAATTAAGGCTTTTTTTTTTTTATAAAAAAAAACTCGAAATGGGCGCATTTAATATTTTTACCCTGCAAACTAGGAATAAATTTATCGTGCAAATATCTTTTTTTATCATGCAAAGGTGATTTCTATATCAAATAGTGCTATTGTGCGTTTGCATTATTTTATATAAAATTTTGAATTTTTTATTGTGCAAATGTGATTTAAATATCGAACGCTTTATTCCTACCCTTAATTTTATATCATACTAGATTGATATTTTATTATCTTCTTAGTAGACCAAACTAAATATGTACAGATAAACACATTTAAATTATACTTAACAGATTACCGCACTTTAAATCTTAACCTAAACAACGACCCTTAATCTATTTATAGAAGTTTACTTATTTTAACAAATAATCAATGAACCTCTTTCTACGTATTATTCTCATCCGCCCACGCAAAATTTACTTCAAGATTTCCCCTTCTCAGTACTTCTTATATAAAAAATAGCAAATAAAATCAATAATATTTAGTACACTAAAGTAATGTTTTTTAGTCGTCCTGTATAGTGCAAATCGTAATAAATGCATTTTGTTGATGAGTCATAAAAGATATTTAATCAATTCATTTAATTTACGATAAGAAATTGGCTGACTGTGGTTTATGAATCACCAATAATTTTTCGAGACATCTTTTCACTTACTGTGGGACGCAAGCCATTCGTTATAGTCTAAACCAGCTGGTAAATCGACAAGAAGCCTCATATCCATTTCAGGAAGTTTCCGTTCAAGTACTGTGGCTTCTAAGTATAATTTTGAATCCCCTGTTGATGTCGAATCTGTACCCTCTTTTTCTTTGCGTCTGGCTTTCCTATAAAACAAAAAATTATATTGAATTATGTAAAATGCACTTAGAAAGCTACCGGCAGAAACATGTAATAGTTTGCTCGACATCAAATGCCAAAACTCGTGAGGTATTCTCGATTTTTCCTTTAGATACGGCTCGGCCCAGCCACATCGCACCCCCAATGATTATCGGTTTAGTGGCTAAATTTCGTGCGTATACAGTTAACGAGATTAATTAATGAAGCCCTGCAACTATTATTGGATTCCTTTGTTTAGGAGTTTATTTAAGCACCTCATAAGCTGTTTGTTTGTGTTGCCAAACACAGGCGAAATTACTATTTTTTATCTGGTTTCGTCTGGATTTATTTTTAATTTACTTACCCAATAAACCAGTCCATGGTATCACGGAGATATTCCGGTATTCGGTCCAGTTTGACAAATTATTTGCCACTTTTAAAATAGGAAAAGAAAATAAAGATTTGAAATAAAAATGATTTTTCACTCAGCTGATGTTCTGCAATTTTTGTTGGTTTTTTTCTATTACTGCGGAAAACTGTCAGACTTATCACACGTTTATAGTTAGACTAATTGATTTGAATATTTCAATAAAATTATAAATTAATGTTCTGTTCTCGCTACATAAACTATTTATCTTGTACTAAGTATTTTATCGTTTTAACAAAAAAATGAAGTCACTCAAATTGCAAATATCTCCATATTTATTTCCCACAGCACTACCAACGTTAGTAAACAGTTCCAGTTTTTATAAATTGGAAATAATTACGTCTTTTTTTTCATTTGATCTAAATATAAGTTTATAAATATCATTTGCAGTAAATAATTAAGATAAATTTATAGGAAACACGGTGCAAATAAAATGTCTTGAAAATAAATAAATAAATTTGGTTACTTCGTGATTGTGTTGTAGTGGTACAACTTGTAGCTTGTCAGCTGTCAACTGCCAAACGAATTGTCAATATTTAATATTGTTTAAAAAACATCGTTAATACATTGAAAATTGAACCAAATATCGAATGGGTAATTACTTTAATTGAATTCCATATTTTATTATTAAATTTTCAATCTATACTAACAACCGCTTGCTTTGTACATTTGCAGAGGAAATAACAGACACTTTAGACTATTCTAATAAAAAATTGAAGAAATTGAATAAACCTAGTTTACATGAAGCCCAAGTAACAACTCTAATTCTAGACAATAATGAATTACAACGTTTGGATAATATTGATTCGTTCGTAAAGCTTCAGAAGGTATTAGAAATGTATGTTGAGTTTTTCTATAAACATTTGTTGTACCCGGTTGTAGCTATCGGCGGTGCACAATCAATTGTTGCGAATGTATGGAGTTTGCAGATTGCATTCTCTACAAACATTAAATTTGGCTCACAATGGAATACTTTCAATAGAGGGGACAAAAGAATTAGTTAATCTGAAGTGGTTATGCTTGGCTGGAAACAGCTTAAAGGTGAATAAGGATTTGGTGTTTGTGGATTTTTAATTCCTACTAATGTTTTGCAGATTATAGAACATCTGACAACTAACATTAATATAGAATATTTAGATTTATCGGAAAATAACATTACACATATAAGTGATGTGTCCCATTTGAAAAATCTCAAGGTAACCATTGCTGAATAACATATTTTGGTCTTTTAATCCTTTGCTTACAGGAATTTTTTCTACATAAAAATAAGATTAATCATTTAAGTCAGTGTGAGCGATTTTTACCAGTAAGCCTAACAACTTTAACATTAGCAAATAACAATATCGTCGATTTGAATGAGATCTCACTGCTTGTTAACTTAACAAATTTGAAAAAGTTGTCTATTGCTAACAATCCATGTGTGAACATGACTGGTAATAATGTGTATCCTTCTAACATAGCTTTAGATTTCATCTCCAACATTAAAAATGCGGTTTAAAAAGGAAATAATTATGAAAAAGTGAACATTTAGTCCTTCAGCTAGGGGTCAAAAGGTAGGAAGTAAAAGCGGGATGAGACGACGCATTGTTTTCAGAAGGTTTTTTGGACGCTGAATCCGAATCCGTGCGTCGTTTTTCAATAAAGTGGTGCAAACAAAAGTTATTAACAATTTATTGTTTAAAACGCAATAACTCGAAAAGTATAGATTTTACCGAGCATTTTACCAAAAAAAGTTACAAACAAAAGTTGTTCAAAATAAAAAGACTCTCCGAAAAGGTCATATGATATTTTGTCATAAAGTCGCACGGACAAAAGTTATAAACAATTTGTTGTTTAAGTGTTTAAGTTAACTCGAAAACGAAAAGTATACATTTTACCAAAAAAAATTTCAAACGAAAGTTGTTCAAAATAAAAAGACTCTCCGAAAAGGTCATATGGTATTTTGTCATAAAGTTGCTCGGACAAAAGTTATTAACAATTTATTGTTTAAAATGCAATAACTCGAAAAGTGTACATTTTACCAAAAAAAGTTTCAAACAAAACTTGTGCAAAATAAAAAGACTCTCCTAAAATGTATGCATTTTGGTTTTTTCCGTTTTAAACAATAAATTGTTAATAACATTTGTTCGAGCGACTTTATAACAAAATATCATATGACCTTTTCGGAGAGTCTTTTTATTTTGCACAACTTTTGTTTGAAACTTTTTTTGGTAAAATGTATACTTTTCGAGTTATTGCGTTTTAAACATTTAAACAATAAATTGTTAATAACTTTTGTCCTTGCGACTTTATGACAAAATATCATATGACCTTTTCGGAGAGTCTTTTTATTTTGAACAACTTTTGTTTGAAACTTTTTTTGGTAAAATGCTCGGTAAAATCTATACTTTTCGAGTTATTGTGTTTTAAAGAATACATTGTTAATAACTTTTGTTTGCACCACTTTATTGAAAAACGACGCACGGATTCGGATTCAGCGACCAAAAAACCTTCAGAAAACACTGCGTCGTCTCATCCCACTTTTACTTCCTACCTTTTGACCGCTAGCTGAAGGACTAATTTTTAGGATATAAGAATTTTGGATGTCCCAAAAATCATGTTTTCTACGTTTAGCATAACCTTTTTATCTAATAATTAGAGCTCTTTCAGTTAAATATCCTAGTTAATACCTACCCAGTTACAACACGTATACTGAATACTACTTTCTTAGTTTTTGTGACGCTCAGAGCTGATTTTTGGGAGTTCAGTGGAGTCACTGTTAATAATGTGTTGAGTAGGTATGGTTTAAATTTTATAGTTTTCAAATTTTATTTTGAACGACCTGAACGTCACTGGCTAATTTTTGCTTTCTGAACCAGATTTGGATTGAAAAATAATTTACAGAAAAATGTTAAAATATGCAGAGGATAGATGTTTGTTTTAAATTTACATCTTCATAAAACTAATTTTCACTTCACTTACAAATATGCATATTATATTTTTATATATTTTTGAATTTTTAGATTCTACACTTGATTTTAGGCATAAAAGTATTAAGTTTGTATATATGGCTCTAACATTAACGGTATTATAATAATTTACACTTTTTCATTTTTTTTTTACGAAAACAAATGTAAATAAATATTCAAATCTTGACAATGACACGTTTTTACCAAAGTTTTTTTCTTATGTTTGAAGTAGGAATATACAAGAAATAAGCTGATAAAGTTTTGGAAAACTTGCTTTATACAGAGTGTTCGTGGTTGTCCGTCCATTTTTAAAAATTTTAATCAGTGATAACTTCATTTTTTTAAATGTATATTATAAGTATATTTCTGCATTTTCGAATTCTACACTTAATGTTAGACATAAAAGTGTTAAGGTTGTAAGTTCTTAAAATTAGCGGTATTATAATTAATTACGTTTTTTCCAATTTCCAACGTTTTTAAAAATTTACGGTCAAGCACCCTGTATAAAATAAGTTTTTCAAAACCATAAACCATATTACCATGTTTCTTGTACATTTCTGCGTCCACTAAAATTTTTTGTGTTTTTTTTTGTATGAACGTGTCAGCAAGATATGAAATTTTTACTTTCTTATACGGAGTAATAAGGAAGTATAATAATCGTGATTTTTTTCGACTTCGAGATTTTGATGGATTTACACGTTTTGAGGGCCCCTGAATCCATTCTGACCAATCTCGCCATGATGTCTGTCTGTGTGTGTGTGTGTGTGTGTGTGTGTGTGTGTGTGTGTGTGTGTGTGTGTGTGTGTGTGTGTGTGTGTGTGTGTGTGTGTGTGTGTGTGTGTGTGTGTGTGTGTGTGTGTGTGTGTGTGTGTGTGTGTGTGTGTGTGTGTGTGTGTGTGTGTGTGTGTGTGTGTGTGTGTGTGTGTGTGTGTGTGTGTGTGTGTGTGTGTGTGTGTGTGTGTGTGTGTGTGTGTGTGTGTGTGTGTGTGTGTGTGTGTGTGTGTGTGTGTGTGTGTGTGTGTGTGTGTGTGTGTGTGTGTGTGTGTGTGTGTGTGTGTGTGTGTGTGTGTGTGTGTGTGTGTGTGTGTGTGTGTGTGTGTCTGTCTGTCTGTATCCACCATAACTCAAAAACGAGTTAGGTATCGGATTTGATTCAAATTTCATATTTAAGAGTTTGAACAAATTTGTGGGTGCCACATTCAATGTTTTTTATCTAGCACGAAAACAAGTGACACTTACCTGAAGACATTTTTAGGTTTTTTAGGAATATCTTGAAAAATAAACAATTTACGAGATTTTTTTATTCTTTAATATTGATTTAAAATTAAATTTTGAACAAATTTTGTTTGAACCATTTTTTGAAATTCCGTCAAAAAAATTTCAAAAAAATGAAATATTCTTAAAACGCTTTATATTTCTCATAGCGCGCGTTGAATCCGACTAGTAGATAGACGAGTGAGTTTGGGACTTGGCTGCCAAACGGGAGGTCGCCGGTTCGAATCCCAGAAGGACCATTATTTTTATTTTTTTGTATTTTACTGGTTTCTATGGTACCGAAAACAATAATAATAAATAAATAAATATGATTTTATATTAATAACGTATTGAATGTCGACTGGATGTGATTATTGGCTACTCGTTTAATTTTAAGTTTTTGTATGAAAAAATTGGAAACAAAGTAATTCATTATAATTCCGTTAATTTTAAGACCTTACAGTCTTATTTATACTTTTATGTCTAGAATTAAGTGTAGAATTCGAAAATGTAGATATATATATATATATAAGATGTTCCATTTAAAAAAATTAAGTTATCATTATCACTGATTAAAATTATTTAAAATGAACCGACAACTACCATCACCCTGTATAAAGCAAGTTTTCCAAAACTATATCAGCTTATTTCTTGTATATTCCCACTACAAACATAAGAAAAAAACGTCATTGTCAAGACTTGAATTTTTATTATAGTCCATTCACTTAACTCCCGACTTTTTGACAACACTCCCGACTTTTTGACAACATCAAACGAAAAATTTTGAGGGTACCGTGACATAGGTACTAAGTTACTTTTTCAAGTGACTATAGGTCCTTACGTCAATGTTTTAAATGAGGCTACGATGAATTTGACATTTCATTTTGCTAAATGATTTAGGTAAGCAAATATAGCAAAAATTTCAATTTCAAGCTTTGAATTTGGAATGTCAAAGTCTCAAATTAAATGAGAAGTTTTAAATTTTAATAGTTACCAATATTAAATGTAAAAAATCCTAGATGCTTAATAGAAATTTTTATATTGACCAACCAAATGTCACTTTGACATGTCGGGAGTTAAATGAATTTACTATACATCTACATATACCTTTTTTACGTGTCTTGATCGTATCTATCATAATTTTTGTTATTTTGGAAAAAAATTCAATCCCCTACAAAAAATTCTCAAAAAAACCCTATAAGCGATTCATTTTAAGATTGCAGCGCCACCAATGGCACAATTGTAAACAACAACTCTGTGTAACCAGTGTAGCGTTTTAATGTGTTCCATGTGTTTACTTATGTGATTATAGTTTCAATATTATTTAAAATGATTAACATCTTATGTTACTAAGTTATTTTTAACAGACTACAATATAATATATAATACAATCCTACCCAGAGTTTAGTGTTCCTTGAGCGTCGGTAGAGGGCGAGGGCTTAGCTTACTTTACCTATATCCCCCATTATAAGTACGTCACTGAACAATATTATTTTGATTGTAATATCAACACATGGTAGCTTTTTGTACATAACTTTAAGATGCTTTAATTTAACATAATAATTAAAACAGTTATACATTACATTTTAAGAAATCAACTTTGTTTTCGAATAAATGAATTTAAGTTTAACAAATATGGACCTTACATTTCGGATGCAATCTATGTAATTTCAGATTTCATTTTAAAAGCTGATTTCTAGACCCTGGGATGAAAAAAATGCAAGGCTGCATTACAAAAAGATAAACTATAAATGTACAATCAATTTGCTCCGAGATACAAAGCCTCAAAGCGTACACACGTGTTTTATTTTACATAATCCAGACACAGCATTTTTGCGACTTTTAGTTTATTTTTGCATACTAACTTTCATTTCCTTATATTTTACTTTTAAAATATCTCAACTAATGCAAACCAACTACTGCTCATAATAATTTCGACAAAATATAAGACATTTTCTTTAATACACATTTGCAGAGGTTTTGATTACCGTCCATTTGTTATAAACTGGTGCTTGAACATCAGCGTAATAGACGATTACGTTGTAGATGCTATAGAAAGGTATAAAAACAAACTTTAAGTATTCCTACATTTATTTTATATTTTTCTCATCAGTTTAAGAGCAGAATGGTTATACTCACAAGGTAGAGGCAGGCATTTTCGTGTAGGTGATCAACAAGAATTGGTTCAATATTTGGCCACTGTTTGCCCACTTACGGGTGAAACATTAGAAACCGAAGAGGATAGAAAATTGAGAATTATATTAAGCAAGGCACAACATCATCAGCAACAACTAAGGGAGCAAACAAACGGTAAAATGTTTTTCTCATACCTGCACGAAAATGGCCACTTTATTTGCATGAAATGCAGGTACAAAGTCGCCTTTTCGGGGTATTCGCGGAAAATAATGAGTGGAGATAACATTTCTTACTTGGGTAGACATTCCCTCCCTGATATGCGGGAGTTATTTGTATTTGTTTATGGTTGTCAAGGTGATTTTCTCACCGCAAAGTGTCAAGCAAAAATGTCAATGTTATGCTGTTATAATTTGTTCGCGCGTTTCACGCAAAAGAAGTGGCAATTTTTGTACAGGTATGAGAAAAAATAAAGTATGCTACACGAGAGGAATTGATTCTGCCTCGTGTTCTTGCACCCTCGCTTCACTCGGGTCCAATTTTCACACTCGTCAGAATCTCTTAATTCCTACCTGTTGCATAAACTACTATTGTCCATAAAAAAGTGCAAAAACATATTAAGAATTTTTGTAGATTCTGCGAGTGCGTCTCCTATAACAAGAAAGAAATTTCATTCCAATAGGCATTCGCCTAGGATGAGCAGTAAGAAATGGAGTTAACTTTGTACAGTTAATAAGTGTTTCATAAAGAAAAAATTTCAGGTTCACGTTTAAGTAACAAAGTCAAATCACCTGATAGAATGTCGTCTAGTTGCTATGGTGGACAAATTGAATCAGATGACACCTCCATCATGACACAAAGTTTAGATCCAAGTATATTAAGGCAAAGTATCATGTCTAGGTCTTTGGTTGAGTCATCGAACTACTCAAATTCTGAAAAATACTTAGGTCTGTACAAATTTTCTAAAAAATTCTTTCTGAATCGGAAAATATGTCAAATTTGTAGATTCTGAACCAGTTAACAGTCCATTACAAGGCTTGTCAAAAATGGTACCAGTACCGGAAAATCTCATGAGTCCCGATTATCGTTCAGCACCAATAATTCCTCGTAACAACACCAACTCAGTTATTCCAACACCGACACAAACGAACAATAAACTCGTGTCAAAAATTGTGCAGCCTGTTCGTTCACCCAAAGCTACATTTGCGAACAGGTCCAAGTCCCACTTAAATTCCGAATTAAAAAAACCACATCCTCGTTCTCCAATAACTCAAAAGAAATGCAATAGTGATGTGAGACAAGTGTAAGAAAATGAACTTACTTAAATGTGAGAAATGTAGTTAATTTATAAATTTTACAGTAAACCAGAACCTGTTAAGAAGACATCGATATTGAGACGTTCTCAAAGCAGCGAAGAAGAGTCGGAAATGTGCGATTCTAAACTACAAACTATACATATGAGAGCTGAAGAAAAACGACAACAAAAAGATGCTGCTGAAGTTGGAAGTGATAGTAGTAACGATGATAAAGTTGAGCAAGCCGCTGTACGGATTCAGAAAATGTGGAGAGGGTACTATACAAGGAACAAGAATAAGGAGGTGCAGGAAATGTTTAGGGCATTACAAAGTCATAGAGCTAATCAGTACATTCAGTAAGTAAAACAAAACTATTTATCGGGTAATTTGTAAGTTACAATTTTTATAAAATTCGGTTATATTATAATTTTATTTTCATTTCGATAATTATCGAGTCTTAACCTTCATACAGACCTGAGCATTGAGCCGTACGGCGAGCAATACAACGAGCAGAACGCCATATAAATAGAATAGACAAGAACCTAAACGATCGGAATGGGTTTGTGCTGTTCCCGGAGTTTTTTGCAAACAACGCAGTGGCGTATATTCATATTCAAACCTACTGCGTTCTCGGCACATTTGCCGTTTTGCTCGTGGTCCCGTCCAAACCTGCAAACACATTTGCGAGCATTCTCTTCGATGTAGGTATACCAAAATATCTGATGTGTCCAGCACATGACTTTCTTGTACAGGGTGGAGCATTTTCGATGGGATTACAGGGTATCTAGGGTTTCTGTTGAAGTTAGTACAAAACGGATAGCACATTTTTGGGTCAACTTTTTAAGACAAATTGAATGGTGAAAACACGAAATGTCTACCTTCTTTTGTTTTTGAGTTACAAGCAAAAACTGATTTTTTACCGAATTTCTCAAGTCAGTGTATCTCGGGTAATTGAAAAGTTACAAAAAAATACTTTATATGTTTTTTATAGAGATTTTAATTTGAAACAAGAATATATATTCAAATTTTAATTCCGTTCAATTGTTTTTGAGTTATGACATAAAGTTGTATTTTTTTAAATGGAAACCATAGTTGGCTATGGATTCATTAGAAAGGATTTTTTTTCAGCTTTCCAAAAATATATAACATCATATATTTATTTTTATAAATAACGAAGTGATTGCATATTTTCAGTTTAAAAAGAATAAATCTATTATAGGTGTGCCGTGATTGATCTGTTTGTGAAAACAAATGACTGTCTCAGCTAACTTGTTACGAAAACTAAATATCTGATGTACCCAACACATGACTTTCTTATACGGATAGTATCACAATAATTACTTTTCCTAAAAAAATTAAGTTAAATTTCTTGTGGGTTTCCAGCAATTTTCAAATAGTCTCTGTCGCACTTATTGCAATACGTATAAATCTGTCCTTGTCCCACTCATTATAACCGAATTTTACGACAAAAATGTGTTTTATTTTAGATTTTTGACCTATTACTCACTTAAAAAAATCTCCCGGTATGAAATTGCATTTATTTATTCATTATTATTGTTTTCGGTACCATAGAAACCAGTAAAATAAAAAAAAACTAATGGTCCGTCCTTCTGGGATTCGAACCCGGGACCTTGTGTTTGGCAGCCATATAATGAGACACCTCGACCGTCGCATTCAACTGTCAACGCGTCCTATGAGAAATATAAAGTGTTTTAAGAATATCAATTTTTTTTGAATTTTTTTTGGCGGAATTTCAAAAAGAAGTTCAAACAAAATTTGTTCAAAATTCAATTCTAAATCAATGTTAAAGAATAAAAAAATCTCATAAATTGTTTATTTTTCAAGATATTCCTAAAAAACCTAAAAGTGTCTTCAGGTAAGTGTCACTTGTTTTTGTGCTAGATGAAAAACATTGAATGTGGCACCCACAATTTTGTTCAAACTCTTAAATATGAAATTTGAATCAAATTCAATAAGTCGTTTTTGAGTTATGGTGGATACAGACAGACACACAGACAGACAGACATCATGGCGAAAATGGTCAAAATGGATTCAGGGGCCCTCAAAACGTGTAAATCCATCAAAATCTCGAAGTCGAAAAAAATCACGATTACTATACTTCCTTATACTTCGTATAAGAAAGTAAAAATTACAATAGAAGAAACATTTTATTAAACAAATAACCAAACCAATTTTAAATAGAAACAACGTAACAAAAATTTAAAAATAATTAAATAAAAATAAAAAATAAAGTTTTCGTAACAAGTTAGCTGAGACAGTCATTTGTTTCACAAACAGATCAATCACGGCACGCCTATAATAGATTTATACTTTTCTAAACTGAAAATATGCAATAACTTCGTTATTTATAAAAATAACTATATGATGTTATATATTTTTGGAAAGCTGAGAAAAAATCCATTCTAATGAATCCATAGCCAACTATGGTTTCCATTTAAAAAAATACAACTTTATATCATAACACAAAAACAATTGAACGGAATTAGAATTTGATTATATCATCTTGTTTCAAATTAAAATCTCTATAAAAAACATATAAAGTATTTTTTTGTAACTTTTCAATTAACCGAGATACACTGACTTGAGAAATTCAGTAAAAAATCAGTTTTTGCTTGTAACTCAAAAACAAAAGAAGTTAGACATTTCGTGTTTTCACCGGCACCGTTCAATTTGTCTTAAAAAGTTGACCAAAAATGTGCTATCCGTTTTTTTCTAACTGCAACAGAAATCCTAGATACCCTGTAATCCCATCGAAAATGCTCCACCCTGTACATTGCCATGATACAATTTTAATCTTTGGAAAATATTGGAGGGGTAGCCAATAATCACATGCAGTCGACATTCAATACGTTATTAATATAAAATCAGTTATTTATTTATTATTATTGTTTTCGGTACCATAAAAACCAGTAAAATATAAAAAAAGAAAAATGGTCCTTCTGGGATTCGAACCCGCGACCTTCCGTTTGGCAGCCAAGTCCCAGCGTCACTAGTCTATCTACGCTGTCGGATTCAAGGTGTACTATGAGAAGTATGTGTTTTAAGAATATCTCGTTTTTTGAAAAATTTTTGACGGATTTTCAAAAAAAGTTCAAACAAAATTTAAAATCTCGTAAATTGGTTATTTTTCGAGATATTCATAAAAAACCTAAAAATGTCTTCAGGTAAGTGCCACTTGTGTTGGTGCTAGATGAAAAAGATTTAATGTGGCACCCACAATTTTGTTGAAACTCTTAAATATGAAATTTGAATCAAATCCGTTAACTCGTTTTTGAGTTATGGTGGATACAGACACACAGGGCAAAACTGGTCAAAATGGATTCAGGTACTCCCAAAACGTGCAAATCCATCAAAATCTCGAAGTCGAAAAATATCACAATTACTATACTTTCTTATTACTTCGTATAAGAAAGTAAAAACCAACAACTGATGGGAATGGCTAGGATTCTCAAATCTGTTTGCAAACGTGTTTTTGCTCCCGTCCAAACTAGTGTTCGAAGCTTTACAGTGTTTCATATTTTACTCCCTTAACTTTTCTTTGTTGTTACAGTTACACGAAAATATTTGTTACAAATGTTGTTGACTTCTGTATAATTTTAAGTTATTTTCAATTGTACAGGGTACTTTGTAATTAGGCATACAGCACCTTAATTTCTTATTATTTTAAATTGAACACATTTCTACAGTGTGTCCCTGAAAAGTCTGTACAAAAAGCTACCATAAGTTTTTGGGCTCAAAATAAGTCGTTTGAACAAAACATACCTCGGTCCAAAAGTTCTTCCTTACTGAGTTACAGGGAGTTAAAAAATATCTTTCCAAATAATTTTTTTTGCACGATCCGTCAAATTCGCGTATTTACTGGTTTCATTAAAAGAATAGTAGGTTTTGTTTACAAATTACTGATCGGTAAGTAATTTTACCTATCAGATTATCGCCTTCTGATCGGTAAGTAATGACATTTGAAAGTTTTGTCACTTTATTTTAGATAATTTTATAGTTGTCACTTTGACATGAACAAAATTAAACCCATAAATACGTGAATTTGACGGATCGTGCAAAAAATGTTATAAGCATGTCGAACGTTAAGGGTTACCGTTCTCAGACAATAATTGGAGTCGTCGCTTCGCTCCTCCTCCAAACAATTATCTTCGAACGATAAAAATCCCTTACCGTTCTCCATACTTAATATACTATTAAGTATATCTACAGAACGGTTTAAGGTAGAGATTTAAAATTTGGTGGATTATTAAGTCTATAAGAAAGCTACAATGTGTTGATATTACAACCGAAATAATATTGTCCAGTGATGTATTTATATGGGGGATATAGTTTTTAGTGTTGAAAACACTCAACTGATGCCGCATTACCGATCTGAAAGACACGAAAAGCGTCACACAGCGCAGTTAGATGAGATAGATAGGTTGAAAAGCACCACGTACGATCAGTGTCCAATGTTGGAATGTTGCCGTTTCAGTAAAATTATTATATTCATCAGAGTGATGATGAGATGATGGTCACCTGGATGGGTGGGATGTTCCTGTATCGTTGTAATATTAACAGACTGGGTAATTTAAATGAATGAAAAAATTTAAAACTAGTATTTTTGAATAATCACAGCGTATAATCTATTAATCTAAATTCCAAAGCTGAAAAGCACTAAATTTGAGTAAGTACGATTTTCCTTAATAAACATGTCTAAATGTTATTTAAAAATAATTATTTAAAAAAAACTTAAAATTTAATAACAGTAGAATTTTCTCGCTTTAACATGAAAGGATTCAATGCAACAAACTAGACCAGGTAGTTCTTAATTTGTTGAAAACATGTAGAAAACAACACAAACACGTTTATACGATTACTATTATACAGGGTGGTCCGAATTTTACCTTCGATAATTTGGGAATCAATAGAAAACCTTTAAAAAACTTCAATTTTCTTAATAAACTTATATCGAAAACTCAACCGTTTCAGAAATTGCATTTTTTTTTTAATAAATTTAATATCTCCTGAACCAAAGGGAATATTTTATTGAAATTTGGTGGATATTATTTTCCTAATAAGTACCATATTAATCACCACAATTTGTTTTCCTACTTCAAGCAGTGGCGTAATCACTGGGGTGAAATTATTTCTTTTTAGAAAAAAAGTGATACGCCAATGATACAATACATTTTTTCTACATTTCTGAAACCAGCAGTCGATTTACGAAAAAAAAGTTTTCTTGTAGTTTTTAGTTTTTACTTTCTTATATAATAAGAAAGTATATTTTGTAAAACAAATCGTTATACAGTAAAATTTTAATTTTTGTAGGTAATTTATTGCAATAAGACAAGTACCAAGTATACAGGCTGGTCCGAATTGAACCTTCGATAATTTGGGAATCAATTAAAAATGTAAAAATAATATCAATTTTCTTAATAAACATATATCTAAATCTCAACCGTTTCAGAAATACAGGGTGTTGAAATTACATATTTTTTTTTAATAAATTTAATATCTCCTGAACTTTTTTTTATTTTGAGCAGTTCCTCCAATGATTTAAGTTTCTGTTGTAAAATAAATTTATTTTTTTTTATTTTTTATTTATTTGTTAGAAATACATAGGTAGGTTCATACTTGTCTTGTTGCGATAAATTACCTACAATGAATTCTAATTAAAATTTTACTATAAAACGATACGTTTTAGGAAAAAATTACTTAAGGACTTTTTTTTCGTAAATCGACTGCTAGTTTCAGAAATGTAGAAAAAAATATTATATCACTGGCGTACCTATTTTTTATATAAAAAGAAAGAATCACACCCTGTGGTTACGCCACTGCTTGAAATAGGAAAACAAATTATGATGATTAAATATGGTACTTATTAATAAAATAATACCCACCAAATTTCAATAAAATATTCCCTATGGTACAGGAGATATTGAATTTATTAAAAAAAAATATGCAACTTCATATTTCCGAAACGGTTGAGTTTTCGATATAAGTTTATTAAGAAAATTGATGTTTTTTTAAAGTTTTCTATTGAATCCCAAATTATTGAAGGTAAAATTCGAACCACCCTGTATAGCTGGAAGAATTTTTTATATCCTTAAATTTTAGAAATTAGCTGAAAAGGGAATTTTGAAAAGTACCTTTAGTATTTTAAACTAAATATGAAATTGTGTATCTGGACCACATTATGCTGGTTTGTTGTCAATGGTTATAGTTTTGTATGTGAGTTTTAGATACAGAGGGTATTCTGTGGTTTTAGAACAGTATGGTAGTGTTCAGGGTTGTTTATGTTAAACACGTGCAAGGCGGACTGGATTTTAATGTTGTTAATATAAACAAACATACTCATTTATGATTAAAGACAACGGATGGTAGGTGCTATCTGCTTAGAAATAGTATATTACACTATAAGAGAAAAAAGTGACACTGAGCAGAAAAGTTGTTGCCCGAGGCGATAGCCGAAGGCTATAAATAAGTTGGTTAATTAAAAATGATTTTTATTATATCTTACTACCTAACTCGTAAATTGAGATGTGTATAAGATGTATTATATTAATAAGTACTACTTAAGTTTTTCAAAAATAAAATGCTAAAAAATTCTATGTTTATAATAACCTTGCGTGTATAATAAACAGTTAATTATGTTTCAAATTTGGTGTTATGATTTCCAATGTCTCTGATGGTTGCAAGGATTGCGAACATTTTTTATCATGATTATATATTGTGTTTGTTTTCAACACCCTCCGATGGTTGCAAGAATTGCGAGATCTGTGGATTTTTTTTAATATTTCTTGTAGGGAATTCAATTTTTTTTACAAAATAACAAGAATTAGGATAGATACGATCAAGACACATAAAAAGGTATACTTGTTTAATTTCCGTTAACTCAACTGTTTGCGAGATATTTAACTATGAAAAAAAATTTTGCTATGAAAACAATTTGTGACTTACCCTGTAAAGTCAAAAATATTGGTTCACTCTAATTCAGCTGATTCTACGTCTAAAAGTAAGCATAAATGGTTATAGAAACCGACCAACAAAACAATTTTGTTACTAAAATACAGGGTTTTAAAAGTTATCTTTTTTATTCGCCCTGTATCTTTTTTAAGTATATCTACAGAATGATTTAAGATAAAAAATTATGTTAAAAGTGTGTTTACACTATCTGATTTTCCGTTTGATTTTCCATCAGATTTTTCGTAACCTGGGATATTCATTGTTGTCAACAATCAATATCCTAAGTAACGAAAAATCAAATGGAAAATCGAATGAGAAATCAGATAGTGTAAACACACTTTTAGATGTGAACGTAGAATCAGCTGTATTAGAGTGACCCAATCTTTTTGACTATACAGGGTAAATCACAAATTGTTTTAATAGCAAAAAAAATTTTCAAAGTGAAATATCTCGCAAACCGTTGAGTTGATACAAATCAAACAAGTATACTTACCTTTTTTACGTGTCTTGAGCGTATCTATCATAATTCTTCTTATTTTGTAAAAAATTCAAACCCCTACAAAAAATATTCAAAAAAAACCTAAGTCCTCCCCTATAAGTACCCCACTGAACAGTATTATTTTGGTTGTAATACCAACACAATATAACTTCTTTATAGACTTATTAACCCACCAAATTTCAGATCTCTACTTTAAACCGTTCTGTAGATATACTTAATAAACGATTTCGAACGATATTTTTTAACGACCTGTAACTCAGTAAGGAAGAACTTTTGGACTGAGGTATGTTTGGTTCATACAACTTATTTTGATCCCAAAAACTTGTGGTAGCTTTTTGTACAGACCTTTCAGGGACACCCTGTATAGTCTACTACAGCTAGTTTTATGAATAATACTATTAAAAGTTGTATGTAATTTCAATGAATAATGATTGAGACATTTCGAATTTTTTTCCAAAATTATATACAGAGTTAAAATTCAAAAAAATATTAATATCTTAACAGAAATACACCGTTTTTGGAAAAAGTAGAATTATAAAAAGTAACATTTTGATGTAGGTACTTGTTAGTACAGTAAGCAGGGAGTTGAAATAGACTTGGTAATCTTGTAGAGGGTCACCCTGTAAGTTTAAAACTGAGTTTTTCTATTCGTAGACCCCGTCGTTCCGTCGTCAGCCAGTGCGACAGACGCCTCTGGTGTATTATTTTCTCTTGGAGTATTTTACTACCAAACAGAACTGAGTTTCCACCTCTGAAATCCGCGCTTAGGTCAAAATATATTACCATATTTTGGTCGAAATAAACTCAAATTATTAAGCCCCACGATGATCAATTTTTACGAAGTAATAAGAAAGTATAGTAAGTAATCGTGATTTTTTTCGACTTCGAGATTTTGATGGATTTACACGTTTTGAGGGCCCCTGAATCCATTTTGACCATTTTCGCCATGATGTCTGTCTGCCTGTATCCACGATAACTCAAAAACGAGTTATCGGATTTGATTCAAATTTCATATTTAAGAGTTTGAACAAAATTGTGGGTGCCACATTAATTCTTTTTCATCTAACACCAACACAAGTGGTACTTACCTGAAGACATTTTTAGTTTTTTTAGGAATATCTTCAAAAATAAACTATTTACAAGATTTTTTTATTTTACTGGTTTCTATGGTACCGAAAACAATATTAATGAATAAATAAATGTAATTTCATACCGGGAGATTTTTTTAAGTGAGTAATAAAAATTAATAAATCTAAAATAAAACACATTTTTGTCGTAAAATTCGGTTATAATGAGTGGGACAAGGACAAATTTATGCGTATTTCAAGAAGTGCGACAGAGACTATTTGAAAATTGCTGGAAACCCTCAAAATGTTTACAAGAAATTTAACTTAATTTCTTTAGGAAAAGTAATTATTGTGATACTATCCGTATAAGAAAGTCATGTGTTGGGCACATCAGATATTTTGATACGTAATGCCTGGACCAAGGATCTATAGAAACAGGATATGCATGTCGAGCGGAAAAACGTTGCGTATAGAGTCGCGGAGGTGGGTGGAGCTTTCTCGTGACCTCATGTGAGAAATGTCAGAAATTGACAATTTCATTTATTTGACAAATTTTAATGTGTATATGTGCGAGAGAGAGCAAAATTCGAAAGTGGGAGTTAAGACACACCCACCTCCTCGACTCTGGCATCATATGCAAGATGGCCGGCAAGTTCGTACATATAGTATTATACAAACAGTGCAAGTAATAGTATTTTATTTTATAAAGGACCAAAAGCAATAGTTTATGTGGAGAGTCTGGACGTTTAACTGCCTCGCTACGTTCGGCAGATAGATCCAGCCGTGCAACATAAAGTCACTTTGGCTCCGAATAAAATATAGGTACTTACTATATTTTTTCAAACGTCGACAACAAAACATATAAGAAATTTTGAGGATACAATTTTTTAATTGAGAAACGAGCTAGACGCATCAATTCAGTTTGCGATTCTAGACATTTACCTAAAATTTAATACTTCTACTATTTATTAACATAATAAATTTGTGAAGTTTAACTTTCATTAAATTACAAAATAAACGCAGGTAACCATAGCGACCTTAAATTGAATAAGTAAATTCTCTCTAGACCTCTTACAGAATTTTCGTAACCATGAAAACCATAATTAAAACGTCAAAAAGTAATGCTAAAAATAATGTAACAACTTTAAACAGTTATATCTCGAAAAGTAAAAGAGTCCGACGCAAAATAATTTCAGATTCGTGATCTACTCATGGAAATTAGTGATATATGTGAAAATTGTGAAAATTGAGGTGTGCGTCCGTATTCTTTACCTTTAGCAACACCGGAACTACTCTCTACGTAGATTAACCACTTCATTATTTCGAAATAAATTTTTACGCGTACACGTTTTTGTCTAACGTGGGATTCGATTAAAGCGTAATTTAGAAACCGTAGATCAATGTACCATGCTCTTACAAAATGGAGCACAACACCGGACTGTTTTTCGGCAGCTTAAAAAACTTTTAAGAGGAAATTTCATCTTCACTTAGTCAAAATATATTGAAAACACTTGACTTTATGATAGTTGTCACCGAATTATCGGTGGAATGTAATTATAATTAAAAAAAATTCGATAAGTCCCTTCTTTCCCTATGCTACCAATGCTAAATGTTCCAACTTAGCCGCCATCTTGGATAGTTCATCTAACGGCCAAGGGTGTCGCATATCTGAGTGCTGATCTCAATACGGCACGTTTTCGTACGTTGCTGGGTATACGAAGTCGCATATCCAGTCTCTATATGTATATCCTTGGCCTGGACTAAAAGAATGTAAACAAATTTGATAAAGATTTTTTTTGTCGATCGTTTATTAAAGATCTAGTTAATGTAACAAAAGGAGTGTATTAATAACTCAGTTTAATGCATACATGCACTGCACATTAAAAACATTGTTGAGATTATGAGATTTGCTAGGTAACCAACAATATATTATATTATTGAAACATGCATTTGGAACTGACACCTGCCGAAATTAATTAATTATGTCAGTGGTATTTTGACTTATTGCATATTATGTTAGAATTTGGATTTTGCCATGGAACAAAATTAGATTATTTTCATTCTAATAAAGAGCGATCGACAAAAAAATATTGTAATCAACATGAGTGTTAATCGGCGATTAATAATCTCGACTCATTAACGCGCTCGCTGCGCTCACGCGTTAAAATCGTTTCGATTATTAATCGCTCTTATTAACACTCTTGTTTATTAAACTACTATTAATAGTAGTTTATGCAACAAGGTAGGAATTGAGAGATTCTGACGAGTGTGAAAATTGCGCCAGAGCGAAGCGAGGGCGCAAGAACACGAGGCAGAATCAATTCCTACCGTGTAGCATACTCTATTTTTTCTCATACTTGTACGAAAATGGTCACTTCTTTTGCGTGAAACGCGCGAACAAATTAAAGCAGCATAACACTGACATTTTGCTTGACACTGTGCGGTGAGCAAATCACCTTGACAACCATAAACAAACACAAATAATTCCCGCATATCAGCGAGGGAATGGCTACCCGAGTGAGAAATGTTACCCCCACTCCTTATTTTCCGCGACTACCCTAAAAAGGCGTCTTTGTACCCGCATTTTAAGCAAATAAAGTGGCCATTTTCGTGTATGTATGGGAAAAATATTTTTGCTATTTTGCTTGATGGTTAACATAATGTACGTAGGTACATAGCTGTACAGATGCCATCTGTTGAAGGTCAAATGACGTCACATATCCTTTCTGTTTTATTATTTAATTTAATTGCGATTTTTTGAGATAAATACTGATTAAAACAAACATAAAATTCGGATCAATTTTCGTACTTAACCAAGAGAATAACACATTCATTATTGGGGTATTTAAGAATTGTTTAAAATAGAGATCTGTAATTTGGTGGATAATAAGTCTTTAAATTTAAAACAGACACCCTACATATCAATCTGTCGTTTTAAAAAATTTCATTTTTTATTTTAGAAAACTAGCTACTGACATGGAAACAACCAAAGCGGCGTTAGACAGCGAACGAAAAATTCAAATGCTTCAAACCGAAGCTATAAGCGCTCTTTGGAAGAAGATATCGGCCCTACAACCAGGATCCAGTGAAGGATATTCCGTAAACATGACCGATTTATCCGTAACGAATGCCGAAGTGGTTAAAGAGCTAGCACAAACATGCACCATGCTCCAAACTCAAGTTTGTACCTTTGTCTACTATTAGAACTGAAAACATACACTTATGTGAGTTGATTTTTTCACCACTTTTGAGGTTTTTTTTTCCAAAGTTTTCTAAACTAGGGTAAGTCAACATTGACACAAAATTATTTTAAAAAATGATGTCTATTCATTCACCTTCTCCATTATTAATTCTTTTTTCCACACCTGTTTAATTATACGCCAATTATTCGTATTTTTTTCGTGGATAATCGTGCCCATAATTCACTACAGTGAATTATTTTCATTATTCACTGTGTATCCGGCCAATCACAAATACACAAATTCAGAATTCAATGTTGCTGAACCAATGATATTTTAAATCGCTCCCCATCAAGTCTTTCTGCACTTGACAATCGACTAGCTTGACAGTAATTAAATAAGTGTCAAAAAATTATCAAATTTGAGTCTAATTTATTTCTTTAATAGGTGTGAAAAAAGCATACCGGGTGATCATTTCAATTTCAGCTCTAGTTATCCATGGAAATTTAAGTCATGACTTTGATTAGCTCACAAACAAACAAAACAAATTAATTGAAATGTCAAATTTATGAACTCTCAGTAGTAAACAATAAATAGTGAACTAATCAAAGTCATGACATCAATTTCCATGGATAACTAGAGCTGAAACAGCTCGTGGGCTCAAACATCATTTTCGTGAATAATGGCTATCATAATCGCTCATATAATAATATACTATAAAGATTTCAAAATTTTTTTCAATTTACACTTATTTCTAGTATTTTCCACCTTTACCTTACAATTTTCTATGTAATGATTAAATTTTTTAACAAAGTAAACACATTTCACAGAAATTATTGCATAGAAAATCTATAAAAAGTGTGGAAATACTAGAAATATGTGTAAATTGAGTAAAATTTTTAAATCTGTGAAGAATTAATAATGGACAAAGTGAATGAATAGACAAGTAATTTTTTAAAATAATTTTGTGTTTATTCGAGACACACTGTAGATTGTCACTGATGCTGTCAACGTTGACTTACGCTAGTTTTTTAACTTTGGAAAAAAAAATCCCCAAAAGTGGTGAAAGAATCAATTCACATAAGTGTACTCTTCTCATGATATTTTCCTGTTCCAAATTAGTTTTTTTTTATTTTAACTTTAGTTCACGCACAATATAAAATTTTTGAGATAAACACCATCCCAACTCCGGGTACACTCTATAATTCTGTTATTTAGCCAAGTTACTTACAGTGGGCCCACTTTTAAGTCGCCGATGCTATGCACAGAAAATGACAGAAGCAGGAAACTGTTTTACCACTAGTACAATCGGACGAAGAAAAAACATGCAATTTGTATACAGGGTGTGTCACGACGAGTTGACAGTAGACATAACTCTATTACTAAACACAATTTGGTTCTAAAAATTGGTACACACCCATTATACAATGTGCTCTATTTAATGAAAATATAGCCACCTTTCTGGTACTTCCGGTTATACCGGAAGTAGACACAAACTTTGGTATTTTAAATGGAACACCCTGTATATTTTTGCATTTTTAGATACTACACTTCATTTTAGACATAAAAGTATTAAGGTTGTATGATCCTAACATTAACGGTATTATAATTATTTGCATTTTTTCATTTTTTTTTATAAAAACATAGATGTAAATAAAAATTCAAATCTTGACAATGACACGTTTTTTCCAAAATTTTTTTCTTGTGTTTGAGGTAGGAATATACAGGAAATAAGCTGATGTAGTTTTGGAAAACTTGCTTTATACAGGGTGTTGGTGGTTGTCCGTTCATTTTCAAAAACTTTGGTCAATGATAACTTCATTTTTTTAAATGGAACACCCTATATATTTCTAGATTTTCGAATTCTACTCTTAATTCGAGTCATAAAAGTATTAAGGTTGTAAGGTCTTAAAATTAACGGTATTATAATTAATTACGTTTTTTAAAAATTAACGGTCAATCACAAGCACCCTGTATAAAATAAGTTTTTTAAAACCATATTACCATGTTTCTTGTACATTTCTGCGTTCATTAAAATTTGGTTTGTTTTTTGAAAGAACGTGTCATTAGTAAAATATGAAAATGTTTGACTCTAAGTTTTTGTATGAAAAAATTGGAAGAAACATAATTACTTAATTAAAATAAATAAATAAAAATATTAAATTAAATATAATAAAAACAAATTTTAGTGGACGTATAAATGTACAAGAAACATGGTAATATGGTTTTGAAAAACTTATTTTATATCTACAGGGTGCTTATGGTTGATCGTTAATTTTTAAAAACCTTGAAAATTGAAAAAAACGTAATTAATTATATAACCGTTAATTTTAAAACTTTACAACCTTAATACTTTTATGTCTAGAATTAAGTGTAGAATTCGAAAATGTAGAAATATATAGGGTGTTCCATTTAAAAAAATAAAGTTATCATTGATCATAGTTTTTAAAAATGAACGGACAACCACCAACACCCTGTACAAAGCAAGTTTTCCAAAACTACATCAGCTTATTGCTTGTATATTCCTACTTCAACCGCAAGAAAAAAACTTTGGAAAAAATGTGTCATTGTCAAGATTCGAATTTTTATTTACATCTATGTTTTTGTAAAAAAAAATGAAAAAGTGTAAATAATTATAATACCGTTAATGTTAGGATCATACAACCTTAATACTTTTATGTCTAAAATGAAGTGTAGAATCTAAAAATTCAAAAATATACAGGGTGTTCGATTTAAAATAACAAAGTTTGGGTCTACTTCCGGTATAACCGGAAGTACCAGAAAGGTGGCAATATTTTCGTTAAATAGTGCACATTGTATAATGGGCGTGTACCAATTTGTAGAACCAAATTGTGTTTAGTAATAGAGTTATGTCTACTGTCAACTCGTGGTGACACACCCTGTATAGTAACTGCGAAGATTTAAGTTAAAACACATTTTTCTCCAGATTGTATCGGTGTTTTGAGGCGAAATACGCATGTTCTACATAGTGGCGAAGGTGGGGAAAAAGGATGCGCACACAATGGGATCGGTGCCCTAACACTGGTCCCAGTGTACGTTAGAATATGATAATAGAAATATCAACCTAGAATCATAAAAAAATGACATTAGAAGTTTTTTGGATGCCACGAAATTTGTCTAACTAGATACTTAATTTAAACACTTCCATTTAAAGATTGAGGTTCAACTAAATAATAATAATTTCACGTGAGGCATGTGTAATGTAATTGTGCCCCTAGTAGTAGGGATGATGTTATCTTCAATCTTTTGTTAAAGTAGTTAAAGTGATCCTTCTAATAACATCTCAAAGCTATCTAGACTTAGATATCTGAATCAGTGGAATTTACTATTGCTTTCGATTTCATATATTAACCATCATTTAGAATTTGTGTCAACAAATGTGACGCGCTCCGAGGAAACAGCCCTTAGCATAAAAAATCAATTTTCATATTGTTATCGTTTCAGAATCTTCCGTTATCGCTCTCTAATGTGGTGAAACCAAAAAAATTCTTTGCCTAATATTTTAAAAATTATAAGCATTTAAATATTCGCTGTTATTCGAGCGCTTTACCGGCAACTTCCCTTTCTCGCGCGTCTCCCCTAAATTTTCCCGATTGATTCTAAAGGCTGTTTTCTCGGAGCGCGTCACAAATGTAATTTTTTATAATTTTATGATATTTATATTTTTAATTCATATTAGGTATAGGTTTAACAACTGGATTTGCAAGTTTTACAAATTTTCAACGGATTGTAACTCTAACATTTTTTCTTCTAGATTCAGCAGTTACAAGGCTCAATGCAGGATATAGTGAAAGTGATGACAGCGTTCAGTCAAACGACTGGACTCAACCAGCATTTGCGCGACAATGGAATTGCAACACAAACAGAAATAGTTGCCGTGCATACACCTCAAGTAAACCCGTTTTAACTGATTGCATAAATCAAATCAAACTTACTTTGTATTTTCTTCAGGGTGAAGCTGGTAAAGTGTTTCCCTTTCAGAAGCAAATACGTCCATCATCGCTTCCGCTACCGGTTAACCAGCGTAAAAAAGAAAACAATCACGGCAATGGACATAACAACGTCAATCCAGAATTAAAGGAGTTTGCAGGAACTTTAGTGGATGGGGTTATAAAAACCGTGTCGGAAACTAAAGCTGATTGTCTGGGGATGAGTACCACGGAAATAACCGTTACCGATACGGATAAGACTAGTAGCGAAAAAAATGTAGATGTTTGTGATGTTGGTGTGTGACTTAGATCTGCCGATAAGTACAATGTGTTATATCTATTTTTCTGTCTGTGTTATTAGGTTATTTTTAGTTTGTTGGACCTTAGTTTTTGCAAACGAAATTGTGCTAAGCAAACGTAGATTATACTGCAAATTGTGTGTTCATACATGATGGTTTTCGGTACTTAGGTATTCTTTAATTGTGCTTCAGTGCCTCATTATTTTTTGAAGTTCAATTATGTTTGTGCATCACTTTTTAAAATACTCAAACCTATAAATTAATATAAATATAAAGTTTTATCGACTAATTGTTTTAACTATAAACTCTTGATATTTTCTTACACAAAATAAACTGATTAATACTATTTAATTGACGGCATAAGTTTGCACTCACATGCACAATGATTTGTTAAGGATGCAATGTTCAAGCTTTAAATAAAATAAAGAAGAGTTGATTGTACATTCTTGTGTTATTTTTTAATATACATATTAGTCCAGTCAAATGAAGTTTTTTGAGGGAATAATTCGAGTTTTGATATTTTGGTGAACTATTGTAAATTGGTCGTAGAATGAAGAGCCGATGAGTTCCCTTCCATACAGTGGGAGCTTCCACCCTTAAATATCGAAAAACTACTCCCAAACGTGAATTGACGCTTTTTTCGCATTTTTTTCGTAACTACAGTGGACCCAGAGTCGCCGATACAATTGTGTGCGCAGTTATTTTCCCCAGCTCCCCCACTATGTAGGACATGCATGTTTCGCCGCAAAACACCGATACAATCTGGAGAAGAATGTGTTTTAACTTAAATCTTCGCAGTTACTATATACAGATTGCATGTTTTTTCTTCGTCCGATTGTACTAGTGGTAAAACAGTTTCCTGCTTCTGTCATTTTCTGTGCATAGCATCGGGGACTTAACACTGGGCCCACTGTACTTAATCGGATTTGGAAAATGCACTATTCGAAATAATTCTTATAAAATTTGCAATAGAAACCATATATTGAATATCTTTCTCAATTCTTTCCTACCCTTATTACGGAAGCTTGAAGTTGGGGGTAGTTTTTTTTTGTCAGCTGCAAAAATCGACAAAATTGAAAGTTTCATTCGCAATAAATGACAAATTATTATATTCACGAAAAAATTTAATAGAATTATATTTGTAAAGTTTCCTCTACGAAATCTATTTATGGCAATTTTTTTCTCATCAACCTGAATTGGGGGTCGAGATCCCGTCAAAAACGACACCCACAATCGCCGTACCAGAACGAGTTTGCATGAAAATTGGAGAAATCGCTGCTGAACTCATGTACTCGTATGTAGGAGGTACAACTAGGTATGGCAGTATCTAAAAATAGTATGTGTATCGTATTATGATATTGTCACAATTGTTATATTTAATTCTTAATAGCCTTCCAGTCAAGGTTGATAAAACACAGCATTACATATATACTACACTACGTAGAGTGTTTGTTATGCTGAGTTAGCAAACAAGAATTGCATAAAGCAGTTGTCACGGTAGGTCAGGAGTTAGTTGATGATTCAGTTGATACCTAAGTTGATCAGTCGAAGATCAGTTGATTATTAGTCGAACATAATCACTAGCTAGGACGTTAACGTCTGGATTCGACGTAGTCGAAATCCAGGGCGTTAGCGTCCCTCCTCCAGAGCTCTGAGCAACAGACGCATTATGGTAAATTATTTTAATTGTTTATTATTTATTATTATGTGTTATCTTTATCGTTTAATATATTTTTATATGTTTATAATCCACATGTTTTACTATCCCCAACCTATTGACTACAACCCCCCGAGCACACGAATAAAACCCCGTGTGACAATATGTACGTTCATAAGTAAGCCTTTCAAGCACGCACGACGCGAAGCGGAGTGCTTTTAACGGGGCCAGTGCTTTAAAGGCCCTTATATACGTGTATGATACGCTATTTTTTATTACACCTGCTATATTTTTAATAAAATGGAGAAAAGACATTACGGACGTGCTTGGCTCGTTGGGTTCTACGCTTTCTTACGGAGTAACAAAGAAATGTTTGTTTGAAGATCTGCCAGCGACATCTGGAGTACACTTGAACATCCCCCCTACAGTCCGGACTTGAGTCCTTGTGACTTCTACATGTTTGGAGTATTTGGGCCCATGAGAGAGGCAGCGTTTCACAGACAAGGCAGGCGTCGAAGCGTTCATGCATATTTGGATTAGGACACAGTACAAGCATGAAAAATCGTTGGCGAAAATCATTTCCAAAGCGGGAGACTATGTAGAAAAATAATGTAACTTCTCAATTTTTTTTGTCTATACAGGGTGATCAGTAATTGGCGCACTCCGAATACAGGGCGTTATAGAGCACATTAAAACTAAGGATAATCTGCAAAGAAAAATTAAATCTGATGGATAGTTTTCGAGTTATAGAGTTTCCCTCATCCAAGTTACAAGCTAATTATTATCATAACCAAAACAAGAATGAGTAAATAATTCATGCTACTATAATCTCTGGATAAAATGCAATATGATTTGTTCAATTTTTTTCACAAAACCTCTAATACAAAGAAATTGAAAATGTTAAAATTTAATAAAATACCTATATTTTAGAGAAATTTGAAGTTTGGCAACCTCTCAAGCTCCCCTTTGGATAAACTAAAATACCTTCTATTGCATTGAAAATATTATTAATGAATTTCAATTGTTTCTGTTTTTTAATAAAATTGCCAGTACTAAATTAGTTTGACAAGTTCTCGCATCATAAAATATTGAACGTTCCTCTTTTTTTTCTCGTTGAACCTATTCACATGTTCAATGCAGTGTTGCCGCTTTTATTTTCACAAAACTGGTCATATCTTTGTAAAGAAAGAACTTACAGCACTGTGGTAAAAAATTGGAAATTCTTAAAACGTAAAGTTTATCACAGTATGGTCCGAGTGCGGCAATTACTGATCACCCCGTATACCTACTTAACAAATTTTCATAAACAAATTCTCGTTTATATTTGATTGCCCCTTGTACTGTTACATAATTATTAGTAATATTGGTACCACACCAAAAAGTTATTAACAAAAGTTGTAGAGAAATTAATTTCTTTATGTACAACTGCATTATAAAGTACTGTTTATGACGTACTTTTGCGTGCGTAAAGTGGCTCTTTATACACTAGTGTATAATGGCACTTTATTTTACTATTATTGTAAAATATCAATATATCAGCTGTCAATGTCACAATAAATACTGTCAGAATGAATTTATTACTGTCATTTATAATTTTTCTAAATAATTAAAAGGCAATTTTCGCAGTTGAACATAAAGCTTTGTATGGAACTCGTATATAATCTGACTTTATTGACTCGTCCTATTTATTAGCCTCGCTCGCAAGCTCGCTCTGCCATAAAACAGACTCATCAATAAAGTCATAGATTATATACTTGTTGCATAAACTACTATTACAAAATTGCGTCAATGTATTTTTTTCCTAGAATCAATCAAAAACGAGAAAAAAACTGTTTGTACCCCTATTTTCAAGATCAATTTTTTCCATAAGCTTGACCATAAACGGGGTTGCACCTGTCTTTCCATTTTTAAATTTGATACAACTTAATTTTTGTAATAATGATGGCATGGTAAAACAATGGTTAATAAAAATATCTGATGTGCCCAACACATGACTTTCTTATACTTACGGATAGTATCACAATAATTACTTTTCCTAAAGAAATTAAGTTAAATTTTTTGTAAAAATTTTGAAGGTTTCCAGCAATTTTCAAATAGTCTCTGTCGCACTTATTGCAATACGCATAAATCTGTCCTTGTCCCACTCATTATAACCGAATTTTACGACAAAAATGTGTTTTATTTTAGATTTTTGATCTATTACTCACTTAAAAAAAATCTCCCGGTATGAAATTACATTTATTTATTCATTATTATTGTTTTCGGTACCATAGAAAATAGTAAAATAAAAAAAAAACTAATGGTCCGGTCCTTCTGGGATTCGAAACCGGGACCTTCCGTTTGGCAGCCATATAATGAGACACATGGTCTACCTCGACCATCGGATTCAACTATCAACGCGCGCTATGAGAAATATAAAGTGTTTTAAGAATATCTAGTTTTTTTGACGGAATTTCAAAAAAAAGTTCTAACAAAATTTGTTCATAATTCAATTCTAAATCAATGTTAAAGAATAAAAAAATCTCATAAATTGTTTATTTTTCAAGATATTCCTAAAAAACCTAAAAATGTCTTCAGGTAACTGTCACTTGTTTTGGTGCTAGATGAAAAACATTGAATGTGGCACCCACAATTTTGTTCAAACTCTTAAATATGAAATTTGAATCAAATCCGATAACTCGTTTTTGAGTTATGGTGGATACAGACAGACAGACAGACACACACACAGACAGACATCATGGCGAAAATGATCAGAATGGATTCAGGGGCCCTCAAAACGTGTAAATCCATCAAAATCTCGAAGTCGAAAAAAATCACGATTACTATACTTCCTTATACTTCATATAAGAAAGTAAAAAGTAGTAGGTAAATTTTATTATCTATAAAATTGCATTGCATCAATCTTAGGTACTCGAGAAATTTCGAAAAAAATTTTTAAATTCTTATGTTGAAGATGGGAGCTGAAGCGCCGCACTCCCGAACCCGAAAACTTGAGTTTACATTCTGAGTCGACCCCCTACTCACCGCACGAATAAAATAGATTCCACCATTTCTTGTAAAATTACTATTGTTGATTTTTCCAAAATCTTTTAAGGTGAAATGCATAAGTATCAATTCGGGCTGCTTCGCGTGTGTGTTCCAAGTGAAACTAATTGGAATAACTGCTAGTGCACGTAAGATTAAAATATCTGATGTGCCCAACACATGACTTTCTTATACTTACGCATAGTATCACAATAATTACTTTTCCTAAAGAAATTAAGTTAAATTTCTTGTAAAAATTTTGAAGGTTTCCAGCAATTTTCAAATAGTCTCTGTCGCACTTATTGCAATACGCATAAATCTGTCCTTGTCCCACTCATTATAACCGAATTTTACGACAAAAATGTGTTTTATTTTAGATTTTTGACCTATTACTCACTTAAAAAAATCTCCCGGTATGAAATTACATTTATTTATTCATTATTATTCTTTTCGGTGCCATAGAAACCACACACAGACAGACATCATGGCGAAAATGGTCAAAATGGATTCAGGGGCCCTCAAAACGTGTAAATCCATCAAAATCTCGAAGTCGAAAAAAATCACGATTACAATACTTCCTTATACTTCGTATAAGAAAGTAAAAAGAGGAAGATGAAAAATGCACCTTCTATTTGCAAAGAGACCCTGGCTCTTCTGACATTTTGTCTTTGGTTTTTCTCACCGCACAGTGTCAAGCAAAATGTCAGTGTTATGCTGTTTTAATTTGTTCGCGCGTTTCACGCAAAAGAAGTGGTCATTTTCGTATAGGTATGAGAAAAAATAGAGTATGCTACACGGTAGTAATTGATTCTGCCTCGTATTCTTGCAATTTTCACACTCGTCAGAATCTCTCAATTCCTACCTTGTTGCATAAACTACTATTTTTGTCGATCGTTTATTAAAGATCTAGTTAATGTAATAAAAGGAGTGTATTAATAACTCAGTTTAATGCATACATGCACATTAAAAACATTGTTGAGATTATGAGATTTGCTAGGTAACCAACAATATATTATATTATTGAAACATGCATTTGGAACTGACACCTGCCGAAATTAATTAATTATGTCAGTGGTATTTTGACTTATTGCATATTATGTCAGAATCTGGATTTTGCCATGGAACAAAATTAGATTATTTTCATTCTAATAAAGAGCGATCGACAAAAAAATATTGTAATCAACATGAGTGTTAATCGGCGATTAATAATCTCGACTCATTAAAATCGTTTCGATTATTAATCGCTCTTATTAACACTCTTGTTTATTAAACTACTATTTTTTACATGCAATAAGTCGATGTGATACAACATCTTCACTATACAGACAAGTAAAGATAAAATACATTAATACGTTGGCAAAAAGCAAAGAACTTCAGAGATCCGTTACTTGTTTCAAAGAAGGGCATGCTAACCCCACTGTTATCGAATCAACCAGTATACAATTTCTCATCGCACTGTATGGGCTATGGGGGAAAATTTATGAAGATAACAACATAGATGAACTAAGATACAAACTGTTTGCGCGATCCCTGAACAAAAGTAAGGTAGACCTATCCACTTTACCACCTACAGCTGCGGCTGCCAATCAATCATCATTGCTTCGGGGTTTATCATCAAGTTCAGCAGTGGATGGGAAATGTCATTGATGCGACAGGCTGGAGATGGAAAAAAACCCATAAAGGACTGGAACCAGTGGAACCAGAGAAAACTGAAGAAAAAATCGCCCCTACAACTCTGCAACATCTGGTGTCTTGTGGATGCACAAAAAAATGTGGTCCAGCTTGTAGCTTGTCGATGCAGAAAAGCTGGTTTCGACTGTTCGATCCTATGTAAAGTTTGCGAAGGGAAAACCTGCGATAACGCTTCAAAAGATTCTGACAATGAATATGTAAGTGATGATATGGACACTGACGACGAACGACTTTCTCAAAATTTTTAGAATAAACTCGTTAACTTGGAAAACCAAAGCAATGACAGAAATTTCAGCAAAAAGGAAAATATCTGATGTGTCCAACACATGACTTTCTTATACGGATAGTACCACAATTACTTGTTTAAATTTTGAGCGTTTCCAGCAATTTTCAAATAGTCTCTGTCACACTTATTGTAATACGCATAAATCTGTCCTTGTCCCACTCATTATAATCGAATTTTACGACAAAAATGTGTTTTATTTTAGATTTTTGACCTACTATTCACTTAAAAAAATCTTCCGGTATAAAATCACATTTATTTAATCATTATTATTGTTTTCATAGAAACCAGTAAATAACAAAACAAAAAAATGGTCCTTGGATTCGAACCCGGGACCTTCCGTTTGGCAGCCAAGCTTCTATGTGACACTAGTCTACCTAGACTGTCGGTCGGATTCAACGATCAACGCGCACTATGAGAAATATAAGTGTTTTACGAATATCGCGTTTTTTTTTAATTTTTTTGACGTAATTTGTGCTGGACACATCAGATTAAAGAGTAGGTAGTCATGGGTATTAATTATAACACACATGTGTTTTATTAATATTATAAGACGTCTCCTAATAGTGGAATTATGACCTTATAATATATACTGGTTGTGGATAAATTAATTAATAATTAGTGCAATAGGTACTAGTGAGTGGATTTTTACTGAAAACTAGATGAAAAACATTGAATGTGGCACCCACAATTTTGTTCAAACTCTTAAATATGAAATTTGAATCAAATCCGATAACTCGTTTTTGAGTTATGGTGGATACAGACAGACACACAGACACACAGACAGACATCATGGCGAAAATGGTCAAAATGGATTCAGGGGCCCTCAAAACGTGTAAATCCATCAAAATCTCGAAGTCAAAAAAAATCACGATTACAATACTTCCTTATACTTTGTATAAGAAAGTAAAAAGTTGATAAAAGTGCTTAATTTACACATCCAAACATTGTATGTTTCAAGTTTTCAAACTGTTATATAACTTTGGAAATATTGGAGACCGCCGCTTATTTTTAGCATTTTCGTAATCAGGAGATCTTAATTAAATAAGATAATTTCAAAAATTTTCCAAAATCGCTGTAAGCGAAATTTGCCAAGTTTACCCTTTCTTTTTATAATTTTTAGACTATGACATGTAACAACCTCGAACTATCATAAATGACAATATAAAATGTCAATTTAATTAAACATCGATTTTATACACTTTAATAACGAATATATAATATACTTATATTATTAATAATAATCCTCTTTTCCAATATAATTTTTATAACAAATGACAAATACGAAAACTAATAAAGAAAAAAATGATAAACACCCAGCTCCAAAAATAAGAAAACCTAATATATATTTTTCTGGTAAGCATACCTACTCAAAACCAAAATGTAACAAAAATTAATGTATGTAATTCATGTATGTAGATAGTGAAGCAAATTCCTTAGCGGATATAAAAAATGATGTTATGACAGTAATTGAACTTATGGGACCTTCATCTCCTAAGTTTAAAGAATACACCAGTGAAGCAGAAAACGATGACTCAGAAATATGTATTAAAAAATCTCCAGTTAGAACAAAATATTTTCATCATACATTTTCTTAAAAATATTTTTTATAGGAATTCCCTAGGCAAATTATTTTTGAGCAACCCTTAGTTGAATCCTCTGTCAGTGACACCATAAAATCTATTGTGTCTATTCGAGAAGACACGACATCAGAGAAAACCGAGACTGTATGTGTAAAACCTCCACAGAACAGAAATGTGCTAACGCTTCCACCTAAACGTAACTTTTATCAAATGTACGGATATTTGAAAGATGACACTGTGGCTTTTGGAAACTATAATAGACCTGGTATGAGTTTTTTTAATTACAGCCTTTGTTTTATTTCATACTTTCAGTTGCGACTAAAAGTAAAAGTATACTAATAAAAAATATGCTAACGAAAAAACGAAATGCAATGCAAAAATGGGTTAAAGCGAAAGCTAAAGGTTTGAAAAATTTCAGTGCATCTGATTTTTATAAAATGAATATTAAACACTCGCAATTTATCCAGCACGCACCAAAGGTAATAACAATTTAGTACTGCTCCAATTAATTTTAATTACGATTCTGCTACTGTCTATTTTTAGCGTTTGGTATTTGATCTAATAACAGAATTTCCAAAACATAAACCGAAGAAAACCGATGCTGCATCACAAACCAAATATGCCAGAAGTAGTAAAAAGACACAATCGGTTGATCAAACCGCGCAACTTAATGAGGTGAAAAATTACGATAACGAGTATATTTCAAATTACAATTATGGTCCTTATGAACACATCAACCCAAAAACTGCGTCACGTCATAGTAACCAAAATATTAATACTAATATTTCTAATAATCCCAAAAATTATAATGAAGCTAATACTAAATATTTTGATCTTCAATGTAATTGTTGTCACGGATTTCATGAACAAGGTTCTTATTATAACATCAACAAGAACACTAAAGTAGATGTGTATTATTTTGATCATGGAAATTCGACGTAAAGAGTTTCGATTTAAATAAAGGATTTTGATTATTATTTATGA
Source organism: Pediacus dermestoides (assembly GCA_963942485.1). Lineage (NCBI taxonomy): Eukaryota > Metazoa > Arthropoda > Insecta > Coleoptera > Cucujidae > Pediacus > Pediacus dermestoides. Next base: position 22,420,387 of record OZ012626.1, on the reverse strand, counting down.
TTGTAGATATCTCCGCACAACTGATAGACCACCAATTGCAAAGACTGAAATTTTTGCGGAAAAAACTGAGGAATTTACTACTAAATTTTGGGCAGAAATTTTTGGAACTTTTCATATTGGGTTTGCTTTCTGCACCGCTTTTATATTACAACTCTTCAGGTACGATTAAGGTTATTTATTATGGAATTGTTGCATTAGTAAAAATTGAGGACGTTGCTTCACCAAACTTGAGTGGTAAAACAGTTTTGGTGAAAATTTTACACCAAATTTAGTGAAATCAATATTTTTAACCCTAATGTAACTGTGGTGAAACGGATATATTGTTTATTCAACCACTGTCCGATTAAATGTCCACCCACATCTGTGTTTCCTCAAAATATTTGATGAATATTTACACTCTGCAGTATGATTTCATCTTATGTAGTAGTTTTTACTTCATGTGTGGTGTGAGCATCATCGTTTACAAGAACAAAGAAAATTTCACCTAATATGCTTTTGGTAAACTTTACACTATAAACGGTGGCCTCATATAGACCCTTTTTCGTGTTGATTTTCACACCGAATTTTTACTAGTGTACAAGAGGAAATTATACAGGGTGTCCCTGAAAGGTCTGTACAAAAAGCTACCACAAGCATTTGGGCTCAAAATAAGTTGTTTGAACCAAACATACCTCAGTCCAAAAGTTCTTCCTTACTGATTTACAGGGCGTTAAAAAATATCTTTCGAAATCGTTTATTAATTATATCTACAGAACGGTTCGAAGTAGAGAGCTGAAATTTGGTGGGTTAATAAGTCTGTAAAGAAGCTATATTGTGTTGGTATTACAACCAAAATAATATTGTTCAGTGGCGTACTTATAGGGGAGGACTTGTGGTTTTTGGGATATTTTTTGTAGGGGTTTGAATTTTTTTACAAAATAACAAGAATTGTGATAGATACGCTCAAGACACGTAAAAAAGGTATACTTGTTTGATTAGCGTTAACTCAACTGTTTGCGAGATATTTAAATTTGAAAAAATTTTTTTGCTATTGAAACAATTTGTGATTTACCGTGTATAGTCTAAAAGATTGGGTCACTCTAATACAGCTGATTCTACGTTTACCTCTAAACATAATTTCTTATCTTAAACCATTCTGTAGATATACTTATAAAAGATACAGGGCGAATAAATAAGACAACTTTTAACACCCTGTATTTTAGTAACGAAATTGTTTTGTGGGTTGGTTTTTATAACCATTTATGCTTAGTTTTAGACGTAGAATCAGCTGAATTAGAATGACCCAATATTTTTGACTTTACAGGGTAAGTCACAAATTGTTTTCATAGCAAAAATTTTTTTCATAGTTAAATATCTCGCAAACAGTTGAGTTAACGCAAGTCAAACAACTATCCCTTTTTTACGTGTCTTGAGCGTATCTATCGTAATTCTTGTTATTTTGTAAAAAAAATCAATCGCCTACAAAAAATATTCAAAAAAACCATGAGTCCCCTCCCTATGATTACGTTACTGAACAATATTATTTTGGTTGTAATACCAACACATTGTAGCTTTCTTATAGACTTATTAACCCACCAAGTTTCAAATCTCTACTTTAAACCGTTCTGTAGATATAAGTACTTAAAAAATGATTTGGAATAGTAGTTTAATAAACAAGAGTGTTAATAAGAGCGATTAATAATCGAAACGATTTTAACGCTTGAGCGCAGCGAGCGCGTTAATGAGTCGAGATTATTAATCGCCGATTAACACTCATGTTGATTACAATATTTTTTTGTCGATCGCTCTTTATTAGAATGAAAATAATCTAATTTTGTTCCATGGCAAAATCCAAATTCTGACATAATATGCAATAAGTCAAAATACCACTGAGATAATTAATTAATTTCGGCAGGTGTCAGTTCCAAATGCATGTTTCAATAATATTGGTTACCTAGCAAATCTCATAATCTCAACAATGTTTTTAATGTGCATGTATGCATTAAACTGAGTTATTAATACACTCCTTTTATCACATTAACTAGATCTTTAATAAATTAATGTAATAAAAGGAGTGTAGTAATAACTCAGTTTAATGCATACATGCACATTAAAAACATTGTTGAGATTATGAGATTTGCTAGGTAACCAATAACATATTATATTATTGAAACATGCATTTGGAACTGACACCTGCCGAAATTAATTAATTATGTCAGTGGTATTTTGACTTATTGCATATTATGTCAGATTTTGAATTTTGTCATGGAACAAAATTAAATTATTTTCATTCTAATAAAGAGCGATCGACTAAAAAATATTGTAATCAACATGAGTGTTAATCGGCGATTAATAATCTCGACTCATTAACGCGCTCGCTGCGCTCACGCGTTAAAATCGTTTTGATTATTAATCGCTCTTATTAACACTCTTGTTTATTAAACTACTATTTTAGCGCCCTGTAACTCAGTAAGGAAGAACTTTTGGACTAAGGTATGTTTGGTTCAAACAACTTATTTTAAGCCCAAAAACTTGTGGTAGTTTTTTGTACAGACCTTTCAGGGACACCCTGTATGTATTATAATAATTAAAATTTTGGCTTTTCTTGGTTCTATTTAGTATACTATTCTAATATTCTATTATTCTTTATGATCGAGCTTTAAGTTATTTATAAAAAATTTCTGCTATATTAAACTGTTTTGTTACGAATGAGAGATCTGATATATTCGTTTTTTTACAGATTTTGTCTCTACGCCATTTTAAGACCGTTAACAATTGGAATGACGCAACTAGCATCCGATTATTTTTTCAAACCCTGTTTAGCAACACTTTACAATGCAATTATACAGCCACCACTTATATTTCTTTATAATGTTTTCACGTCTCTTAGAGACCTTTGTGATCCAATAGCCGAAGCAATTGGTTATTTTCTACGAGAATTTGCTGTGGTCGTAAGAGCTTTCCGTTTGGTTGATATTAAACATGAAAAATGCTGCAAACCTCAAATTCATAAGACTAATTCCAATAGACACTATTTTACTGTATGATTAATATTATTAATTTTATTATTGAAACTAATCATTTATCAGTTGAATATGTTAATTATTTACAATATTTACATGAATATAATTTTATGGACTTTTACATAAAATATTTATAATTATTTATAAATGGCTTATGCTTATACATCCATATGTGAATGTTTATTTTAAGTGCTAGAACGACAATGATTGTGATATGCTATTACGTGTAATACTTTTTTTGTGCCTCAGGTTGGCATTAGTCATTTTGCATTCGTATAAATCGGCTGGAAACTCATGTTTTGCCAGGCTAGACCGGCAAAAACTAGGAATTTTTAGTTTATCGATTGGCATCATTGAAATCATAAAGAAAATTTGTATTTTCCATAGAAACGGATTATTATTTCTGTCATTCAGCTACTACTGTCAGTGTCAATTTTAAGTTTCGCGTGTTACCAATATAAAAAAAATCCCTAAAACCAAATATTTAAACAAATATTTTGTAAATTTTATTTATTTAAATAAACTTCGGCACAAAAAATAGTGTGTATTACACGCCTTGAAACTGTTTTGCGAGTACTCGTAGTTGCGGGCCTCGGCCTACGGCCTCTGCTCGCAAACCCTACTCGCACTCGCAAAACTCTAGTTTCAAGGCTAGTTATACAAATTACTATTTCATTAATATATTTTACAATTGGGAACTGAAATATAGAATACGCCACCTGGCGGTACAAATTGTCCCCCGTGAAAGAGAGTCACTTTGACATTTCAACATGTGAAGTATAGCAGGCTGCACAAAGTTAATTTTCTTGTTAAATATGATAACTAATAAAACGTTAAGATTTGTTTCAAATATTGCAGATAAGGCACACATAATTAGTGTTAAATACTTGTTATATGTTTATTATTACAGTGTAATGTGTAACGGAGAGCAAAAAGGGCCGCCTGTTGTGTTTAAAACCGGTATGAACCAGAGACTTTTCTCTGGATGAACTGCAAAGTTTTTTGTTGTGTTAATGGTTGTAAGTTGTAACAGCAAAGGGAAAAGAAATTGACAACTTAGTTTTCATTTATTTGTTATTTATTTTCTTTTTATAACAAGGAGTTTCACGGAGGGAAATTGGCTCATATTTTTCCAAAACAACTTTCCTTTTCGACCATGTGCATTTCATATCAGTACCAGATATGTGATCCAAGTGTTTTATATCGTGCCTGAAACAGAAAGCAAACCAAAAAGACCAGAAAAATAAAATTGATAGTATGTATTAACAATTGCAAACGCCATGATATTTTTGCCAACGAAGATGTTTGATAACATCCAAATATACATGTATGTCTATTAAATGATTTGTTGTTACATTTTCCCTTCTTCCAACTTTAACTAAATTAATTGCTTTTTCCATAAAATAAAATAATAAGAGGAAAAATAAACCTAACCTTGCAAATAGTTTTATTACTTACCTTCTGTTAAATTGCTCGAGTTCTGATGCATCTAGGACCGAAATAATTCGATTAAACTGAGTTTAATTGTGGTAATTTACTTATTGTAAAAACACAAATAAAAGAATCACACACAAAAATTAAAAAACTTGCGTTAAATCTCGACACCGTTCATATAAACATGTGTAAATATTTGTGCGACCTTGAAAGCGACTCTCTTTCAAGCTTCCGACTGCAGCGCCCCCATCGGTCGTTTCAGTTCCCAATCTCGAGATGTACAGGCGGGTGGACTAAATTGCGTGTTTTGATAAGACAACTCGTTACCTATTGGGAACTGAAATATAGAATACGCCACCTGGCGGTACAAATTTTCCCCTCGTGAAAGAGAGTCACTTTGACATTTCAACATGTGAAGTATAGCAGGCTGCACAAAGTTAATTTTCTTGTTAAATATGATAACTAATAAAACGTTAAGATTTGTTTCAAATGTTGCAGATAAGGCACACATAATTAGTGTTACATACTTGTTATATGTTTATTATTACAGTGTAATGTGTAACGGAGAGCAAAAAGGGCCGCCTGTTGTGTTTAAAACCGGTATGAACCAGAGACTTTTCTCTGGATGAACTGCAAAGTTTTTTGTTGTGTTAATGGTTGTAAGTTGTAACAGCAAAGGGAAAAGAAATTGACAACTTAGTTTTCATTTATTTGTTATTTATTTTCTTTTTATAACAAGGAATTTCACGGAGGGAAATTGGCTCATATTTTTCCAAAACAACTTTCTTTTTCGACCATGTGCATTTCATATCAGTACCAGATATGTGATCCAAGTGTTTTATATCGTGCCTGAAACAGAAAGCAAACCAAGAAGACCAGAAAAATAAAATTGATAGTATGTATTAACAATTGCAAACGCCATGATATTTTTGCCAACGAAGATGTTTGATAACATCCAAATATACATGTATGTCTATTAATGGTGTAGTTATGCAGGCAGATTTAGCTGTAGCTGTAACTTTAGCTGTAGCTGTAAGTTTTCTCTAAGCCGCTGTAATAAACAGTCCATATATGCACGATTTAGTAGATTTAGCTGTAGTGAGCATTGAGTTGATGTTTGATGTACATACCTAGACAAAACCAAAAATAAAATCCCTAAAAAGTCACTAGATTTAAGAGATTTAGCTGTAAAAGTTGAAGTTGACGAACTATTACATCTACAGCTACAGCTAAATTCACAGCTAAATCTGCATAAACGGTTCCATTGTTTAACACATATTCAAGTTTTTACAGCTACAGCTAAAGTTACAGCTACAGCTGAATCTGTCTGCATAACTACACCATAAATGATTTGTTGTTACATTTTCCCTTCTTCCAACTTTAACTAAATTAATTGCTTTTTCCATAAAATAAAATAATAAGAGGAAAAATAAACCTAACCTTGCAAATAGTTTTATTACTTACCTTCTGTTAAATTGCTCAAGTTCTGATGCATCTAGGACCGAAATAATTCGATTAAACTGAGTTTAATTGTGGTAATTTACTTATTGTAAAAACACAAATAAAAGAATCACACACAAAAATTAAAAAACTTGCGTTAAATCTCGACACCGTTCATATAAACATGTGTAAATATTTGTGCGACCTTGAAAGCGACTCTCTTTCAAGCTTCCGACTGCAGCGCCCCCATCGGTCGTTTCAGTTCCCAATACCTACTAAACAGATATTGAAAAATAGATCACGGAATCTATCTCTTTTTTCTCAACTCAATTCTGAAAACCAAAATTAGCTACTGTCTTTTATTCTGAATCCATTTTGACCATTTTCGCCATGGACCCGGACCCGGACAATCAGACTCCTCGAAGACTCTTATTATACCTGAATGTTCCGCAGATAGCACGGACCATACGACTCACAAGCTCCAGTGAACTTTAAACGGCCGTATGGCGAGGACGGAGCCGAAACCCCCCTCTATTCTTAAGTGCATGCTGTTCACACTCGTGGGACAAGATCCCCCTATTCACCCTAAAAGCGGCACCACGACCACTAAGAGTCCGACACCATGAGTGGGACCGAGAAGCCGCCTCGGTGGGCTCCCACTCCCCTTCGTACTTATGTTGTCAGAGCTGCCTCTGAGACGTTTTGATAAGTCACCGTCGAGGTCGCTTGCGCGGGTCGTCTTCTTATGTTATCAGAATTGCTTCTGAAACGTTTTATAAGTCACCGTCGAGGTCGCTTACGCGGATCCTGTCTGTGTGTCTGTATCCACCATAACTCAAAAACGAGTTATCGGATTTGATTCAAATTTCATATTTAAGAGTTTGAACAAATTTGTGGGTGCCACATTTAATGTTTTTCATCTAGCACCAAAACAAGTGACACTTACCTGAAGACATTTTTGGGGTTTTTAGGAATATCTTGAAAAATAAACAATTTATGAGATTTTTTTATTCTTTAACATTGATTTAGAATTGAATTTTGAACAAATTTTGTTTGAACTTTTTTTTGAAATTCCGTCAAAAAAACTAGATATTCTTAAAACACTTTATATTTCTCATAGCGCGCGTTGATAGTTGAATTCGATGGTTGAGGTAGACCATGTGTTTCATTATATGGCTGCCAAACGGAAGGTCCCGGGTTCGAATCCCAGAAGGACGGACCATTAGTTTTTTTTTTATTTTACTGGTTTCTATAGTACCGAAAACAATAATAATGAATAAATAAAGGTAATTTCATACCGGGAGATTTTTTTAAGTGAGTAATAGGTCAAAAATCTAAAATAAAACACATTTTTGTCGTAAAATTCGGTTATAATGAGTGCGACAAGGAGAGATTTATGCGTATTGCAATAAGTGCGACAGAGACTATTTGAAAATTGCTGAAAACCCTCAAAATTTTTACAAGAAATTTAACTTAATTTCTTTAGGAAAAGTAATTATTGTGATACTATCCGTATAAGAAAGTCATGTTGTGACACACTTTTGTGGGGGAGGCGGTTAATCAAGGGGAAAGGGGATCTCGGGCGCCAGATTTATTAGTGTGGTTTACTCCACTTAACACCTCGGGTAGCTGCAGTGAAGATACGGTACTCCAGGGGTCAGATCTTCTTGACTGGGAAGGCGGCGAACTCCAAGACAGGCTTTAATTGTATGGAATTCGGGGTATGGAATATACCGGGTTGCAGGATGTGTTATATAATGGTGTTATACGAGGGTTATTAAAACAAGAGGTTTAAACAGGAGAAATAAACAAGTATATTCAGTAGGAAATTAACAAAGTATTCAAAAACGGGAAATCAACAATAATATTCAAACAAGATAAAACCATACGGGGGGGGGGGGCGACGGCAGAACTCAAATCAACGGGGGAGAAACGAGTGGGGGTAGGTATGCGACAGTGTGGACGGTTGATGGCGGTTACAAACGGTCGGGAGTTAAGGACACTGCTTCCTCGTAAGGCTCCGGGTTCGACAGTCGGATTGTCCGTTGGCGATGCTGGATATGATATTCTCCAGGTATATATATATATATATATATATATATATATATATATATATGGATAAGGATGACTCCTGGTGGATGGCCCGCAAGCCCGACGCCCTAGTGAGCCAGTGGTTAGAGCGGGAACGGAGTTGATGACTTCTGGTGGATGGCCCGCAAGCCCAACGACCAAGTAAGCCAAGGAAGTACTAGGATCGGACACTAGGTGGGTAACTGACTCCTGGTGGATGGCCCGCAAGCCCAACGCCCAAGTGAGCCAAGGTTTAAAACAGGACGGAAGTGTAGGGTCGGCACAATATCATAAACAACATAGCAAATCAGAAAATATGACGGCAGAAATACGGTCTACCTCAGGAATCACCAGTATACTCACTTGTAATAATTTCGGATTGGCACTAACTGAACTAACTAACTGAACACGCGGATTATTATTCATTGTCAAATTAAATTTGAAGAAAAACAAAAGTAGGTATTAAGTATCTATTATTATTATTTCATTTATTTTTTTTTTAATTTATTTTTTTTATTAGTAATAAATAAGTACATATCATGAAGACGAGATGTAGTAGTAGGGGAGCCCGCTGCAAAATATGGACGTCATATGATAATAAGATAAGACCTTCTCCTAGATAACGTAGAGATATAACCCTTTACCAAATGGCACCTGTGCCGGTCATTATCCTGAGCTAAATGTTTAAAACATTGCCACTTCCGGTTCTTAAAATTTCGCATAATTTCGCGATCTGATAACGAGATGCGACTTACGCTATTGAATTGTTGTCATTTTAGTAAACTTACAAAAGCATCTGAGCCACCTCTTGCCTTGAGTTAATTAAGTGGCACAACGTTTTTTCTGTATTAATATTTTCGGATTACTCTCCGTCACCTGATAACAATTTGAAACAACATTCATTTGAAAGGGCGTTATTTCCCCTTCACTAAAATATACAGGGTGTCTCAAAATTAAGGCATTCCGAGTTCAGAGCGTTGGAGGAGATCTTACCAAGAGTAAGAGAAAAATTGTTAAAAAATTCGGCGACCTCTCCTTACAAAGATATACAGGGTGTTCCAAAATTAGCCTGCCAAAATATACCAGCTGATTCTACGTTCAAAAATAATGGAAAAAGTCTTAATAAATATAGGTTGAAAAATGCTTCCTAAGGGAGCTACAGCCCCCCGAAAGGGGGGCCCCAAAGAGGAGTTTTCTGTAATATCTCTGCAACTGTTTAAGATAGATTTATGAAATTTGATGAATTTGAAGCTTTTATAATTTGCCACATATTTCTTTTTCCAATTTTCAGAAATTTTGCCAGGGGCGTCACATACAGGGTGGGTGATGGGTAAATTATGCCCCCACCCCATATTTTTTGTGAATAATTTTTAAATTTTTTATATCAAATTATGAAACTAGTTTATTTTTACACAAAAAAGGTCGTCTCAGTCGATCTTTGAATCTTAAACCGTTTTCGAGTAAAATCGTTTTGAAGAAGTCACGTCCATAAAACTGCACTAATAAAAATTATCACAAAATTGAAAAAAAAAAATTGATTTTGATATTTTGTTTTTATTATTAATATTTGACGAAGAAATGCTAAACGAAGTAATAAATATCTATAAATGTTAGGTAATCCATTGTCTACTTTTGATATATTTTAGTTTTGTGATTATTTTTTATAGTGATTTTTTCAAAACGATTTTACTCGAAAACGTTCAAGATACAAAGATCGACTGAGACTACCTTTTTGTGTAAAAATAAACCAAATTTCATAACTTGATATAAAAAATTTAAAAATTATCCCCACAAAAAGTATGGTTCATAATATACCCAGCAATCTCCCTGTATGTGACGCCCCTGGCAAAATTTCTAAAAATTAGAAAAAGAAATGTGTGTCAAATTACAAAAGCTTCAAACTCACCAAATTTCATGAATCTACCTGAAACAATTGCAAAGATATTACAGAAAACTCCTCTTTGGGGTCCCCCTTTCGGGGGGCTGTAGCCTCCTTAGGAAGTATTTTTCAACCTATATTTATTGAAACTGTCTGGATTATTTTTTAACGTAGAATCAGCTGGTACATTTTGGCAAGCTAATTTTGAGACACCCTGTAGAGGTCTGAAGATACAAACTTTGCATCAAGTTATCTTTAAATAAAGGGTATGAATGTTGGCGTTTAATTATTTATTATGAGCATAATTATGTGTAATAACAATAAAAAAAAATCTTGAAAAGGTAGTTTTAACACGGAGTAAAGAAATATTCAATTTTCGCAAATTTTGGTCAAAAAGGAACGGCA